>JAEOAD010000016.1:18705000-19907500 GCA_036365145.1 Orientallactaga sibirica
GAAAAGATGAAATGTTAAATGAATGATCATGAGAGAGCTCATGTATTTATATATATGGAAAAGCATAGTAAAATTGATTTGTCTCTTACACACACACACACACACACACACACAGCCCAGTTCTTGGTGGTCTTGGGAAAATAAATATGACTAGTTTGTTTTGAAAACTTTTAGAAGAGACTATGAGGGAAACTAATTTTTGTTTTTATTTTAGAGGAGGGAAGACTTTCTTTCTTAAACCCCCAAAATTCCAAACTTCAAAGGAAAATATTAAAATATCAATTAGATTAATATGTAAAATCTCTGCTCATCAAACAGCATCATAAACAAAATGACAGAAACAGCAGGAAACCTGGAGAATGCTCTACCCCTGAACGTGACCTCCAGAGAAGAGATTTGCACTCAAATGCTCTACTCCTGAACTTGACCCCAGAGAAGAGATTTGCAGACCAATACTTTACCCTTGAACTTGATCCCCCAGAGAAGAGATTTGCACTCAAATGCTTTACCCCTGAACTTGACCCCCAGAGAAGAGATTTGCAACATAATGACCAAAAAAGATTTAGATCCATTATATATATATATATGGAACTCCATGAATCATTTTTTAAAAACTGAACTAAATTACAAGGTGGATAAAAAGGTAGGGAAAGCCATTTACAGTAAAGGAAACCCCAATGGCAGATATACTTTTGACATCTACCTCACCTGGGGATAATTTTGCATTCACTAGACCAGCAAAAAATATAACATATGGCAAAAGAAGGAATTCTGCTATCCTACTGAGAGGATTGTGAATAGATCCATATCTAATAAAGCTGCTTATACAACGACTTAACAAGACCCAGGAAAAGGATATGTAACAAAATTACCTAAAAAGAATCATTTACAATAGGAAAAACGGGGAAAAAATCACTGACAATGGAAAATGAATCATAGAATGCAACTTAAGTTCAATGTTGTGTGAGTAGCCAAGAACTGCATATTTCTTTCTTTCTTTTTTTTTTTCAAGGTAGGGTCTCGCTCTAGCCCAGGCTGACCTGGAATTTACTATGTAGTCTCACAGTGGTCTTGAACTCACGACTATCTTCCTACCTCTGCCTTCATAGTGCTAGGATTGAAGGCATGCACCACCACACCCAGCTTCTTTTTTTAAATGTCAAAAGTTTATTTGCAAGCAGAGAGAGAAAACAGATAGACAGATAGAATGGGCGCACCAGGTCTTCTAGCCACTGCAAATGAACTTCAGATGTATGCTCCTCTTTGTGCATCTGGCTTTATGTGGGTACTGGGAAATGGAACCTGGGTCATTAGGCTTTGCAGGTTAGCACATTAAACACTGAGCCAACTCTCAGGCCTTATATATACCTTTTTAATAGTGGTTAGGAATACCATCAAGTACAGTTCAAGGATAAAGAAATGTTCAAGAATAGCTGAGGGTGGTCATGCCTGTATTCCCAGCACTCCAGAGGCTGAAGTAGGTGGATCAAGAGTTCAAGGCACTCCTGGCTATATAGTGAGAACTTGTCTCAAAAAAAAATGATGAAAAGAATAAAGAGAAAGAAATGTTCAGAAATAATAAGATATAATTTGGGATTTTCTTATCTTTAGAGTAGTCAGAAGTGATTGTGGGGTGAACTTTGGGGGTTATATGTTGCTGATATTTTATCCTTACATCGCACAGTTAAAACCCAGGTCACTGAATTATTCTGTGTGCAAAATTCAGTTTATCGTGCTTAAAAGAAAGGGAGCATGAGACTGAGGAAGTTACTCGACCAGTAAAAGCACTTGCTATGCAAGCATGAGGGCCTGAGTTCAGATCCCCGGCCCCCACATCAAAAGCTGGGCATGGTGGTACACAGCTGTCCTCCCAGAGCTGGGAAGAGAGAGACTAGCAGATCCATGGGGCAAGCTGACTAGGTAGACTGTCTGAATCCATGAGCTCTGAGCTCGATGAGAGACTCTTTTTCAATAAGGAGGTGAAGAGCTGGGCTGGAAAGATAGCTTAGTGGTTAAGGCACTTGCCTGGAAAGCCAAGGACCCAAGTTTGATTCCCCAGGACCCACATAAGCCAGATGCACAAGGTGGCGTATGCATCTGGAGTTCATTTGCAGTGGCTGGAGTCCCTGATGCGCCCATTCTCTCTTTCTCTCTATCTGCCTCCTTCTCTCTCTCTAAAATAAATAAATAAAATATAAAGATAAATAAAAATAAGGTGGAGAGCAATTGAGGAAGACACCAGACATTGACCTCTGGCCCCCACACAGCATGCATATCCACACCCACACATGTAGCCACACACACACAAACATGCATGCACACACCATGCATATGCAAAAACAAAGAGAGGAAAGGAACACACTGCCAGCCCTCTGCACTCACCCTGCACGTAGGTGATCGAAGCAAGACCCAGAAGCTGGGCGTGATGGCGCATGCCTTTAATCCCAGTACTCGAGAGGAAGCAGTAGGAGGGTTGCCGTGAGTTCAAGGCCACCCTGAGACCACAGGTGAATTCCAGATCAGCCTGAGCTAGAGTGAGACCCTACCTCAAAAAACCAAAAAAAAAAAAAAAAAAAAAGTGAGACCCAGGTGAAGAGCTATGTCCCCTGCCTTTGCTCTTCCTGCTGGCCCAGGTCACCCCTTCTTGGGCTCATGTATCTTTTGCTCTCTCCCACCACAGATGAGAACTGTAAGGACAAGTACTACAACTGCAACGTGGTGGTCCAGGCACGCCTCTGTGTTTACAACTACTACAAGACAGCCTGCTGCGCCTCCTGCACCCGCGTGGCCAACAGGCACGCGGGCTTCCTGGGGAGCAGATAACAGTCCTGTCCTCCATTCCCTGCCCACCTCTGGGGGATGCCAACAGTGCACCTGGCTGGCTGCCTGCCCTCCTCAGGAGCTTCCAGGGCCAGGGCACTGCCAACCGATTTAATCACTTCCTTTGCCTTCATAAAACATACCACAAGGTACCCAGGAACTTTGTACCCAGGATGTAAGGAAACCACGGCTGCTCCCTTTACACGTCACTCTCATGTGCCAATGATCCCTTCCTTGGGACCTGGCACCTGCCAATGGTGCCTGCTGAAATGTAACCAGTGGGAAATGCATGCGACTGTCCACCTAGCTCCTGTCCTGCTATTTTCCAACTCAGCAGATGGGCCACTGACCACGTGCAGCCTCTTTGCTGGTGCTGCTGGCCTGTCCAAAAATGAGCACCCCTTGGAAAGCCGGGGGGGGGTGACTCCCCACCCCACAGCCCCACCAGGCCTTGCTGAGACCCGAGACCCGGGCGCCCCTCTGTGACCTCAGCCAAGCTGTGCCTATTATCACTCTTAAAGACCACAGACCTTAGGACACGAGCACCTCGTAACCCAGAATGTTCTATTGGGTAGCAGGTTTCTTCATAGATACAAGTTCATTAGCGGAACAACATCACCCCACTTTATTGACAAGGAAACTGAGGCTCAGCGCAGGTAACTGACCTGCCGTTCGGTGGCAGAGCTCAGTGCCTGCCCCAGCCATGGGAGCCCAATGCTCCCCCGCAGCACCTGTACCAGAGACCATCCTGGGGTCTGCCTAGAGAGGCCTTCAGGCAGAAGGATGAGTGTACCTTCCTATCGACCAGAAGGCTGGCGAGTGTCCCGCTCTATGAAGAAAGCCTGGGCTTTTAAATTCTTTCCTCTTCCCAAAGTGCTCCTTCATTCCAACACTCAGTTCCTTCAGATATCTGTTTCCATGTCCCCCTCCCACGGTGACAGATCCTACTGACAGGACTCAGCAGTTTTTGCTCAGTCCCGTTCTCTACAGAACTGTCTCAACAGAACTGCCCCAAGAGACAAGAAAGCTGCAGGGGAGCCTGGCAAGAGCCTGAAATTCTTTCATTCCACGTGACATGCCTCTGTGGCCATGGGCTTCTTCTCACAAGGCAGAGCAGACTCCCACAACCCACAGGGTCCCACCCTCTCTCCACCATCATTCCTGGGTTCTTCACCCAGTGACAAGCCTGACCAGTAGGTCCCATTTTGGCCGCCTCCAGTAGCCTTGCAATCCCTCCCCTCCCCCTTGACTCACAACTCTTACCTCCCACCAGACATAACCATCAAGATCAACATTAATGCAGCCAGCCTGGGAGACAGATATGTGAAGCCCTGTCTATCTATCTTCCCAAATTCACTTCACTCAACTGTGGCGTTCCACAGGCCCCAGGCCTGATGGAACCCACGGCACCTGTTCGTATCAAAAGTGAACCATATGAAAAAGGAAAAAGCTAAGAGGAATCTTTTTTATTTTATCTAGTAAGAAAAATAACAAGCTGATCAAGTTGTAAACTTCTAGAAATTCTCTTATGTTGGGTCCTGGGCATGTACCCCTCTGAAAGCAAGTCTGTACCTTAGCCACTGAGTAGTTTCTCCCAGGAACACTTTCAAGTGCAACTTCCAAGCCCATGATCCTTTGCAGCTTTGGGAATGATACCATCTCCCTGGTCTGACACACTCTGTTGGGGATTCTGCTTGCCTTGGCCTAGGAAGTCAGGCACCATTTCCTTCAGCATCCCGCCTCTTCTGAGGGCCTGGCCTGCCACACAGACAAACACACTGGCAGGCAGTTTCCGCCCACTTCTTACTCTTGCTTTTTTATTTTTATTATTATTATTATTTTATTTTTCGAGGTAGGGTCTCACTCTAGCTCAGGCTGACCTGGAATTCACTCTGGAGTCTCAGGCTGGCTTTAAACTCATGGTGATCCTCCTACCTCAGCCTCCCAAGTGCTGGGATTAAGGCGTGCGCCGCCACGCCCTGCTTCACTCTTGCTTTTGCTAGTCACAAGAGAGCTTTTCCTTTCTGCAGCTGCTTCAGATCTTGCTAGAAAGATTCTTTAGATGTTTCTCTACATGCTGGGTGGCAGGGCATGCCCAGTCAGTGGGTAGAGAGAGAAAGGCAGTCTTTACATCCAGGGAAGAAATACAGTATAGCGAGTTAAGCCACCCGACAAAGGAATGTGCCTTCACGGCGAGGGGATTTTCTGTTCCTAAAGGGACTTCTGTGTCCGGTGGGGGATATGGGCATCGTAGTGTTTCCACCTCAATTCTCAGGACTGGGCGGGGTTGATGATGGCTTCATGGTCCTGAGGTCCTGAATGTCCTTAAAAAGGACAATGGTCCTCCCATGAGAGTGAGCGCCAGCCAGTCACTGTGGGACAGAACTGCAGCAAATGGATCAGGCCTGAGTTTGGAGGGTAGAGGAGGGCTCAGCTGAGGATCAATAGATTCTTCCAGAAAACAAATGTTCTTGGAGCTCATTTGTCTTTAGAAGATTATAGATTTCTAGGATGGAGTTAATTAACTTGTCTTAGCCAATTCTTGCTAATTCCTTATTTCAGCACTTTCTCCCTAGCTCAATGCACCTCAGGACTTTAAGGGGTCCCCAGTGGTCACTTTGACCAAGAAGGGGGGAGTTGGTTGTCCCTCCAGATGGTTCTTTATCTACCATCTCTTCCTCAGGCCACTCCACATGCCCTTCATTGATGTGGAATTTAATACTGTTTCCCCCACCCCTGTGTGCCTGATAGCCTCATTCCTTCTGTGAATGAAAAATACATGGATAAGCCGCGCATGGTGGTGCACTCGCCATGAGTTCAAGGCCACCCTGAGACCACATAGTGAATTCCAGGTCAGCCTGAGCTAGAGTGAAACCCTACCTCGCAAAACTAAAAATAAAAAAAAAAGAAAAAGAAAAGAAAAGAAAGAAAGAGAGAGAGAGAAATACATCAATAAGTTAAAGCCATTATACTTTTTTTTTCTCATCGAAATCAGCAAAGCCCCAAACAAAAACCTGTTTGCTGTATCTCTTCCACTCATTGGAAAAGGAAGTTGTCCCTCTTGTGGCCTCGAGAGAGGCTTTTTAGTTGCCTGCTCCCTTCCCTGAAGACCCCATGGGTTCTTGGTAGAAAAAGGACAGCAATGAAAATAGAGCAACCAAGCTCCACGGAAACCTGGCCGCTAGAGGGAGGCAGTTTCCTTCAAGTAAGCCAAGCGCAGCCTGATACTCCCTGGGCTTGTGGGAAACAGGTGAACCTCCGGGCTCTTCTGCAAGCCACAGTGTGAAGGGAATTCTCACACCTGACCCCCGGCTGTGTCCATCCATCTGGCCAAGGGTTTTTACATTTTGCTTTTCTCCCCATTGCCTGTCATGTGTATCATCCACTCCTTCTCAGAGTGTTTGCATTCAACACTCTCCTTTAAAAGGTGGCTTTATAAAGGGATGAGAAATGAGAGACACTAGTTTGATTTGTTGGGGGACAGAGAGAAATATATATGTTTACTAGTACCTAGTGCCTTTCTTCTCTCTTTCATGTCGCCACCCCACTTTTCTAATGCGAAAGAAGACATAAATACAATGGCAAACAGAAGCATTTGACCCTTGCTGCAAGGAAAATCTGTGGCTGGTCAGGGGCTTGGGGAGTGGCTCAGTCAGTCAAGTGTTTACTGTGCAAGTGTGAGGACCTGAGTTTGAACCCCCAGCACCCACATAAAAGCTGGGCATGAGGGCACACATCTGGGGAGGCATGCTGGCCAGCTAGTCTAGCCAAATCCTGAGTACCAAATTCTGTGAGAGATCCTGTCTCAAAAAAGTAAGGTGGGGGGGGACAACTGAGGGCACCCAGAATTGACCTCTGCCCTCCATATCCACCCACACACTTGCACATACATGTGCATAACACACACACGTAAAAAAAGAAAATGTATAGATGACCTGAATTTGGAGAGTTAATGTCTTTGTTCTGGGTTGGAAAAGATTAAAAAGCGAGAATCAAATCTAGATCTTAGCAGTTCACTAGGAAACAACATGGAGTTCTACCTTTAAATTAAAAAAAAAAAAAAAAAAAATGCAAGTAAAGGCAAGGGAACCGAAAGCATTTCAGTGGACTAAGTTCAAGGTGAATCGAGAAAGTGGGAAGGAGCTGTGAAACTATTCCACAAGCCACATAGGACACAGACAGACAGAAAACATGGACAAGAGTCAGGCCACGTCTGTCTGTTATCGGTAACAGCCTCATTTGAGAAGGCTATTAATTACATGCAACATTAAAGTGTGAACATCCAAACCCACTGAGGATAGCAACTGATAATATATAGTATGAAGGACTCCTGAGGCCGTGTTACCTGCAGAGACACCATGAGCACCATCCTAGGACCCATGGGTAGAACTACAGTAAGATAAAGGTTAGTTCTTATGAGAAAACCAGCTCTCTGTAGGCCAGAGCCTTCTGAAGACACCATAGGTGGTGAGGAACCCATCACTAGAGGTGGCAGCCGAGGCAGCCATGTGTTAGGACACAGAAAAGAGACTCGGGAGCTGGAGGGATGGCTTAGCAGTTAAGGCGCTTGCCTGCAAAGCCAAAGGACCCGGGCTTGATTCCCCAGGACCCATGTAAGCCAGATGCACAAGGCAGTGCAAGCGTCTGGAGTTCATTTGCAGTGGCTGGAGGTCCTGGCGCACCCATATTCATTCTCTTTCTCTCTCTTTCTCTCTCTCCCTGCATCTTTCTCTCTCTCAAATAAATATACATAAAATACTTTTTTCAAAAAAGAGAGAGTTAGACTGGGACATCTGGCTTGGCAGCATGCTGTCAAGGCTATAAGTTTTAAGTGTTTCATCTGATTATGGATGGCAAGTGCATGGCCCACATATGTCCCATTCCTTACTTTCTCACCATGCCAACCCTTCAAAGACCCTCCTCAGAGCTGCATGCAGTTTCGTGTCACAGACAACCATTGAGCAACTCCATCAGAGCTGCCCCACCTGGTTGTGCACCGCAGAGGAGCATGCAGACATGAAGATGGGCCCAAGGGGACAGCGGTGACTAGCCTGGGCCTTTACCTACAGTCTTTTGTTCTCAGTGCATCTTGCCTTCCCAAACCCTGGCTGACCCAGTGGACAGTAATTTTCTCCATCCAGAACTGTCCCCCTCATTCCTGGTTCCATTGAGACTCCCACCATGCTTTGAAAAAGTGACCACGAGCAGGTGGAAATGTCCGGTCATCTTTCGCAACATCCTTCAGACAAAGAGCCCCTGGCCTCAGTGAGAGAAAATCCCATTCATGCTGTTACACAGATGAACTCTCAGCTGCCTGAACTCCCAGCTCCCGCCCCACCCATGGATGTCTGACGGAAGGATATACTTTGTTATAACTTATTATGTTGTTCTTTGTAAATACAAGATGTTTATAGGAAATACGTATTCTGAACTCTATCTACAGAATGAGTCACTGCACCAAAATAATTCTATTATCTAGAGTATGCTAACATTAAAGGGACCTAATAGGTATTTATTTACACAGGCCATCCACATTTGTGTAAAATTATTTGGTCATACCAACCTGGCTTTCTGGAACATTGCAACACAATAATGTCTTATGTTCATTCATACTGTTGTTTAGTATACTGGTTAGCCGAACTCCATGGGATTAAGACTGAATATAACTGGCTGCTTTTTGACATATCCAGGGGTTTTTCTGCCGCTGGTATTATGCCTGACTCAGATTGCCACCTTTCTGTCGTAAATACTCTTTCCTCATATAACCTACTCTCTCCTCATCCCGAACCCTTGGAGAAGGGCGTGCCACTTGTCCCAAGTCTTTCCAATGCCTTCTCCATGTGGCCTGCTGGTAGACTCACCAGTCTAGTGCCAGGCAGGCAGAGCCTAGGAGAGGCTTCGAGGCACAGGGCAGCATCAGCTCTTGTAACACCTCCAGGGTCCCGTGCTGGAGCCAGGGCCTGGGTTGCTGTCCCATAACCAGTGAGCCAGGAGCAAGAAGCCCACTGAGTACACCATCTACTCTGTGTCTCCTATGTAGTTTAAGTTATTACAGACGGAAATGGAGAGTAGAAGGTGATTTATAATTAGTAAATACAGTCTGTTTCCTCATCAGCAAAAATGACAACTATTTTGTGTATGACTAATTTATTTTTATTGTAAAAAAATACAATAAACTGGTTTAAAGAGCTGCGTTGTTAATGTATTTGTGTTCTCTATTTTGTTTTGGTAACTTTATTTTTTTATAATTGATTTATTTATGAGAGAGAGAGAGAATGGGCACGCGGGTTCCTCTAGCCACTACAAACAAATTCCAGATACATGCATCACCTTATGCATCTGGCTTTACATGGGTACTGGGGAATTGAGCACGGGTCCTTAGACTTTGCAGGCAAGCGCCTTAACTGCTGAGCCATCTCTCCAGCCCTAATTTAATTTTTTTAAGTGACAATTTTTATACTTGTACATCATAATCCCCTCCCAATACCTGCTTTGGTACCCATCTCCCTCTGTTCCACTGAATTCCTTTTTCTTTCACGCTAGTCCCTCTTTTATTTTGATGTGGGTTTTTATTCTTCTTGTCCACCTCCATCATCTGTGTTAAAACATTGATGAGCTCAATATTATAGAGGTCCTGGGGAAATAATGGCAGCTGCCTTGAGGTCATGAAGTAACAGACATGTAGCTGGAAGACAGCACCCCAAAGCATTCCTTCCCATCTTCTGGCTTTTGTGTTCTTTCTGGCCTATCTTCTACAGTTTTACCCGAGCTTGGAGGGTGTGATAAAGATGTCTCATTTAGCTCTGAGCATTCAACCATCACTTATTCTCAGCACTTTGACAAGTTTTGAGTCTCTCTAGTAGTCACCATCGTCTGCAAAAAGAAACTCATCTGACCAGAGGTCAGCACAAATGTGTGGGTGCAAACACAATAGAAATGTTAAAGGGCACTTTGATGGGCCATATATATATATAGTTTATTTGGGAGAGAAAGAGAATGGGCCCTCCAGGGCCTCCAGCCACTGCAAATGAACTCCAGATGCATGCACCACCGTGAGCATCCAGGCTTACTTGGGTCCTAGGGAATCGAACCTGGGTCTTTAGGCTTCACAGGCAAGCGCCTTAACCATGAAGCCATGTCTCCAGCCCCACAAAAGATCCTTTTAATCAACCAATAGTAGTGGCTTCCCCACTAAGGGCCATGACATCAGCCACAGGTTCTGGACTATGTTTTCAGTACTGAGGATGAATTCCCTCCATGGACTGGGTCTTGGATACAATCAGAGAGCAGATGGTTATCCCACAACAGTCATATCACTATTGTACCAGTGGCCTGCTCTTACCCTGGCCTATTTGTGCAGCATGCAGACGGACCCGTACTTGGGTGAACCGCTGGTGACCAGTCTTCCCCTGAAGCATGCATGGAACTTTCTAACTCTGTGACAGCGAGCCAGGAGGGAGGAGGCTTCCAGCTTCATTCTAGCTTGAGCTTTTTGGTGTCCCGTGATCAATGTGTGCGGTGTCTTAAAACAATAGGGTCTGATTGTGTTGGCTCATATTGCCTTGGCGATAGTTTATATTGATTTTGTGGCCTCTCTGACCAACAACTCATGGAAGTTTCCCATCCCCCAGCACTGGGGCTTTCTGTAAAAACCTATGGCTTCTGGGAGCAATATTATCCACTCCAATAGAAAGTCTCTGCCCAGGGCTGGAGAGATGGCTCAGTGGTTAATGCACTTGTATGCAAAGCCTAATCACCCAGATTCAGTTCCCCAGGACCCACATAAAGCCACATGCACAAAGTGGCACGTGCATCTGGAGTTCATTTGCAATGGCTAGAGGCCCTGGTATGCCCATTCTCTCTCCATATATATAAATAAATAAATAATATTTTTAAAAAGAAAATTTCTGCCCAAACTAGAGTGCCCCCCCTCCTCCCCCCCCTCTCTCTCTTAATCATATTCTTAATTAGTTGACAAAGCAGGTCTTCTTAGGCTTTTTCCATAAAGTCTTTAGTTTGGTTAACTCTCCTTCCAGCTCTTCCTCTCCTCTGTTCTCCTCCCCTAACCCCATTTTCACCTTTCCATCCTGAGTATCCCATTCTGCTTACATACCAGTTGTCCCTCCTCTTGAGCTACCCCACCTGCCATGGCTCGTTTCCAGCTTCCTGGCCCCTATTGATACTACAACTTTATATTTATGGACCTTCTAATTAACAGTCTATCTACATTATTTCCAAAAGCCTCTCCTAAAAAGATGAATCAGGGGCTGGAGAGGTCCTTAGTGGTTAAGGCACTTGCCTGTGAAGCCCAAGGACCCAAGTTCGACTCCCCAGAACCCACATAAGCCAGATGCACATGGTGGAACATGCATCTGGAGTTCATTTGCAGTTGCTGGAGGCCCTGGCACACCCATTCTCTCTCTCTCTCTCTCTCTCTCTCTCTCTCTCTCTCTCTCTCTCTCTCCCTCTCTCTCTCTTTCTCTAATAAATAAATAAGTAAAAATAAAATATTTTTAAGCTATTAAAAAAGAAGAAGCAAGAGTAAGGCATGGTGGCACACACCTCTAATCCCAGCACTCAGGAGGCTGAGGCAGGAGGATCGCTGTGAGTTTGAGGCCAGCCAAGAGCTACAGAGTGAGTTCCAGGTCAGCCTGGGCTAGAGTGAGAGCCTGTGTCAAACACACACACACACACACACACACACACACACACACGAAGCATCACAATGGCTCAACAGTTAAAAGCACTTCCTTTGCAAGCATGAGGGTCTCAGGAGAGACCCCTTGAGTTCAATCCCCCAGGACCCACATGAACAGCTGGGCACAGGTGTGCACATGCGTAACCCCAGTCCCATAGGGGAGCAAAGACTCAAGAAAAAAAAAAAAAGGCAAGCTCCAGGATCAATAAGAGACTCCAGCTCAAATAAGAATGGATAGAAAAGCCATGGAACAGGACACTGTGTTCCACTCTGGCCACTGCAGGTGAGTGCATGGGGTGCATGGGGGCCCTGCAGCCGGGCCCTGTGCCTTTTAATCCCAGCACTCGGGAGGCAGAGGTAGAAGGATCACTGTGAGTTCCAGGCCAGCCTGAGAATAATACAGAGTGAATTCCAGGTCAGCCTGGGCCAGAGTGAGACCCTACCTCGAAAAAAACAAACAACAAAAAATATATATATTGAACCCTGCAGGGACCCGTCGTCTTGTCCTGTGCTCTCTGGGTGGAAAGACTGAGTGGGGACAAGACATATCCTTGCCACCTCCACCTGGGCCAGGATGCTGCTGTCAGTCTCACTTTTGCTGTCAACTTGGCCCTGTGGCTTCACCTGAGCTCAGAAGCACACCCCTCGCACCCAGGCAACGTCCCCATTTGCTGCATCTAAACCACCAAATAGCCCATCGCCACCATGATTCATTCCAGCACCCAAACGAGGTAAAGTCACCTCCATTCCATGAGCTGAGCTAACCTGAGATGAAGACAGCGCGTGGGCCGAGTGGCGAGATCCTCCTGAGTCCCCGGAGGGACTCGCTTCATCCGGTTGGTTCTTATCTCCGTGTTGTGAGTTTCAGCAGACCTGATCTCTAGCAGCGGGCAGGTCTGTGTCCAAACATGTCCCTGTCCTCAGGATCTTAACCACCACTGCTGCTTCCTGGCACTTTCAGGCTCTCGTGGCCACCAGAACTCAGGATTTCACAGCCACTGGAAGTCAGTTAGTTTAATTCTGGTTTTACATCCACACACACATTTGGTTTTTCGAGGTAGAGTCTCGATCTAGTCCAGGCTGACTTGAAATCCTCTATGTAGTCTCAGGGTGACCTCAAACTCATAGTGATCCTCCTTCCTCTGCCTCACAAATGCTGGGATTAAAGACGTGCACCACCATGCCTGGCTATATATATATATTTTTAAATATATTTTATTTATTTTTTATTTATTTATTTATTTATTTAAGAGAGGGAAAGAGGAAGAGAAAGAGAGAATGGGCACGCCAGGGCCTCCAGCCACTGCAAACAAACCCCAGATGCATGCACCTCCTTGTGCATCTGGCTTACGTGGGTCCTGGAGAGTCGAACCAGGATCCTTTGGCTTTATAGGCAAACGCCTTAACTGCTAAGCCATCTCTCCAGCCCATATTTTTTATTAAGTAGAAACTGTATGGACACATCATGAGGGCCTCCTCAGTGGGATCACTGGTGTTCACCATATGGGGTTGTGGGTTATGAGTTCTGAGAGCAGCAGTCCGTCAGTGTAGTGCTGGGGAGCAATGCCTGTGGATGATCCCTGCCACCCTGTGGCTCTTATCATTTTTCCACCCCCCTTCTTCCACAAAATTCCCTGAGCCTTGGTGGGTGTGCTTTAAGTCTACTTCAGTGATGAACTCTCAGCAGCTCAAATTCTGTTTTGAAGTTGTGTTTTTATTTAGCAAGCAATTTCATTTTTATGACAATTATGCAAGTCATTATCGTTCTACTTAGTATTATAAGAGTAACTTGATAATTAAGCATTATATTGTGCAGGATCACTGAGACCTTATTGGCCTCCAGTAGGTGGCTGAGTGTCACTCAAATATAAGGGACATTGAGGGCTGGAGAGATGGCTTAGCGGTTAAGCTGCATGCCTGCAAAACCTAAGGACACAGGTTCAAGTCTCCAGGTTCCACGGAAGCCAGATGCACAAGGGGGCGCATGTGTCTGGGGTTCGTTTGCAGTGGCTAGAGGCCCTGGAGTGCCCATTCTCACTCTCTGTCTTTCTCTCTCCCTCTCTCTGTCTCTAATAAATAAATAAATAAAAATAAGTGGCATTGAGAGAACTAGTAGCTTGAAGCAGGAGCTTGCTAGGCATTGTGGTGCACACCTTTAATCCCAGCACTCGTTTAAAATAATTAAAAAAAAAAAAAGACAGCCAAGCATGGTGATGCACACCTTTGATTCCCAGCACTCAGGAGACACAGGTAGGAGGATCGCTGTGAGTTCAAGGGCAGCCTGGGACTACAGAGTGAGTTCAAGGCCAGCCTGGTCTAGAGTGAGACCCTACCTGGAAAAAAAACAAAACATATATGTAATGCCAAGGTGCCAGTCAGTGATTCAATTCAACAAATCCAAATCCATTCTGTTCAATCCCATCTTATGGCTGGTTATGATACGTTGGCGCTCTAACATACATGATCCAGTGTGTCACATGAACCTGGCTTGACAGGAGTTCTTAGATGATGGAGGTACCCCCTCCGTGGTAGTCTCGACGTGTGTGCTTTGATAGGGAAAATACAAAACAAAACTGTGCATTAAACCTTGGGACCTTTGCCAACATTTGTAACTAAGAGTTTAAACCTTCTGTTTGAACTTTTAACTTGGCCATTAATGATTTTTTTTTTTTTTTATGATTTCAGATTTCAGCGAATGTGCTAGCAATCAGAAATGAAGCATTGTCAAACAGGCAAAGTTTTTGTCGTAGGATAGAGCTTCCATCTTGTGGTCACTGTTGGTATTGCAAGTGGGTTAAATGGATTAGTGGGTGAGATCTCGGTTAGGTGGGCTCAGGGGCTCTGCCCTCACCCACTTAAAGTTTATTAAATCCGCTATTTACTCAGTGTAGTGGTCTAGAGAGGTGGAGAGACTTGTCCACAGCCACCCAGATGAGGCTTCTACAATCAAGTATCATGTCCCTTTTTAAGAAAAGGAAATCTTTCTTCAAAAATCTCAAGTACAGCAGTTGGAGAGATGGCTCAAGGGTTAAGGTCACTTACTTGTAAAGCCTGATGGCCCCACGTTCAACTCCCCAGTACCCACAAAAATGTAGATGCACAAGGTGGCGTATGTGTCTGCAGTTTGTTTGCAGTGGCAGGAAGCCCTGGAGTGCCTATTTATACTATCTATTACCTTATTCTCTCTGTGTGTGCAAATAAATAAATATAAACAAACAAACAAACATTTTTTTAAAAAAAAGTATGAAAAAAAATAGCTGGGGGTGTGGCATAGTTGGCAAAATTCTTGCCCAGCATGCGCAAAGCCTGAGGCTCCATCTCCAAGATGGCATTAACCATGCATGGGGGTACATGCCTGTAATGCCAGATGTCCACAGGTATGGCAGGAGAATCAGGAGTTCAAAGTCATACTCAGCCACATAGCAAGTTTGAGACTAGACTGGGCTATGAGTCCCTGTCTCAAATAAACATTTTTTAAAAATTTTGTTTATATTTATTTATTTGAGAGTGACAGACAGAGAGAGAGAGAGAAAGAGGCAGAGAGAGAGAGAGAATGGGCACACCAGGGCCTCCAGCCACTGCAAACAAACTCCAGATGCATGCACCACCTTGTGCATCTGGCTTACGTGGGTACTGAGGAATCAAGCCTCAAACCGGGGTCCTTAGGCCTCACAGGCAAGCGCTTAACCACTAAGCCATCTCTCTAGCCTTCAAATAAACATTCATTATCAATGATCAGCTTTTCAATATCTGCTCAAGAGTGCAACACTTCTAATGGATAATGAAGATATGGTATATTTACACAAGGGAGCTTTATTCCACTGTAAAGAAAATTGAGATTATGGAATTTGTAGGGAAATGGATGGATCTGGAAAAGAAATCACCCAGGCTCAGAAAGTCAACTGTTGCATGTTCTCTTTCATATGTAGATCCTAGCTTCATATGTTTAGATTTGTGTGTGAGTTGGAGTGAAAGTCAGTAGTAGAGGCCAGGAAATAGAAAGGGCTTGTGAGGAAGAGAAGAGAGGGGAGGACTTAAGGGGAGGTTTAAGTAGCAGGGCACAATACTGGGAGTGAAATGGCCTAAGTGGGGTCAGGGGATGGGATCAGAGAAGAGGAAGGTTAATCAAAATTTAAGATGTCATGAATAAGCCATATGGAAACCTACTACTTTGCTAGCTAAGAATATATGTCTTTTAAAAAGAGAGAGAGGGCTGGAGAGATGGCTTAGCAGTTAAGGCGCATGCCTGCGAAGCTTAAGGACCGAGTTCAATTCTCCAGGTCCCACGTAAGCCAGATGCACATGGTGGCACATGATGCATCTGGAGTTTGTTTGCCATGGCTAGAAGCCCTGGCGTGTTCTCTCTCTCTCTCTCTCTCTCTCTCTCTCTCTCTCTCTCTCCCCCCCCCGTCTCTAGTAAGTAAATAAATAAATAAATGAAAAAAAGAAAATAAATAAATAAACTAAATAAAAAGAGAGGGAGAGAGAGATAACGAGTTTGGGCAGAAGTATCCTGTGTAAGGAAATAATTCTGTGGCCAGAAGCCATAGTTTGTTATTAGAAAAATTTCAGTGCCCAGGGTGGGATACCTTCCAGTGACTTGTTGGCCAGGGCAGCCTCTGATGTCCCCTAGAACATTACAGGTTATTGCCAAGGCTCTTGATTGTCCATTAGAACTAGATGTAAAGGTCCTATTGCTGAAGATTCCACGTGCCTGGGCTGCAAGCCACTGAGAAATCAAGCTAGAGCTGAGCTGAACACCTCCTCCCTGTTGACTAGCTGTCAGGATGCTGGAAAGAGCTATGCACCGGTCATCAGTGGTCTTAATCAGTAGTGGACCTGCAAACTTTACAGCTGGCCAGCCAGACCAAATGTACCAACTGGTGCAATGATGGCATTTCTGCTATGGGGGAAACCAGCTGCTCTCTGACTGGACTTGAGGCCAGCTCCATGAGAGGAAATGCATGCCTGGTACTGAAAAACCTAGTCAAAAACCTATAGCTGAGGAGGTTATAAGCCCTTGGGTTTAGGGAACCACTACATTCTTTGGCTAAATGGATGTATTATGTCTACCAAACTGCCTTCTAAATATTTATATTTATGCCCATATATTAATGCTATTCTCGCTTCTGATTAGAAAAGCTTCTCTTTTCAGATGGCAGTGACCATGGGGTGACTCAAAACTCACCAAAGTGGGGCTGGAGAAATGGCTTAGCAGTTAAGGCGTTTGCCTACAAAGCTAAAGGATCCCGGTTCCATTCTCCATGACCCATGTAAGCCAGATGCACAAGGGGGCGCATGCATCTGGAGTTCATTTGCAACGGCTGGAGGCCCTAGCAAGCCCTTCCCCCCCAACCCCACCCCCGCCTCTTTCTCTCTCAAATAAATAAAATATATTTTTTAAAAGCTCACCAAAGCGCTGACAAGAAGGGACAGTGGTGCATTCAGCACTAAGTGAGACATCTCTATCACACCCTCCATGGCTCAGGGACCATTGAGGAAGAGGTGGCGGAAAGAATTACAAGAGCCAGAGGAAGTGGAGGAGTGCTTTGCAATACTGTCTTCTAGACACAAAGCAGAAATGCTAATGATATTCATGACCTCACAGTAGTTGATGCTACCTACACAATACCTGCATAATAGGAGGGGGAAAGAATGACAGCAAAATAGAAGAGAGACCAGGACTGGAGAGATGGCTTAGCAGTTAAGGCACCTGTCGGCTAAGCCTAAAAACATCCCTTCCAATCTCCAGGTCCCACGTTTAGCCAGATGCAAAGTGACACAAGGGCGCAATGCCACACTTGACCACAAAGGGGCTCACACATCTGGAGTTACTTTGCAGCAGCTGAGAGTCTGCTGGCACACCCATTCTCTCTCTCTCTCTCTCTCTCTCTCTCTCTCTCTCTCTCTCTTTAACTCTCTCTCTCTCTCTCTCTCTCTCTCTCTCCTCTCCCTCTTTCTCTGAAAAAAAAAGAAAGAAAGAAAGAAAGAAAGAAAGAAAGAAAGAAAGAAAGAAAGAAAGAAAGAAAGAGAAGAGAGACCATTTGGAAAGAAGATGGAGGTGGGATTTGGGGGGGGAAAGGTAGAGTAATGGGAGGGGATTATGATCATGGCATATTGTCTATATTGATGGAATTTGTCTATAAAAAGATTGCTTTAAAAAGAGAGCAGCACTTCTCTTCCCAGAGTCTGCGTTCAGTTGCAAGTAAACACTTTACACTCTTAGGGCACCATGGATGGGGGGGGTGTGAGTGGCAGAATGGGTGGCACCCTGGGCAGCACTCAGTGAAAGAGTTCCAATGCCAGGGCATTTGCAGGGAACCAAGGGCAAGTTTTTGTTCGTTTATTTTTGATGACAATCTGTCATGGCCAGGACCCTCAACGTAATAAACACGACTTCTGATCTCAAAGCTCCCATTCTCTGTTGGGGACACAGGCAGTCACAATGAATGACGTGGATGTGTTGCCCATCATGACTGGGATGTGGTCAGCAATGACCACGAGTCAGGCAGGAAGAGACATCTTTGAGCCAGTGTTGACGTGTGAGGAGTCAGCTGAAGGAGGCAGAATACATCCCAAGCCTCTGATTTGGGGATAAACAGGGGCAGAGATATTGATGCCTCGCTCGCCCAGCCCGTACACTTTCTCTCCTTCCAGCAGGGGGCGCCAGTGCACCAACACTCCATGCCAGACAAAGGCAGCTCTGGGAATCTGCCTGTCACATCCCCCTTCAACCTTGCTCCTCAAAAAAAAAAAAAAAAAAAAAAAAAAACACTTCCGGGCTGGAGAGACAGCTTGCATCTCCAGCGCCCAGACCTGAGTTCCATCCCCAGTACCCATGTAAAATGCTGAGTGTGGTGACACACACCTGTAAGACAAGGGATGGACAGGCAGAATCTATTCCTGGAGCTTACTGGCCAGACACTCTAATCTAATTAGTAAGTTCCAGGGCAAGAAGAGACCCTGTCTCAAAAAGAGGGGAGGGGCTGGAGAGATCAGTGGTTAAGGTGCTTGCCTGCAAAGCCTAAGAACCCGAGTTCAATTCCCTAATACCCACGTAAAGCCACATACACAAGGTGGTGCACACGTCTGGAGGTCATTTTCAGTGGCTAGAGGCCCTGGCACACCTGTTTTCTCTATCTGCCTCTTTCACTCTATCTCAAATTAATTAATATTTTTTTTAAAAAAGAGGTCAACAATGTTACAAAGGCTGACACCCTAGGTTGTCCTCTGGTCCCCATACATGCAGACACACACAGAACCACACGGGCATGCACACACACACACACACACACACACACACACATGTTAAGATAAAAAATGGCCAATGAGGACACATTTAAAGTGGGAGTGGTGAAAGCAGAGGGGGGAAGAGTATGTGTGGCCATGTTTTCATGTAATCTGCCTGTACATGTATGTATGTTAAACTAACATTTTATTATACAAATTTTCAATCACAAGCAAAGTTAATTGATACAAAGATAAATGATCAAAAGGACCATGCACCACCCATCAGGTTTAGTAGTGGTCAGCTCAACCCTCTTCTCGCTTGTCATTTCCGGCCATGCTCCGGATTGAACCCAAGGCTTGTGCACACTAGGCAAGCTCTCTACTACTGAGCACTATCCCCAATCCTCATTAGTTTAGTTATTTCAGAAATCTTTCTTATTTTTGCCATAAGCTTCAAAAGTAAATCCAAAATACTGAATCACTTCTGTAAATGCTACAGGATTTATTTATAACAGAGACAGGTTCTCTTTTATTCAACATAACCAGTGTCATTGGTACAGCAAACTAAATTAACAATTCTTTACATGTCTCAATTGTATTTGTTTCAAATGGTTTCAAAAGAATTTCAGACTTCCAAAAATTATATCATGTTGCAACATCTTATGCAGGAGTCTCACCTTAGAATAAAATTGTAGATCACAGATTAAGTCAGTTATAAGTGACCTTTGAAAATAGACTGTCATAAATAATAGACTATCACACCTACTAAAAAATATAAACAGGGCTGGAGAGATGGCTTAGCAGTTAAGGCGCCTGCCTGCTAAGCCTAAGAACCCAGTTCCAATCTCCAGGTCCCACGTTTAGCCAGATGCATAGTGATGCAAGGGCGCAATGCCGCACTTGCCCACAAGGGGGCGCACACATCTGGATTTCGTTCACAGCAGCTGAGAGACTGCTGGAGCGCCCATTTTCTGTCTCCCTCTCCCTCTCTGTCTGTCTCTCTCTATGTCTCTCTCCAAAAATAAATAAAAATAAATTTAAAATATATATATAAACAGTAAAATAATGCCTGTTAATATTAAATACTTGGCTATATTTATTTTCCCCAATATATTTAATTTAATAGCAACCAGAATATCTTTGGCTTATAACTATTTTTAGTTGTGAGTACAAGTACCACAGTAGTAATTTGTAACTTGCTATCTCATCTTCCTATATGTAAGAAAAAAATGCTGAGAAGTATATCAAAATTGATATGGGGAAATGACTCAGTGACAGAACACTTGCCCAGCATGCCTGAGACTCCAGCTTCAATTCTCAGTACTGGAGAGAGAGAACAGAAAAATAGGAAGGCAAGGAGAGGGGGAGGGAGGAAGGGGGAGAAGGAAGGAAAAGGAAAGGAGGGAGGAAGGAAAAGAAATTGCTATACTTTAGTAAGTGAAAGAATATGGGGCTAGAGAGATGGCTTAGCGGTTAAACGCTTGCCTGTGGAGCCTAAGGACCCCAGTTCAAGGCTTGATTCTCCAGGACCCACGTAAGCCAGATGCACAAGGGGGTGCACGCATTCGTTTGCAGCGGCTGGAGGCCTTGGCACACCCATTCTCTCTCTCTCTCTCTCTCTCTGCGCCTGCCTATTTCTGTATCTCTCTCTCAAATAAATAAATAAAATATTTTTAAAAAAGAATATCGTTGTGTGGTGGTTGGTGATAGAAAGAAACTATGAGAGAGTCTACATGAGATTTTCTGTTATAACACTAAGGTAAAGAAACAGCCTATGCAAAGACCCTATGCTAGGAACACGTGCACTGCACTCAAGGATCCAAGAGGCAGAGGCTGTAGTGCGGAGTGGGAGCTGGAGTGAAGCTCAGGGTGCTGAAACATCTTTCTAAAAAACACATCCTTCAGGGCTGGAGAGATGGCTTAGTGGTTAAAGCGCATACCTGTGAGCCTAAGATTCCAGGTTTGATTCTCCAAGTCCACGTAAGCCAGATGCACAAGGTGGCACATGAATCTGGAGTTCGTCTGCAGTGGCTGGAGGCCCTGGCGTGCCCATTCTCTCTCTCTCTCTCTGTCTCTCTCTCTCTCCCTCTCTAATAAATAAATAATAAAAAATAAATAAATAACGTATCCTTCTTCATCTCCATGGAAGGACATGGGAGAAGTGTTCCTCAACTTAGCATTTTTTGCCAAATTAGCAAATGTATCTAAGAAAGAATGTCAGAAAACACAGCCTACTTCAATACCAAAGTCATATAGAGCTGGGTATGGTAGCCCACACCTTTAATCCCAGCACTTGGAAGGCAGAGATAGGAGAATTGCTGGGAGTTCAAGGCCACCCTGAGACTCCATAGTGAATTCCAGGTCAGCATGGGCTAGAAAGCAAGACCTTACCATGAAAAAAAAAAGTCAAACAGGAAAATATACCATATGTTACATCTGAATACTTTTCATCTAAACGGTTCCACTTGAGAAATTTCTATAATCCTTGCAGCTGTCATGACATTGTCTGGGACCTTAAGAATAAGCCACAGTAGACACAGGTGGTAATGTCTTTGTGCCAACACAGCAGTGCATCAGTCCTCAGTAGTCAGGTGACCAATTCTCGCCCCACATGTGCATTCCTGCGCGCGCACACACACACAGACACACACAGAGCCTCAGTAATTCCCAGGCATACCCCGCACAGTTCAGAATCATCCCACTGAAAGCAAGATGGACAACAATGAAATTTCCCATGGCAAAATCCCCTCCCTTTTCCCTGTGTCAGGATAATTCGAGCTTAGACTCTGCGTTTTATAGAAAAGCTGGGGTCAGAAATGGCAGTTGTGTTGGCCGTGGTGGCTCACGCCTTTAATCCCAACACTCGAGAGGCAGAGGTCGGAGGATCACCATGAGTTCCAGGCCACCCTGAGATTACATAGTGAATTCCAGGTCAGCCTGGGCTAGAGCGAGACCCTACCGCAGAAAAAACCAAAAAAAAAGGTCAGTTGAAAAGTGGCTTGGGGGCTGGGGAGATGGCTCAGTGGTTGAAAGCACTTGCTCACAAAGTTTGCCAGCCTGGGTTCAATTCCCAAGCCACCCACACAAAGCCAACTTGCCACATGTGTCTGGAGTTCATTTGCAAAGGCAAGAGGCCCTGATATGCCACCCCTCTCTCTCTCTCATAAGTAAATAAATAATAAAAAATATTTTAAAGAAAGAAAGAAAGAAAGAAAGAAAGAAAGAAAGAAAGAAAGAAAAAGAAAGAAAGAAAAGTGACCTTCCACAGCTGGACTGTTTTATCCTTTCAACCTGGAGACAAAATATGTCTGTGGAAAAAATATATATAACATATATATGATATTCCCATTTTCTCTCTCTTGCCCTTGGGCAGCTAAATTTTCATAAAGCAACTAGCCCATCTGACTGGATTTAGACCTCAGCTCTGTCACTTGCTAGCTGTGCAACCCCGAGCAAGAAGCTAATTGCCCCTGTCATGGCACTCTCCTGCGTAAGATGAGAACAATATATTCACCCGATAGGGAATCTGTGAGGATCAAATCCCCACAGACGAACCCTGAGCACCATACTGGCACATGATTGCTTAACCGCTAGCAGGAGGGAAGGAAGAGAGGGTAATGGAACGCATGTGACTGGAAAGCAGACAGAGGCATTGTCTGGGAGAAGAAATGGAACCAGCCAGAGGGAACTAAGAGCATGGGGACAACAATGGGAAAAGAATGAATTAGAATGAAGTACAGGGCTGGAGAGATGGCTTAGTGGTTAAAGTACTTCCTGCAAAGCCTAAAAGCCCAGGTTCAATTCCCCAGTATCCATGTAAGCCAGATGCACAAAGTGGCACATGCATCTGGAATTTGTTTGCAAAGGCTGCAGGCTCTGGTGTGCCTATTCTCTCTCTCTCTCTCTCTCTCTCTCTCTCTCTCTCACACACACACACACACACAAACACACACACAAAAACATATACACACAAATATAAAATAAATAAAAAAATACAAAAACAAAAGAAAATTATTGTTCATATTTATTTCAAACTATCCAGTCTTAAAAGCATGAGCTAAGCTTTATTTTATCCTGATTATAATTATAAGACATGACCATTTTTTAAAATTTTTTTATATTTATTTTTATTTTGGAGAGAGACACAGAGAGATAGGGAGAGAAAGACAGATAGAGATGGGCGCACAAGCAGCCTCTCAGCTGCTGTGAATGAAATCCAGATGCCTGTGCGCCCTTGTGGGCAAGTGTGGCATTGCGCCCTTGTGTCACTTTGCATCTGGCTAAACGTGGGACCTGGAGATTGGAACTGACGTTCTTAGGCTTAGCGGGCAGGTGCCTTAACCGCTAAGCCATCTCTCCAGCCCAAGATATGACCATTTTTTAAACATTGAAACAATATGGAAATCTATGAGGAGAAAGAGGAAATAGTAAAATTCTTCAGCAAAAACTCTAATGATGCCTGGAGCATTGTTCCAGACAATTCTTGAGCCTGGATATCCATATGAATGTGAGTGTGGATCCCTGAGGAGCCCCAGGACATGCTTCCCACCCCTGTGAGAAGACGTGGGGTCACTGTGTCATGGGAAGCAGGGGGACACGCATACAACACCACTCTTCTCAGCCAAGGGTGAGTTTATCCACCAGGAGCTGTTTGGCAATATCTGGAAACATTCTAGTTGTCACAGCTAAGGGTACAGGGTGCTACTGGCACCTAACAGATGAGCCCAGGGCCATTACTAAACGTCCCACAATGCATGGGACAGCTCCGCATTCAGGAATTAAATGGTCCTGAATATCAAGGCTGCTTAAGATTGAAAAATCCTGGGCCAAGTGTAGTGGCACACACCTTTACTCGCAGCACTCAGGAGGCAGAGGTAGGAGGAGGATGGCTGTGAGTTCGAGGCCAGCCTGGGACTATGGAGCAAGTGCCAGGTCAGCCTGGGCTAGAGTGAGACCTCACACTGAAAAATAAATAAATAAAACAAAGATTGAAAAATCCCATTTCAGGTGGTTTCGTTTCTAGAAAGTCATACATTTTTTTATTAGTATATAGTAGTTATACATAGTAAGTTTCATTTTTGGGCCGGGCATGGTAGCACAAGCCTTTAATCTCAGCACTCAGGATGCAGAGGTAGGAAGATCACTGTGAGTTCGAGGCCACCCTGATTCCAAGACAGCCTGGGCTAGAGTGAGACTCTATCTCAACAAACCAAAAAAAAAAAAAAAAAAAAAAAAAAAAAAGACATAGTAGGTTTCATTTATCATTATTATTATTATTATTATTATTATTATTATTATTTGAGAGAGAGACAGAGAGGAAGAGGCAAAGAGAGAGAATGGGCACACCAGCAGCCTCTCAGCTGCTGTGAACGAATTCAGACCCATGCACCCTCTTGTGGGCAAGCGTGGCATTGCACGCTGTGTCACTTTACGTCTGGCTAAACGTGGGACCTGGAGATTGAACAGGAGTTCTTTGGCTTGGCAGACGCCTTAACCACTTAGCCATCTCTCCAGCCCCCATTTTGATGTTTCATACATGTACATAGTATATTTTAATGATATTTACCCCGGGCCGCCCTCTTCTGTCCCCCTCCCACTCCTGTTCTTTCTAACTAGTCCTCGTAATACTTTCAAGTCTTTTTATTTTCAAGGTGACTCATTGGGTTACAGTAGAGTTGCTATTAGGAAGCATGGGTGAGGGTTTGTAAGTTACCAATGACGATGTCACTGAAGAAAATGTCTCTCCTTCCTCCAGTGACCACTGTGCCTGTTATTACACTATGGAGCCAGGCATGGTGGTGCACACCTGTAATAGCACTTGAGAGGCTGAGGCAGGAGGACCAGAAGACTAACATGGGCTCAAAAAAGAAAGAAAAAGAAAGAAAGAAAAGGAGAGAGAGTGGGAAAGAAAGAAAGAAAGAAAGAAAGAAAGAAAGAAAGAAAGAAAGAAAGAGAGGAAGGAAGGAAGAAAGAAAGGAAGAAAGAAAAAAGGATGGAGAGAGGGAGGGAGGAAGGAAAGAAGGGGAAGAAAGAAAAGAAAATTTTTTAAAAAAGAAAAATTTAAAAAAGTACTTCTGCCAAACATGGCAGCACATACCTTTACTCCCAGCACTTGGGAGGTTGAGGTAGAAGAATCATTGTGAGTTCTAGGCTAGCCTGAGACTAATTCCAGGTCAGCCTGGACTAGAGCAAGACCCTGGGCGTGGTGGTGCACACTTTTAATCCCAGACTCAGGAGGCAGAGTTAGGAGGAAGAATGGTTGTGATTTCGAGGCCACCCTGAAACTACATAGTGAATTCAGGGGCAGCCTGAGCTAGAGCGAGACCCTAGCTCAAATACATAAATAAATAAATAAATAAATAAATAAATAAATAAATAAATAAATACTTCTACACTAGTTATCAAATTGCTCCTCACCCTGCCCACCCCCGCCCTCACTTGAGACCCCCAGCCCCTCTCCATGGCCCAGCAACAAAAGGGTTGACACCTGATATAGCAGGTGGTGGTGTGGGATGGGAGCCCCTGGGCTGCAGCTGTTTCCGTCAGCCCAGGCTCAGGCCTGCCCAGCTGCTGGGGATTTTGACCCTCTGGTTTAATAGTTTAATGAAGAAGAGTATCTTTGCATTTGCACCTCTGCACTCAATTTCCCCATAAATATTTCTACTAGTATGATTATAGGCAATCTTGGTTTCACCTTAGCTATTCATTCTCTTTTCTTGTTAATTTTTTTATTTTTATTTTTATTTTTTATTTTATTTATTTATTTGAGAGAGAAAGAGAGAGAATGGGCATGCCAGGGCCTCCATCCACTGCAAATGAACTCCAGACACGTGTGCCCCCTTGTGCATCTGGCTAACATGGGTCCTGGGGAATCAAGCCTGGGTCCTTTGTCTTTGCAGGCAAACGCCTTAACTGCTAAGCCATCCCTCCAGCCCTCTTAATTTTTTAAAATTTATTTGTAAGCAGGGAGGGATTTAGAGAATGGATGTGTCAAGGCCTCTAGCCACTTTGTGCATCTGGCTTTATGTGGGTGTTGGGGAATTGAACCCCTGGGCCAGCAGGCTTTGCAAGCAAGTGCCTTTAACTGTTGAGCCATCTCCCCAGCCCCTCATTCTCTTTTCTGAAAAATGAAAAGAGATTTCTTTTTACCCTAGTTGTCATTGTAAATATATACTTCTTAGGAAACACTCAAAAGAACTCGGGCAAATTTCTGCTTGGGGTAAGAATTTCTGCCCTGACCTCTTTAGAATGTTCTGGTAGGGAATTGAGAAGCCGATCTCTCAGAGGTCCTGGCAGGAAGGAGGAGCCAATCCAGATAGGGTCCTTGCCAGTCATCTCCTATAAAAAGAAGGAACATGGAGCTCCATGGAGTCCTAGAACAGACTGCTTTATGTGTCCATGTATCAGGATGGGGCAGGGCTTTCTGGGTCTGCCCAGGCCTTTAAAATGCTTCAAGGGAAAAGACTTCATGAGGGCACGGCTAGGAAACAGCAGTATCTGATTGTTTCCAAATGTTATCTTGAGAGCAGAATAAAGAGCCTCTGTGCAGAACCGCCCCTGCCAGCGTTTGCCTCCCTGAGTTGTGACCCGTCGTCCACTCCTTGCTCTAGAAAAACAAGTCCTTGATTCACGTGGGCACTGCCAACAAGAACATGATCCCCTGATCTCTGGCCAGAGAGTCTCCTGAGATCTACGAAATCAAGCTTAGAAGCACTGTTCTGCAGCTGGTTTTGAAGCTGAAACATCCGGGCACATTTCACATCCGTGAATGTGGAAACGGCACCATTTGCGACGGTTGTGTGGTGCTTCACAGCCCGGATGAAGCAGCATTCAGTCAGCGTCTGCAAGTGAACACTATAAAAACTAGAAGGCTAGAGAGACAGCTTAGTGGTTAAGGCACTTGCCTGCAAAGTCTAAGGACCCAGGTTCAATTCCCCAGAACCCATGTAAGCCATGCATATGGTGGCGCATGTGTCTGGAGTTTGTTTGCAGTGGATAGAGGTCCTGGCGCACTGTCTCTCCTCTCTCTCTCTCTCTCTCTCTCTCTCTCTCTCTCTGTATTTCTCAAACAAACAAATTTTAAAACATTTTAGAGAAAAATTGCTGCAGGCATAACTATGTAATCAATTCTTGGTGAACTTTCCCTTGAAATAGGGTTGGAAAGTTGACATGCTGGGTGCCAGGCTCCACAGAGTCCATGCACTAAAAATTAGCTCTGCCTCAAAGACAGTGATGACTCCTGGCGTAGGGGCTGGGGCTGTAGATCAGTGGGTAGAGAGCTTGACTAGTATGCACAAAGCCCTGGGTTCAATCCCCAGCACTGAAGAAACTGGGATGTTGGCATGAAGCTGTAATCCCAGTGCCTGGGAGGTAAAGACAGGAGGATCAGAAGTTCAAGGTCATCCTTGGCTACACAGTGAGTTCAAGGCTAGCCTGGATACATGAGACCCTGTCTCAATGAATACTAATAAATGTTCTTAGGAGAAGACGTGTTCCCAGGACCCCATGTTGTGAATGGGACTCAGCCCAAGCCTGCAGCTGCTAGAATGACAGCTGGGAACAGCCAGCCCCTCAACCTGACTGGCAGCTGGTCAGGACCTCCGTGGATCAGCCTGGGGACCATCCTACTGATGCGCTATAGGACAGTCCTAGACAGAGACTAGGGCAAGGGATTTGTCTGCCAGGGCTCTAAGAAAGAGGTCAGCTCTTCAGTCTGCGACAAGCACACACACCACTTTCTTGTTCCACCTCCACCCGCCCCCAGGACGGTCTGGAGAATCAGTGGAGGATGCTGACCTGTCCCCTAGGGGAATAATTGTATTAGTGATAAAGTGGCCTCTGGTGGCTTCGTCAGCAGTTTCAAGGCTTTGAGCTGAGTAATCCTTTGGCGTCTGCCCCAGCAGCTGGCCGTCACAGATTGGGGAGTCCCCCCTCCCCAGGTTCTGCTAACCCCTTCAACAGTGCACAGTGTTGTTCCACCATTTTGACATCCTCCCCCCCTCCCCCCCCTCCCCAGGCTGCACAGGGCTCAGCTTTGGCAGGATCTGACCTGCCAAAGAACTGAGGTCAGGCTTAGAGACGAGTTCAGCTGCCAACCAAAGGGCGCAAGGAATCAATGCCACTCGAGTCGAAATAAACAATGGCAGCTCAGGCGGGTCCGGAACGGCAGGTGTCTGTTATTTGAACGGGTTTTGGTCTGTTCATTTTTGTTTGCCATTCTGAGTAATGTAAATCCACTCTAGGGCATCAGGAACGTACAGAACAAATTTGAAAAGAAAAAAAAAAACAGACTTCCTGTCTAATACATGTTTGCTGATCAGATATTCAGCTCAAATAAACCCTTAACCCTGTTTTTGGCATTTTTTTCATTCGACAGAAGAGACGAAGTGAAGCAGGAGTGAGCTTTAACATTAAGGACAAGATGTGACCCCAGAGTAGATCTCTCTAGAAGAAGAACAGGGAGGCTGAGAGGTCACAGATTTGGTCGTAAAGGATGGTAGCGAGAGGGAAGGTGAAGTAGAAGGGACCGCCCCCTTCTCCATCAAGTCACTTGCCCTGATTTCAGAGCCTGCCTCACAGTCTGTCCAGAGCAATGCTCATGTGGGGAGGAACCACAATCCCGGGGCACCTTCTTCCAGTCAGTATGGGCTACCCTGTTGAGGTCTGGGGAAGGTCCTACACCTGCCCCGTGCACACACACGTGAAGTCAAGATCTCTAGCCTCAGCTAGGTGCAGAGCCCCCTCCCCATGGGGCCACCTCAGAACTTGCGTCCTATCTCAGCTCCTCCTTCAAATCCTCAGGTCCAAATAAGGTCCAAGGCCACCGCAGAGCAAAGGAAAAACTCGGGTTCATGGCTCCTCCCTCCATCCCACTAACTCCTTTGCAGAGTATATATCCTGTCACCGCCCCCCCCCAGGACACATCCACCCTTTTTAGAGACCAGGAAACTGCTGTGCCTTGCCCAAATACACACTGCCAAGGAGATAAAATGCCAGGACTAAGAGGCACTGCTGGCCCAAGCCTGCCTTTTAGGCCCTGGGTAATGCTCCTTCCGTACCCTCTTCAGCCAGTAACAGCCCTCTCCCGGTGCCCTGGTTGTCCCTCCCCACGCAGGCTCACCCACATGTCAGTTAATTCACATCCACAACCTCTCTCCCTGGCTCTTTCTCTCTTGCATTTCCCATTTTAAAATGAACTCTTCTCTTGAAATAATTGTCTTTAAATATCTCCCTTGATGAAGAAAAAAAAAAAACCCTTTCTCTAATGTGACTCTCCCTAAAAGGCCCTCAGCCCTGTCTCCCCATCCCCAGACTGGCCCCACATCCACTACTCTGGATGCTAACCGCTGCCCCATGCCCCAGGACCCCTTCTTGGACAGTGCTCTGTGGGGAGCAGAAATGTGGGGATCAGATGCAGGTTTATAGTCCCCATCTCGTCATTGCTCCGAAGCTATGTGGCCTGAGGCAAATTACCCCAAGCTCCCTGAACCTCTGTGGCTCAATCTCTTGTGCTGTTAACTGAGGCTCCCTCCACACAGTCACTGTGCGGCTGACGACGAACAAGGAGCGCCTTGTGTGAACGCTCTCCACCCCCTTCTGCCTCCTCCAGCACTGGGCTGAAGCTTCCTCTCCCATGTGACTCCTCCTCCCCTAGTCTCTGCCACACCCCAGGTCCTGGGTTTCCCTCTGGGTCTCTCATACTCCTCTGGGTCTCTGATACTCCTCTGGGTCTCTGATGCTCCTCTGGGTCTCTGATGCTCCTCTGGGTCTCTGATGCTCCTCTGGGTCTCTGATACTCCTCTGGGCCTCTGATACTCCTCTGGGCCTCTGATACTCCTCTGGGTCTCTGATGCTCCTCTGGGTCTCTGATACTCCTCTGGGTCTCTCATACTCCTTGGGGCCTCTGATGCTCCTCTGGGTCTCTGATACTCCTCTGGGCCTCTGATATTCCTCTGGGTCTCTGATACTCCTCTGGGCCTCTGATATTCCTCTGGGTCTCTCATACTCCTTGGGGCCTCTGATGCTCCTCTGGGTCTCTGATACTCCTCTGGGCCTCTGATATTCCTCTGGGTCTCTTATACTCCTCTGGGTCTCTGATACTCCTCTGGGTCTCTCATACTCCTCTGGGCCTCTGATACTCCTCTGGATCTCTGATACTCCTCTGGGCCTCTGATGCTCCTCTGGGTCTCTGATATTCCTCTGGGTCTCTCATACTCCTCTGGGTCTCTCATACTCCTCTGGGTCTCTGATACTCCTCTGGGTCTCTCATACTCCTCTGGGCCTCTGATACTCCTCTGGATCTCTGATACTCCTCTGGGCCTCTGATACTCCTCTGGGTCTCTGATACTCCTCTGGGCCTCTGATGCTCCTCTGGGTCTCTGATACTCCTCTGGGTCTCTGATACTCCTCTGGGTCTCTGATGCTCCTCTGGGTCTCTGATGCTCCTCTGGGCCTCTGATGCTCCTCTGGGTCTCTGATGCTCCTCTGGGTCTCTGATACTCCTCTGGGTCTCTCATACTCCTCTGGATCTCTGATACTCCTCTGGGCCTCTGATGCTCCTCTGGGTCTCTGATATTCCTCTGGGTCTCTCATACTCCTCTGGGTCTCTCATACTCCTCTGGGTCTCTGATACTCCTCTGGGTCTCTGATGCTCCTCTGGGTCTCTGATACTCCTCTGGGTCTCTGATACTCCTCTGGGCCTCTGATACTCCTCTGGGTCTCTCATACTCCTCTGGGCCTCTGATACTCCTCTGGATCTCTGATACTCCTCTGGGTCTCTGATGCTCCTCTGGGCCTCTGATACTCCTCTGGATCTCTGATACTCCTCTGGGTCTCTGATACTCCTCTGGATCTCTGATACTCCTCTGGGTCTCTCATACTCCTCTGGGTCTCTCATACTCCTCTGGGCCTCTGATACTCCTCTGGGTCTCTGATACTCCTCTGGGTCTCTGATGCTCCTCTGGGTCTCTCATACTCCTCTGGGCCTCTGATACTCCTCTGGGTCTCTGATACTCCTCTGGGTCTCTGATACTCCTCTGGGTCTCTGATGCTCCTCTGGGTCTCTGATACTCCTCTGGGTCTCTGATACTCCTCTGGGTCTCTGATGCTCCTCTGGGTCTCTGATACTCCTCTGGGTCTCTGATACTCCTCTGGGTCTCTGATGCTCCTCTGGGCCTCTGATGCTCCTCTGGGTCTCTGATACTCCTCTGGATCTCTGATACTCCTCTGGGCCTCTGATGCTCCTCTGGGTCTCTGATATTCCTCTGGGTCTCTCATACTCCTCTGGGTCTCTCATACTCCTCTGGGTCTCTGATACTCCTCTGGGTCTCTGATGCTCCTCTGGGTCTCTGATGCTCCTCTGGGTCTCTCATACTCCTCTGGGTCTCTCATACTCCTCTGGGTCTCTGATACTCCTCTGGGTCTCTGATGCTCCTCTGGGTCTCTGATACTCCTCTGGGCCTCTGATACTCCTCTGGGTCTCTCATACTCCTCTGGGCCTCTGATACTCCTCTGGATCTCTGATACTCCTCTGGGTCTCTGATACTCCTCTGGATCTCTGATACTCCTCTGGGTCTCTCATACTCCTCTGATACTCCTCTGGGCCTCTGATACTCCTCTGGGTCTCTGATACTCCTCTGGGTCTCTGATGCTCCTCTGGGTCTCTGATACTCCTCTGGGCCTCTGATACTCCTCTGGGCCTCTGATACTCCTCTGGGTCTCTGATACTCCTCTGGGTCTCTGATACTCCTCTGGGTCTCTGATGCTCCTCTGGGTCTCTGATACTCCTCTGGGTCTCTGATGCTCCTCTGGGTCTCTGATGCTCCTCTGGGCCTCTCATACTCCTCTGGGCCTCTGATACTCCTCTGGGTCTCTGATACTCCTCTGGATCTCTGATACTCCTCTGTCTCTGGCCTCTGATACTCCTCTGGATCTCTGATACTCCTCTGGGGTCCTCTGATGCTCCTCTGGGCCTCTGATACTCCTCTGGATCTCTGATACTCCTCTGGGTCTCTGATGCTCCTCTGGGCCTCTGATACTCCTCTGGATCTCTGATACTCCTCTGGGTCTCTGATACTCCTCTGGATCTCTGATACTCCTCTGGGTCTCTGATGCTCCTCTGGGTCTCTGATACTCCTCTGGATCTCTGATACTCCTCTGGATCTCTGATACTCCTCTGGGTCTCTGATACTCCTCTGGGTCTCTGATATTCCTCTGGGTCTCTGATACTCCTCCGGGCCTCTCATACTCCTCCGGGTCTCTCATACTCCTCTGGGGCTCTGATGCTACTCCGGGTCTCTGATACTCCTCTCAGTCTCTCATACTCCTCTGGGTCTCTGATACTCCTCTGGGTCTCTCATACTCCATGCATCACCTCTTCCTCAAGGCTAATGGAGAACCCCAGCTCAGCCCTCCTCATCTGATCCTGCACACCTTCTCCAGGTAATTATCCAGTCCAAGGACCTAGAATCCATGCCTTGTGTTCAAGTTGGCATGTTAGTAATGGGTCACTTGGGTGTCGAAGGAGTTTGGCTACACAGTAGGACTCCAGGCAGATCTAGGGTGAGGAGCTCAGGAGGAGACACAAGAGAAAGCCTGGCATAAAGGGCTCATGGACATGTGGACGTGTGCTCGAGCAGCGGGTGGAAGGCTTGTTGGGGTATGTAGTGAGAAAGACACATTTAGGTCACAGATCTGTGTTCAAAAAGAGGTGGGAGACAGGCTTCAGAAAGGAAAACGTGCTCGACTAAGCTCAGGGAAGGGGCTCTCGCTTTGGCTGCTAAGTGGAACAGAAGGCCTGGTTTGTGGAGAGTCCTGAGGGCCTTATTGGCAGGAGATGGGGAGGAGAGGTGGGGACAGAGCAGAGGACAGGTAAGAGCCCATGGCCTCGATCTTCTGAGGCTCGGGAAAGCGGATTACCCTGCAGAGCTCCAAGCTGACTTTCCAAATCCCCAATAGTGCTTCCCTGTCACAGAGAGAGTTAGCCTCCCTTACTGAGGGCCATGCCCCACCTCCCTGTCCCTTTAACTCCATGATCCTTCTAGAAGCTTCACATTTGTTTCAGGGCTCTGATACTGGGCCAGCATGGCCCCAGCACCTACGTCCCACCTTTACCCTCTGAACAGAGCTGAGGATGGAGACCCACCCTGACCAACATGGGGCTTAGGTAGAGGATGGGGCAGGGGAGCAGAAAAGGGTATCTACTGAGTATTGCTCGAATCTTCTCCTCAATCTTGAGAAGTATTGACAATGGCAACAGCACCCGCTTTTATACTTTCAGCACCAGGCACCAAAACACACTTTATAAATTACCTAGTTTCATTTTTCCAACTATAGTACAAGAAAGGCATTCTGGTCATCCTTTTTCCCAGATCGGAAACTGAGGCTAAGTCACTTGCTCCGGGGCACTTGGCCTATAACAAGACAGGGATGTGAGCTGGGTTTGTTCCTACCCTCTGCTCTCTTCCTGTTAGAGCCTGGTATGAGGAGACACGGCGTCCCCCTTCACCCTCCTCCCAAACCCAATCACGGATCTGAGCTGATAGAAGGGGTATGGGGGTCTGTGGTGTAGAGCCAGCACGAGAGATGAGTGAGACTGGCTGCCAGCCTCTGCCTCCAGCCAGCCTCACATCCTACCTGGGACCTCACTGCTAGTCTTCCAGGGAGAAAGTCCTCAAATCATGGTTTCCAACAATCCTTTATCAAGCATTTGGTTACCCTAGACCCATAGTGAGCAAGGACCCACCCATAGACACATTTGCTTTCAAACACAAGTCAATTGCCACAAAATATTAAACTCCTTGGGAAAGTGAGACCCACTCACCTCCCTTCAAGATTTGTAATTAAGGGCTGGAGAGATGGCTTAACGGTTCAGGCACTTGCCTGCAAAGCCTAAGGACCCAGGTTCGATTCCCCAGTACCCACGTAAGCCAGATGCATAAGGTGGCACATTCATCTGCAGTGGCTAGAGACCCTGGCATACCCATTCTCTCTATCTGCCTTTCTGTCTCTCTCTCTCTCCAATAATAAATAAATAATATTTTTTTCAAAAAAGATTTGTGGCCAGGCGTGGTGGCTCATGCCTTTAATCCCAGCACTCAGGAGGCAGAGGTAGGAGGATCACCATGAGTTCGAGGCCACCCTGAGAATATAGAGTTAATTCCAGGTCAGCCTGGACCAGAGTGAGACCTTACCTCAAAAAACAAACAAACAAACAAACAAAAGATTTGTAATTGAGGGGTGAGGAGATGGCTCAATCAGTAAAGTGCTTGCATTGCAAGCATTAGGACCTGGTTTGATCCCCAGAACTCATGTAAAAATGTTGGGTCTGGGCTGGAGAGATGGTTTAGCCGTTAAGGCGCCTGCCTCCTAAGCCTAAGAACTCTGGTTCCAATCTCCAGCGGTTCCAATCGCCAGGTCCCACGTTTAGCCAGATGCAGTGACGCAAGGGCGCAGTGCCGCACTTGACCACAAGGGGGCGGAAGCATCTGGATTTCATTCGCAGCAGCTGAGACTGCTGGCGCGCCCATCTCTGTCTGTGTCTGTCTGTCTGTCTGTCTGTCTGTCTGTCTCTCTCTCTCCAAAAAAAAAAAAAATGCTGGGTCTGAGCTGGAGACATGGCTCAGCAGTTAAGTGCACTTCCTACACAAGCATGAGGGCCCGAGGAGGCCCAAGACTGCCAGAGTTTGAATCTCCAGAACCCATAGAAACAGCTAGATGTGGCCATGTGCACCTGTAACCCCAGTCCTGCGGGAAAGCAGAGACCTGGGGATCCTGACCTCTGGAGGTGCGGGTGGGGTGGGGAGCAAGCTTCAGGAAGAGTCAGAAACTCCAGCACAAACAAGAATGGGAGGAAGGGTTGGAGAGATGGCTTAGCGGTTAAGGTGCTTGCCTGGAAAGCCAAAGGACCTTGTTTGTATACCCTAGGACCCACATAAAGCTAGATTCACAAGGTGGCACATGCGCCTGGAGTTCGTTTGCAGTGGGTGGAGACCCTGGCATGCTGATTCTCTCTTTCTCTATCTGTCTTTTTCTCTCTCTCTCTTTCAAACAAACAAACAAACCAACAAATAAATAAATAAATAAATAAATAAATAAATAAATAAATAAATAAAAAGAATGCATGGAAGAGGAATGGAGCAGAATACCCCATGTTCCACTCAAGACACCACTGCAAGAGCACTTACATGTGCATACACCACATACACACAAACATGCACACATAAGAAAAAAAAAAAAAAAAAAAGCTGGTGGGACTGGAGAGACAACTCAGCAGTTAAGGCATTTGTCTGCAAAGCCTAAGGACCCAAGTTCAATTCGCCTGCATCTGGAGTTCGTTTGCAGTGGCTGGAGGCCCTGGTATGCCCATTCTCTCTCTCTCTCTCTCTCTCTCTCTCTCTCTTTCTCTCTCTCTCTCTCTGCTGGGCATAGTGCACCTGCCTTTAATTCCAGCACTCAAGAAGCAGATAGAAGGATCACTGTGAATTCAAGGCTAGCCTGAGACTACATAGTGAGTGAATTCCAGGTCAGCCTGGGCTAGAGCAAGACCCTACTTAAAACACACACACACACAGACACACACACAAACCAGCAGGTCATGGTGGTGCATGCTTGTAATCTCAATGCTGGGGAGGCAGAGACAGCTGGATCCCTGTGACTCATTGGCCAGGCCATCTGATCTACTTGGTGAGCTCTGGGCCAATAGAGACCCTATCTTAAGAAAAGTGGATGAGGGCTAGAGAGATGGCTTAGTGGTTAAGGTGCTTGCCTGCAAAGCCAAAGGACCCACCTAAGCCAGATGCACAAGGTGACACATGTGTCTGGAGTTTGTTTTCAGTGGCTGGAGGCCCTGGTGCACCCATTCTCTCTCTCTCTGCCTTTCTCTCTCTGCTTCTTTTGCTCTCTCAAATAAATAAATCAAAATGATGAAATAAAGTAAAGTGGATGATGGCTACCTTCTGGCCTCCACAAGCAAGGAACACACATGCATGTATACACACATAGGCACGTACACACACATGCATGTACACACGTGCATACACACATGCATGTACACACATGCACATATGCACACACATGCATGTACACACACACACACACACACACACACACACGAGTTATGATTGAACTGCAAATAGTTGAGAGGGAAAGAACAGAACAGAACAGGCAGGAAGGACCTAGAGACATTAGACAGCCCAAGGAGCTAGTGTGGGGACAGCAGGACTGGCTGGCTCCCAGGGGCACCTTGGCAATGCTGCAGGTGTGGCCGGTTGATCCCCTGGGGAGACAGTAAAGATTAAGAGGATCATGTGCAGACCAGGGGCTGTGCTGGAAGAAATCTTCCCTGGGGCCAGAGCTAAAAGCAGTGAGGAGCCCCAGGAAGGTGGACAAGCTCCTGATTCACAGAGTGTACAGGAGGCTGGAGGCAGACAAGACACACACAGATAGAGGCAGAGGCTGGGCCCAGCTAGACACAGGGGTCTTGCTCGGGCAGGCAACCGAGGGTGCTCTGGGCCCCTGCCAGCTCCAATGAGCTCCACTGTGGTTGCCACTGTGCCTGCGGCTGTGACCGTCTCCAGGAAGGAGTCTCCTGACAGATGGGGCCTCGGGGAGGATCCAACAGGTATGGTTTTCTTGGAGGTGAGGTCTGGGCTCTTGGGGAGCAGAGCATGGGCCAGAGGTTTGCAGGGAGCACGGGGAAAACGGCAAGCAGCTTAGTTCCAGCCGCAAGGCTGTGGGCAAGTGTTAGGGAACTCACTGGCGGACAAGCAGGGCACCCCACCAGAGCTTCCAGGGAAGACGGAAGTGTTAGGGAACTCACTGGCGGACAAGCAGGGCACCCCACCAGAGCTTCCAGGGAAGACGGAAGTGGCTTTCAGGCTTCACAGCAAAGAGATGCCTCGTGGTGATGTGAAGAATGTTCTTGGGGAGCCTGAAGCCACCCACAGGGTAGCACTGGAGGCTAAGAGAAGTGGAGGCAGGGTGGGCGTCTTGTTGAAAATGGGCGATGGAGAGAACAGAGATGGTAAGGGACAAGATTTGGTTGTGGGGGCGTGTTTAAGGAGAGAATTGCTTTTCTAGATGCGGGCAGAGACATGGGTGTGTCTACATGCGGGAGGGCACACGCGTGAGGATACATAGAGAAAGGGAGGGAAGGGACGGGTGTGAAGCTGTCCCCAGCCCAATCCTGCCCCTCAGGTGTGGGCCCCTCGCTCCAGTGCCGCGTGTGTGGGGACAGCAGCAGCGGGAAGCACTATGGCATCTATGCTTGCAATGGCTGCAGCGGCTTCTTCAAGAGGAGCGTGAGACGGAGGCTTATCTACAGGTGCGGGGTGCCCTTCTGTCCACCCGCCCACCCCCAGCCCCCAACAGCCTGCCCGGCAGAGGTGGGGGCAGATGATTTCGAGAATGCAGACCTGTGGGCGGGGGGAGCAGGGCAAACCCATGGCCTAGTGCTTGGGCACAAACACTGACTCCTGGGAATACCCTCTGCTCTGTAGGTGCCAGGTGGGGGCAGGGATGTGCCCAGTGGATAAGGCCCATCGCAACCAGTGCCAGGCCTGCCGGCTGAAGAAGTGCTTGCAAGCGGGGATGAACCAAGATGGTGAGTGGAGGGCACAGTGAGATGGGAAAGGCAGAAGAGATAAGCGGAGGAGATAGGTCCTGACTTACCTTCCGCCCACCCCACCCCAGCTGTGCAGAATGAGCGTCAGCCACGAAGCACTGCCCAGGTCCGCCTGGACAGCATGGAGTCAGCCGGTGAGCTGAGACCTGAGCGCCTGGTGGCCTCCCCCGCCCTGGCAGGACCCAGTCCCCAGGGCCCTACACCTGTGTCTGCAGCCAGAGCCCTGGGTCATCACTTCATGGCCAGCCTCATCACTGCTGAAGCCTGTGCCAAGCTGGAGCCAGAGGATGGTAAGAAGGCAGGGTCTGGACCCTCACACCTGGCTCTGGAATCTTGGCTGCCATCCCCCCTCCAGTGCAGACACTAAGGTCACAGCCTCTCCCCTCCCCCATAGCTGAAGAGAATATTGATGTCACCAGCAATGACCCCGAGTTGCCCGCATCCCCCTGCAGCCTGGACAACATCCAGGAGACATCAGCTCGCCTGCTCTTCATGGCTGTGAAGTGGGCCAAAAACCTGCCTGTGTTCTCCAACCTGCCCTTCAGGGATCAGGTATACCCCACAGCCTGCTTGCGGGAGCTGGGCCAGTCAATGTCAGCAACCACCACACCTCCCCCACCCCATCAGTCTGTTTGGAGCCATTTATATTCCTATGCCGGTGAGAGGTGCACAGCTCAGATGGTGATGTTGGTAATACACATGTCTCAGAGTTGGGGATGGTCAGGGCCACGTGCTCAGAGCAGTGGCAGTAGAGCTGCATACATCTCTGCAGAGGGATGCTGGCCCCCTGGTCACATGCAGAGAGTCTGGAAGGTGAAGGCAGTAACGCGTGGCTCCCTGGAGCTTTCTTCCACAGACTCTCAGCCTGTAGTCATTCTGCATAGGACAGACAAATGTGTACCCCCTAACTAGCATGAGTGGTAGACTCTAGGACCCCACGGAGCTCAGGTGCCTGTGACTGGGGCCTGAGTGTCAGTACAAGCTTTCCACATCTGAGAAAACACTTGGAGCTTCCGAGGGACACATCAAGCTGACATGATGAACCAGGAAACAAAAAAAAAAAAAAAAAAAAAAAAAACAAGAACCAGAGAAGCTGAGCTTCCACCAGTCTGTGTGTTTGTAGGGAACAGCCACCCAGTCTCTTGAACGCATCCCACTCTTTGTACATGATTGAGTCTGTCCGAAAACCCTAGGCTCTAGGCTTTTCCCAACTGACTTAGCTGTAGCTCTGGATGGAAGTCATGGAGTGTCTGGAAGTATAGGTAGCTGGGCCAGTTGGTGCTGAATGCCAGAGCCTGTGTAGACAGAGTCAGGAGAGGGTTCCGGGTAGCTGGGAGCACCCCTTCAATCTCTGGAGAGGGTGACAATTGCAGGCTGAGCGTGCCGAGCTGTGTAGGTGCCGTGACATTCACACCCTCTCTGAGCACAGGTGATCCTGCTGGAAGAGGCATGGAGCGAGCTCTTCCTCCTCGGAGCCATACAGTGGTCTCTGCCTCTGGACAGCTGCCCGCTGCTGGCCCCACCTGAGGCTTCTGGCAGCTCTCAGAGTCGCCTCGCCCTGGCCAGTGCAGAGATGCGCTTCCTGCAGGAGACCATCTCCAGGTTCCGAGCACTTGCAGTGGACCCCACAGAGTTTGCCTGCATGAAGGCATTAGTCCTCTTCAAACCAGGTACAGAGACTTGGCCTGACCTTCCAGGGAAATGATTAAGAGTAACGAATAGGAGCCAGCCATGGTGACTCGTGCCTTTCATCCCGGCACTCTGGAAGATGAGGTGGGAGGATCACAGTGAGTCCCAGGTCAGCCAGGGCTAGAGCAAGACCTTGCCTCAAAGAGAGAGGGCGGGGGTTGAAGAGATGGCTCAGTGGTTAAAGGCGCTTGCTTGCAAAGCCCAACAGTCAGGTTTGATTCCCCCAGTACCCACATAAAGCCAGATGCACAAAGTGATGCATGCATTTAGAGTTTGTTTCAGTGGCAAGAGGCCCTGGTGCATCCATACTCTCTCTCTCTTTCTGGCTGCCTCTTTCTCTCAAATAAAAATATTTTAAAAATGAGAGAGAGAGCTGGAGAGATGGCTTAGCAGTTAAGGCACTTGCTTGTGGAGCCTAAGGACCCAAGACTCACATAAGCCAGATGCACTAAGTGGTGCATACATCTGGAATTCATTTGCAGCAGCTGGAGGCCCTGGTGCACCCATTCTCTCTCTGCCTCTTTCTCTCACTCTCCCTCAAATAAATAAAAAAATATATTTTTTAATATTTCTTTTTATTGGGCTGGGGAAATGGCTTGGTGATTAAGGTGTTTGCCTAAGAACCTAAGGACCCCCATTTAATTCTCCAGGACCCACGTACCCAGATGCACAAAGGGGTGCATGCATCTGGAGTTCATTGGCAGTGGCTAGATGCCCTGACACCCATTCTCTCTTTCTCTCTGCCTCTTCCTCTCTCTCTCTCTCAAATAAATAAATAAATAAATAAAATATGTTTTTAAAATATTTATTTTTATTTATTTACTTATTTGAGAGAGAGAATGGGTGCACCAGGGTCTCTAGCCACTGCAAACAAACTCCAGACACATGGCCACCATGTGCATCTGGCTTACACGGGGACCTGGAGAATTGAACCTGGGTCCTTAGGCTTCGCAGGCAAATGCCTTAACCACTAAGCCATCTTTCCAGCCCCCAAATAAAATATTTTAAAAAAAGAGAGAGAGAGAATTCTGGTGACTTCCTTCTGCTTCTCCCTCCACATTCCCACATGGGTGTCACAGGCTTCTTGGGGTGGGGCAGAGAAAAGACGTGTGGCGTGGCTTGCTACTCCTGGGGCAGGGGTGGGATCAGGGCAGCTCCAGGCAAGATGCCCACTAGTCCTGCTTCTCCCCAGAGACGCGTGGCCTGAAGGATCCTGAGCATGTGGAGGCCTTGCAGGACCAGTCTCAAGTGATGCTGAGTCAGCACAGCAAGGCTCACCACCCCAGCCAGCCTGTGAGGTGACCAGTACATGCCTCCCTGTCCACCCAGATCCCTTGCCCTTCCCCTCTGCCCCACCCCATTGTTCACCTCTCCCACACCATCTTGGGGCTCCCCCTGATTAGATAGGATGAAGGTGAGCTGAGTGTGTTGGCATGTGCCTTTAATCCCAGCACTCGGGAGGCAGAGGTAGGAGGATCGCTGTGAGTTCGAGGCCACCCTGAGACTACATAGTGAATTCCAGGTCAGCCTGGGCTAGAGCAAGACTCTACCTCAAATCAACAACAGCAATCAACAACAACAAAAAGAAATAATGAGGGGCTGGAGAGATGGCTTAGTGGTTAAGGCATTTGCCTGCAAAGCCAAAGGATCCCGGTTCGATTCCCCAAGACCCACATAAGCCAGATGTACAAGGGGTACATGGGTCTGGAGTTTGTTTGCTATGGCCGGAGGCCCTGACGTGCGCATTCTCACTCTGTCTCTCTTCTCTCTGTCTGTCTCTCTTCTTGCAAATAAATAAATAAAATTTAAAAAAAGAAAGAAAAACTGCCCTAGTCAGGTAGTTATCTATAACTGAAAGGGTGGCAAGTGACAAGCAAGATTGAGTGAGACTTTTAAAAAACATTTTATTTATTTATTTATTAGAGACACAGAGAGGGAGAGAGAGAAAGAGTGAGAATGGGAGCGCCAGGGCCTCTAGTCACTGCAAACGAACTCCAGACGTATAAGCCACCATGTGCATCTGGCTTACGTGGGACCTGGAGACTCAAACCCGGGTCCTTAGGCTTCACAGGCATGTGCCTTAACCACTAAGCCATCTCTTCAGCCCTTTTTATTTTCAAGGTAGCTCAGGCTGATCTGGAATTCACAATGTGGTCTCAGGGTGGTCTGGAACTCATGGCGATCCTCCTACCTCTACCTCCCGAGTGCTGGGATCAAAGGTGTGTGCCACCGCGCCTGGCAGACTTTTTTTGTTTGTTTGTTTGTTTGAGTCAAGGTCTTACTGTAGTCAAAGTTGTCCTCAAACTCAGGATCCTCCTGCCTCTGCCTCCTAAATGGTGGGATGACAAGTGTGCCCACCATACCCAGCCTTTGAGAAAGACTTTGTGTCTCCAGAGTAGGGATAGATTTGGGAGGAAGGGTAGGGTTTAACAGGGGAGGGGAAAAAAAATCTTATTTCTGTAGGTAGAGACCAGCACGAGTTCTTAAGAGACCAAAGTGGAAGGATCGAAAGGTGCTGGCTGCCAGGAAGGAGGGGGAGGGGATTAAGCTAGAAAAGCACCCTAGTGCCAACCCAATGTCACTGAATCTTTAAGTCGACATCTTCACTGTCGCGGAATGTCACCGTCCACATTTGACAAGAAAGGCAGAAGGGAGGCCCTGAACGTATGTGGGAGGGGGCGCTCAAGCACGAGGCTGGACCTCATGTGGACTGGCATGGCAGTGAGCACAAAGAGTTCTAAGGGCAGGACAAAGCAGCTGCTGTCAGTTTCCAGGAGATTCCATGGGGTTCTGATCTTAGGGAGTGGGAAGTGGATAACAACGCAAGAGGCTCTAGGCGTTAGAAGAGGTCGGGCCTGGCGCTTAGGTGGAGGTGGAAGTAAGGAATGAGGGAAGAGATGCTGTGTGGAAACAGGCTTTTCAAAACATAAAGGGGAAACTAAGAGGAAAGTGTTTTGCCTGCACATGACGAGCTCGGTGGGAGACGTGGTGGGCATCCAGGGGAGGTGTGCACGGGCGTATAAACATGGCCAGTCCAGGCCGGGTTTGAGGCAGTCGTGCAGGCGGAGGGGCTCATCTTGGGCCAGCACCGGAGCTTTCTCAGCTGGGTTGAGCTACTCAGACATTATCTACATTCTGTCCGAAGAAGTGAGCTCACACAGATATCCGGAAAATACCTCTGACCTGAGGAATGACCTGAAGAGAGGTCATAATTCCCTGTGTCTTCAGAGTCCAGGAAGACCAGGGCCACACAGTGTCGCAGGAAGCTTTGAGCTTTGAGAACAAAGCATTTCTAGTACTAAGGCCTAAGGCCTGGTAAGAATTCATGCAGAACCTGGCAGTCTTCCCAGGGCATGTTCCCCTTAGGTCCAGCTCCCAGAGGTGTCTTGGCTTGTTGGTGATGCATCACGTTTTCAGAATGTTAATTAAGATTCCCCATGTCACGTCCATAACAGTCCATTCCCTACTCCAGGCAGAGCCGAGTGTTAACCGTAGTGATTCCCGATTCTGTAGGTCAGCACATGTCAGTATTCTCAAACTGTAATACCCAGGAAGAAATACGGTTTCTGCTACAACCAGATACTCACATAGACACTGAAACAAAGTTCCACAAATGCCTCCCCTAACTTCATCCACTTAACTTTGATACCTTATATTTTACTTCCCCCCCCCCGTGGTAGGGTTTCACTCTAGCTCAGGCTGGCCTCAAACTCACAATGGTCTTCCTATCTCTGCCTCCTGAGTGCTGGGATTAAAGGCATGTGCCACCACACCTGGTTTTATTTTACTTTTAAGCAAATTTAATTTTATCTATTTTAAAATATTTTATTATAAATTTGTATTTTATTATTAAATCTTAAAAAATATTTATTTATGGGCTGGAGCTATGGCTTAGCTGTTATGGTGCTTGCCTGAGAAGCCTAAGGACCCATGTTTGACTTTCCAGGTCCCATGTAAGCCAGACACATAAGATGATGCAACGCGCAAGGTCGCACATGCACACAAGGTGGTGCATGCGTCTGGAGTTTGGTTGCAGTGGCTAGAGGCCCTGGCATACCAATAGTCTCTCTCTCTCTCTCTCATAAAAAAAATTATAAAAAAATTTATATTTGTATTTGTATTTGTAAGCAGAGAGAGAATAAGGGAGAGCAAGAGAGAGAAAATGGACATACCATGGCCTCTTATCATTGCAAACCAACTCCAGATGCATGAGCCACTTTGTGTATCTGGCTTTATGTGAGAACTGGGGAAATTGAACCTAGGCTTTTGGGCTTTGCAAGTAAATGCCTTTAACCATTGAGTCATCTCTCCAGCTCTTAATTTTTTTATTTTATTATTATATTTTTAATTTTATATTTTTAAAGACTAGTTGTGACCCATCACACTGAATCTCATATCCATCAGGTGGGTCCAGGCAAGCAATCTGAAACAAACAGTTCTCCAGGGATTTCAGTTTCTTCTTCTTCCCACTCCCTAGATCAGAAAGATGGGAGAGAAGGCAGAAAGAGGGGTGCCAGACTGCTCTCACTCATGCTCACGAGAAACAGGAAGTCCGTTCATCAGAGCATGGAAGGATGAGGGTTTCCCATAGTCCTCCAGGAGGGAGATGAGCAAGCAGTTGTCCCTGGGAGGCTGTCTCCTTCGCAGTGGACACTGACCATCGCTGTAGGCCTTTTCCCCAGGAAGTCTGGTCCTGAATACCTTTCTCTCTCTCCCTCTCTCTCTCTCTCTCTCTCTCTGTGTGTGTGTGTAGGCCCCTGTTCTAGTAAACGATTCTTTACTTTTTTATTTTTATTTTCCTTCTTGCAATTTTATGCATGTATATATTTTAATCATGTTCACCCACCCGTTACCCTCTCTTATCCCCCCTTCCACTAAGCCCCTTTTTTCCAATTAGTTCTCTTCTTACTGGCATATCTTTTTTTTTTTTTGTGGCCCACTACGTTTAATTAGGGTTGCTTGCATGAATATGGGTTATTAACAGGAGCATGGGCAACTTACCAGTGGCTATCCCACTGAAAAAGCAAAAGTTTTGTTTTTTTTTTTTTAATTTGAAACTACAATGATTGTTTTCTGGGTGAATATATTAGCCAACCAAATTTTCCCACAACTTCAGAACATTTCCAATAATAGTTATTATCATCCTACGTGTTTCACAAACATGAATTCTTAAACTTATAAATATATTCTCATATAAAACAAATACATAATTATAATATTCATATGATCAAGAAAATATTCACAGAGCTGGGCATGGTGGCGCACGCCTTTAATCCCAGCACTCGGGAGGCAGAGGTAGGAGGATTGCTGTGAGTTCAAGGCCACCCTGAGACTACATAGTGAATTCCAGGTCAGTCTGGGCTGGAGTGAGACCCTACCTCAAAAAAACAAAAAAACAAAAACAAAAAAGAATATATTCATGGGCTGGGAGATGGCTTAGCAGTTAAGGTGCTTGCCAGCAAAGCCAAAGGACACAAGTTCAATTCCCCAGTACCCACATAAAGCCAAATGCACAAAGTGGCACATGTGTCTGGAGTTTGTTTGTAGTGACTAGATATCCTGGAGCACCAGTTCTCCTCTCTCTCTCTCTGCCTCTTTCTCTCATAAATAAATACATAAATAAATAAATATTCTTTTTAAAAAGAATATATTCACATACAGGATTGATATAAGTAACTGCTCACTTTACAATCTTGACACATAAGAAACAATACTGATTCACTGTTTTCATCACACTCCTGGACACGGTGGGTCAGTAGAGGGTGCAGACAAGTCATCTGGTACAGGAGATCTTTCCCTGAAATCCTTCCTGCCTGGTTGGTCCTGGACACCTCTCTTGGTTCCCCTCCTCCTCCACTGCTGGCTGTCCCAGGACTCACGCTGACCCTAAGTCTGACACAGTATCCTCTCTCCTGTTCAGGTTTGGGAAATTGCTCCTCCTGCTCCCGTCCTTACGGTTCATCACATCTGAACGCATCGAGCTCCTCTTCTTCCGTAAGACCATAGGGAACACGCCAATGGAGAAACTCCTTTGTGATATGTTCAAAAACTAGTGTCGGACTGGAGAGATGGCTTAGCGGTTAAGACGCTTGCCTGCAAAGCCTAAGGACCCAGGTTCAATTTCCCAGGACCCACGTAAGCCAGATGCACACGGTGGCGCATGCATCTGGAGTTTGTTTGCAGTGGCTAGAGGCCTTGGTGCACCCATTCTCTTTCTCACATAAATAAATAAATAATAAAATATTTTAAAAAATAAAACTAGTGTAAAATGCTTACAACCACCTGGAAAACAATCTAGTGAAGCTACACATTTGCCTACCTTTCACCCAGCAATTCCACTTACAGGTATATATGGGCATGGCAGAACTGTCCCCCCAAAATATATCATGGGAGTATTCATAGCAACCTTATTCATCATAACCCCCAACTCTCTTCTGATGGTAGAATGGACTGATACATTTTACTTTAGTCAAATGATGAAAACCAGCAATAAAAATAATGAATGGGTCGGGCATGGTGGTGCACACCTTTAATCCCGGCACTTGGGAAGCAGTAGGAGGATCACTGTGAGTTTGAGACCACCCTGAGACTGAGACTGCATAGTGAATTCCAAGTCAGCCTGGACTAGAGTGAGACCCTACCTACCCTGAAATACCAAAAAAAACAAAACAAAACAAAACAAAGGCATGGGCTGGGAAATTTCTCAGTGGTTAAAGAAAGCTGCTTGTTTTCAAAGCCTGCCAGCCCAGGCTCAATTCCCCATGTAAAGTCAGATGCACAAAGTGGTGCTTGCGTCTGGAGTTTGTAGCAGCAAGAGGCCCTGATGTGTCCATATTCTCCTCTTCTCTCAGTCAGCCTTTCTCCCTCCCCCCCCCCCACACACTTAAGATCTGCTCACTTTACTGTATTTGGTTTGGTCTCAATAAAAAAGAAAAGACACTGGAAAAAGAAAACTATGCATGGCCCAGGCTCACCCTTTGAGAACACTGAAGAAATGAGCACTTGGTTCCACTCCAAGTGAGAATAAATTCAGACCCTAGGTAAAATATCCAAAGGATTTAATAAGAAGGCTTCTGTGGAGATGACACCTCACCATCGTGTTATCCCTGTCCCTTCATCATCATTCTCCCTCCCCTTCCTATTTGTAAAGGTGAGCCTCCATACAGACACGTAAAATTGTTTTCAGTTCTTTTTAAATTTTTAATTTAATTTTTACTTATTTATTTGAGAGAGAGAGGAATACAGAAGTAGGCAGGGGGAGAGAGAAAGAGAGAGAGAGAGAGAAAAAATGGGCGCACCAGGGCATCCAGCCACTGCAAACGAACTCTAGATGCTTGCACCCCCTTGTTCATCTAGATTAGGTGGGTCCTGGGGAGTCCAACCTGGGTCCTTTGGCTTTGCAGGCAAGTACCTTAATCGCTAAGCCATCCCTCCTGCCCTTAAAAAATTTTTTATTGACAACTTCTATACTTAAGACAATAAGCCATAATAATTCTCTCTTTTCCCACTTTCCCCTTCACAAGTCCGCTCTCCATCATATCCCCTCCCTCTCTCTGTTAGTCTCTTTTATTTTGATGTCATCCTCTTTTTCTCCTGTTATGAGGGTCTTGTGAAGGTATTTCTAGGCACTGCGAGGTCATGAATATCAAGGCCAATTTCTGTCTGGGCATTGTAGGGAGTCGTATCCTTCCTTTGGCTCTTACATTCTTTCCGCCACTTCTTCCGCAATGGACCCTTAGCCTTGGAGGGTGTGATAGAGATGTTGCAGTTTTGGATACTCCTCCGTCCCTTCTTTTCCATACTATGTTGCCTTTTGGGTCATCCCAGTGGTGATCGCCATCTGAAAAAAGAAGCTTCTCTAACCAAAAGTGAGTAGCATTAATATATGAATATGAACATTAAGTGTAGCACTTATAGGACAGTGCATAAGGCCTTTTTATTGTATTGTGAGATTTATTGAGTGAACATGATTGGTAAGGTTGAGCAGTGGGAGCTCATGAGTACAGAGCCCATCACTTCTGTAGGGGACCACGGATGGGGGTATATATTTGACTCCACAGTCATCAGGGATGAGCCGCTTCTCAGCTACCGTATCTTCAGATTTGAACTTGGTGAAGCCCCACTTCAAGATGTGGATCTTCTGGCGGCCAGGAAACATGAACTTGGATCTGCGCAGAGCCTCAATCACGTGCTCTTTATTCTGCAGTTTGCAGATAAACATGATGACCTGGGCCATATGAACCCTGGCCAGTGTGCCCTGGAGCTTCCCAAAAGCACCCTCATACTTTTCTGGAACCAGGATTGGGAATAGCATGAGATCAGAAATATGGAGATCCACCAGAAGACCGTCTCTAAGGTCCCTTAGTGTTGGGGGGGTCCCTCCTAAGGCCAGCCCAGGAGGGGATTCAGGGTCTACACCGGGCAGGGGGTGAGAGGCGCAGAGTCAAAACACAGACACCGGGAATCGGGTGAAAGCAGGCAGAGGGCGAGCTGCTGCAGACTCGTTTATTCAAGGAAGTGTAGGAGTTTGGCTGGCCAGTCGTTGTATGGGGTGGTTCCTTTCTTGTGATCAATGACAGCCTGTCTCTGGGCAGATCATCTTGCAGCAGGTTGCTCGCGGGCATGGGGCTGTAGCTGTTGTCACACCAGGCCTGCGCAGAATGCCACGTCCACAGAAGCCACTTCCTGGTTCCTCCTAGCGGGTGTCCTGGCTAAGCCCTGACCTGCACTGTGCCATACATACTAGCAGGCGTCCTGGCTAGGGCCTGACCTGCGCTCTGCCATACACCTTAGGGCCACTGTATAAGCAACAGGTTACTACACTGCCAAGGAGGCTGCTGTCTGCAGCCATTGCACACAGGGCCACCAGGAGGACAGGAACCCGTTCGGCAGCTTTTTTTTTTTTTTTTTTTAATAAGGATTCTTCTTCACTTTTAATTTTACTGGGAAAGACGAAACTCAGAAAAAAATGATCTTATGCAAGAGAGAGTCTCAGGCAATTCAGTGAGACCTGGGAATTAATTATAAAACATTAGTAAGCCAGGTGTCGTAGCTCATACCTTTAACCTCAGCACTTGGGAGGCAGAGGAAGGAGGATCACCCAGGATCAGCCTGGGCTACAGCGTGAGTTCCAGGTCAGTCTGGGCTAGAGTGAGACCGTGCTTCAAAAAAAGAAAAAAAGAAAAAGAAAAAGGAAAGCTAGGGCTAGAGAGATGTCTCAGCAGTTAAAGGCACTTGCTTGCAAACCCTGCTGGCCCAGGTTGGATTCTCCAGTACCCACATAAAGCTAGATGCACAAAGTAGTGTATGCATCTGGAGTTTGCAGTGACAGGAGGCCAACTTGCCCATGTTCACTTGTTATCTCTCTCGCTCTCTTTTTCTCTCTGCCTCTTTGTCATAACAAATAAATAAGTAAATAAAATTTAAGAGAAGGCAGGCACAGCTCTTGCCCCCAAAGGCAAGAGGGATTTCCAGAAAATGGGAAAGCCTACTCCAAGACCTTTGGGAACATCTGTTAAGTGAGCCTCCTCCTGAATGAGTGGCTGGTCTAGTCAGGTATCTGGGAAAGGGCAATCTTTTCAGAAAATCCTCTAAAAAAATCTTTCCTAGAGGTGTAACATTCCATGAAAGAGAGAAAGAGAAGAAAGAAGAGCGGGAGGAAGGAAGGTTAGACCCCCTCCCACTACCTTCTTTTGTTCTCATTGCTCATCCCTCCCCACTGACGCCCTTCTTTGCAATATGTCTCTTCTGATGCCTTTATTTATTTTCTTTTTGCCCTCCTCTATTATACAAGATGACATATTGATAGGAAATGATGTAGACACCCTTTTCAAAGCAAGGCTCCTATGCAGGTTGGAGGTTATCTAATTAGGCTGCAGGCCTGTGAGGGTTACGAACCTTTTCAATAGCTAGGACAGTCAACGTCCTCGTAAATGGGACTCTCTCTCGTCTGTCTCCCTGCAGAGGGATGGCTCCCCCACCCCTGTGCAGCTGGGGCTGTAGGTGTCAGAACATTGTTTCTCTTATGACTTTGTCCCAGGTCTCTGAATCATACAAACTCCCACTATTTCTACAATCACCCAATGAGAATTGCAGCTAATGCTGTTGCTGTTTTTCTTTCCCGAGGATTCAGGGATCTCAAAAATTCCTTCAAAATTGTCTTAACGGCCAGCAGCTAGCATCCACGACGGAAAATGAGCTCCTAAACTCACCTTTGTTTGAATCCCATTGAGTTCTAACAACTCTCATTTCCCCACATCATCAATTTAGGGTTGCGTCTTTTCCTTCAAGCTCATCAGTATAAAAAATCACTGCTGTTCCTCAGGGCTGTGAGTGGGGATGGGAGCCAGAGAACAAACCACACGGACTGCTGCTTCTGGAAGCTTGTTCTTTAATGAGCCAAGGGGATTTGTTCATCGAGCTGCGGTGTGTAGCTGCACAGTGCGTATTCTGAGTGACACAGACTGCACTTCATACAGATGTCTTGCCCCCACATCCAAAAACAGGAAATTACAAAGTGCCTGTTGACTGCATCAGGAATGTAATTGGTTCCGTGGACGAGATAAATCATTCTTCTTATAGAATAATTCTATTAAACAGCAAAATGGTATTATATTTCATAGGATATATCTTTTTATAATACATAGTATTTTAAAAATTTACACTCACCATACTTATAAATTACTTTAAGTCCATTAAAATAATATAATACTAATCTGTAGTCCATACCTTTTCCAAAGTAAATACAGATAACTTGGCTTAAGTTAGTGCAACTTTTCTATAACCCAGGAGGGCTGATAAATAGGTACTGAGAATGGGTGGAGCTTTTTTTTTTGGCGCAAAGTTGTAAGCAAGTGATCCGTAAGATCTAACTGCACAACCATCATTTGTAGATTTAACATCTAATTAAGTATGGGCATAATTCCAGAGAAAAGTGTCACAAGTACTTTGGGGGAATAAAAAGATAGGGCTCCTACAAATAACTAAGGATTTTAGTACCAAGGCCAGCATGGTGTTTGGAGGACAAAGATGGGGTGTTATCACAAATGTACAGGTGCATGTAATACACTGTTCAACCAGAATGATGCAGGCCCCACACCCAGATCCCCACCAAGAAAAAAAAAGTGGCTGAGAAAGCCATCTGGAAGTTTTTACAACTTTCTTAGTCTTTGAACACTTTCCCAAGAATCCTTTCTTCTCTCTACTCAGCAAAGTGCTTGTGAAAAGTACACATTCATTAGTGAGTGAGACACACAACCCACAGACACTGAGGCTGACTACAGAACACTGCTGGACCACTGCATTTCAGCACACATCTGCGGTTCTGTCTTTCACCTTGGAAGCCCAACTGCCATGCAACACAGAACTGTCTTCCCTACCTCTCAGCAGGATAAGAGCCACAGGAGGATCCCAAACTATGGGTTAGGGGGCTCAAGTATCCCATGTCCAGAACTTGGATCCTTCTGTCTTTCCATCAGGCTTATACCAAAATGGGCTGTATCTCCCTTTGTGTTTTCAGAAGCCCAGAGTGGCCAAATAACGTAAATGGCAGGAAGTATAAAGTACATGCAAACCAAGCATGTCACCTCCCTGAATCCTGCCTTTACTTGCTCTAATTTGCCTCAACCTGTGATGCAGAATGAAATGCCCCTTCTTTGCTTCGGTTACAGTTCCATGTTACTACACAATCACAGTGACATATCAGCCTTCACAGGCAGCAGAGCACAATCTGGGTTCTTTTGGGGTTAGAAGCACGTGATGTAACTAAAAGGCTCTGCATTTTGGAGCATGGGCTTCCAATGAGGCGCTGCTTACTGTTGCCAGGCAGGGTTTCTTGGATGCACTTGAGATCAAAGAAAATGACAGGAGAAGCAACAGAAAACTACACCCCTGACACAGTGCAACCATGAGCAATGGCAGCAGAGCATCACTGTGGCGGGTCACCTGAACCACAGAGGATCTAGGAGCAAATGGAATTGGATAGGGCATTTGGTTCTGACAGTACGAACAGTTATGGCTTCATCTCTTTAGCAGGCTGACAGTGCCTGTTATCCAACAAGAACAGCTTTCTCTCTCTCTTTTTTTAAAAAATTTTTAAAAATTTATTTGCAAGCAGAGAGAGAGAGAGAGACAGAGAGAGAGAGAGAGAGAGAAGAGAGGCAGACACAGAGAGAATGGGCACTCCAGGGCCTCCAACCACTGCAAACGAACTCCAGATGCATGTGCCCCTTGTGCATCTGGCTTACGTGGGTCCTGGAGAATCAAACTGGGATCCTGTGGCTAGGCAGGCAAACGCCTTAACCGCTAAGCCATTTCTCCAGCCCTCTCTCTCTCTTTTTTAAAATCAAAGCAGGGCTTACACTTGCTGAGGCACTCCTACACTGTGTGGCTCTCCCCACACTGTCTTGGCAGCTTGTTAAATGATTAGAAATCCACAAATCTAGCAACTGAAAAGATAATTTTTTTTTATTTAACTTTTCCAAATTGACGTTTTAGGTACCTGAGAAAAATTAGAGTCTTTTAACATCCACTACCTATTTACTACAAAGTGACCTATGTATATATATTTTTTTAACCAGATCAAAACTTATAGGAAAAAAAATTCAAAAAGATTGAGTGGGAAGGACTTGTGCCAAAATGTGCTCCCCAGGCAATTCTTCTGAGACAAAGGAAATTACTCAACAGAGTAATATCCTTTTTTTGATACGGTATTTACTAACAATCTGGGGTATGTGGAGAGTAACCCGATAAAACAGCAACTGTGCAACTAGCATGAGGTTGAGGAAGCAGCACCCTACCTGGACACAGCCATGCTGAGGGCTTCCTCAAGGAGAATTCCTGAAACAGTTATCTTTAAAAGCTCCTCATGACATGTGAGCAAGGTGGCAGGTGCTTGCGGAATATGAAGACCAACATTTCCTCGCTGGCCTTCATCATTCTGGAGTTTGTCAAAGCTTCCTTCACTCGCCTCAATTCTGGACTCAAGCCAGGAAGTGAGAAGCCTCCTGCTACTCTTAGCTGCTCTGTGGAGGGATGCTACAAGCCCATCTCTAGGGCTGGCCAATGACCACTGAGGCAGTGGCATGAGGTTCAGTGCAGTGTAACAGGACAGACTGCCTTAGCAAAGGACTTAATATTTCCATAATTTCAAAGACGAAAGGAAAGAATAACCAAATTCAGGTTGAGGTGGTAAAGGCTCTTTTTCAGAACAGTGCATGTGGTAGTTAGACAAGATGTATTTAGTAACTTTAAAAATAAACATTTTCACATACTTAAGAAAGGCCATTATGTTTCATTTTACACACATTATAAATAGCAAAAACAGATTTCTAATCCCACAACTTCTGTGACACTTCAAATGTTATAACTTAGTTGTATGCAGACCACCAGTGATGAAAAATATGGTCTTACTTTTCCCCCAACCCAGAGGCTCTCAGCCCTGTCCAGTGGCCCCTAATCTGCAGGAAGAAACTCCATGGGAAGAAGGGAAGCATAAGGTTTAAAAGAACTAGGCATACTATATATATATATATATGTATATGTATATATATTTACAGTAAACTTCAGTAACCAGTATATTAACAAAAATAGCTTCAAGTAGTCCTTGATTTTTAAAATCTATTTAATACTGATGGTCTGAGGAAAAGATAAAAGTTAAATAGGTCATATTAAAACTTTATTTTTGGCAGCTTTCTGTAACACTGACTCATGCAATGTTGTATGTGACTGTTTGGGGAGAAGTGATTAAATAATCATTATTTGTCTGAGTTCAGATAAAGAGGCTCATATGTGGTCTTGAATTTAATCTATACAAAGTGAAACACCAAGACCCGTTAGGATGAATGCTCAGTGTCCCTGTGACATTAAAAAACAAAATACTAGTGAAGTTGGATCCTAGGATCAGGGACTATCAGAACAGTATGGCTACTGAAACTTCAGCCCATGCAATACATTTGGCAGGAACTAATTGGGAGTTAAGCCAGCACTAATTATTATGACTTCAAACATTATCAAAAAACAAAGCATGTGCTCTCTTTGTTGTAGAAACAAGTATCTGACACATGCTCTGATGGCTTAATGGAGACAATAGTTTTTTCACATTCCCAAGAATATAACATGGAGTGTTTTTCAAAAAATTTAATTTTAAAATAGAGGGGTTGGGTTTTTGTTTATAAATCCTTGGAAAAAAATTATATTCTACCCTAGCTCCTAACTATCCCAAAATAAATCCCAAAGGCTTTTGCTTTCATGGTTAATAAAGGTTTCTATGTTTTCTTCAAATGCTAGTATCAGAGGGTCCCTCAGGACCACAGTATTCCCCTTAGTTAACATTTGTCTCTGGGAAGGGGAAGGAAGGAGAGTAGGGGACAGGCAACTACTGCTGACTGAAACCCCCAGGTTGTAGGTGGCTTTGTTTAGTGAACTTTCAATTCAAACACAGCAGCCAAGGCACAGCTGGCACCATCCTCAGCAGGCTTCAACAGGCCACTTCTGCAGGAGGCCCAAGAACCCAGCACACAACATTGTATGCTGACACAAGAGGCAGTACCACAATTAAGATGGACTGTTGTGGACAAGGTGACCAGGAGAGCCCCAAAGATGAGATGTGTTCACAACTCTAGCCAAGAAGGGACACACACTTGTCACGTCAAACCATAAACTCATTATTTCCAAAGAGTGCTAGCTGCTGGGTAGAGCTGCTGTCTGGGTCCACAGTTTTCTTACGGCTAGACTCAACTTTCCCCTCTGTGGTCTCTTTGGTTTTCTGAGGTGAGTTTTTCACATTCTTTAGTTTTTGTTTGCCCTTTTCAGGGTTGAAGGTTCCTCTGCTGATGAACTGAGGCTTGTCTTCTAGGGATTTGGTCTGACCTGATGGTCCTTCCATTCCTAGGGCCTCACCAGCTGAGGCAGCTCGGTAGAATGGAGACTTGGAATAAATCTGAAATCGTTTTCTGGTGCCATGAGATGATAAACATGAAGAGGCTGAGGAGTCAGCTGAGTCCAAAGAGTCTTGCTGCTTTCTTAGGTGTTTCTGCAACTTGCTTGAAGGTTCAGACTTTCCAGCTGCCTTCAGGGAGCTGAGGGCTAAGGTTCTCTCTAATGTAAAAATAGAAACCAAAGCTGTACATGACAGTTTCCTCTGAACCAACACCATGTAACAAATACAAACTTTTCACACATGAAATTTACTACACTAAGATTAAAGAGGGTCTAGGTCAATCTACTTTGCATAGAATCATTACTTAAAAAAAGAGTTCTCCCTGTAATTATAAAGATATTTCAAGCCGGGCGTGGTGGCGCACGCCTTTAATCCCAGCACTCGGGAGGCAGAGGTAGGAGGATCGCCGAGAGTTCGAGGCCACCCTGAGACTACATAGTTAATTCCAGGTCAGCCTGGACTAGAGTGAGACCCTACCTCGCAAAACCAAAAAAAAAAAAAAAAAAAAAAAGATATTTCAGAATCAGCCCCAGGAAAGTCTGGTGTGTTTGACTATGAGGCCAGAGGCCTAGAACAGTCATTATCAAATACATAGTAAGTATTAACTCCCTGAGATACACACCCAGTTAAGTACCTTCTTTGGAATAATTGTCCTACCTCACAGCAGGACATAATGCTTGTCACCTACTCTTAGAAAATGGGCATGAGACAGACAATATAGACTGTGATTATTGGCTTTTCTCTGTAATAAACAGAGGAGAAAATGTTGCATTACCAAAAAGCTATATTAACTGACAGGGAGAGGGATTGGTCTAATGAATAATTCATGAGTAAGCTTCATAAATATATAAACATCAATGATTACTTAGGACTGTCACCTTGTCTGTAGGGTCAGTGTACTTTTAAAAAGGACTCTAAGTTCAGCTTGATAATTCTTTTTGTCCTTCTTTGCAAAATAAATGTGTAGTCTCTAGACTAGCATGTTCACTTACCTGACCTCTCAGAGATGGTACCTTCAGACTCCATATTCAAATTTTCTGAGCTATCTGCAGTCCCAATAGAGGCCTCAGACTCAAGGGTTTCATCGTCAGAGGCACGGGGTTCCAACACAAGCATCTCAAATGTCAGCTCTTCCCTATAAGATATAATCAACACGTCCATTAGCATTTGATAGGATGTGGAAGAAAGGTGACAGGAAGAAAAGACCTTCTATAAATACAAAGTAAGGAATCCAAACAGCAAAGACAATCAATCTTACTGTCCCCTCTAAGGTGGTGATGAGGATCTGTGTGCCAAGCAATGGTAAAGGCTGAGGCCACAGGGACTAAGGGACAAAATGACAGACAACAAATCTAAGAGCAGTGACAGAACTACGGGTAGGTTAAGGAGCAGGATGTGGTAGCAATGAGATACTCTGACAACAGAAGATTCGGGCTCCATGCATATTCATGATGCAGCAGCACATATTTTTTTCTGCCTGAACTTCGGCTTCTTCATTCAGAAAATGAAGAGGTCAAATAAATCATCCCTACAATTCTTCCAGCTCCTACTTGTCTTCCACGAAGCTGTCCCAACTGGACAGAGATGTTCTCTTCCACCCTGACCAGAGACGGGCTTCCAATTGGAAGCCAGACATACTATTTTCTATTCTTACTTATCATGATCACCCAACAACTTCTCAGTTGTGTCCCCTCATTCTCTGTGGTCATTGAGACTTGGCTTCTAATCCTGTTTTTTCACCACGACCTAGCAGCACCTTGACCTATCTCAACTAGAATCTTTATAATCTTTACAAAAATTCAAGCCAGGCGTAGTGGCATGCCTTTAATCAGAGGTAGTCAGAGGTAGGAGGATCACTTTGAGTTCAAGGCCACCCTGAGACTGCACAGTAAATTCCAGGTCAGCCTGGGCTAGAGTGAGACCTTACCTTAAAAAATAAAAAATAAAAAAATCAGCTCTAAATCCTAATACTGGGCTGGGGAAATGGCTTAGCAGTTAAGGTGTTTGCCTGTGAAGCCTAAGGACCTAGGTTTGATTCCCCAGGACCCACGTAAGCCAGATGCACATGGTGGTGCATGCATCTGGAGTTTGTTTGCAGTGGTTAGAGGCCCCGGCATGCCCATTCTCTCTTTCTCTCTGCCTCTTCTTCTCTCTCTCTCAAATAAATAAATAGAAAAATTTAAATCCTAATACCAAAGTTTCCTTATGTCTGCAACTTCTCTACTTTAAACAAGCAACTTTCTCTAGAGAGCACATCTCTGCAGTTTGTTAGTACCTGGAAAAATGGCAGTTCTGAATCCCGTATTCTACTCTACCCACACCTACACCTTCTGATCATTACTCTTTGCCTCTCATCTACTTTCCCTAGCTTGAGATCCACAGACAATCTTTTCCAGGACAGCATTCCCAGTAGCTCACTAGTGCCATGTGCACTCACATCCTCAAGACCGCATATACTTCCTCCTTTGCCTGTACTGTCCCCTTTCCTAGCAAACTCTTTATTTCTCCTTTCATACTTCACACATGGTGTTCTACAAAGCTAAAGCAGGCCTTATTTTCACATCAATTTATAATAGGCTGTAGGCTCATGGTTAGTGTATACCACCCTATGCCTTATCACCTGTTTCACAGCTAAACCCTAGATCAACTTAAACTCTGCAATTAATCCTGACACATAAAAAGTACTTTGAAGGCCAGGCATGGTGGTACATGCCTTTAATCCCAGCACTTGGGAGGCAGAGGTAGGAGGATCACTTTCAGTTCGAGGCCACCCTGAGACTACATAGTAAATTCCAGGTCAGCCTGGACTAGAGTGATACCCTACCTCAAAAAAAGCTGAAGAGATAGCTTAGCAGTTAAGGTGCTTGCCTGTGAAGCCAAAGGACCCAGGTTCAATTCCCCAGGACCCATGTAAGCAAGATGCACAAGGTAGTGCATACATTTGGAGTTCATTTGCAGTGGCTATAGGCCTTGGCATGCCCATTCTCTTTCTACCTCTGAAAGAAAGAAAGAAAGAAAGAAAGAAAGAAAGAAAGAAAGAAAGAAAGAAAGAAAGAAAGAAAGAGAGAAAGAAGAGAGGAGGGAGGGAGGAGGAGGGAGGGAGGGAGAGGAGGGAGGGAGGGAGGGAGGGGGAGGAGGGAGGGAGGGGGGGGGAGGAAGGGGGAGGGGGGGGGGAGGGAAGGAGGGAGGAGGAAGAAGGGGAGGGAGGGAGGGGAGGGGGGGGGGGGGGAGGGGGGAGGGAGGGAGGGAGGGAAGGAAGGAAGGAAGGAAGGAAGGAAGGAAGGAAGGAAGGAAAAAAGAAAGAAAGAAAGAAAGAAAGAGAGAAAGAAAGGAAGGAAGGAAGGAAGGAAGGAAGGAAGGAAGGAAGGAGAAGAAAGAGAGAGAGAGAGGGAGGGAGGCGAGGAGTGACAGAGGAAGGGAGGAAGGAAGGAACAGAGACAGAGGGAGGGAGGAAGGAAGGAAAGAGGGAAAGAACTTTGATATCCCCTCACGAATCAAACTCCCAGATCTAAGATGTGAGTACCAGTGAATCAAGGATCCCTTCCGATTTCTTGAGTCACTGATGTCAACAAGAACTAGTACATGGTACCTTTTGGGAACAATGGGCTACCTGTATTACCCCTAAAGGGTTAGTGTCACTCCACCTCTGCTACAGCCAGCATGGAAGGAGGCAAGAGAGCTTCTTACTTGTCTCTCTCAAACTGTAACAGCTTTCTCCACCCAGCACCCTAGAACCCACTACGCTGCTGCCTTACTCTGATGACTTAGTTGCTGGACCCTTGGCCACACTGATTTTTTTTTTTTTTTTTTTTTGGTTTTTTGATTAAAGGCGTGTGCCACCATGCCCGGCCACCACATTGATTTTTAAAAAATATATTTTATTTTCATTTTTATTTGCAAACGGAGAGAAGAGGGACAGGAGACAGAGAAGAGAGAGAGACAGAAAGAAAGAGGGGGGGAGAAAGAGAAGGAGGGAGAGAAGGGGCACACCAGGGCCTCTAGCCACTGCAAATAAACTCCAGACACACGTGCTACTTTGTGCATCTGGTTTTACATGGGTACTAGGGAATTACACTTAGGTTTTTAGGATTTGCAGACAAGCACCTTAACTGCTGAGCCATCTCTCCAGCCCCAATATTGATTTTTTAAATTTTATTTATTTTATTTACTTGAGAGAGAGAGAGAGAGAGAGAGAGAGAGAGAGAGAGAGAGAAAGAGATAGGTAGAGAGAATGAGCATGCCAGGGGCTTTAGCGGCTGCAAACAAACTCCAGAAGCATGCACCACCTTGTGCATCTAGCTTATGTGACTCCTAGGGAATCAAACCTGGGTCCTTTGGCATTGCAGGCTAGCACCTTAACTGCTAAGCCATCCCTCCAGTGCCCCCCACAATACTGATTTTTTTAATTTTTTTATTTTTTATTTTTCGAGGTAGGGCCTCACTCTAGCTCAAGCTGACCTGGAATTCACTATGTAGTCTCAGGGTGGCCTCAAACTCATGGTGATCCTCCTACCTCTGCCTCCCGAGTGCTGGGATTAAAGGCGTGCGTCACCACACCTGGCCTGATTTTTAAATAATATATTCCTTCATGAAATTGTGAACAATGCCTACTCTTGAACAAGACTTTGTGTTAGCCAGGTGTTCTTACTCTCCTCTGCTTATGAAGCTGGTCCCTGACATCCCTCACCTTTGTGCCTGATGAATGTGGACTATGCCTGCTGTATTGTAGGTACTCTACTCTTCTTCTCAGCTTCTTCAGAAGTATCACTTCCTTTCCTGAAGTTACAACTTTCACGCTTAAGCTGAACGTGAGCTACATGTCTCTGTCCCCTGACAGTGCTGGATACAGGAGATATTAATAAATAAGGAGGAAGAAAAAAGGGGAGAAGGGAGGAAAGGAAGCAGAACTGTTTCTCCTTCCTCTGGATACTCACTTCTCTTTCTGTAGGTTCTCAATCTGCTCAGTCAGTACTCTTTCCTCCTGCTGCATAGCTGCTTGCTGCTGTTCTGTAATATCAGTCTCCATGGCCGTCTCACCAGTCAAAGTCTCTTCTGGGACATCAGACATGGAAGGCAACCGAACTATGACAGGAGAGGATGGACCTGGATAGTTTCGACGGATATGCCCCTTTCCCTACAGAGAAAATGCATGAGACAGTAAACTGACGGCATCACTTTTATGTTGTCCACTTAGGTTAAAAAGTATCCTTCTATCACATCATGTGAGTGACAGGAATAAATGAAGCATAGGATATTTATCAGAGATCATAAACCCAATACATTTAGGTTGAAAACTTTCTCGCAAGAGCACTGAAAATGCATACATATCTCAGTTGGCGGGAGTATGAGAACCCACTGTACTAAGATGAGCTGCTTCTTTTCATCTAAGTTACATCTAATTCAAATTGCATAGTCACACATGGATCCTTAACTTTAAGCCAATCATCATTTAAAACTTAGGTCTACAGTCATAGTAGCCACATTCCAAGTGCTCAAGAGCCACCACTAACTAGTGGTTACCACACTAAGCAATTACAAGCAGTTGTGATGGACAAGAGCACTCAGTCATTTTAACCTTGGAATGCACAACCTCTCTGGGAAGAACAGAGCACTATGTCCTGAAACTCAGTTCTAAGAGGAAAACATAAGCCATATACTATGGTGCTAGTGTGTACGATTAAATTTTCTCAAGCAACTTCTATTCTTGAGATCAGGGAGGGGAAATCTCATTGTTTTAAATTGGTTACCATATGACTTTAGTTTTGGGTGACAGACTACGTTTTCAGATTAAATCTTCGACTAAGAACCAGTAAACCAAACATAAAAATCAATACATGCTTGAAGACACTAGAGACCTAAGAGGTAGAAGGAGCTAGTCCAGAGGTTAGTGTTAAGTTGTATTTCAAGAACAGAAGCTGACAGACTAGAACTGGGGTTGGCAAGCAACAGCCCACTAGCCACACCTAGCCTGTGTGCATTTTTGTAAATAAATCTTTACTAGAATAAACTCTTTTTTTGGTTTTTGGTTTTTTGTTTTTCAAGGTAGGGTCTCACTCTAGCCCAGGCTGGCCTGGAATTCACTATGTAGTCTCAGGGTGGTCTCGAACTCACAGAGATCCTCCTACCTCTGCCTCCCAAGTGCTGGGATTAAAGGCGTGAGCCACCACACACGGCTAAAATAAATTCTCAATTAGTTAACTTACCGTTTATGGCTGTTTTTGTACAACAGTGGCAGAGGTGACTGTGTAACAAGAGTTTGTATGTCTCAGAAAACCTAAGATATTCACTCACTGATCCTTACTAAAAAAGCGTATCAATCCCTGGGAGTAGAGACTAAAAGGTATGGCTGCTGCCTGGTGAAACATCAATTTCTACGGTCTGCATTCTCGGCACTAAGGTAAAGTTAAATGACCATAGTTCTTGTAGATCCTGTAGCCTAACTTCACACCATCTAAATGGCTCATAAAATTTTAATTTCTAAGATTAAAGTGATCCTGGTGCCTTAGAACCTGGAAGAAAAATAACATCTTAGACCTCAAAATGCTTTTTACAAATTTTTCAAATCAAAAAGTAGAGCTGGGTGTGGTAGCGCACGCCTTGAATCCCAGCACTCGGGAGGCAGAGGTAGGAGGATCACCGTGAGATGCATAGTGAATTCCAGGTCAGCCTTGGCCAGAGTGAGACCCTACCTCGGGGGGGAAAAAAAAAAAAAGTGACCAGGTATGAAAGGAGACAAAACAATAACAATGTAAATGAATGCAAGTCATTAGGAAGAACAAAACAAAACCCTTTAATGGGTCCAGAAGAAGATAAGAAGACAGTTGAATTAACAGGCTGGAAGTTAGATCAGAAAAAAAAAAATCAAGACTCAAGGGTGAGAAAGAATGGAAGAATACACAAAAGAAGGTGAAAGAAATCACAGCAGAAATATCCACCATATGCTTACTAGAACACTAGGTGAGAAGACACCAACGAGTTGAACAGCACATCATTTTTAAACATCAATTAAAGATATTAACTGGCTGATTTAAGAAATCTATATATGAACTCAAAGATACAACTTTAAGTCAGGTGTGGATTCAAGTCACAAGCCTTTAATTCTAACACTCAGGAGGCAGAGGTAAGAGTTTGAGGCCAGCCTGGGCCTAGAGTGAGACTCTACCTTGGAAAAACCAAAGGGAGGGAAAAAAAAGACAAAGAAAGATACAACTTTAAAAATCTAGACACACAACTGCTAAAAACCCAGGCAAGAGAAGAACCTTAAAAGCAGTCAGAAAAATAATTACCTGCAAACAAAGAGCAGCAATTAGATTAGAAATAATGGGAGACAAAAACCATTAGAGCGATATTGGAGAAGGGATAAAAGGAAAAGGTTACTTCTAACCCAGAGCTGTACACACAGCAAAAACCTCAGCAATGAAGTGAAGATGTCACCAACAAAAAGAGACTTGGACACAGGCACACTATGTTAAGGAAACATCAAAGAACAGCACAAAGGGACGCAAGCAGGGACAAAGACAAGGCAATGACAGCATAATGCCTGCATAAATACTGACTACAAAAAACATGATGGGTGTTGGGCATTGCTAGAAACGGGCTGGGACTGTGAGGAGGCTGGTCTGAACTGTTGGACATGGCCAGGGACCCTGGGCTATGGGGTTGCAGCGGGCCCTATCGTCAGGAGTCTCTGGCGACAGTGACTGGCCTTCCCTACATTGTAGGTTGTACATCGTAGGTTGTAGTGTGCCCTGTCATAGCCCAGTGTGGGCAGAACTGGCGAGACACTCCCTCCATACCCCAAAAGGCTCTGACCATTCCATAAGTCAGATTTCCCCCCCCACCCCCACAGTTCCTGACATTGTGGCTAGCAGCCCAAGAGACCCTCATGTGGCTGAAGTCATGTAGCCTTTTCACCATCTCTCTCTCTCATCCCCCAAAGCCTTTGAAGTCACAGCCTTCTGCCCTTCCCCTTATCTTCCCTTATCCTTCCCCCACAGCTTTGAAGTTACTAGTTCTTTCGCCACCTAGATAACAGCCCATAAACTATGCATCCGATTGCCATATAGTCTGTATGTGCCATCTCAACCTTCCCCAAGCGTTTATAAACCCACTCCCTTTTGAATAAACGAGTGCTGTTCATCAGTCTCCCGGGTGTTCTTTGCCTGTCGTCTTCGTCGTTGCACTCACCCGCTGCTCCAGGACCCTGCTTCCCTCCCAACTCCAACCCCCCTCGCCTGGGACGTCAGCGGTGGGAACAGGAACAGTAAAGACCAACAGATGGCTACACTGGAACAACAACACAAAAGCCACATAACAACAGAAGTATATTAAAGTTCATGTACATTATCTAGGAAAAAGATAAAGGTACCAGTTAAGAGACTGTGATACATGACAGACTTATGTTGTGGTAATTTTAAGGTTAACTACTGAAAGAATCATCAAAGCTCTATAGAAGAAGGTGGGACAACCTGTCAGCAGTTCTCTCTTAGAAAGCTGGGGTAATTAAGTAAGAGTACCGTCAGTGTAAACAGTCAAAATAGGGTGCCTAAAAACAGAACAGCCATATAAAAACTCTTGGACCTGAAGGGTACCATGGAAAGTATACTTTTAAAATAAAGGGGTTGAATATTCTATTTATGTAAAAATTTAAACCCTCTCTCCATTTTACCATATATAGAATGTATCTCTAGTTGGATTCTGTGTCTAAATATGAAAGGCAAAATAATGTTTTTATCATATTTTATTATTTATTTATTTATTTATTTATTTATTTATTTATTTATTTATTTGAGAGAAAAAGAGGGAGAGAGAGGAAGAAGAGAAAGAGAGAATGGATGAGCCTGCACCTCTAGCTGCTGCAAATGAACTCCAGATGCATGTCCTATCTTGTGCATCTGGCTTTACATGGGTCCTTGGGAATTGAACCTGAGTCCTTTGGCTTTGCAGGCAAGTGCCTTTACCACTAAGCCAGCTCTTCAGCCCAAAATAATAAGTTGTTTTTTTTTAAATCTATTTATTTGTGTGTGTGTGTGTGGAGGGGGGAAGAATAGATGTACCAGGGTCTTCAGCCACTGAAATGAACTCCAGGCACATGTACCACCTTGTGCATCTGGCTTTACATGGGTACTAGGAAATCAAACCTGGATCCTTTGGCTTTGCCATAAGTTTTTAGAAGATAATAAAGATAATAGTATTAGGAAATAAAAATTATTAAATATTATCCCCCAATACTGGTTCTGTAGGTTATGATTGATAAAAGTAGTCTACCTTAAGGAGCTCTGTCAGTCAATATAGTTTTTAAAACTTAATTTTCAGTTTTATTTAAATAGTTTTAAAAGCTGTTTCTAATTTATTAATTTATTTGGGAGGTGAGGAAGGGAGGAAGAGGTTGGGTGCACTAGGGTCCCCAGCCACTGCAAACAAACTTCAGACACGTGCACTACCTTGTGCATCTGGCTTACATGGGTACTGGAGAACCGAACCTAAATCACTAAGCCATCTTTCCAGCCCTAAATTTTAGTTTTAAATTTATTTATTTATTCATTCATTCATTCATTCATTCATTCAATTATTTGCTTGCAGGCTGACAGAGGTAGAGAGAAGAGAGACAGAGAGAAGAGGTGCATGAGGGCTTCCAGCCAGTGCAAACAAACTCCAGATGTATTTGCCACTTTGTGCCTCTGGCTCTATGTGGATATTGGGGAATTGAACCCAGGTTGTTACGCTTTGCAGGCAAACGTCTTAACTGCTGAGCCATCTCTCTAGCTTTATTTTATTTATTTATTTAGTTAATTAGTTTGGTTTTTCACGGTAAGGTCTCACTCTAGCCCAGGCTAACCTGGAATTCACTATGTAGTTTCAGGGTGGCCTTGAACTCTTGGTGATCCTATCTCTGCCTCCCAAGTGCTGGGATTAAAGGTGTGCGCCACCATACCTGGCTCTTATTTTTAGTTTTTAAAATTTTTTTAAATTTATTTATTTTAGAGAGAGAGAGAGAGAGAGAGAGAGAGAGAGAGAGACAGACAAATGGGTGTGCCAGGGCCTTCATTTAGCCACTGCAAAGGCACTACATACACATGAGCCACCTTGTGCATCTGGCTAACGTGGGTACTGGGGAATCGAACCTGGGACTTTTTGCTTTGCAGGCAAGCACCTTAACCACTAAGCCATCTCTCCAGCCCTTTAGTTTGTTTTTGAGACTGAGTCTTGCTAGCTCTATAAGCCAGCTTACCCTAGAATTCACTGTGTAACCCAAGCTGGTCTTGAATTAGTGATCCTTCTACTTCCATTTCCCCAGTGCAGGGATTATTCCCAGCTATTCCACCTCAATACCAACAAAATTGCATTCATATTGCCTATTAAACTTGTAAATTCAACCCCTTTCCATCAACACTACACTAGTTAAACTGTGGCATACACATTCACTGGAATAATTGACAGCACAGGAGTGAGCTACAGCTAATCACAGCATGGATCAAACACTTGACTCAGAAGTCAGATGTCAAACATGCCATGTGACTCAACATAGAGAAAGCTCAACAATAAGCAAAACAGAGCTTTGGTGCTCAAGGATGCATACTTTGACAGAAAACAACAAAGGAAAGAGAGGAAATGATTAACACAAAATCATGTTATTAGTTAGATTTGAGGGAGAGAAGTAAGAGCTTCTGGAGGTGAGGATAATGTCCTGCTTTTTGACTTAGGGTGGCATATGGGTGCTCATTTCTGATAATTCATTCAGATATTTGTTTGTTTTTATTAGCTTTATTTGAGACAGACAGCGAAAGGAAGACAGAAAGAGAGAAAATGGGCGCACCAGGGCCTTTAGCCACTGCAAATGAACTCCAGACACACATGCCACCTTTGTGCATCTGGCTTTTCTGGGACCTAGAGAAGCAAACCTGGATCCTTAGGCTTCACAAGGCAAGTGCCTTAACTGCTAAGCCATTTCTCCAACCCTGTTTCTGCGTTTTTCTTTCTAAAGATTTCATTTATTTATTTATTTTATTTGAGACAGAGAGAGGGAAAGAGAGACAGGGAGAGTAAGAATGGGCGCTCCAGGGCCTCTAGCCACTGCAAATGAACTCCAGACGCATAAGCCCCCTTGTGCATATGACTTATGTGGAACCTGGAGAATTGAACCAGGGTCCTTAGGTTTCACAGGCATGGGCCTTAACTGCTAAGCCATCTCTCTAGCCCTATTTTTGTGTTTTTTTTATTTGTGTTGTATTTCATAGTATTTTAAGAGTTCTTTTTCAAAGTGAGTTAGTATTTAAATATAATAATATTGTTTGAAAAGCATATGGCAATATACTGACAAATTTCTGAGTCTGTTTTGGGAAGAAGGGAAACATGCTGCCTAGAAAACAGAAACTGCTGCTCTAGCCCAAGTGACAGGAAAAGGTTCGAAAGTAGTTCTGCAGGCACTCAGACTAACTCATCCAAAGTTAAAAATGTAGTGGAGTGGCAATCAGGAGGGTTTTAAGATTTTTACATCACTTTTAGCTCTAAGATCAAGAAATAAAAAACATTATGAAGAAAACACCTCTTGCTGGGCGTGGTGGTGCACGCCTTTAATCCCAGCACTGAGGAGGCAGAGGTAGGAGGATCACTGAGAGTTCGAGGCCACCCTGAGACTACATAGTTAATTCCAGGTCAGCCTGGGCCAGAGTGAGACCCTACCTTGAAAAAAAAAAAAAAAAAAAAAAAAAAGAAGAAAAGAAAAGAACATAACTCTTGGAGCTGAGGAGATGGCTCAGCAGTTAAGGTACTTGCCTGCAAAGCCTAAGGACCCAGGTTCAATTCCCCAGTACCCAGATGCACAGAGTGATGCATGCGCCTGGAGATTGCTTGCAGTGGCTAGAGGCTCTGGCATACCCATTCTCTCTCTCTCTCTCTGCTTCTTTCTTTTCTTTTTTTAAAATATTTTATTTATTTATTTACTTGGGAGGGGGGAAGAGGCAGAGAGAGAGAGAGAGAGAGTGTGTGAGGGAGCGCCAGGGCCTCTAGCCACTGCGCAAACAAACTTAGGACACATGCCAACACCTATGCATCTGGCTTATGTGGGTCTTGGGGAATTGAACCTGGGTCCTTAGGCTTTGCATGCAAGTGCCTTAACTGCTAACCACCTCTCCAGCCCTGCCTCTCTCTCTCTCTCTCAAATAAATAAGCTGGGCATGGTGGCAAACGCCTTTACTCCCAGCACTTGGAAGACAGAGGTAGGAGGATTGTGGTGAGTTCAAGGCCACCTGAGACTTCATAGTGAATTCCATGTCAGCCTGGGCTAAAGTAAGGCCCTACCTCAAAAAACAAAAACAAAATCAAATAAATAAATAAATAAATAAATAAATAAATAAATAAATAAATAAATAAAAAGAAAACACTCTTAAACAAAAGATCAATCTGCAAATTTCACAAGGAATACCTCAAGGGGAGATAGCACCATAAACACAGGTAGGAAGGAGGGCATGAAATTACCACCAACAAAGTGGAACTAAGGTCTCAATGGCATGTCAGATCATATGATAAATTCCAAGATGCCATCCCATTCTATCGGATTCTGGCTGTTGTGAAACCAAGTACATGTTAAGGAATTATAGATATTCCTACTTTAATGACTTAGAATGCTTAATGCCAGGTGTGATGGCGCACGCCTTTAATCCCAGCACTCGGGAGGCAGAAGTAGGAGGATCACTGTGAGTTTAAGGCCACCCTGAGACTACATAGTGAATTCCAAGTCAGCCTGGGCTAGAGAGAGACCTACCTCAATAAAGTTAAAAAAAATGCTTACAAGAAAAAAAATAAAAATAATGTTCATAAAATTATATCAAATATATTTTACATGTCTATGATAATAATATTTGTGCCTACAGATAAACTAACATGGTGAATACTGCTAACAGATATCCCAATATGGAACAATCCTGACATTCCTAGGTTCAATCCCACTAGGTTTCTGGAGTAATTTTCACAGGTAGTCCTGCATTTATATATAAAGTGCTATTCTTATGCCTTTATAAAAACAGTCAGCTCTCTTCTGTCCAATTCTGCATGTGTGGATTCAATCAACTACACATAGATGTTAGAAAAAAAATCGTGTCCGCACAAAAATTTTTCCCATCACATTCTAATAAGTACGAGCTATTTCTATTTCGAAAATTAAATGTTATCCACCGCAGACAAATAGGTCTTTCTTCAGTGCATTAATAAGCTCATCCCTAAGGTTCTAGCTCACATTTATCACTTCTTCCATAGCTTTTCCACTATCCTGAAGCAGAGTTAAGTATACCTTTCCTTAGTATTTGCATCCCATCTGGTACACAGAACTGCTTCATCCCTACCTCCTTTCTTTTGAGAGCTTGTTTGGAGGCTCTAGCAGGGCAGCACAGCTACTCGATACCTTGGACCGAATACAGGTCCTCCTCTATTCAGGGAAGGTCATCCTCTCAACTTAGCGCAGCTTTGGGAGCAGTGAGGGGGAAAGGGATCGATCACCTGCCTGGAATCAACACTGGTGATAAATGAGGTGACAGATGTCACATTGCTGCCTTCCTTTTGAAGTAATCAACATTTCAGTCACCTGATCATGTAGATATGTTACTCTTTCTCTTTTTTTAAAAAAAAAATTATTTATTAGCAACAGACAAAGAGAGAAAAAGGCAGAGAAAGAAAATGGGCTTATTATATGGAAAGTGGGGAATCGAGCCTCAAACCAGGGTTCTTAGGCTTCACAGGCAAGTGCTTAACCACTAAACTATCTCTCCAGGCCTGGTTACTCTTTCTCTAAGAAAGTCTATCTAATCTTACTGCCCACTTATTTTTTTTGTATTTTTATTTATTCATTTAGTTATTTGAGAGAGAGATAATGGGTGTACCAGGACCTCCAGCTGCTGCTGCTGAAAAAAAAAAAAAAAAAAAACCCAGATGCATGGGCCACCTTGTGCATCTGGCTTACCTGAGTCCTGGGAAATCGAACCTGGGTCCTTTGGCTTTGCAGGCAAGTGCTTTTGACTGCTAAGCCCTCTCGCCAGCTCCCACTGTTTTTTTCTTTTTGTTCTTTGAAGGTAGGGTCTCACTCTAGCCCAGGCTGACTGGGAATTCACTATGTAGTCTTGGGGTGGCCTCGAACTCACGGTGATCCTCCTACCTCTGCCTACCGAGTACTGAAATTAAAAGAGGTGCGCCACAATGCCCAGCTTCCCACTTTTTCTTTTTGAAAGGAGATAGATAGATAGATAGATAGATAGACAGACAGACAGACAGACAGACAGACAGACAAGGATATATAGATAATGGTTGTGCTAGGATGCCCTGCTGCTGTAAATAAACTCCAGACACATGTGCCAATTTGTGCATCTGGCTTTATATGGGCATTAGGGGATCAAACTGGGGCTGCTGGGCTTTGCAAGCAAGCACCTTTAACCACTGATCTATCATCCACTTTTTAAAAAAAGAATAATATTCTGGCCAGGGTGGTCACAGATACCCCCAAAACATTATAGGCCATTGCCAAGGCCCTTGGTTTCCCACCAGGAATAGATGGTAAGACCCTATTGCTAATGACTCCACATACTTGGGCAGCAAGGTCACTGAGAAATCCTGCTGGAGCTGAGCTGAAAGCCTCCTCCATGAGGACAGAAAGTTGGAAAAAGCTACACTGCATGCAGGTCAATGGAAGAGAGAAAACACCAGTGAAGGTACTCAACAGTGAGCACTGCAAGCTTTAAATTTGGCCAGCCAGGCCAAATGAGCCAACGGGTGCAATAGTGGCATGTCTGTTATGGGAGAAACCAATTGCTCTCTAATTGGACTGGAGGCCTGCTCCATGGGAAGAAATACATCCCTGATACTGAAAACGTATGACAGGGGAAGTCATGAGCCATAAGCGTGTAATGTCTGCTGGTGTCTTGCTAAATGTATATACTATGCCCACCAAACTGCCCAGTAAGCACTTCTCTTAATGTCCACACCCATATATTAATGCTACTCTCATTTTTGGTTAGAGAAGCTTTTCTTTTCAGGTGGCAACCTTGGGATGATTCAGAAGGCACCATGGTGTTGAGAAGAAGTGACAGAGGAGTGCTCAGCACTGAAACGTCTCAAACCCACCTTCCAAGGCTCAGGGTCCATTGTGGAAGAGGAGGTGGAAAGAATGTAAGAGCCAAAGGAAGAGTAGGACTCCTTACAACGTGCTCCTCCAGACACAAAATGGCCTGGATATCCATGACCTCACAGTGCCTGACACTACCTACACAAGACCATCATAATAGGAGGAAAAGATGATGACATCAAACTGAAAAAAGAGACTGATTGAGAGGGGGAGGGGATATGATAGAGAGTGAAGTTTCAAATGGGAAAGTGGGGGGAGGGAGGGAAATAACATGGGATATTATCTACAATTAAAGAAGATAAAATAAAATAAAATTTTATTTTAAAATAAAATATTTTATAATATATTTTAAAATATTTTAAAATAAAAATAAAATTTTTTTTAAAGTCAAAAATAAATAAAAATAGAAAAAATAAGAATAATATTCCAAACCAGTTAGGATTGTGCACACTTGTAATCTAGCACTTCAGAGGCTGAGGTAAGAGCACTGTGAGTTCACGGCCAGCCTGGGCTGCACAGTGAGACCCTGTCTGGGGAAACAGAAAAAAAAAAAGTTAACATTATGAAACAAAAAATTTTGATTAATAGATGTGGGAGAGAATTTGATAAGCCTAATCCATACTAGGCTTTCTAGACTAATAAAAATACTGGAGGTCAAATGCGTTAACATGAGGATTTTAAGTGAAGATACCCTTTTGGAGGTCACCCTCAGTTGGGTGTAACATTTCCATGTTTTCTTGAGGCTTATGGAGGTGACAATGAAGATGAGCAGAAGATGTACTATAATGCTAAGATGATTAAGGCCTATGAGGAGAGTGTTGATCTCTTCTGAAAATAGGATGCAGGAAAGAATAGCAAGGCATGACTGGTATACACAGAGAAATTCAATGCTATGAATCAAAGTAGGTCTAAACAGTTGAAGATTGATGAAATTAGATACTCTTGGTTATGAAAAAATGGATTGTATCACTCACAGCGAACTTGATGAATATGTAGGGAGACATTTACTTCATGAGGGGAAGTCATTATACTTTATAAATATTCAAAGAAAGTACAATGTAAGTGGGTTGAAAATATAAGGAGAAAGAACTACGTAGCTGCCAGGTAGAACTGTATATAACTAGGTGAAAGCATACATCTTAGAAGTCTAAGAGAAATTCGACCCCAAATAGGGAAGATGAGTAAATACCATTGTCTTTTGTTAAGCTTGAGTTATCTGCTTTCTAAGTAAAGAGAGGTCCTTTACCCAAGATTTTTCTTGAAGATTACCAGTCTGGTGTGGTAGTATTGAATGGATTGCCTGCTTTGTATGTCATCTAGGTATTAGGTATAAAATATGGCATCAGGTATTCAAGTGCTTCAAAAATTATATCTCAAGCTGGAAAGATGGCTCAGTGGTTTAGATGCTTGCTTATAAAATCTAAAGGCCCAGGTTTGATTCCCCAGTACCTGTGTAAAGCCAGATGCAGAGTGGTGCACGCATGTGGAGTTCATCTGCAGTGGCAGGAGGCTCTTGGCATACCCCTTCTGTCTGTCTGTTCCTCTCTCTCTCTCTCTCTCTGCTTGTACATAAATAAATAAAACTATGGCTCAAGCCAGGCGTGGTGTTGCATGCCTTTCAATCCCAGCACTTGGGAGGCAGAGGTAGAAGGATTACTGTGAGTTCAAGGCTACCCTGAGACTACTTAGTGATTTCCAGGTCAGCCTGGACTAGAGTGAAACCTACCTCGAAAAACCAAAAAACAAACAAACAAAAAACTATGGTTCACTACCTAATAGGGTAAAGACTTTAAACAATGTCAGTTTAAGCTGGGCGTGATGGTGCACGCCTTTAATCCCAGCACTTGGGAGGCAGAGGTAGGAGGGATCACTGTGAGTTCAAGGACACCTTGAGAATACAGAGTGAATGAATTCCAGGTCAGCCTGAGCTAGAGTGAGACACTACCTCGAAAAACCAAAGACAAAACCAAAAAAAAAAAAAGGTTCCAGGGTTCTCTAGTCTGAGGTAACAATGCCAGTTTTTGTATGTTCATTCATTTTTTTTCTGTATTGTGCAGAGCTGGTAACAGTATATACCCTAGTACAGTAGTTCCTCCCCACCCCTTTAAAATCTTTCCCCTTTCCTATCTCCCTCCTCCCTCTCCTTTTGTTCCTCTCTCTCCAGCACTAAGAATGGAATCCAGGGCCTCATGAATGCTAGAGGCAAGCACCACCAAGTTGCTCACCCTAGTGCAATGCCTTAGCAATTCACAGATTGATGATGATGAATTTTTTTTAAAAATTATTTTGTTTTTATTTATTTGATAGAGAAAGAGGGAGAGGAAGAGAGAATGGGTGCACCAGGGCCTCCAGCCACTGCAAATGAAGTCCAGACGTGTGCACCCCTGTGTGCATCTGGCTTACGTGGGTCCTGGGAAAATCAAACCTGGGTCCTTTGGCTTTGCAGGCAAACACCTTAACCGCTAAGCCAACCCTCTAGCCCTATTTTTGGTTTTTGAGGTAGGGTCTCAATCTAGTCCAGGCTGACCTGGAATTTACTATGTAGTCTCATGGTGGCCTTGAACTCACAGCGATCCTCCTACCTCTGCCTCCCGACTGCTGGGATCAAAGGCGTGTGCCACCACTCTCAGCACAGTTCACAGATTCTTGGTAAGAGATGTGGGGGTGACCCCAAGAACGTATCCAAGGGTCTGTGATGTGGGCACTATTTTCATATCTATTTTCATATTGAGACTAAGATGCTATCTGCCCTTTCTAGTCACTGACATTTGCACTAGTTAGGTAAGAGCAACAGTGGCTAAACACATCCCACAGGCACATCAACGTTAGTCAAGGTGGTGCTGTGAAGTTGTGCTACTGCACTAGTCTGCATGTTGTCTGCTTTCATGATTCACACATGGCATCAGCCAAGTAGCGTAAACTAGTTTTTATTAATTTCTCTTTTTGGTTTTTCAAGGTAGAATCTCACTCTAGCTCATGTTGACCTGGAATTCACTATGTAATCTCAAGGTGGCCTCAACCTTATGGAAATCTTCCTACCTCTGCCTTCTGAGTGCTGGGATTTAAAAGGTGTGTGCCACTACGCCTGGCTAATGTTATTAATTCTTAACTGTAAGTTCAGTACTGTTTATTTTCATATGTCAAGATGGCAAGTACATACAAAACATCTCTGCTGAGTTATCTCAAGAAAGAGTATTTGTACAACTGCTTGGTTTGCAAGCTGTTTTCTTTCTTGAAACTTTGGGATAACTGACAAAGTATTATTGTTTATATGTATGCTATACCCATTTTGTTTGAAATTACATAAAGGCACCTATTATTTCAAGAGAAACAAATGGTCACATTTGTTTCCAGTGACAACATTTCAAGCTTTCTAGCAATTATTAGAATCTTGAAAAATTTGTAACTTCAAGTTTGGCAACTTCCCATATAGTGTCCATGACATCAGCCAAGGTTTAGCCGGAGGAAGTAGCCAGATCTTTTAAAAAAGACTGGCAATGTCTAAGAGAAGGGCAAGTTTGAACTGACCATCAGTGAAATAAGTTGGAGCCATCACTCACTCATTTAGACTACTGAAAATGAGCCAGTTAAACAACCAAAGAGGAATGCCACCCCACAATGGGAAGGCATGGAGAATTCTGTCTGCCCAATGACTCCTCCCAGATCCAGCCCCAAATTAAGGTCTAGTACTACCTAGAAGGAAGTGAGAAGAGTACTATATTAAGCATACGATTGAATTTTTAATATGAAGTGCACTAAGTCTTGAATATTAGAATGAGGTAACAGTAACATGCTGTTAAAGGAGTTGATATCCAATGGGAAAGGGAATCTTGACAAGGCAGAGCTGAGAGACAGTTACTAGGTAGAAAGCAAAAGTGATCTGTATTTTTATCTCCACAAGTTAACACTCCCCATGAAATGGTTATATACAGCAAGTAGTTTGAAATTTATTGCCATATAGGTTGGTATCCTTAGCTCTCCACCCCTCCAGTGGAAGAAGAGAGGCCATATCAAGGCAATCCTACTGTCTGATACTACTAAACAAGTAGGAGCCACATTTCTACATCTGGAAGCACAACATGAGAGACATAATTATGAATAAATAAGCATCACTTATGATGGGATGCCGAAAATAACAACAGGTATTTCACAGAATAAAATGGAGTAGATTGCTAGGAATACAGCTCATACAGCAGAACTCATCTTGATTCCTCAGTATCGCCAACGTTTACCTTTATTTATTTGACAGAGAGAAAGAGGGAGAGAGAGAGAATGGGCGCGCCAGGGCCTCCAGCCACTGCAAACAAACTCCAGATGTGTGTGCCCCCTTGTGTATCTGGCTTATGTGGGTCCTGGGGAATTAAGCCTCGAACCAGGGTCCTGGGGAACCGAACCTGGGTCCTTTGGCTTTGCAGGAAAACGCCTTAACCTCTAAGCCATCCTTCCAGCCCATGTTTACCTTTTAAATGACCCAACCCAAGAAGAAACTCTAAAGAAGGATTACATGACCAGGAGGAAATGAACATTATTAAATTGCACAATACAGAGAAAGGAAAATAAAAGACCTAAGGAAAGGAGATTAAGATAAAAAGCAAGTGAAGGCTGATCAAAAACTGGGACCTGAGCTGGGTTTGAACATGGAAGTGGACAGGCATGAATGACTGACAGATCAGAACAATTCCTGGATGAATGAGAGACAATAATGTAAAGTGGCCGTGACACATTGCATTATTAATACATACCGAGACTGAATTGCGGGTAATGCTCATAAATCTAACTGCAATTAGTACAGGTTTCTGGATTAGGAAGGACATGAAAAGGAAAGCAGAAGGTTAGAATGTACATGTCATTGCCACATTAAAAGAGGCTTATCTTTCAGTGGAAGGAATATATCCATCTTCTGCAGCACTGGCCAAAAAATAGTAATAATAAATAAAAAGCATAGCTTGCTTACTTGTTTTGAAAAGTAGTTTTGTGGTAAAGGTTCTCCCATCCTTCCTAGATGGGAACTAATAAATTGGGACTACTGGGTTGAACTATGAAAAAGTAGGGTTTTTTGGTTGGTTGGTTGGTTTTTAACAGTATCAGAATTACAAATTAACCTTGCTTCCTAGGCAAGCATCAGGACAAACTTTAATTTTAGATAAGGTCTCCAATTTTAATTTCTGGGGAGATTTAGATGGTGTCTTATGATTAACTTTATATTAGTGCCTTTCATGTTTGAGGAAAGGTTATACTTATGTCCCCTCCCCCATAACCTTATCAACAGATCTTTGTTGAGAATTCTGGGTCAGGGAGTTTAAATAGTGAAGGAAGACATAGTTCTTTCCACCCCCACTAACAAGCTAGAGAGATACAGAAGATGCGTTGCTGGGCACCTGGATGAGTAAGGGTATAACAGGGAAACTTGCTTCCTTTTAGAGATTTACTGGGGATCTGAAGTGGGTGCCACTGCTACACTGTTATTTGATGACTGAAACTTCAATGCAACAGCTATTTTCCAGATCTTCAGGATCCTACTAATGTTACCTGGAGTTACTTATATGGAGGGCACAATGGAAGATACAATAATGGCTGAATGAAGAAAATCAACGGTTAATTAGGTCAATCTTAAAACCCAACAATAAATCTCTAAATAAATCTTTATTTGATCATAGTAGATCATAGACAGAATTCACTTCCTTATGAGTTAAGTATTTTAGTTCAATTTAAAGTTACAAATGGCAAGTTTTCTATTCTTAGGAATCTTGGCAGGTTATGGTTAAAGGTTAGAAAAGATAGTAGAAGGATGCAGAGGAAAAAAGGAAAAAGTTAATCATAGAATGGACAGGAAATATAAATAGGGCAGATTACTAAGACACCAATGTTTTCTCTAAATTTTTAATTTTAAAGATTCTGAACATTTAATCACATATTCTGTATACACAACTAAAATGAGTTAATGGATCACACATCAAGCATTCAATGACACCCTGAATTTTGGTGATTTAAAAAAAATTGTCCCATATGAAAGAGATTCTGAGAATAATGCCTAAACTTAGGAAAGTTCCCATTTTTGTACTGTGCTTCCATGTTTTGCATCTTACCATTGATCTACGAATCAGTGACAGTCTGGTCTTTGCCTTATTTTCAGCAAATTCCAGGCTACTGATGTCTTTGAGGCGAGCCTTATATTTATTCATCTGCTCCACCACAATCAGCTCCACACAGCTGAAATAGGAGTAGAAAGAAAACTATTAAATGTAGAAGTGAATCAAACAAAGGGAAGCACCCACAGACCGCTTTACAGTAGTGCTGCAGATGTTGAGGGATGAAGGGAAAACCAACATCCCTTAGACAAAAGAGCGTTGAGAATGGTGGTTCACAACTTTGTTCTTCAGACTGTTTCTAAAGTGCTGCCTGTTACAAGTCCCAATAACCAAGCTATTCCCTAGATCTATTAAACCACTCAGGGAATGGAATTCAAGCCCTGGAATTTTTCAAAAGTTCTTTTTGCAGTCAGGTTTCCAAAAAAAAAAAAAAGATTCAAGGAAAGAGATTAGGGTAAAATCTACTTAGAAACTATAAGCAGTCATAAATTGGAACATCACTTAAGAGTATCCCAGCACTCAGGAGGCAGAGGTAGGAGGATCACTGTGCGTTTCAGACCAGCCTGAGGCTACAGAGTGAGTTCCAGGTCAGCCTGGGTTAGAGGGAGACCCTTATTCGATACCCCACCCCCCAAAAAGAGAATCTGACTGCCCCAACAATCTTCTTAAACACACCCAAACTTATGAAATCATTTACTGTTTGGTATTTGGATAAAGTGACTACACGAATTTAGCCAAAACTCCCCGAGACCCTGTGTAGGTGGATGTGGTTGGCCTTACGTAGTAGTCTTACTGATGTCTTGTACACTTTGTAGTGGGTCAGTGGTGTCAGGGCAGCGAAGAATGCAAGGTGCAAACACAATGGCCAAAGCATTAGCAGACATTCGATTAGTGTCTTCCTGTAGAGCAATCCTAAGGAACAAAAGAAAACAAAACCAAGTGAAAGGAGATTTTAAAAAGGAAGAAGAATAGGCAGATGAGACAGGAGAGGGAGGACAGTATGACGTCCGCCACATAGTAGAGATATACAGCCACAGTATAAAGAAATGACTTCTTCCAAGCTGTCCTTTGAACAATGTACTTTCATTCTGTTCCCTGAAATAGTCCAGGTCATGGGTCAGTACACAGCACATCAAGGAAATTTGTAGCCTTGTGTTTAAGGTCAACATCACTGTATGAACAAACATATCTGAAGAGGTTTATAATGCATTTCCACATCACACATTTAACCAGAAAGTTAGTCTTCCTCCTAACCACTGCTAATATTTATACAAAGGGAAGAGTCTCTTCCTGAAGGCTCTGCTCAGTCAGCTCTTGATCACAATCTGAACTCACATCCCACAAACTCGGTTAAGTCTACAGATTCACATCCTTTCTAGCTCAGGAGGTAAGAGAACAGGCTAAACTGCACAGCACTACCAAGAGTTGGGAACCGCCACATGGTTCAAATAGGGTTGTTCAGTTTAACTTCTATTTCACAGAAGAAATCCTAACTACCTGATAGGTGTTTCACCTGTGTAGAGTTTGAAAGGCATTTCTTGTTTGTGTTAAGTGGTGATAGGAATCAAACTGAGGGCTTCATGCATGCTAGGTAAACACTACCATAGAGCTGCATTCCCAACTAAAGAAGGAGCTCTTCATTTAAAAACAATCCCATCTGAAAAGAGAAGCTTCTCTAACCAGAAGTGAGAGTAGCATTAACATGTGAATATGAACATTATGACCAAAAAGGCAACACAGTGCTGAGAAGAAGGGACGGAAGAGTGCCCAGCAATGAAACATGTCTGTCACACCCTCCAAGGCTCAGGGACCATTGAGGAAGAGGGGGCGGAAAGAATGTAAGAGCCAAAGGAAGGGTACGACTCCTTACAATGCAACTGCCCAGACAGAAACTGGCCTCGATATCCAAGACCTTGCAGTGCCTAGCAATACCTTCGCAAGACCCTCATAATAGAAGAAAAAGATGATGACATCAAATTAAAAGAGAGACTAATGGAGAAAGGGAGGGGATATGATGGAGAAAGGAGTTCTGAAGGGGAATTGGGGGAGTGGAGGGAAATATCATATATATATTTTTTTGTATGTAAGTATAGAAGTTGTCAATAAAAAAATAAATAAATTAAAAAAAAACAAAACAAAAAACAATCCCCACAGAAGCTTGCCTTGCTTCTTGATGTTACCTAACTAGATGAAAGATGAGGCGTTCCAGCGTATTGAGATGAGTTCGGGAGAGCTGATCAATTACAGAGTACACACCATGGATTGTCTCCTTCCTCTCCTGAAGGCCTGAGAATGGTAAGAACAGTAAGTAAGATCCTTGTAAATGCTGTGTCTTCTTCCTGGGTAGAAACTGTGCAGCAAAGGAGGTTTATTCCAGTTTTTGGAAAGGCATGTGTATCTGTACAAGCAGCTCCTGAGTTTCAGTCTGCATTATGACCATTCTCAATTACAGCACACACAGGGATGCTCTAGCTTTACAACAATTTTGGGGCAGACTTATTATTTCATTAAAATCAACCAACTGTTATAAATTTAAAAATCCTGGGGCTGGAAAGATGGCTCAGTGGTTAAAGGCACTTGCTTATAGAGCCTACTGGCCAGTGTTCAATTCCCAGGTACCCACATAAACCCAGGTGCACAAAGTGACACATGCTCCTGGAGTTCATCTGCAAGAGGCCCTGGCATGCCCATATTCTCTCTCCTATCTCTGTCTTTTCTCCCCTCACCAATAAATAAAATATATTTTTAAAAAATCCTCAAGCTCAAACTAAAAAGAAAAGCCAGGCTTGGTGGTGCATGCCTTTAATCCCACCACTTGGGAAGCTGAGCTAGGAGGATTGCTGGGAGTTTGAGGCCAGTCTAGGACTATAGAGTATGTTCCAGGTCATCCTGGGCTAGAGTGAGACCCTACATCAAAAAAAAAAAAAAAAATTCCTCAAGATCAAAATACCTTTAAGCAAAACCTTCACAAAAATATCCTCAAAATTTGTTAGATCTGGTATAACACAGACGTTTACATACAGTTCTTGCCTAGATTTACAATAGAAATAAATGTAAACCTACCCTTAAATTCCGATCTAACCTTTTCATATTGGCTTATAACACTCATCTTTCATTTACTTTGTGAGAAACAACCAAGTGGGTTACTCAGGAAACTTTCAGAATGCTGACATTTTGAGTCCATAAAAAGCCAACATAGGAATAGGAGACTACAGTACACTGGCAGTTTTCTTATTTTAGGACCCATAGGATCAAAACATTAATGGATTCTTAAGATGACAATGGTACAGGTACTCCCTTTAACCCAAAAGCCTGTGCTCACCCATAGCTCGAAGAAATTCCTCATAGAGTTCAAAAGTCATGAGTGGATTGGGAAGATCACGAAGCCATTGTTTGAATACACTTGCAATGACGTGTATGTTATAGTCATCTAGGTTTACACTTTCAGCATCTATTTAGAGACAAGTTAGATAACAATACAAAAGCATGAAAAAAGATTCCAACAACTCACTCCAGAACCTAACATTTTTTTTTTTTTAATTTTTTTATTGACAACTTCTATACTTACGTACAAAAAATGCACATTTCCCTCTCCTTCCCTATACTCCTTTAGAACTCCAATCTCCATATCCCCTCCCTCTCTCCATTAGTCTCTCTTTTAATTTGATGTCATCATCTTTTTCTTCTATTATGAGGGTCTTATGAAGGTATTGCTAGGCACTGCAAGGTCATGGATATCAAGGCCAATTTCTGTCTGGACAGTTGCATTGTAAGGAGTCGTTCCTCTGGCTCTTCCATTCTATCCACCCCCTCTTTCGCAATGGACCCTGAGCCTTGGAGGGTGTGACAGAGATGAGAAACTAACATTTTCAAAAGAACCCTTCATGCTTCTTTTTTAAAAAATACTTTATTTTTATTTATTTATTTCAGAGAGAGAGAGAAATACAGAAATAGGCAGGTGCGGAGGGGCTGGAGAATGGATACACCAGGGCCTCCAGCCATTGTAAACAAACTCCAGATGCACGAACCACCTTGTGCATCTGGCCTACATGGGACCTGGGAAGTTCAGCCTGAGTCCTTTGGCTTTGCAGGCAAGCGCCTTAACTGCTAAGCCATCTCTCCAGCCCCCTTCATGCTTCTTAGTTAAACCAACTTAAAACCTTTCATAATGAAATTCTATACTTTAAAACATTGCTTCTAACTGTAGTGAAAGAACAGTGTTGTTTCCCAAACCTGTTGTGAATTCTAATGTAAAGAATCAGGTTTTGATGATAAGTAAAAAACTACTACAAATGTTTAAAAATGCTTGCTTTTAATTACTGTACATGATCTGTCCACAGATAGATCTGGGTAACAATACTTTGGAAGGCCAAGGGAAACAGCCTCATAGACATTTTCTTCTTTAAAAAAAGTATTTATTTATTTATTTATTTATTTATTTATTTATTTATTTGAGAGAGAAAGAGGCAGATAGAGAATGGTCATGCCAGGGCCTCTAGTTGCTGCAAATGAACTCCAGACACATGCGCCACCATGTGCATCTGGCCTTATATGGGTATGGGGGAATCGAACCTGGGTCCTTTAGCTTTGCCAGCAAGCACCTTATTAATACCTAAGCCATATCTCCAGCCCCTCATAGACATTTCCCAAAAGCAAGTCTGACTTTGTAAGGCCTTCTTAGAGATGACAGTGCAGTGATCAATGAGATTAGGAAATGTGAAGGCAACACCTTCATTCTGTTTTGTTTATATGCTTCTCAAGGTTGTATTGATTCATTTCTCACTTATTTGATCATAAGAAAAACCAGGTTCTTAGCCATACAAAGACAAAGGTTTGGTTCTAAAAAAAAAAAAATCCTTTCTAACAATGATAAAGAGAAGCTGAGACTGACAAAAGCAACCTCTTGCATACATTCCAGGTCAGGCTAAATCTACACAGACAAGTGCCCAGCTCACAATCAAATTTAACTAATTATGTTATTAATGTAGGTAAGGCAGGAAGGTACATGAGAAAAGACCACTTGGATTCAGAATGATGAAGACTAATTGATAGTAGCTTTGATTATGGATTAAAAAAGAATGGGGTTCAATTCCAACATGGTCACTTATTGCTGACAAGTAGTTAGACAAGACCCTCCATAATGCAGATAATGTCCCCAATTTGTAAGACTGTTACAGAGATTACAAAAGTCATCCGTGGGCCCTCCTGCCTGCCTAGCCCACAGCTGCAGGAGCAGAAACCAGGTGGAGGGATTTTCCATTCACATCAGCCTCCTAGCAAAGTCAAGAAACCTGAAGGGTAGCTGGGCATGGTGGTTCATGCCTTTAATCCCAGCCTTTGGGAGGCAGAGGCAGGAGAATCACTGTGAGTTCAAGGCCACTCTGAGACTACACAGTGAATTCCAGGTCAGCCTGGGCTAGAGTGAAACCCTACCTTGAAGAAAAAAAAAAGAAAGAAAGAAAGAAAAAGAAACCTAAAGGGGAAAGACAGCAGGGACCAGCTCAGCAGCTGCTGAAGGAGAATACAGAAGGAACCAGCTGAGCAGCTCTTATACAACACCAAACATCCTGCATAGCCTCCCATCCCCCAACGGTTACCAGTGTTGCAAATCACAGAACTCATTCATCTCCTGGCCACACGGCATCCAGCACAGCAGATCAGAACACCGGATCCACAGTGCAACATGGAGGGACTGGTGACATTAGAAGCTACACCAAAAGGTAGCAGGGCCTATTTACACAAAGCCAGGTACATAGGCCTGAACAAGAAGTGCTAATCTCTCTTTCTGTGTCAGGACAGGTTATGTGTTACATATTCTTGGTTGGCTTTATCATTCTCAAATAAGCTGTATTTTGGTGTTGACTACTGTTGCCTTTGACACTTCCTGATTTATAGGGCCTTCGTCTTTTTCTTCTGTCATTATTGGGGGCAGGATCTCACTTAGCCCCAGGCTGACTAGGAACCCATTTCAGACCAGAGATCTCAGCCTCCCAGATAACAGGATTAAGGTTGTGAGACAACACACACCTTTAGGAACTTTGGCTTTATTAGATTATCTATTTGTTTTAACCCCCAATCTTGCATAAATACTCTGCTGGTTTTGATTGAATGTGTACATTGCTCAGTCGAATTTTTGAATTTGCCAGTAAATTGCTCCACCCAGTCTACTACAATACTTGAATAGCAGGCAAACCGAACACCTAGGGTCACCTCTGCTGTTTCTCTTGGAGCATAAGAGATACGTCAGGCAACTAAACTTCTACCCTGCAGATATATAAAGTTGGATGTACACTGTAGATAATTAGAAAATTCAAGCAGCAAATTAACTCAAGACAATGGGGTGGGGGTAGGAAGTTCCGGTCTCTGAGAAGGTGACTCAGGTAGAGGAGGAGGAGGCCACAGAGGTTTTGCGCTGCTTTAGTATTGTTCTATAAAGTTTGGTAGGAAAAGGATCTACTTGACACAGAAAGAGATGGGGGGGGGGGGTTCTCGATCTGCTAACAGAACAGGACCTTTTCGTGGGAGCCAAGAAGAAAGGTCTGCTCCCGGGTGGAACAGGGATCATCCTCCTTCCCTTAAGAGTCATGCTCAAATGGCTTAGCGGTTAAATGCTTGCCTATGAAGCCTAAGGACCCCGGTTTGAGGCTCGATTCTCCAGGACCCACATAAGCCAGATGCACAAGGGGGTGCATGCATCTGGAGTTCCATTGCAGTGGCTGGAGGCCCTGGCGCACCCATTCTCTCTCTCTCTCTCTCTCTCTCTCTCTCTACCTGCCTATTTCTGTATCTCTCTCTCTCAAATAAATAAATAAATAATAAAATATTAAAAAAAAAAAAAAAAAAGAGTCATGCTCAAGAGAGACACTGGCAACTTTCCTGGCAGAGATTCACTTCCTTTTGAGGAAAGATAAGGAAATTCACTTTATATTGATTAAAGGAACGCTCCAACAGGAGAACATTACAATCCTAAACATATATGCACCTAACACAATTTCATCAAACAAACGCTATTAGAACTAAGGTCACAGGTAACACCAAACACACTTGAAGTGGGTGACTTCAGCACCCCACTCTCACCAACTGACAGGTCAATCCTGGCAAAAAATAAACAGAGATGCTTCTGGATTAAATGAGGTCATAGAACAAATGGACCTAACAGATATATACAGGACATTTCATCCAAATGCTGAAGAATACACATTCTTTTCAGCAGCACATGGAACATTCTCTAAAATAGACTATATATTAGGACACAAAGCAAACCTTAACAAATATAGGAAAACTGAAATAATTCCATGCACTCTATCTGATCACAATAGGATCAAACTACAAATCAATACCAAGAAAAGCTATAGCGCATACACAAAATCATGGAAACTAAAGAATGCACTATTAAATGATGAATGGGTCAATGAAGAAATCAAGAAGGAAATCAAAAAATTCATGGAGTCAAATGATAATGAGAACACAACATACCAAAACCTTTGGGACACAATGAAGGCAGTCCTAAGAGGGAAATTTAAGTGTTAAGGGCCTATGTTAAGAAATTAGAACAGTTACAAGTAAACAACTTAAGGCCTTAAGGCCTTGGAAAAAGAAGAACAAGGCAAACTAAAAATCAGTAGACAGGAAAAATTAATAAAGATTAAGGCAGAAATTAATGAAATAGAAACAAAAAAAAAATCTAAAGAATCAATGAAACAAAGAGTTAGTTCTTTGAAAGGCACGAAATTGATAAACCCTTAGCAAATCTAACCAAAAGAAAGAGATGAAAAAGGCACCATTACAACAGATACCAGAGAAATTTAAAAGATCATAGGGACATACTATAAGAACATATACTCCACTAAGTTTGAAAATCTGAAAGAAATGGATGATTTCCTTGATTTATATGACTTACCTAAATTAAATCAAGATGAGATTAACCACTTAAATAGACCTATAACAAGTATGGAGATCCAACTAAAAAAAGTCCAGGTCCAGATAGATTCACTGCTGAAATTTACCAGACCTTCATGGAAGAACTAACACCAATGCTTCTTAAACTTTTCCATAAAATAGAAAAGGAAGGAATCCTACCGAATTCCTTCTATGAAGCCAGCATCATCCTGATCCCCAAACCAAAGATAGAACAAAAAAGGAAAATTACATACCGATCTCCATCATGAACATAGATGCAAAAATTCTCAACAAAATATTGGCAAACAGAATACAAGAATATATCAGAAAGATCATTCACCCCGACCAAGTAGGCTTTATCTCAGAGATGCAGGGATGGTTCAACATACCCAAGTCGGTAAATGTAATACATTATATAAATGGACTGAAGGACAAAAATCACATGATCATCTCATTAGATGCAGAAAAAGCATTTGACAAAATCCAACATCCCTTCATGATAAAAGTCCTACAGAGACTGGGAATAGAAGGAACGTATCTCAACATAATAAAGGCTATTTAAGACAAACCCACAGCCAACATAATACTAAATGGAGAAAAACTTGAAGCTTTTCCACTAAAATCAGGCACAAGACAAGGGTGTCCACTGTCCCCACTTTTATTTAATATAGTACTGTAAGTCTTAGCCATAGCAATAAGGCAAGAGACACACATAAAAGGGATACAAATCGGAAAGGAAGAGATCAAGTTATCATTATTTGCAGATGATATGATTCTATACATAAAGGATCCTAAAGACTCTACCAGCAAACTGTTAAGAGCTGATAAACACCTATAGCCATGTAGCAGGATACAAAATAAACACACAGAAATCAGTAGCCTTCCTATATGCTAACAACAAACACACAGAGGATGAAATCAGAAAATCACTCCCATTCACAATTGCATAAAAAAAAATAAAGCACCTTGGAATAAACCTAACCAAGGAAGTGGAGGATCTCTACAAGGAGAACTTTAAAACACTCAAATGAGACATTGTAGAAGACATTAGGATATGGAAAGACAACCCGTGTTCTTGGATGGGAAGAATCAATATTGTGAAAATGGCAATCTTACCAAAAACAATCTACACATTTAATGCAAACCCCATCAAAATTCCAAGGGCATTCTTCATGAAAATAGAAAAAACAATCCAAAAATTCATTTGGAAGCACAAAAAACCTCGGATATCTAAAACAATTTTGAGCAACAAAAATAAGGCTGGTGATATCACCATACCTGATTTCAACCAAAACAGCATGGTACTGGCACAAAAATAGCCATGTAGATCAATGGAACAGAATAGAGGACCCTGATGTAAGTCCGGGTAGCTATAGCCACTTGATTTTTGACAAAAATGCCAATAATACTCATTGCAGAAAAGACAGCCTCTTTAGCAAATGGTGCTGGGAAAACTGGATATGTATCTGTAGAAGGATGAAAATACATCATTATCTCTTCTCTCCATGCACAAGAATTAAGTCCAAATGGATCAAGGACCTTAATATCTGACTTGAAACTCTGAAACTGCTAGAGGAAAAAGTAGGGGAATCCTTCAACATACTAGTCTTGGCAAAGACTTTCTGAATATAACCCCAATTACTCAGGAAATAAAACCACAGATCAACTGCTGGGACCTCATGAAATTACAAAGCTTTTGTACAGCTAAGGACACTGTGAATAGAGCAAAGAGGCAACCTACAGAATGGGAGAAAATCTTTGCCAGCTATACATCTGACAGAGGGTTAATATCTAGGATAAACAAAGAACTCAAAAAATTAAATAATAAGAAATCAAACAACCCAATTAAAAAATGGGCTATGGAACTAAATAGAGAGTTTTCAGAAGAAGAAATACAGATGGCATATAAACATCTAAAAAAAAGTTCTACATCCCTAGTCATCAGGGAAATGAAGATTAAAACTACATTGAGATTCCATCTCACTCCTGTCAGACTGGCTACCATCATGAAAACAAATGACCATAAATGCTGGTGAGGATGCAGAAAAAGAGGAACCCTTCTACACTGTTGGTGGGAATGCAATCTGTTCCAGCCACTGTGGAAATCAGTGTGGAGGTTCCTGAGACAGCTAAAAATAGATCTACCATATGACCCAGGTATACCACTCCTAGGCATATATCCTAAGGACTCATCTCACTACCTTAGAGATACTTGCTTGACCATGTTTATTGCCACTCTATTCACAATAGCTAGGAAATGGAACCAGCCTAGAGGTCCTTCAACTGATGAGTGGATAATGAAGATGTGGCATATTTACACAATGGAGTTCTACTAAGCAGTAAGGAAAAATGAAATTATGACATTTTCTGGAAAGTGGATGGATCTGGAAAGGATTATACTTAGAGAGGTAACACAGGCCCAGAAAGCCAAACGTCACATGTTCTCTCTCATATGTGGATCCTAGCTACAAATGATTGAACTTCTATGTGAGTAAAAATAAAACTCAGTAGCAGAAGCCAGTAAGCTAGAAAAGGGATATAAAGGGAATAGAAAGGGAGGGAGGGGGGCTTAATAGGATGGTATTGTATATATGTAAGTAGAAGAACAGATTGATGGGGGTGAAAAGGCCTAAGGACCCAGGTTTGATTCCCCAGTACCCACATAAGCCAGATGCACAGGGTAGCACAGGCATCTGGAATTCATTTGTATTGGCTATAGGCCCTGGCACATTTATACTCATTCATTTATTCATGCTCTCTTTCTTTCTCCCTGTGTATTTGTAATAAATTTAAAAAAAAATAGCCAGGCATAGTGGCATATGCTTTTAATCCCAGCACTTGGGAGGCAGAGGTAGGAGGATCACCAAGAGTTTGAGGCCACCCTGAGAATACAGAGTGAAGTCCAGGTCAGCCTGGGCTACAGTGAGACCAAACCTTGAAAAAGCAAAAAGAAAAAGAAAAGTAAAAATAAATGACAGAGCTGGAGAGATGGCTTAGCGGCTAAGGCTCTTGCCTGCGAAGATTAAGGACCCATGTTTGACTCTCCAGTTCCCATGTAAGCCAGAGGCACAAAGGGGATATAAGCACAAAGTTGCCCATGCCCACTAGGTAGCACCTGCATCTGGACTACAGTGGCTGAGGCCCTGGTGCACCAATTCTTTTGCCTCTCTGTGTCTCTCTCTCTCTAAAATAAAAACAAACAAACAAACAAACAAACAAACAAATGACAAAAACGTTCCATAGAAAAGACTGTAGTTTTCTGGTTTTAAATAAAGGGTCCATATGTGATAAAAACTTTAGGAGTCTGAAACAACTTATTAAAGAAAAGTGTGAGATCTTGATTAGGAGGTCACTCTCTTACCTGTATCCAGACCTTGTCGAAGCTCCTTGATTTTATTAGTTGAACCAGACTTTCGGTAAATGCCTTCTGTATAAAGTCCATGCATCTCTATGTAGTTGATGAGCTTTTCTACCACTAAAGGAACAGTTCGGTCTTCACTAGTCAGACGGGACAATTCAACCCCAAATTGTCGAGATGAGAGCTCTGGATCATACTACATGAAAGATAAAGTTGCATTCAATCATTATACATCATATTTAGCCCACTGTCTAAGAGGAATTTCCCTTTGTTTCCTTGAAGTTTTATAAGGATAATTATAGGAGTTGGGGTTTAAGAGGAAGGTTAAAAAAAAAACATGAGGGCTGAGAGATAGCTTAGAAGTTAAGGTGTTTGCCTACAAAGCCAAAGTTCCCGGTTCGACTCTCCAGGACTCACGTAAGCCAGATGCACAAGGCGGCAGGCACATGCATCTGGAGTTTGTTTGCAGTGGCTGGAGGCCCTGGCGTGCCCATTCTTTCTTTCTCTCTCTCTCTCTCCCTCTCTTTCTCTCTCTTAAATAAATAAATAAATAAATAAATAAATAAATAAATAAATAAGTAAATAAATAAATAAAATATATTTAAAAAAACATGAGCTAGGGCTGGAGAGATTGCTTAGTGGTTAAGGTGATTGCCTGCAAAGCCTAAGGACCCAGTTAGATTCCCCAGTACCCACATAAACCAGATCAACAAGGTGATGCACACATCTAGCATTTGTTTGCAGTGGCTGGAGGGTTTCTCTCTAACCCAGGCTGACCTGGAATTTACTATGTAGTCTCAGGGTGACCTTGAACTCATGGCAATCCTCCTACCTCTGCCTCCTGAGTGCCAGAACTAAAGGCATGCACCACCACGCCCAGCTTAATTAATTAATTTTTTTTTTTTTTTTGGAGACAGACAGACAGAGAGAGAGGGAGACAGAGAATGGGCACGCCAGCAGTCTCTCTCCAGCCCATTAATGAATTATTTTTAAAAAGAGCTAAATCAGGAAAGACTGGGCTGGGATACAGCTCGTATGTATGTTGGATCATGATACAAAACAGGTTTTCTACTGCAATTTGAGTTTGAAAGTTTGTTGGGTATTACAGAGGGGTACAACTTCTTACCTTTTTAGAGCACTTGGTGGTTGTTTTCAGACAGCATTTCTTATGGCAAGCGTACTTACACACTGAAAGACAGGTTAAGAACAAGAATTTTAGAAATTTGTATATCAGGGCTGGAGGGATGGCTTAGAGGTTAAGGCATTTGCCTGCAAAGCCAAAGGACCCCGGTTCAATTCCCCAGGACCCATGTTAGCCAGATGCACAAGGGAGCGTACACATCTGGAGTTCGTTTGCAATGGCTGGAGGCCCTGGCGCACCCATTCACTCTCCCTCTCTCTCTCTTTCTGTATGTCAAATAAATGAATAAATAAATAAATAAATAAATATTTTTTTAAAGACTTAAAAAAGGGCTGGAGAGATGGCTTAGCAGTTAAGGCGCCTGCCTGCTAAGCCTAAGAACCCAGTTCCAATCTCCAGGTCCCACGTTTAGCCAGATGCAAAGTGACGCAAGGGCACAATGCCGCACTTGACCACAAGGGGGCGCACACATCTGGATTTCGTTCACAGCAGCTCCCTCTCCCTCTGTCTCTCTCTGTGTCTCTCTCCAAAAAATAAATAAAATAATTTTTAAAAATTTAAAAAAAGACTTAAAAAATAAATAAAAAAGAAATTTGTAAATCAATGACAGACAAGATCTTTTTAAGTTTGCAATTTTATTATTTGTTTATTTGTTTGTGTATGTGTAATACTGGTCATGCATGAAGGTCAGAGGGACACTTTTGGGTCCTTCCTTGTTGGTCAACCTCATTTGAGGAAGGATTTCTTTCAATCTTGCTATACTGTTTTTCTTTTTTTATAAAAATTATTAATTCATTAATTCATTCATTCATTCACAAGTGAGAGAGATGGAAAGTGGGGGGAAGACATGAATGAGAATGGCCATGGCCTCCAATCACTGCAAATGAACTCTGAACTTCAAACAAATGTGTCACTTTGTGCACCTGACTTTACATGGGTACTGGGAAATTGAACCTGGGTCATTAAGCTTTGCAGATAAGTGCCTTAACTACTGAGTAATCTGTTTAGCTCCCTTTTGTTCTTTATTTTTTCATAAGTTGTTTTTTTTTTTTTTTTTTTTTAATTTTCAAGGTAGGATCTCACTCTAGCTCATGCTGACCTGGAATTCAGTATGTAATATCACAGTGGCCTCGAACTCCTACCTCTGCCTCCGGAGAGCTGGGATTAAAGACGTGCACCACCATGCCCAGCTATTTTTTCAGAAGTTTTAAAAAATATTTTGTTTATTGAAAAGTGGGGGCAGGAAGAGGCAGATAGAGAGAATGGGCATGCCAGGGCATCCAGCTATTACAAACGAATTCCAGATGCATGTGCCACCTTGTACTTCTGGCTTATGTGGGTCCTGGGGAATTGAACTTGGGTCCTTAAGTTTCTCAGGCAACCACCTGAACAACTAAGTCAACTTTCCAGCCCCCTTTTGTTCTTTTTGAAGCACTTGCTGGGAGCTTCTGGGCTTCCAGAAAATTCTATCTTCACTTCCCATCTTGCTGTCAGAATGATGGGATTAAAAAAGCTTGCAACAGCTTCTAGCTTTGTCCATGGGGTCGAAGGATCAAACTTGGATACTCGGGCTTGAGGGGCAAGTACTTTATCTACTGAGCCATCTTCCGAGCCCACAATTTTGTTTTGATAGAAAATTTTTATTAGATTAGTAATCCCTCACTCACATATTCACTCACTCACACACACTTTGTATTGTGTTAGCATCTAAAATGATCTCAAAACCTGCTAATATGTCTAGTCACTATCATTTCAAGACTGCTTGTCCTGCTGTACTTACCTTCTCCCTGTACACACAACATTTCCTGTCTGGTGTGGTGGCACGTGCCTTTAAGCACTTGGAAGCAGGAGATTGTTCCAAGTTTGAGGCTAGCCTGAGACTACATAGTGAATTCCAGCTCAGCCTGGGCTAGAATGAGACCCTACCTCAAAAAACCAAAAGTTTAACTTGAGAGGTTGAAGAGATGACTCATTGGATAAAGTGTTTGACATGCAAGCATGAGTGCTTGAGTCTGAATCACCAGAACTCACATAAAAGTTGGAACCTATAGTAGGCTTCCATCACCCCAGTATACTTATGGCCATAAGGGAGACGACAGGAGAATTTCCTGGAAGCTCACCAACGGAGCAATAACAAGGTGAGACTAATAGGTCAAAATGAAGTGGAAGGCAAGGATTAACTCAAAAGTTATCCTCTGCTGGGCATGGTGGCACATGCCTTTAATCCCAGCACTCAGGAGACAGAGGTAGAGAATCACCATAAGTTCAAGGCCACCTTGACACTACCTAGTAAATTTCAGGTCAGCCTGGGCTACAGTGAGACCCTACCTTGGGGAAAAAAAAGTTGTCTTCTGACATCCACACTTGTGCTGTGGTATGTACACACACACAAACTTTAAAGAAAAAATGATGCTTACTGGAAAAAAAATTAAATTGGGCAGTACACTAAAATGTAGTAAAGGTTTCCTTTATTATTCCTAAAGGACTAGAGAGCAAGTAGGTGAAAGAGAAAAATCAGGCAATGTGATAGCACTCTTCAGTGTTAAAGACAACTCAGGAAAGAGAAAGATTAAAGCTTAACAAAATTGCTCAAAGGACCATAATACTTACACTTGCAAACAGAGGCTCGGTCCATTATCCATATCAAGGAAGAACAGTACTCACAGTACGTAGGAATGCTATATTGGGTGGCTTTAAAGATGTGGCCATTGTGCTCTTCCACCTGAATGGAAAAAGTTCAGCTTTTTATGTTAAAACCAGTAAAGTCACAGGAAGTTTGTTATCAGTATATAGAAAAGCTACTGTTTTTGAAGACTTTTTTAAAAAGTATTTTTATGTGCTGGAGAGATGGCTTAGTGATTAAAGGTGCTTGCCTGCGAAGCCTAAGGACCCAGGTCCAATTCTCCAGGTCCCATGTAAGCCTGATGCACAAGGTAGCACATGTGTCTGGAGTTTGTTTGCAGTGGCTTAGAGGCCCTGGTGTGTCCATTCTCTCTCAAATAAAAATAAATAAATTAATTAAAAATATTTTTATTTATCTGCAAGCAGAGAGAAAGAGAAAGAGAGAGGGAATGAATGAATGTGAATAAATGACAATAGGCGAGCCAGGGCCTCCAGTACATGAACTCCAGATGCATGCACCACTGCATTTGACTTTACATGGGTACTGGAGAATGGAACCTGGTTCATTAGCCTTTACAGGCAAGCACCTTAACCCCTAAGCCATCTCTCCAGTCCCCAAAAAGCTACTATTTTTATATGATCATTTTGTAACCTGATACTTGGCTGAAAATTTTTATCAAATCTAATTATGACATCTGCAAATAGGGATAACTTGACTTCTCTCCTATTTGCATTCCTTTTTGTTTTCCTTATCTTCTTGCTCTAGATAAGATAGTAGGCAATATATGAAATGAGAGGAAAGTGAGTACATTTTTTGTTCATGATATTTAGAGAAAAATGATTTTGGTTTCCTTCTCATTTAGTAAAATGTTGGTTATAAGACTGTCATATATATGTGTTATTATGTTCAGCTATGTTCCTTCTATTCCTAGTTTGTTCATGGTTTTTGATCATGAAGGCATGTTGAACTTTGTCTAAGGTTTTCTTTCTGCATCTATAGGGATAATCATGTGATTTCTGTCCTAAAGTCAATTTATGTGCTGTATTAATTTGTTGATTTGCCTATGTACAGCCATCCTTGTGTCCTTGAAATGAATGAAACTAGGTCATAATCTTTTTAATATGTACTTGAATGCTATTTGTAGATATTTTATTCAGAATTTTTGTGCCTATGTTCGTCAAGAATGGTTTTATCAATGAGGACAATGCTGGCTCCTTCACTTTGAGGAGCACTGGTGTTTGCTTCCCTTTCAATGGTGGTAGCATTGAGCACTTTATCCATTTCATCCTGAGCTTTTCTTTGCTGGAAGACTGCTTCAATTTCTTGATTTTTATCCATCTTTTTTTTTTTTTTTTTTTTTTTTTTTTTTTTTTGAGGTAAGGTCTCACTCTGGTCCAGGCTACCTGGAATTCACTATGTAGTCTCAGGGTGGCCTCGAACTCATGACGGTCCTCCTACCTCTGTTTCCCTAGTGCTGGGATTAAAGGCATGCGCCACCATGCCCGGCAATATCCATCTTTTTTTTTTTTAAATAGATTTTATTTTTATTTATGTAGTTGAGACAGAGAGAGGCAGATAGAAAGAATGGGAGTGGCAGGGCCTCTAGCCACCGCAAACAAACTGTAGGCACATGTGCCACCTTGTGCACCTGGCTTTATGTGGGTACTGGAGAATAGAACCCAGGTCGTTAGGCCTTGCAGGCAAGTGCCTTAATTACTGAGCCATCTCTCCAGCCCTTCCATCTTTTGTAAAGTTTGGATCTATTTGGTTTGATTATAATCTTTTTAAAAATATTTTTTATTTATTTATTTGGGGGGGGGAGAATGTACGCACCAGGGCCTCCAGCCACTGCAAATGAACTCCAAACACATACGCCACCCTATCCATCTGGATTACATGGGTCCTGGGGAGTTGAACCAAGGTCCTTTGGCTTTGCAAGCAAACACCTTAACCACTAAGCCATTTCTCCAGCCCCTGATTATAATCTTTTAACAAAAATATGTATTTTCTTTATTTTGTGGGAAGTGTAGCTCTTTTTTTTTGTTTGTTTTTTTTTTTTTTTTTTTTTTTTGAGATGAGATCTTTTTATGGCACTCATGCTGGAATGGAACTTATGGTACTTATGCCTTAGCCTCCTGAGTGCTGCGATTATAGACATGTGCCACCATGCCCAGATAAAAGACAATTCTATTCTTTAAAATAGTAACATTAGGGAGAAAAGGAATATTAGTCTACAGTTCAGCAAAGCATCATCTTTTTAAATTCTTTTAAAATTTTTTGGTTTTTCGAGGTAGGGTCTTGCTCTAGCCCAGGCTGACCAGGAATTCACTATGTAGTCTCAGGGTTGCTTTGAACCCATAGCAATCCTCCTACCTCTGCCTCCTAAGTGCTAGGATTAAAGGCATATGCCGCTAGGCCCGGCTCTCAGTAAATCTTAATGCTTGATTTAACAAATCATAACTGGATTCTCAGACCCACTTTTGCCCTCCAATCTATTGCATAATGCAGTTTAGTTTGAAATATATGAAGAAAATCCAGTTTCATATAGATATGAAACTACAAAACCGAGGAATATTTTAATAGCTCTTTAAGACAATGCCACTATAACAAAGATACAAATGATAATTTAAAGGTGAATATGAAAAAGAAATAAAAACCAGACCAGTGAACTCCTATGCCTTGTGACACTACTAGTAGTATTCTGGACTTCATTAAAGTTCAAGTTTAACCTTCAAAGACACAATTTTAAAAACTGATAAATCAAAGAAAATCGGTTGGATAAAGGACTTCTATTCATAACATATAAAAGAGTGTTACAGCCCAGTAAGGCACACCAACTGAAAAATGAAAAAATTACTGAATAGATATAACATCAAAGAATTGCATGTGACTAACAGACACATGAAAAGATGTTTAACATCATTAGCCATGAGGGGACTGCAAATTAAAACCACAATAAGACACTACTCCTTCCTTCCTTCCTCCTTCCTCCTCCTTCCTCCCTTCCTCCTCCCTCCCTCCCTCCCTCCCTCCCTCCCTCCCTTCCTTCCTTCCAAAAGAGGGTCTCACTAGCTCAGGCTGACCTGGAATTCACTATTAGTCTTAGGGTGGCTTTGAACTCATAGCCATCTTCCTACCTCTGCCTCCCAAGTAGTGGGATCAAAGGCGTGTGCCACCACACCTGGCTAAGATAGTATTTACTGAGTTCAGTGGAGGGGTGAATGGGGGGTGGGGAAGAAGGTATTGGGAAGGGATTATGATCAAGTTGCATTATTGCAGTGGCTGAGGCCCTGGCGCACCAATTCTCTCTCTCTCTTGCTTTCTCTAAAAATAAAAACATTTAAAAAATTAAAAGAAAAATGAAAACATACACCCATAAAACTTTATACATGAATGTTTATAATAGCACTATGCATATTAGGAAATACATAAACAATCCAAGTATTTACCAATTGTTAAGTAAAATGTAACAGGAAGGCTAAGGGTTGTAAGCCAGTGGTAGAGGGCTCAACTAGCATGCCTAGTGTCCTGGGTTTCACAACCAGCACAGCCCCCACCAAAAAAATTGACGTATAATGCAATTCTGTTGAACACTAAAAATAGATGATCTGCTGGTATAATATAGACTGGGTGAACCTCAAAAATGTTATGCTAAGAAGCCAAATACAAAAACCATGAGATGTTTATGAATAGCAAAACTATAGAAATTGAAAAAAAAGAAAGATATTTGTAACATTATGAGAAAATATTTAAAGTTTTCTGCAATTTTAGGAAGCCACAATTGAAAATCAGTCTATTGACTGAATGTGCAGGGTATCTGTCATTATAAATTTTTAGACATGTGAGTAACCCCTCCATAGGTGATAAGCCTATTACTTAAGCATGTCCACAGAAATATTGTAAGATATGATCTAAGTCACTGGTCTGGAAGTTATTTTTTTTTTCAGTAACATGAAAAGATTATAACTTACCAAATCAGTTTCTTTTTTCCTTCTTTTTTTTCTTTCTGTCTTTGGCACCTGCAGAAGGTGGGGAGAAATACAGAAACTGAGACATAAAAGACTAAATTACTTTCTTTGTTACAAATTCTGAACTACTTAACCAATTAACAGCTCTTTATTCTTCAAGAGAAACTGTGCAGTTTGTGCTAAGGCAAATTTGAGAAAATATTTATTTGTTAAATGTAGTATTAATAAAATCAAACAAATGGGGCTGGGGAGGCAGTTCAGTCAGTGAAGTGTTTGCCAGGCAAGCATGAGGATCTAAGTTCCAACCCAATAACGCATGTAAAAAAGAAAAAGAGGGCTGGAGAGGTGGCTTAGTGGTTAAAGTATCTGTTTGAAAAGGTTGATGGCCTGGGTTCTCCAGTACCCACTTAAAGCCATATTCTCAAAGTGATGCATGTATCTGGAATTCTTTTGCAGTAGCAGGAGGCCTTGGCACCACTTGCACTTGCCTCACCTTCGTGCACATGGCTTATGTGGGATCTGGAGAGTCGAGTATGGGTCGTTGGCTTTCTAGAAAAGCACCTTAACTGCTAAGCCATCTCTCCAGTCCTGCTTTGTATTTTAGTGTGTGTGTATGAGCATGTAATGTGTGTGCAGATGGGTCTGCTCTATGCACAGATGCCTGGAGGCCAGAGGAGAACAGTTAGGTATTCTCTTTTCACTCACTTTTTTTTCTCAACATGGAGTCTCTCACTCAACCCAGAGCTGCAATTTTTGCCATCTCCCCACACTTGTCAGCAAGCCCCAGAGATTTTCCTGACTAGACCCCATGCATGACTGGAGGTACAGATGTGCATGGTCATACTCAGCTAAAGAATGGAGCTGGAAACCTGGCATGGTGGCACATACCTTTTAATCCCAGCACTTGGGAGGCAGAGGTAGGAGGATCACTGTAAAGCCAGCCTGAGACTACATAGTGAATTCCAGGTCAGCCTGGGCTAGAGGGAGACCATACCTACCTTGAAAAACCAAAAAAATTTTAAAAAAATTTTAAAATAAAGAAAGAAAGGAATTGGGGTAAATTAGGCCCTCTCAGGCCTTCATGCTTATACAGTAAGTGCTCTTAACTGCTTAGCCATCTCCCGCCCCCAACATGTTTTTATCATGAAGGATGTGTTCACTGAAGTTTAGAAAATATATGACCAATTTACAAGACAGAATAGAGCTTGGATTATCTAAAGTAATGCAAAATTGACACATTCTCGGTCTTGTTTTCCTCATATACATGATGTCATAGAAAGGACCCAAGTTCGATTCCACAGTATCCATATAAGCCAGTTTGTTTCAGTGGCAGGAAGTCCTAGTGTGCCTATTCTCTCTCTCTCTCAAATAAAATAAAAAGAAAGCCGGGTGTAGCAGTTCACGCCTTTAATCCCAGCACTCAGGAGGCAGAGGTAGGAGGATTGCCGTGAGTTCGAGGCAACCCTGAGACTACATAGTGAATTCCAGATCAGCCTGAACTAGAGTGAAACCCTATCTCGAAAAAAAAAAAAAAAAAAAAAAAAAAAAAAAAGAAAAGAAAAAAATATATTGATAGATTTAAGAAAATAATCATAGTGAAACCATTATTTTAAATAAATAAATATATGCTAATAATTTTTTACAAAAGTGTCTTGAATAGATTTTTGGTTTGTTTTTTGAGGTAGGGTCTCACTCTAGTCCAGGCTGGAACTCACTCTATAGTCCAGGCTGGCCTTGAACTCAGAGCCATCCTTCACCCCAGCCTCCCAAAGTACTGGAATTACAGAAGTGAGCCACTACATCTGGCCCAAACAGATTCTTACAAAGAATTCATAATTGAATACTTTTTGAAATCAAAATATATCTTATTTACCTTTGTGGCGGTGCTATCCAAAGTTTTGAATTCATTCATATATTCATCTAAAAACACCTTAAAAGTGTTGACCCAGACTCTCACTGGAGATTCACTCCAATCACGCTGTTCAAGCCTCATGGTCTTTTCCAGAATCTGTTCAAACAGTGCATACAGGTCTTTATAACGTATGCTTTTCCCATCATCCATCTAATAAGAAGAAAAAAAAAGTTAGGTTTTATGAAGATATTCCTTTCATAAGACTGATTAAACTTGTACTGAGGAATATAGTACAAAATATACTAAATAATGTGGGAGCTGGAGAGATGGCTCAGCTGTTAAGGCACTTGTTTGCAAACCCAGCTTCAATTCCCCAGTACTCACATAAAGCCAGATACACAAGGTGGCACATGCATCTGGAGTTTGTTTGCAGTGGCTAGAGACCCTGGTGCGCCAATTCTTTCTCCCTTCCTCCTTCCTTCTCTCTCTCTCAAATAAAATAATAAAATAAATAAAATAAAATAAAATAAAAATAAATAAATAATGTGCCTGCTATGAAAGTAGGGAAGGCAAGAGTGAAACCTGGTAAGAAGTAAAAGACCTAAAAGTTTAAGCAATGTAATAAGAGCAAGTCCTGAAAATTGCTTCCTTAAGTCTGGCTTTGTAATTTTATTTAGCTGTAAAATTATTTGAATCTCTCCTAATTACTAATCTCCCCATAAGTAAACCTTGTTTAAACACTTCTACTCTGAAATTGAAAGAATTAGTACACATGGATCTGTGTCTAATAATAAGTTAATCTTTTTATCTTATTTCTTGAAGAATGTTAAGTTCAAAAAACAAACATTACTTACAAACAAATCCAAATAGAATTCCTTTTAATTTATTTAAATGAGACCCAGAATCTTTACAATAAGGGGGAAAAGAGCATTTATAAAACTGACTAAAATGTCTATACATTTGTAAATTTTTTCCCTCTCCAGATTTGAAAGCTAATGCATTTTATTCTTTTATTTTATGTTTAAGTTTTATTTTTTATCTTATCTCATCTTTTATTTTATTTATTTTATTTTATTTTTTGAGTCAGGGTCTCACAGTAGACCAAGCTGACCATTGCCCAGGCTGGCCTCAAACTCACGGCAGTCCCCTACCTCAGCCTCCTGAGTGCTGGGTCTAAAAGGGTAGGTATATCACTAAGCGCAGCAAGGCTGAGTTGTTTTGTTTTTTGGATAAAGTGTCAGAAAACCAGTATTGAGCATTATTTCATAATGTGGTTTTTTCCTATATGAATCAGAGTACACTAAAGAATCCAACACTCCTGAGTCCCTATTCTAGGAAATGTAAACATGAAGGAAGTAAGAGTAAATTAGAGTGTAAAGTAACTGGGTTGGATTAGAAAAAATATTGACATCTTCAAACCTTAGCAATTTGACATAAGCTGATTAAGTTCCATGAATCTTTTTTGTTGTTGTAGGTCTTTGAAACAGGGACTTTTTTTTTTTAAGTTTTATTTATTTGAGAGAATCAGACAGAGAGAGACAAGATAGAAAGAATGGGCGTGCCAGGGCCTCCAACCACTGCAATCGAACTCTGGATAACTGGATCCTTTGGCTTTGAAGGCAAATGTCATAACTGCTAAGCCATCCCTCCAGTCCCTGAAACAGGGACTTTCTTTGAAGCCCAGGCAGGTCTTGAATCTACTATGTAACTCAGACTGTCCTTAAAAACTTGTGGCAATCCTACTGTCTTAGTCTTGCAAGTGTCAGGATTGTAAGCATGTGCTACCACAGCTAGCTACTGTGATAGTTTTCCAATTCCAGCTTGCTCAGACTCTATGGTTCCTGTTTCACATAGGAAAAGTAAACATAAATAAAAAGAAAATATACTAAAACATTTTCCTATTTTTTGTTATTGTGAATTAAAGAACAAATTAAATAAAAGGAAAATCCAAATACTAAAAATTATAAATTATTTTGTAAAATAAGTACAATTCATAAATGCTGATTGTGGTTTGATAAGACTTAAAACAATATTCTGTGCATTAACATAAAAAATAAATTTTCTAAGCTAGGTGTGGTGGCATATGCCTATAATAATCTCAGCACTTAGGAAGTGTAGGTAGGAGGGTCAAAAGTCATCCTTGGCTAAAACAGCAAGTTGGAGACCAGCCTAGGGTACATGAGACCCTGTCTCAAAAAAACCAAAGCAAAGAAATATTTCCTAAAATGTGACAATCTACATTGCCCTAATACAAATGAAAAAAATGTACATTTTATCCATAAAAGTCACAATGTGGTAACAGAGCTAAAAGGATTATGAGAAGAAGTCAAAATACTGAATAGATAATGGGTAAAAAAGAATTACATCCAGAATATCTGAAGTCAACCTCTTATGGAAGAGGGGAGGAGGAGGAGGACTACTCAAGGATATTTAGAAAACATCTGAATTTTCGCAGCATACTTTTCTTAGGTATAACAAAAGCAACGGAGAAATGTCTAGTTGAGTCTGGCCTCTGCAGTAGTTTCTAAAGCACTATGAACTTTTTCATATGTTCAACTGTGATTATTTCCTAACATGGTCTTAACTCACCGCCAGTGCAGATGAATAACAGCTGAAGATATTCTGCCGAAATTCTTTCAGGGCTTTTTTAAATACAACATCCACTAATGTATCCTTCTTGCTGTCCTCATTATCCAGGTCATTCATCTAAGAACCACAGAAAAAGTTACTGTACACAATTAATTAAAATGAGGCAAATGCAATGGTGGTATTATTTCTTCAACTTTGACTATTATAAAGTACAAGCCACAGGCTATTTTTGGGACCCAGAAAAAGGACTATTTACCCAAACTATTATTTCTACTACATAATATCTAAGGTCCCTTCTAAGATTTTATGACCATATAGTGCTGTTACTAGAAACATTCCTACAAATGTGCAGTGACAAACCTCATTTTCACATATGAAATAATATGAAAATGACAATATGATGCAAGTATTTGTAACATTTAAAACTTTAAATCCTGTCTATACAATCTGACTAGTGTACATCCTATCACTTAAACTTTCTGATACTGAACCTGCCATCTAGGTTACTAAAGAATATTTCACTTACATTTCTAGAAGGGCATGTCCTGTTATACAAAAGCACTACATAACCAAATCTGTTCAGAGGCTTAACTTAGCAACACATACCTTCTTCAGAAGAAATTCATCCATGCTTTTTAAGTCACTGGCACTTGTTATGATTTGGACAGAGTCATTTTGCCAGTGCACAGAATCAATGGCCACGCTGCTGATCTTCACTCCTCGCTTGCGCTTGGCCTTTGGAGAAGGCTCTTTATTTTCTTTGAACTCCTTCCGGCAACTACCTGGCAGTTCTGGGCTCAAAGGAGGTGTTGGGTGATACTGAGTTAACTCTACAATTCAAAATAGGGTACCAAAAAAGTATATTAGGTAAAAAAAAAAAAAAAAAAGATCATCTCCAGTTATATTTTTGGTTTTTGTTTGTTTTTGGTTTTTTGTTTGTTTGTTTGTTTGTTTGTTTGTTTGTTTGTTTGTTTGTTTGTTTTTTTGAGGTAGTGTCTTGCTATAGCCCAGGTTGACCTGAAACTCACTCTGTAGTCCTAGGCTGGTCTCAAGTGCAAGGTAATCCTCCAACCGCTGCCTCCTGAGTGCTGGAATTAAAGGTGTATGCCACCAGACCCAGCACCATTTATATTTTTTAAGTTTCTTTAGAGTAAGTCACTGAAGAAACCATATGCAAATATATGTAAAGCAAAGTAACACCGATGCTTGCAAATTAAGCAGGTAGGAAATAAATCCAGAATGTACAAATGACCAGAAAGTGTATTTAAAAATCACTACTTTTTCATGAAAAAATGTTATCGTACCTCCCAAGAAGCTGATATTGAAAAAAAACATGGATAGAATGGCTTGTAGGATATGATCCCAAAGACCTCAGTCCCAAAGAAAAGGAGTAATACTATACAACCACACTAGAATACTAAATGAGGGCTGTTAATCCAGTTGAAACTTTGCTATACCTGTTTGAAAGCATGTCTAGTTATATGTAAGTTCAAGAAACCAGTGGTTTTTGATAATTAAAATTTCACTGTGTTCTGCACTATGAACATCTAAATGATAATATGGGGTGAGAGCTGACAACCTGGTAGGGAATCAGGTAACTCATTTGGCTTGCCTTTGCTTGAATATCTTTAATATTTAGAATTTTCGCATATAAACCCGTTACCAAAATTACGGATAATCTGTTTAGCATTGAAAACAAAGGCTACTATAATAAAACTTGAACCAAATGTAAAGAAAAAGCCACAATCTTAACTTTTACAAAGGTGTCTTTATAAAGGAAATACACAATGAAGTCTGCTTATAACGTATATATTGACAACCCTTATACTTCCTTCTTAGAATCAGTAGTGAAGAATCATAGAAAATGATAATTTTCAGAGTGATTATTGTTAAGACACTAAGAAACTGAACACTGAGGGCTGGGCGTGGTGATGCACTCCTTTAATCCAAGCACTCAAGAGAGAGCGTAGGAGGATCACTGTGAGTTTGAGGCCAGTCTAGGACTAGAGTGAATTCCAGATCAGCTTGGGCTAGACTGATACTATGCCTTTAAAAAAAGAAGAAAGAAGGGAGGGGAGGGGAGGAGAGGAGAAGGGAAGAGAGGAGGGGAGGAGAGGGAAGGGAAGGGAATGGAGAAACTGAACACTTTAGTAATGCTATGGAGGGAGTACAAAGTTTTTCAACCAGAATTTTGTAGCACCTGTTGAATTTATTACTGGTCTCATCTGTATCAGTTGGTCAGCTGATAGGAACAAAGGCACAAGATAGGAAATGAGGGGTCTAACTACACCTCTACCATTCTTTCAAGTGCTGACAAGTAATTTCACTGTAGTCTTGATGATCTTTCCTATTTGTACAATTATTTTATCCTAGATGTGAGAAGTTTCTGACATACATGTGTAGTATGTGTAGTGTATGCACATGTGTGTGTATATACTAGCACACAACACTTTTGCACTTGTGCAGAGGCTAGAGAAGAATGTTAGATGTCCTCTTCTTTTTGTTCATCTGCCCGTTTTCCTTAAGACAGTCTCTCTCACTGAACCCAGAGACACCATTTTTTTTTTGGTAAGACTCACCAGAGAGCTCTGCTCCCCACAAGATTGGGTGGCCATGCCCAGCTGTTTACACTGGTGCTGGGGAATTGCACTTGGGGTTAAGTCAGGCCTCACATGCTTGTGTAGCAAACACTCTTAACTGGTCTGAACCATCTCCCCAACCCCTATTTATTTATAACCAGGTCTATTCTACCTTCCTTAAAAGTGGATGTGGGGAAAGAGGAACCCTATTCACTGCTGTGGGAGTAGAAACTAGTACAGCCATTATGGAAATCAGTATGGAGGCTTCTCAAAAAAATTGCATAGAGCTTCCATACAATCCAGCTGTACCACTCCTGGGCATATACCCTAAGGACTCTATACTCTATTGCAGAGATACTTGTACATCTGTGTATATTGCTACTCTAGTTACAATAGCTAAGAAATGGAATCAGCCCAGATGCCTACTGACAGATGTGGTACATATACACAATAGATTTTTACTTAGCGGTACGAAAAATGAAATTTTCAGGAAAATGGATGGATCTGAAAAGAACTATACTAAGCAAAGTGACCCAAACTTAGACCCAAACTGAGCTGGGCATGGTGGTGCATGCCTTTAATCCCAGCACTCAGAGGCAGAGGTAGAAGGATCATTGTGAGTTTGAGGCCGCCCTGAGACTACATAGTGAATTCCAGATCAGCTTGGACTAGAGTGAAACCCTATCTCGAAAAACCAAAAAGAAAGAAAGAAAAACTGACCCAAACCGCATGTCCATTCTGACATGCAGATCCTAGCTTATAATATTTACATGTGCATTTATTAAAGGGGGGAACATGGATAAAACCTATAGAGTTAGAATGGTAACTTAGAGAAAGTATAAAGAGGTAATTAGGAAGGAGGTGAAGGAAAGGCCAAAGGACAAATAAGACATGTAAATCAAAGGGGCGAGGTTACTTGGGGAGGGAGGGAAGGAGGGAGAAGGGAGTAGGAGAGAGGTGAGGGGAAGGGGGATCAACTAAAATAAATATTTGAAATCCAGAATGAATGATATGTAATGCTGTATGCCAACTAAAACAAATAAAAATTAAAACAAAGACAATATGGAATGAAAAATGAACACCTTTTTTCCTAGGACCTCATTTGGTTTCAGTTAATGCTAGTATTTCACCCATATACTACCATGTACCGTCTCTAATACACCCCACGGAAGATAACTACCAACTTTACATAGTAGCTGAAAACTCTCAGGCATGCCTAAGAAAGGGATTGGGATCACTTTGTAATACTGGGATTACTGGAATCCTTGGAGAGTTAATATAATGCTAACTGTTGGGTACTTTCAAATGTGTTGTGTCCTGAAAACTAAAAGAATAGCTACATTATGAAGTGCAAGGCATCTGCTAAGCAATGACACACAGTAGGTATCCAATATACAAAACAGTAGTAAAGAATATGGACTCTGAGCCAGACATAATGACTCTCACCTGTTATCCCAGCACTCAGGAGGCCAAGACAAGAGGCTTGCCATGAATTCAAGGCCAGTATGGACTATAGTATGAAAAACTTTAAAAAATATATAGAATGTGGACTCTGAAGCATAACTGGCTGGATTGAAACTCAAATTTCAGCTTTCTAATTTCTATGTATGTAAAATAAGTAAATAACTTCTCTGTGTCTTGGTGTTCTCATCTATACATTGGGAGTAATACTCAATAACAACCCAGAAAACCTGTTCCACTAAGTTAATACAGAGAACATGCCTAGTACAGTGCCTTTCACTTAGTATGCACTCAAATAAGTATGAGTTGTTCTTATAAATTATTGCACATACTTGTTAAATAAAGGAAAGATGGCTAAATCTTTGCACTTAGAAAAAATAAAAGTTATCTGGGCGTGGTGGCACACACCTTTAATCCCAGCACTTGGGAGACAGAGGTAGGAGGATCACTGTGAGTTTGAGGCCACCCTGAGACGACATAGTGAATTCCAGGTCAGCCTGGGCCAGAGTGAGACCCTACCTCGAAAAACCAAAAATAGATAAATAAAATAAAAGTTAGTCTAAGATCCACAATCCTTCTTGAGGTGGTTATTTCATTGCTCCAAGCCACATATTCTTGGAGCTTCTAATGCAGGTACAATGTGGCTCTGTTTATTAACTAAAGAGGTATTTATAATCCTAGTCCTATCTCATTAGAAGATCTGTCCAACAAGACTGTCACTATGAAAAGGAAAGGGACAGCAAACTTTCAGTAAACAGAAATGATAAGGACAAGCTTCACCCTTTGCCCATTTTTACCATCTGGAACCTGGTGAGCAGGAATCACATCTGAGCCAGTGAAGAGCGAGGAAGCCTCTGACTGGACGGCAGCTTTGACTCTAGTAGTCTTCTCTCCTTGTTTCCCCTTGGCCCAGAATTTCATCTTAGCTCTCTGAGGTCTGTTTTCAAAATAAAATAAAGGTAAAAATGAAACTACTATGTCCCAGTGATATTTGTGCATACCCTTAAGCTTTATATACTTGTAATATATAGCCATCTAACCTTTATATTTAAATTTAATAATATTTAACCTTCACTTTCATGTTTAGATCTCACATGGAAAGTAGTTTCTGCACCATCTTTTAATATTAGTGATGGAGATAAGAACACTTTAAACACAAGCTGGACAAGCACTCTACCAGTAAGCCCCCCACTCCTTATCTTGAATATAAAATATATAACTCTGACAAATTAAATAATTATTGAAAATAAAAGTGGCACAAAACAGTAGAACTAAGATATCCACTCATGTGAATTCCCAAATTGTTATCTTGTCATCATCTCACATTCAGCTTAGATTTAGCATGCAGACAATGTTAAAACCAAGAAAGGACTTTAAAGACATTGTTTACTAACCTCTCTAAAAAATGGTATTTTATATTATTCGCATTTTCCTCCCAGACTTTATCAAAGGTATCTCATATTTAACATCACTGAAATCATATTGATAAAACTGTAATCCTTCCACTATTACCTAATAAAACTCTTAATATAATAAATGTAATAAAACTCTTAAACTATTTTATATTATATTATCTACTATAATTAACAACAGCCACTACTTACTTGAACTCTTCCTTCATTGTAGGCACAGTCCTAAGTGTTTACATAGTTTTACTTTAATTACTAATTTATACTTCAGACTGAATATGAATCAATTTTTAAAAAAGTCCTAGTTGCTCTCAAATACAAAACTTTTGAGTGGTATGCTGATATGATACCAGAGGTGAAATGCTATATCTAACCTTAAGTGAGAGGGCACAGTCAAAACAGCCACATAAAAATTTTGCATAAATCACCTACAGGCTATGTGTGCAAGGTGTACATGAAGCATAACTGAGTCATATGTTTAAAGACTTGTATCCTAGCCTCTAAATATGCCATTATGCACATGCATATGCAAATGCTCACAAAAACCCAAAAATCCCAAAAGTACTTCTGGCCTAAATACCCTGTGTATGAAATGGACATACTATAAATATTTTAGATATAAAAAATTTTTACACATGGAAAACTATAGACCTAAAAACTAAACAACATTTCCAAGGTGACCCAGTCAGTGAAAATCATACCATATCTACTATAATATATGTTTATATTTTATTTATATAGTTATTTAATTTAGTACTGGGGATTGAACCTAGGGCCTTGTATATGCTAGGCAAGCACTCTAGCACTGAGCTACAACCTCAATACTGTTTTGTTTTGTATTTTACTTTTATTTTGAGAAAACATTTTGCTAAGTTTCCCAAGCTGCCCTTAAATTCACTCTGTAGCCCAGGCAGGCTTTGAACATTTGTGATTATCTGGCCTCAGCCTTCCTAGTAGCTGGGATTACAAGACACATGCCCCCAGGTCTGGCAACATACTACATTATATTGCTTCTTCACAATGCTTACATACTTTCTTTTATCACATAAATCAAGGTAAGTGTCCTGAGACAGTAACCACTCATATGGGTGACCACTTAGTATGTATTCTTACTTTGTCCTAGAAGCCTTACTTGCATATTAACTTCTGAATGAGCATGCAGAGGAAATTTCCTACATGACAGGTATGATGGTATTCTTTTTTCTTTGGTTTTTCAAGGTAGGGTCTCACTCTAGCCCAGGCTGACCTGGAATTCACTCATGGTGATCCTCCAACCTCAGCCTCCCAAGTGTATGCCACCATGCCCAGACATGATAGTATTCTTCTTTCACAACTAGCATGTTATCTGTAATTTACACATGAACAAACTGGGGCTTAGGGGGCCAATATACTTGGTGTTGTGCCCATAATCTCTCTTTTTTGTATGATTTTTACAAAAAAATTGTGAAATTACGTAGTAAAATTATAGATCCGTATCATGTTAAGACAAGTAGCTCTACAAGGCTGATTATAAATGACAGCATCCTTCTACTCCCACACCATTTTCTGCTCTTTCAAAGCAATGCTTCTGAATTGATACATTTCCTCTATTTAACATGCTCATGGTGCTATCATACCATGATTACACACTGAAATGAGCATGTCCCACTATTCTTTCTCTACCATAAATACTCTTAGTTAACTCAACACTTGGCATTTATTTATATTCAATATTTATTATGTAAATAACATTCATAGTTCCTTACATGACTTATTTTATTCAAATTTTTACTTGCACATTTCTTGAAGGGCATGCTAGGGTCAGGTCATGACTCTGTAATTTTCTCGCCTTACCCACCTCTTTTTGCTCAACTTTCTAAGATATGTTTCTCACTCTTCTTCTAACCCTTTGTATCACTCTTTTAAAATACTGACACATTTTAATTTTCAAAAACTCTTCTTATGGGGCTAGGGATATGGCTCAGTAATAAAGTGCTTGCACAGCAAGCATAAAGCCTAGACTTTAGATCCCTAGCACCTGCATAAATGCCAGGTAGGTGTGGAAGCCCACCTGTAATGCCAGTGCTTGACAGGAAGACAGGGGATCTCTGGGGCAATATGATTAACTAGTCTAGCAAAATCAGCAAACTCTAGGGTTCAGTAAGAAAGCCAGCCTTACTCAACAGGCAGAGAGCAAGGGAGAAAGACACTAAATGTCAATCTCTGGCTTCCACTTACATGTGCTAACACATCCACACTAATGTGCACCTATATACATGCGCCCACAAGTGAACAAGCATACAACACACTATGCACAGCACGCCTTCACGTGAACACTCAAAACCCCTCTTTTCATTATGGATGTTTCTGTTTGGTTTCAAGGATGAAATTATAATGTAGAAGTTCCACTGATAGTTGTATTTGCCTGTCTTCAATTTTCTCTCCCTTGTATAGTATTTCCTCCTTGTTACATACTTATCTCTTAGTTTTAGTTTCTTCAATATAAAGTCTTTCATCTACAGTATGGTCATCACTGGTATTTAATTATGATTAAAAGTAGGGTTTAAAATATTTTACTTTTATTTGAGAGAGAAAAAGAGGCAGAGAGAGAGGGGGAGAGAGAGAATAGGCATGCCAGGAACTCCAGAAGCATGTGCCCCCTTGTGCATCTGGCTTACGTGGGTACTGGGGAATCAAACCAGGGTCCTCAGGCTTCACAGTCAAGTACCTTAACTGCTAAGCCATCTCTCCAGCCCAAAAGTAGGGTTTTGAATGTTGCTTGAAAATTACTGTGTGGATTAGTGAGACTTCTACTGTGGTCTTCATTTTAGGGTTATCTGGCTAGCCAATTTTTCAGGGGAAAGCACTTGATATCAACTATTTTCAACTCTTTCATTAATGGCTGGAAAAAAATTTCCATGAAGTTCTTGAGCCATCTGCTCCAAAAGAATGGGAAATGTAAAAGGAAAAAAGCTGAAGGATTTAAACATTCAATGTGAAAAAAAAATCATTCAATGCCAAAGACCTTCAAAGTATCTGGTAAATTTGAAATCCAGAAATAATCTCTTTTATTCTTTCTAAAGAATAAAGTTTCTTGCTTTTCTGTTAAGAACTGGGGGAGGGAGAGAGGGGTCAGGGGTAGGGATGGTTCAGTGGCTAATGTGCTTGCCACATAAGCATGAGTACCTGAGTCCAGATCTCCAGAACCTATGTGGAGCTGGATGCTGTAGCACATGTCTATAATCCCAGTGCGCCTACAGCAAGATGGCATAAGATAAGAGAATCCCCTAGAGGCTCCCAGGACAGTTAGCCTGGTGAAGACAGTGGTGAACAATGTAAGACCCTGCTTCAAACAAGGTGGAGGATGAAGACTAACACCTGAAGTTGTCCTCTGATCTCCACATATGCACCATGGTATGTGTGGCATGCATGCACCCACATGTACATGCATACATGGAAGGAAACGTGAAAAATGAGGAGGGTCTTTGCACTATACCACATCTTTCTCACCTTTACTTGGTTTAGGATTCAGCTTTATCTATTATTAACACATTTACCAAAACAAGAATTTACAATTCTAATTTTGTCTGTTTTGCTTTGTCATTTGTAGGTTTGGTTATCTCAGCAATTTTGAGGGAGGAAGTGGAAATTAAATGTATGTATTTCAAAGTAATTTTTAAATAATATATCTTGTTTCTCAATTTTTGATTTCAAATATAATCTGCTTGTGATTTGGGCACCTTGGAAATGTCTCTAAGATCTATGGAAAGGTAGTCTATAACAGGGGTAAGAATCAGAGATTAAAAATTCCCTGAAATCATCAGTAAAGATCCAAATACTTAAATAACAGAGTAAAAAGATATTTATTTGGAAAATTTTAAATTCCATACTCTCTCTTAAGAGAAGACAAGATTATTTTCTGAAAGTCTTTTCATAAAGAACACCACTCAGAATAGAGTCCAAGTCTAAAGCTAGAATATATGTTCATCTCATCTTGTCAAATCTCTGCTTTTATAATCAAGTATCTTAAGTTACATAATGACAGAAACGTCTTCCAAACCATACTGCTAAACACATAGAAGATAAAGCTTGATATACATGCCTGAGCTTCTATGTGCTTGTTAATACTGGTACTTACTTTTAAAAAAATCAACAAATAGATGTAATTCAAAACCTTAAATTTTGTTCAATAAAGTTATTTCAGTTAATTATCCCGTTAGTTCTGTGCATGCTTCCTACCTTAGATCTGAATCTGCCGCCTTCTGTCTTACTGCCAACTTTGTAATCTCACCTTGAGACATAGCTTTATGAAGCTTTGCTTGCTCATCAACTGAAGAAAATCTCTGTGATGTCTGTAATAATTACATATGTGGAAGACTTTAAAATCTAGTAAACATATGATAGCACTGTAATTAAAACTCAGGTTATAGGAGCCACCAGTTCACATTTTCTGACAAAGTTAGCAAAGACTTTCACGTATAAAGAGAATGGCCAAAACCATTCAAAACACACTCAAAAGATTCAGACTCTGATACATGTAGAACACTATATAATCTCTTGTATACTTATTTGTGACAAAAAGTGATAATTGTTTTTATTACTTTCTTATTACTTACTATTATAGACTCTTACTCTATTTAGTCAAGGTTTAAAAGAGCTAGAACATAGAGAACAGGAAAAAAAACAAAGAATCATTAATGTTCTAAATAATTAACAACTTATGAAGTTATACAACTGGGACCTTTCAACTTCATCTAGCAACTCTTTTCATCTATTAAAATGTTCTCCTCTAAAGATAATTCAGTTCTAAGAATTCTTGTTACTTATTCAAATATTTCTTCTAATATTTCATTTTAAAGATATTTGGGAGACAGACAGAGGAGAGAGAGAGAGGGAGAAAATGAGAATATGAGAATGAGTATGGGCATGCTGGGGCCACCTGCCACTGTAAATGAACTCCTAATGTATGTACCATTGAATCTGGCTTTATATGGGTACTGGGAAATTGAACCCAGGATGTCAGGTTTTGCATACAAATGCCTTTAAGTGCTGAGCCATCTCTCCAGCCATTAATATTTCATTTAAAAAAAACTTTAAGATTTAATTTTATTTATTTGAGAGGGGAGGGAGGGAGAGAGGGAGGGAGGGGGAGAGAGAGAGATAGAGAAGAAAGAAGGAAGGAAGGAAGGAAGGAAGGAAGGAAGGAAGGAAGGAAGGAAGGAAGGAAGGAAGGAAGGAAGGAAGAAAGAAAGAAACAGACAGACAGCCGGGCATGGTGGTACATGCCTTTAATCCCAGGCAGAGGTAGAAGGATCAACAACAGTTCAAGGCCACCCTGAGACTACATAGTGAATTCCAGGGTCAGCCTGAACTAGAGTGAGACCATACCTCACAAAACCAAAAGAGAGGGGGGGGAGGGAAGGAGGGAGGGAGGGAGGGAGGGAGGGAGGGAGGGAGGGAGGGAGGGAGGGAGGGAGGGAGGGAGAGAGGGAGAGAGGCAGGGAGGGAGGGTACACCAAAGCCTCTAGCTACCACAACAAACTCCAGACACACCCTGGGGCTTACGTGGGTACTAGGGAATTGAACCTGGATCCTTTGTCTTTGCTGGCAAGCACCTTAACTTCTAAGCTATCTCTCCAGCTCCCTAATATTTCAATTTTATAGTTAAAATATTCTTCATTTTAATCTATTTGGCTATGGCCATATTAATAGAAAAAGAACATATCCTGAGGTGTTAGATAAAATTTCTGCCTCTGGTCAAGATACAGTATGGGGGCCTTTTATCTAAAATATAAAAAGAAACACACAAAACAGTCTGAGAAACAGGAGAGAAACAAAGGAATTAAGTCCCTTATACATGCCCCAAGGTACTTAACAAAGTTTCTGAGTGGTGCATTACAAAAAGTGGGAATCCAGGTGAAACCTGGCAGACTGTTTATTAAACATATGAAGTGCTAGTGTCAGTGAGAGACTTCATCTCAAGGAAATAAAGCAAAAAAGCAATAGTAGAGGATACCTGATGTTCTGTCTGACCTCCATATGTCTATGCACAGGGTACACACATCTGTACATATGTGCATACACACATATATACCACATATCACATACACACAATCATGCATACCAAAAATAACTAAGTAAAAAACTAAAGATGTAGAGGGGAGGGGGAAAGTGGTTCAGTTGGTAACATAAGGTCATAAGCTTGATCCCCAATACCTACATAATGTTGGGTGTGGAAGCAATTCCACTGCTAGAGAGCTGAGGAGATAGGAGGGTCCCTAGCTGAATGGGTGAGCTCCAGGTCAATGAGAAACCCTGTCTCAAAATAAGTGAACAGGGGCTAGAGAGATGGCTTAGTGGTTAAGGTGCTTGCCTGCAAAGCCTAAGGACCCATGTTCGATTCTCCAGGTCCCAAGTAAGCCAGATGCACAAGGTAGCACATGCATCTGGAGCTCGTTTCCAGTGGCTAGAGGCCCTGGCGTGCCCATTCTCACTCACTCTCCTTCTCTCTGTCTCTAATAAATAAATAAATACAATCTTATTTTAAAAATTCAACAAGAAAAATAAAAGAACAAAAAAAATAAGTGAACAGAGTTCCTAAGGATCAACACCTATGGTTGTCCTCTGGCCGCCATATGCATACACATACATACATGTGCAAGTGCACTTACATACACACATGCAGATTACACACATGCACACAGAAAAAAAGCAGGAAATCATATTGTATACTTGAGATATGAAGGAAAGGTCCTTAATACTTCCAAACCAAAAGATCAAATGACTTACAAAGAAAATTCAAATGTAACATATGGGCTGAAGAGATGGCTTAGGGTTAAAGGTGCTTGCTTGCAAGGCTTGACTGTCCAGTTTTGACTCCCCTGTATCCACATTAAAGCCCGGGATACAAGGTGATACATGCGGAGAGATTTTGTCTGCAGTAGTAGGAGCCCCTGGCACACTTACTCTTCCCTTTTCCTCCCTCTTTCAAATAAACAGCACATAAGGCAGGATGCCAATAAAATAGAATTATCAAAAACTCAAGGACAACAAAGTAGGAATCAAGGATATTCCAAGTATAAAAGCTACAGAAAGAGTTCAGAAGATTCAGTACCTACTAGCCCTTCATGAGTAATCTACTAGGGGAAAAATATGATCTAAGTTAACCCATCCAGTAGTAGATCTAAGAGGAACACAAAGTTGGTATGTAGAGTTAAAATTAAGGTAAAATTACAGTCTCTGATGAAGAAGAAATAAAAGCCTAAAAGATAGCAGTGGAAGACAGAGAAAGAGAGCAGAATGATTCATTGATAGTTGTGCCACAAAGGCAGGTGTCAATTAATTAGGATATTATACAAAAACCAACTAAGCCAGGCATGATGGCGCACACCTTTAATCCCAGAATTTGAGAGGCAGAGGTAGGAGGACTGCTATGATTTCGAGGCCAGCCTGAGACTACAAACTGAATTCCAGCCTGGGTAGAGTGAGACCCTACCTTGAAAAAAACCAAACCAAACCAAACCAAACCAAAACAAAACAAAATCCTCGACTAACCAAGTTAGGTATGGCAGTGCATGCTTGTAGTCCCAGTGCTTAGGAAACTAGATAGGGGGTTAGCAAGTTTATGGACAGACTGAAGCTAAGAGAGATAAGGCCATCACTCAAAAAACCAAAACCGGGGCTGGAGGGATGGCGTAAGCAGTTAAGGCACTTGCCTGCAAACCCTAAGGACTCATGTTCAATTCTTCAGGTCCAACGTAAGCCACACACACAGTGACTCAAGCACACAATGTCGCATATGCGCACAAGGGGGCACACATGTCTGGAGTTTGACTGCTGTGGCTAGAGGCCCTGGCATGCCAATTCTCTCCCTCTCTCCCTTCCCCCGCTCATAAAATAAGTCAGTCTGTTGGGTTTGCCTCAAAAAAAAAAAATCCAAAACAAACAAATTTGAAATAAAAAACCTGACCAACCAGAGAAAAATTAAATAAAAACAAAAGCTGGCTAAGGTATATTTTAATATAGTATTTATTTATTACAGGAAGACAGATAGAGAGAATGGGCATACCAGGGCCTCTAGCCACTGCAAATGAACTCCAGGTGCATGCAGCACCTTGTGTATCTGGCTTTATGTAGGTTCTGGGGGATCGAATCTAGGTCCTTTCACTTTGCCAGAAAGCATCTTTTTTAAAAAAAAATTTTTATTTGTAATTATTTATTTATTTGACAGAGAGAAACAGGCAGGGGGAAAGAGAGAAGGAAAGAGAAAATAGGTACGCCAGGGCCTCCAGCCACTGCAAACGAGCTCCAGATGCGTGCGCCACCTTGTACATGTGGCTTATGTGGATCCTGGGGAATCAAACCTGGGTCCTTTGGCTTTGCAGTAAGTGCCTGAACCTCTAAGCCATCTCTCCAGCCCCTGGAAAGCACCTTAACCGCTAAGCCATCTCTCTAGCCTTTAAGTATTTTAAAAAGTATCTTTTTTTTAAAAAAAGTATCTTATTTTATATGTACAGGTAAGCAGGCAGTAGTACAAAATCAAATGCTTACTAAATATTAAAAGAAAAATTTAAGGCAATGAATCATACAATATAAATACAGCAAGTTTAATGTGGCACATAATTATTACATAAAATAGTTATAAGTGAACTTATTAATTAAATAAATATGAATAGATTTAACTCACTTATTAAAGGAAAATAGTTTTAAGCTGATTCAAAGTAAGGTCCAACTATACTTTATACTTTATAGAAACATATACCTAAAACAAATCAATTAAGGATAAAAAAGGTGGGGAGAGAAGCAAAAGTGTACCAGGTAAATGGAAATAATAACAAAACAGAAGCAGTGGCATTATTAAGTAGATTAAAGGAAAAAAGAAAAACATTAAATGTGACAAATGACATTTTTAAATACTAAGAGCCACAATGAATGTTCAATGGAAGATTTTAGCATACCATTCTCAGCCCAAGATCAGTGTGCAAAAACATAAGGAAGATAGAGAAGACAACATAATGAAAAGGTTTGTGACTTTACACACACACAACCTGTTCACATATTGGGTAACAAAGAAAATATAAATAAATTCTATCAATTATTAATATAATTGTCAATTATTATATATTATATTTATTATATATTAATTCATACAATTGTTAATCATTAATATATATTCTGATTACAAAATCAGAAATGAACAAAACTGCATTTAAAACACTTATCCAGGATAGAGAGATGGCTTAGCAGTTAAGGCACTTGCCTGCAAAGCCTAAAGACCTGGGTTCAATTCCCTAGTACTCACATAAACACATAAAGCCAGATGCACAAAGTGGCACATGTGTCTAGAGTTCATGTGCAGTGGCTAGAGGCCTTGGTGTGCCCATTCTCATTCTCTCTCTCTCATAAATAAATAAAAATCTTAAAAAACTTTTCCTCTGAGATATAACTTTAAGTAAAACATAGGTTAATAAAAGGTTAAGTCAAAGTGAAAGGTTTTGTAAGAAAAAGTAAAATATATACTAGAATTATGAGATACATCAGAAGCAATGATCAGAGAACAGTTCATTGACTTAAAAACTTATATGCATAAAAATAAATGAGTTAAATTCACAATTCAAGATCCAGAAAAATGAAGGGCTAGAAAAATAGCTCAGTTGGTAGAGTTCCACTTTTCCCATGCAAAAGAAATGGGGTCCAAACCCCAATGTCACACATCCCTTAAAAAACTATTTAAAAATATTGCATGAGAAAGTAAAACAAAAGCAGCAGAAAAAAAATCATATAATACATAAGTAGAAATCAATGAAGTAGAAAATGGGGGGCGGGAGACCAGGTATAATAAAATAAATCAAAATTCTACTATTTTGGAAAAAAATTCACTGAACAAATGACTAGTTTGGACTGTTATATTCCCCCAAAACTCATGTGGTAAATTCTTGATACAACAGTCAACAGCGATGAGGTTGGTTTTAGAAGGTGAATGGATCACAGGGGTGCTGATCTAATCCATGGATTCATTAGTCCACTGATGGCTTCATAATTTGATAGCAGGCCTAGTACAAATAAATAGGTCACCGGATCATGCTCTAAGAAGACATGAATCTTGATACTTCTCTTCCCTTTCCTTTTGTGTTCTGGCTGCCATGAGGTGTACACTGTCTGAGCACAGGCCCAAGTGACTGTCTAGAATCACAAGCCAAAATCAATCTTTCCAATTAAATTTGTTATTACAGGTATTTTGTCAGTGATGGAAATCTAGAATATAACTAGCTAACACAACAAAAATAAATACAAATCTATAAAATAAGAAATGGCACGACACAGATGTATGAAAGTTGTCAATATTCAAAAGAAAAAGCAATGGCAAGAAGGAAATAACTGCTGAAATGCAGTAATTTTAAAAACTGAGGCTGGAGAGATGGCTTAGTGATTAAGGTGCTTGCCTGTGAAGCCTACGAATCCAGATTCAATTCCCCAGAACCCACATAAGCCAGAGGCACAAGGTGGTGCATGCCTCTGGAGTATGTTTGCAGTGGCTGGAGGCCCTAACGCACCTACACACACTCATAAATAAATAAATAAATAAATAAATAAATAAATAAATAAATAAATAAATAAATAAATAAAGTTTAAAAACTGAAAGAAACTATGTTCCTGACTTCTATGCAAATAAGTCTGAAAATTTAGATGAAATGGATAATTTCTTTAAAATAAAGTTCACCAGAATGTATCCCATTAGATAAAATGCTTTAAAGGATCAATTTTCCTAAAAGAAAAATGAGCTTATCAAGGAGCCATTCCACAACAAAAGCACTATTCTTATGTGGTTTGACAGAATTGTACCAAATCTTCAAGGACAGATACAATGCTATAAACTATCTCTGAATTTTCTAGGGGAATAAAATGCACTTATGTATACATCAACAGTGTGACTGTTATCTTATAGCTCCCAATCCAAGCTTAGGCGTCATAAACTGGTTGTTCAATAGCAATGTAATGTCCACCTGACAAGAGTCGCTTCAAAGTCACGGGGAGAGCAGACTCCCAAATCATAGAAATATCCTCCTGATTTCCTCCTTGTGAAACATTATTAAAGACAAGGTCAGAAAGGGTTTTCCCTTTGCTATAGCAAGAAGACAAACTGAGCTTTCTTCAAGTTTTCTGGCAGTCTTACAGTGTGGGCAGTGGAGATAAAGAAAATTCAACATAGATAAGGAGAAATAGGAATATAAGCACTAAGAGCAATCTGAGAGGCTAATTAGAAACTTGGTCTTATTGTACTACAGGTAAAGACTGAAGTTCTAGGCATCCGCTTGGGTATCATCTGCAAGTTTGGGTCACACGATACTTTGGGAAACATCTCCCACAGTATATCTTACAGTAAGGCATATGCATGATTTTACTGACTCTTCATCTCGAGACTAAGAGACTAAAACACCAAACTAAAAAAGTAAGTATTTAAGTATTTGAATTTCAGAATTTGAAGTAGGAAGTTAAAAAAAACATGAAAGTCACCAAGAAAGGAAATTATAATTCTTCTATCCTCCACAATAGCAAGTAACAAGTGAGTATTAATTATTAATGATTACAACTCAAGAGGGAATGTTTATCACAAATCCCATTCAGAAAATTAACTTGTAACTGTCTGTACCCCACCAGATCAATTTCTTCACAACTGGCAAGGTGAGAGGGCTATTTCTGCTAAGATTTTTGTTTTGATTTTTATTTTTTCAAGGTAGAGTTTTACTATAGCTCGGGCTGGCCTAGAGCTTACTCAGCAGTCCCAGACTGACCTAGAACTCACAGAGATCCTCCTACTTCTGCCTCCCAAGTGTTGGGTTTGAAGCTGTGCGCCACAACACCTGGCTTCTACTAAGATTTAGTGATAGTGTTAGTGATAGGATCACTTTATCCAGAAAATAAGCCTCCAGTTTTTAAAAGGATCTATGTGTCCCAAAATCTCAAATTCATTTAAAGACCTAGATTTGAAAATGCAACAGATTACTTTAATAAACAGTTCATCTTCACAATTTTAGAACACGGCATATTTCCAAGATTGTGTGTGTGTGTGTGTGTGTGTGTGTGTGTGTGTGTGTGTATTGGTTTTCCAAGGTAGAGTTTCACTCTAGTCCAGGCTGACCTGGAATTCCCTATGTAGTCTCAGGTTGGCCTTGAACTCACAGCAATCCTCCTACCTCTGCCTCCCGAGTGCTAGGATTAAAGGCATGCGCCACTACGCCCGGCTCCATATTTCCAAGATAAACAGAGAAACACATTTTAAAACCATCCCTTTTCCTCCCCACACCCAATTCCAAGAAGTATTTATTAGCATACTCTAGAAAGCAAAGCTTCTTCATGCAAGTGTTCACCAGAAACCAGACCACCATCTATTCCTAGAGTAGCTAGTGGTAAAGGACAGTAAGAAAGCTGAGAGGTGACTACCACTGCAGGGAGGTGTTCTACAACTACAGGCATGCAGTGACTGTCAAGCAGGTGAACAGAGGCTAGACCACTAGAAGGAGCTAAAAGCTCCAAGCAGAAAGCCCAACTTCCTGGTTGCCAGTATGAAAGGATTGTATCACCAAAAGGACCAAGGGTTGTCACAAAAGAAACTCTCAGGCATGAAACAACAATTATAAATTGCTAAGTTCTTCCACAAACAATGCATCTATATATACTCGATAAAGAAGTATTTTCAGCAAGATTAGTTTACTTCATCATAAAAATTTCTCATTTTAATACTAATCATATTACATATTTATAACTCAAATACAGGGCACCTTCATAATGGAATGATCTAATTCTATATTCAAGAGATTTTTAGTTCTACTTATAGATACTAAAATATAATACAGATTATTTCCTATTTACAATCCTCAAATTAATGACTCATTTTGTTTGGGAATATGTCCTGAATTTTTCTTCTGTTTGTTCTTTCATAGAGCATCACTATTATTACTTAAAAACTGGGTCTTCCCTCTACAAAAGATAAGACAAATAAGAATATTCTGAAAATTAGGAGAAAATTTTACTAACTGGATCTTCAACATAATTCAAAGATTTCAAAACAATTCAAAGCTAAAATATATATATATATATATATATAGGTTTTTGCAATGTAGGGTCTCACTCTGGTCCAGGCTGACCTGGAATTAACTATGTAGTCTCAGGGTGGCCTCAAACTCTTGGCAATCCTCCTACCTCTACCCCCCCGAGGGCTGGGATTAAAGGCGTGTGCCACCACGCCCGGCTCTAAAATATTTTTTAAAGTTTATTTTATTTTATTTTTTAATGATTTGAGAATGACAAACAGAGAGAGAGAAAGAGGCAGATATATAGAGAATGGGTGCGCCAGGGCCTCTAGCCACTGCAAACACACTCCAGATCCATCTGCCATCTTGTGCATCTGGCTTATGTGGGGTCCTGGGAAATAGAGCCTCAAACCGGGGTCCTTAGGCTTCACAGGTGAGTGTTTAACTGCTAAGCCATCTCTCCAGGCCACAAAGCTAAAATATTTAATGACTCCAATAAAGATCATCAAAATATTTTCTTCCATAATGAATACATATTAAAGAAAACTGGAGAGCCCACTTATGGATATATATGAGAATAAAGCATTTTACTTCATCAGCAAGAATATTTAATTTCTTGGGGCTGGAGAGGAGGCTTAGCAGTTAAGGCACTTAACTGCAAAGCCTAAGGACCCATATTCAACTCTCCAGATCCCACATAAGCCAGACCACAAAGGTGAGGCAAATGCAAGGTTGCACATGCCCACTAGGTGGCATAAGCATCTGGAATTCAATTGGATTGCAGTGGCTGCAGCCCTGCAATGCCAATTCTCTCTCTTTCTCTCTCTCTCACAAAGAAAAGATTCCCTAGAATAATTCCAGAATTAAACTCATCATACTAGCATATCACTAAGTTCACTCATGCTTGTTAAACGACAGGTGTACATTTTGATTGGGATGATGATAAAATTATATTCTTAGCCCAAAACAGTGGAGCTTTATTCAAACACAATTCCAATGTTATAATTTGTAATGAATACAAATTCACATTACATGCAGCCTTCTATGATCAGCAAACTATGTCCCACAAGTCCAATACAGTTCATTGCGCATATCTGTATTTTTAAAACCACAGCTATGCCCATGATTTTACTCATTGTTTATGGCTGCCTTTACATGAGAGTGGCCAAGATAAGTGCCACAACAAAAACTATAATCTACAAAGTCTAAAATATTACCTGGCCTTTTACAAAAAAAAAAAATCTAAGGACTCCTATTCCAGACCTTTTATGATATAAAATTCAAAATTTACACATTAGTGCTAAATTAAATGACCTTAACTTTGCCTAATTCCTGACTTGATATGATTCAAGTGCCCTTTATTTGAGTTCTATTAAATTAAGACTTAGCTTTAGTTGCTGTGTTCACTGAGGTTTCCATGTACAAGCCATTACACAGGAAGAAGCTGTGAAGGTTAGCTTTAGATTAGCAAAGACTATGCCCAGCAGATTTGTTTGCTGTCTATTTTTCTTATTACTGTAAAATTACCATTTCGGAGTCACTGTGAGAGGCCTGACCCAGGCTGGATACAGGCCCTAGCTCAGAGTGAGAAGCTTGGTCAAGGGAGAGAAGGGGCTCAATAATGTCATCGTAATCGTCTTCCTCTGTATCCCCCTCCCCATCGGCAAAAGTACCTCTAGTCAAGAAATCGGAGCGCGTCCGCGCCATGCGAGCTTTCTTTTTATGGGCCGGTCTGGCAACCTGCTTGACCAAATGATAAGACAAATGATACAATGTTTGGTTGTGGTTTTGTTGGGGATAGGGAGAAGATGCCAATGAAAGAGGGGGTCACAAATACCTTGAAACTTCCCTCCATCCCACCATGCCCTTCCCACTAGCAGAAGTAACAAGGATGGCTACAAGGAATCCTATGATATTCCTGTGAACAAAGGGTAAGAAGGGAAACTGAATCTACACTGTTCCTCCCCAAAGTCAAGTAAGTCATCTGCACTGCCACAATAAGCCACACCAAAGTCATCTGAACAAACTATCTTAGGTCTTTCTCACAAGTATAATCTGAGTTTTTAGGCACCATCATTGACTGGAATGTACCTTCCTAATTATTAACAGGCTTAGCTCACAACTTCTTTTCCTAAAAATACTTGGGAGTGCTTGGATAGATGAGGTATTCTACCCATAAAAATAATAACTTCCAAGATAACATGCACCTATTTCACACTGTTTGAATGAACAAGATCCAATACTTACTTCTCGTTGGCCTGGCCCTGCTGACTTAGGTTTCCAAATTCGTTCATCTTGCTTATGGACTTGAGGATTTCCACTGTTGGCACATTAAATAAACAACAGTAATACATTATACCATGGAAGTAGTCCTAAAGTGTGAAATTAATTATAGTTTAACATGCCAAGTCTAAGAATTCTAGTAAATTCTATAAATAATCCCATATTCTAGTCAATTCCCAAAACAGCCAGATTTATTCTGCTCACCCAATCAATACTATTATCAAGAATCTGAGCGGGGCATAGTGGCGCACACCTCTAATCTCAGCACCAGGGAGGCAGAGGTAGGAGTTCAAAGCCACCCTGAAACTATGTAGTGAATTCCAGGTCAGCCTGAGCTAGAGTAAGACCCTACCTCGGAAAAAAAAAAAAAAAAAAAAAAAAAAAAGAATCTGGGGCTGGAGAGATGGCTTAGCGGTTAAGGCATTTGCCTGCAAAGCCAGAGGATCCCGGTTCCATTCTCCAGGACCCACATAAGCCACAGATGCACAAGGGGGCACATGCATCTGGACTTCATTTGCAATGCCTGGAGGCCCTGGCATACCCATTCTCCCCCTCTTCTCTCAAATAAATAAATAAATAAGTAAATAAAATATTTTAAAAACTTTTTTTTAAAAAAAGAATCTATCAAGGCTCCAACCTGATAATCACTGCATATACACTACTATGGTGACAAAAGAAAGGCAGCAGGCAAAATTCGTTCAAGAACGAAAGTAGATTCAATGATGAGAAAAGAAATCTTCAACATATTTATAATACTAGTTTTAAAAGAGTTTTTTTCATATAATCATTATAAAATATCTTGTAAGTGATAGTAATCTCAATATTTTACTTTGTGATGGTTCCTATTGGTTAGAAAAAAAATTCTTTCTGAAATCTTTGTAGTTTTCATCCATTGTCTTAATTTTAAAACTTGATGTTATATAAAGTAGCATTAACAATGGCAGGATAAGAAACTGTTATCAAGAAGAAAAAAGAAACTGTTATCAAGTAAAAAGAATTATGTCCTAAACCATGAAAGCATTAATAGTGTTGACTTGTGAAAATTTAATTTTGCTTGAATAGCTGTATGATATGACTGCTTTATCATTAAATTCTGTGTAGAAATGGGTATCAGGATCTAATGAAAATCTGAGCAGAGGCTAAAATTTTACAGCGCCAATCACCTCTATTAATTCATCAGTAACATACTGCTGATCTCTCTTAGAAAGACTACAAACTCCTTGGGAACATAACCTATCTACCATCATAGTATTGATTCAAAGTGGACACTAACTTATGATACTAGTTGGTAAGTTAATTGCTTTTTCATTAAAATTCTTTCATCTAACTTTAATAAACAGTCTAGGTATTATAAGAAGTCAGCTTGGGGGCTGGAGAGATGGCTTAGCGGTTAAGCACTTGCCTGGGAATCCTAAGTACCCCGGCTCAATTCTCCAGTACCCACGTAAGCCTGATGCACAAGGTGGCACATGCATCTGGAGTTCATTTGCAGTAGCTGGAGGCCCTGGTGCGCCCATTCTCTCTCTCTCTACCTGTTTCTCTCTCTGTCGTTCTCAAATAAATAATTAATAAATTAAAAAAATTTTAAAAGCCGGGTGTGGTGGCGCACACCTTTAATCCCAGCCCACAGGAGGCAGAGGTAGGAGGATCACCATGAGTTCATGGCCACCCTGAGACTACATAGTGAATTCCAGGTCAGCCTGGGCTAGAGTGAGACCCTACCTCGAAGAACCAAAAAAAAAAAAAAAGAAGTCAGCTTGTTCTTTACCCTTGTTCAATTATTTCCTAAACCCAGATGGTAATGTTTATTAGGTAAAGGCTTCCTGGTCTTTTTTTTTTTTTTTTTTTTGGGAGAGGAAGGGAGAGGAAGACAGACAGGGATGGGCGCGCCAGAAGCCTCTCAGCTGCTGGGAACAAAATCCAGATGCATGCGCCCCCTTGTGGTCAAGTGTGGCATTGTGCTCTTGTGTCACTTTGCATCTGGCTAAACGTAGGACCTAGAGATTGGAGCCGGCATTCTTAGGCTTAGGAGGCAGGCGCCTTAACCACTAAGCCATCTCTCCAGCCCCTGGTCTTTTCTATTTTTGACCAGTCATTATGAAACCTGACAATCCTACCATGTTCTAACAGATTCCCTACTTGTCATTAATACCTCTCTTGTCACAACTGATCCAAAGGAAAAGGCAATTAATAAGAACTCTGCCACCTATAACAACTTTTAAATCCACAGCACTTTCTTTAAATTTCTCCAGAACTTTTTTGTTTTCCCTCATTAAGCATATAAAGATAACTACGTACTTATCACTATTATGATATTGAAAGTAACACTAACCTAATATTACTTCTTTCATGCAATATTATTTCATGAAACCCAGTGCTGATTCTTAACCAAGAAATTCAAGTTCTACTCCCATCTATTTCTTTAAATATATGACCTCAAATAAGCCACTTCACCTCTGTGGGTCCTAGTGACCTCATCTATAATATTCAGAAATTGGTCTACATAATTCAGAAGCACCAACTGATTTTGCAAAATGCTAAGGTCTTAAATATTATACAACACTTGCTGAAAGCCTACTGTATTTATAAGAACTGTATTGCCTTTCACAAATACTTTTTCAATTAATGAGGAAGAATAAAAAATGTGCTATCCCCATACTTTGTCTCTTCTCTATGTCTCTCTGCTTGCAAATAAATAAATAAAAATATTTTTAAAGGGGGGGGCAGCTGGAGAGATGGCTCAGCGGTTAAGGTACTTGCCTACAAAGCCTAAGAACCAAGGCTCAATTCCCCAGTACCCATGTAAAGCCAGATGCACAAAGTGGCACATGCATCTGGAGTTCATTTGCAGCAACTGGAGACCCTGACACACCCGTACTTTTTGACTGTCTCTTCTCTCTCTCTCTCTCTGCAGATAATTAAATAAGAATTATTTTTTAAAAGAATATGCTATCTACATTCAAAGATACCTAGACTACAATTATATCCAATCTCTGATGACTGATATTTTCCAAAGAGAAAATAGCTAGTTTGAGCAGAATCCGCATAAGTAGGATGAAATACAAGGCATCTCAGTAAGCTACTTGAGGAAATATTTAATATTCATACATAAAAATAAACATTTCACTTACTGGGGAATACTTGTGTTATCCTTTGGGGTGAAGAATATGGCCCTTGTACTTCCCTCTCTAGAAAAATCATCAGATTTGTGGCTGTAAGATTGAGTTTGCCTAAAGTAATCTCTTTCTGAAATGCGATTATTAGAGAGTTTACGGGCTATATTCTGCTGGGTCCCCATTCTTTCTGTCTTGGATGATTCCTTGACAGTAACAGACTGTAATGGGCTTCCTTGTCTTTCAAAGAACAGAGTGACAGGCTGGTCCTTCAGGGGTAATTGAGTAGAGGGACTGTCTTTAGAGGAAAGAGTTGCATCTTTAGTTACTGATGATGGGCATCCTAGTATACTGGGTTCTCCCATGCTTGGGATGTTTAGGATATGAAGAGAGGATGGCCTCTCTACTTTTGGCTTTAACTGATAGAAAGATGGTGCCAAGAGAGACTCCTCAGTTCGTGGCTGTTCAATCATCTTGAAGGCTTTCCGCTCCTTCTCTAAAATATCTGTCTGTTGGCGAATCTGTTCCATCATCTCTTTTTCATTCTGCTGTTGTAATTGCTTTTGCCTTTTTTCCTTGTCAGTATTTAGCTTCTCTAACTTCTTAAGCATAATATTGGAAGAATCTGTATTCAAAGGAGCCACTTGGTCTCCAGAGAAGTGATACTTTCTAGCTTCCCTGTTGCTATCCAGAGTAAGAGCTGTCCTTTCAGTATCTTCTCTTTCTAATAGTTTCTTTCTTTGGATACTTGTATCTAGTTGGGAACTTGTTTTCAGAGGGTCTTGATGTGGAATATAAAAAAATGTAGGCAGACTATTCGAAATACAAGTCTCTCTCAGCTGAGGTTTACACGTAATGGGTTCAGAACCACACACCAGTTTTTCCCTCATTGTCCCATTCTTCAAAAGCTCTGAGTCAGAGGGTACTCCCTTTTGAGTCAATGCATAGCTAGTCTCACTTGAGGCACTGAGGGCATTGTCCTGTGAATCAAGTTTTGAGCTGGTAGATACCTTAGGGAAAGAAACTTGCAATTCTCCTTCATCTAAAATTAAGGACTCAAGTTTGCTCTTCTGACTTTCTTCACAGCTCAGAAGTTCTAAACTTCCTTGAGAACTTTCGCTCTCAGGGGTACCCTGTGGAGACTGAAGGCTTTCAGGCATGAGTTCTGTAGACCATCTACGTTCCTCTGAAGGAGACACACCACCAAGAGAACGGACTTTCAACAACTCTAAGCTAAATATAGCTTGCTCTAGTTCTCTCATTCTTCGACTTTCTCTTTTGGCTCGGCCCACTTTTTTCTGATGGAGATCCTCCAAGGACTTGGGCCTCTGCCTTACAATCACATCTTCCTGCAAGTCAGTACCACTTTGGCTTCTGGCTCGCTCCTGCTGCTTGTCTGGAGACTCCTTTGAGAAGTCAACTGAACTCTCACGGCTGATTCGATTACTCTCTATGACAGATTTACATTCCTCTATAGCTTTTATTCTGTTGTCAAAGGAACAATCCTCCCATTCTGAAGGGTCTGAACCCTGAATTTTCAGGGCTCCACGAGCCTTTATAGGCACCAATCCATGTTCTAGTTTTGTCTCTTTCAGCCGTTGTTCCTTTAAAGCTTTAAATCTATATAAAAACAGATAAAATGGATTATAGATCTCTCTTTTTTTCTTTGAAATTCTGCTTTCAATTTATTTATTTATTTATTTATTTATTTATTTTATTTTATTTATTTTATTTGAGAGCAACAGACAGAGAGAGAAAGAGGCAGAGAGAGAGAAAGAGAGAGAGAATGAGTGCATCAGGGCCTCCAGCCACTGCAAACAAACTCCAGATGCATGCACCCCCTTGTACAACTGGCTTACGGGGGTCCTAGGGAATCAAGCCTCAAACTGGGGTCCTTAGGCTTCACAAGCAAGTGCTTAACCACTAAGCCATTTCTCCAGGCCTATAGATCTCTCTTGGTTGCCATTAAAGGTCAAAGACATTTACTAAAAAAAAATTTAGCTGCTCAACTGTACTCAATTAATGCTCTTGTTTCAGCCTCCTAATTAGCTGGTACTCCACACAGATTTAAAATGTTCTTTTAAAGGAGCTGACAAGATAGGTCAGTAGTTAAGGTGCTCGCCTGTAAAACCCAAGAACCCAGGTTTAATTCCCCAGTACCCACACAAAGCCAGATACATAAGGTAGCACATGTGCCTAGAATTCGTTTGCAGTGGCTGGAGGCCCTGGCACATGCATCTTCTCTACCTGCTTCTCTCTCTCGAATAAACAAAATTAAAATTTAAAAATATAGTATTTAAATATAAGATCAATGGTTTCTAAAGATAAAAACTTTTTCTAAAGTAAAAGTTAATTCTTAGCCATTATAACCACAGACCATGGAGGTTTCAAACCCAATTTAATTAATTAATGACCACTTATTTAACTTCTATTATAGACTAGACAATACAAGATAGAATTGGTGAAGAAAACAAATTGTATAAAATCAATAATGATAAAAGAATGCACATTTAAACAAAGGATGTAGGAAAAGAGAAGGAACAATTATTAAATATAGATTACCTCTGTCTTGCTCTGAATCCTCTACATGTTGACTGCAAAAGGATAATTTTGTTCTTTTGTTCTTGGTATCTTTTACTTTGCTGGAAGCCCTTCCATCTTGCCTGTATGCAGGTAGCAGCCATGTGCCTGCGCCTATAGAGTTCTCTCCATCTTTTCTGGATAATGATGGCTGCTGTTCTCAACTCCAAATAACGTTGCCTCTCCAAGTGAGCACGCCAGGAAGCTTGGAGAAGGGCAGCTGCACTGTCCTTAACAAAAGCATCCTTCTCCACAGCTATATCTCTAGCTTGCTTCATATTTATGTAATGCCTCCAGAATCGCTTGGAAGAAAAACAAAATGTGTTGTTCTATTACAACACAATTACACAGAAAACACATCAATTTCCTGTTAGTGATGACTAGAAACAAGTTTCAGCCCAGCCAGGCACAGAAGCACATCCTTTTTTTTTTTCCTTAGTTTTATTTATTTATTTGACAGAGAAAGAGGGAGAGAGAGACAGAGAGAGAGAATGGGCTCGCCAGGGCCTCCAGCCACTGCAAACGAACTCCAGATGCATGCGCCCCTTGGGCATATGGCTTAGTGGGTCCTGGGGAATCGAACCTGGGTCCTTTGGCTTTGCAGGCAAATGCCTTAACCACTAAGCCATCCCTCCAGCCCCGTAGCACATGCTTTTAATCCCAGCATTGGGAGGCTGTAATTTCGAGGTCAGCCTGAAACTACAGAGTGAGTTTGGGGTCAGCCTGGGCTACAGTGAGTCCTTACCTTGAAAAAAACAAACAAAAAAAGCTTCAGCTCTTTCACTGAGCTGCACAGAGGCTAGAGCATATTCATTATCGGTTTCCTTTGTCACCCACTGCCATACCCAAGGAAGGCATTGCTATTGAAGGTATGGAAATTAATACTGTTTTACAAGAGATGTTGAAGATTACCTTCAACCATCATGGCATACCTGGTGGAATTTACCAAGTTGCCAAAGCTTTATATACAAGTGCCAGACCATCTTTGTACTAAACACTACGTCAGCTTTTTTTTTTTGTTTTGTTTGTTTGTTTGTTTGTTTGTTTGTTTTGGTTTTTTCGAGGTAGGGTCTCACTCTAGCCCAGGCTGACCTGAAATTAACTATGTAGTCTCAGGGTGGCCTTGAACTCAGGGCGATCCTCCTACCTCTGCCTCCCGAGGGCTGGGATTAAAGGCGTGCGCCACCACGCCCGGCTTTACATCAGCTTTTTAAAGGTTGATGACAACAAGAAACTAGGAGAATGGGAAGGCCTCTGCAGATCTGACCCAGAAGGGACAGCCCAATAAAGTAGCTGGCTAAAAATGTGTAGTGGATAAGAATTAAGGCAAAGAACTTCAGGGCAATGACATCATTAAAGAATAATTCAACTGGGGCTGGAGAGATGGCTTAGTGGTTAAGGCACTTGCCTGCAAAGCCAAAGGATCCCAATTCGATTCTTCAGGACCCATATAAGCCAGATGCACAAGGGGGCGCATGCATCTGGAGTTCATTTGCAATGGCTAGAGGCCCTGCACGCCCATTCTCTCCCTCTTTCTCTCTCTCAAATAAATAAATTATATTTTATTTAAAAAAAAAAAGAATAGGGCTGGAGAAATGGCTTAGCAGTTAAGGTGTTTGCCTGCCAAGCCACGGGATCTCAGTTCGATTCTCCAGGACCCATATAAGCCAGATGCACAAGGGGCACATGCATCTGGAGTTCGTTTGCAGTGGCTAGAGGCCCTGGTGTGCCCATTCTCTCTGGGTCTGCCCCCCTCCCGCTTGCAAATAAATAAATAAAATATATATATTTTTAAAAAGCCTCTAAAAAAAAAAGAAGAAGAATTCAACTTTAAGGAATAAACACATATAAAAACTTGCTCTTTGAAAAAAATAAGTAAATAAAAACGTTCTTGTCAGGAGTGGAGGCAAACGCCTTTAATCATAGCAAGAGGGAGGATGAGGTAGGAGGATCTCTTGAGTTTGAGGCCAGCCTAGGACTACAGAGTGAGTTCCAGGTCAGTCTGGGCTAGAATGAGACACTACCTTGAAAAACCAAATCAAACCAAACCAAAACAAAACAGATGCAGATAAGCTGGTCTAAAACAGCAATTTTAAATATATAGTCTTGTCCAAGCTAATTATAGAACTTAATTTTCAGGCCCTGTAATTTAACACATTAATTATATTATACTCGACACAATTTGAGTACATAACATTATTAGGTTTAAGAGAACTAAAGATGGAGCTACTAAATATTTTCTTGTAGAAACAGAAAAGGCATAGAATAGCCCACAACAGAAAACAATGGGAAAGGTAATAAAACAGACAAATGTGAAACAAGGGACCTATCAGCTAATACGGTACCAAACAATATACATATAAGCTTAAATGTCATTAAAATCATGCTCATGCACCTTACAAGACATTGCTACTGTAAGTTTAATTTTAGTTAAATTCAACACAACTAAAATTAACATTAGTAGTATACTATTATATGTAATTTGTTATGTGCTATAAACACTTCAAACATGAGTATGATTCTCTTCTCTGAAGTTTTATCATCACTATTATTATAATTTAGGTGTTTTACAGTAAAATAGCTCTAGACACTAAATGAAGCACAAATAGTCATTCTCATCATACCTGGATAACAACAGAGGCATGTCTCAAATGGAGAAAATGTTGCCTACACAGTAATACCCTAAACCATCGTTGCAACAGTATGATTCTGCGAAGCACCTCTTGGTGAAGCATATCTTGTAAGTGCTGTCGTTCTTGCTCCTTAAGGAAGACCTTACAAAAGGAAGAAAGAAAAGAATTTACCTTACAAAGAATTTTTTAAAAATATTATCCCCTCCTCTCTCCTTGAAATAAATAATTTAAAATTTTAAAAAAATATACTAGAGTATGAGAGAAAAAATGTGAAGAGAAAAAACACAAAATTTCCAGAGAACACAATGCATTACTGCCTCCCATTGAGAAGATCATTATCATAGAGAATCCATGAACTCCTGATAAGTCTCATTCTTTGAGGGTGTTGAAATAAGTGAAAATTAAGAACCACAGATCTTGAAACAAATGATAGCAATTTTTGAATTCCAGCATGTATTAACAGCTTCTTACTGACCATAGTTATTAAGCAGGGATATACAAGAATAAATTAAGACATAACCATTGGGAAATACAATTTATACTTCATCTTTAAGAGCAAGTAGATGGTTAGAGAAGCGTCTCTTTTCAGATGGTAGTGACCTTGGGATGACTCAGAAGGCACTATGGTGCTGAGAAGAAGGGACAGAGGAGTGCTCAGCACTGAAACATCTCAAACCCACCTTCCAAGGCTCAGGGTCCAATGCAGAAGAGGGGGCAGAAAGAATGTAAGAGCCAAAGGAAGAGTAGGACTTCTTACAACGTGCTCCTCCAGAAGCAAAATGGCCTGGATATCCATGACCTCACAGTGCCTGCCACTACCTACACAAGACCATCATAATAGCAGGAAAAGATCATGACATCAAACTGAAAAGAGAGACTGATTGAGGGTGAGGGGATGTGATGGAGAGTAAAGTTTCAAAGGGGAAAGTGGGGGAAGGGACGGAAGTACCATGAGATATTGTCTACAATTAAAGAAGTTGTCAATAAAAAAAATAAAAAAGAGCAAGTAGATATTACAAACCAAAAGAGGAAAACTGTAAATAGAAGCTGGAAACAGAAAATCTCACCTGAATAACACAACAAATTAGATATAGTAATAAAGGCATACATACAAGACAATAGTCTGTCTTTCTTTTTTTTTTTTTTTTTTTTTTTTTGGTTTTTCGAGGTAGGGTCTCACTCTGGCCCAGGCTGACCTGGAATTGACTATGTAGTCTCCAGGTGGCCTTGAACTCACGGCGATCCTCCTACCTCTGCCTCCCAAGTGCTGGGATTAAAGGCGTGCGCCACCACACCCAGCAGACAACACAGTCTTGATAAAGAAAATATTAATTAGTATGAAATTGCAACATGTACTTTGTTGTTGTTTTTGGGAAACAGAAGCTCACGTGGCCCAGGTTAACTTCAAACTCACTATACAGTCAACTCACTATGGTCACTCAAGGATGACCTTGAACTCCAGATCCTCCTTCCTCCACTTCCCAAGTGCTGGGATTATAGGCATGTACCACCTTACAAAGCCATCATTTTAGCCCAGGCTGCCCGAGAATTCACTCTGTAGCCTAAATTGGCTTCAAATTCATGGTTAGCCTCCTATTTCAGCCTCCCAAGTGGTAGGATTAAAGGTGTGCACCATCATGCCTAACTCTAATGTACAGGTTATTAACAGAGAAAGATGTTTGAATTTAATAAGCGTATTGGGGATTATTAAACAGGAGACCAACATAAAGAAAGAAGTATAAATAAAATAATTTTAGGGCTGGGAAGATGCTTCAGTCATTAAAAATGCCTAATTTGAGCCAGGCGTGGTAGCACATACCTTTAATCCCAGCACTGGGGAAGCAGAGGTAGGAGGATCGCCCATGAGTTCAAGGCCACCCTGAGACTACATAGTGAATTCCAGGTCAGCCTGGGCTTAAACAAGACCCTACCTCGTATAACTAAAATAAATGAACAAATAAATAATGGTGACATGAGTTCCTGAGGAACAATATCTGGGGTTGTTCTATGTCTTTATATGCACTCATGTGCATGTGGACCTGAACATACATGTGCACATATCACCCCCCAGACATACAAGTCCTAAAAAAATGATTTTAATAATATAAGAAGGAAAGTTGAATGACTAAAACAAACTCTGCTGCAAAGAAAAAATAGGTAGATGAGTAATGAAGGGGGCACCCCATGTTCTTAAGCTGTTGCAAGCAAGCCCAAAGGGTGCCTCATCACCCTATAAACACACCAAAAAAGAAAAAAAATCCAAACAGGATAAAACAGAATCTTTTCACAAAAATTTTCATAGTCAAAGACTGACATTATAATAAAAACACAAAAATACACTCAATTTAACATAGGATATATATATTTACCATTGTTTTCCCAACTTGATAGTTATCAGGATTAAGATTTATTTTTCTGAAGAAATCCTTAATGTTAAATTTGGATGGAATAATATTTCGAGGAAGAAGCACATGGAAGTGGCTCACAAAATCCTGAAAATTAAGAGAAAATGTTATAAAATCACAAAGGAATTGGATGAAATTAAGATTCTGAACTGGCTGATTATACTTTCATTAATCTAAAATAGTATAGAACTAAAAAGCATAGTTGCTAATTTAGAATATTATAAAAGGTTAATTTTTAAAACAAGGGGAAAGATAACAAATTCAAAATATTATGATGACATAAGGAAATGGAAGATATTAATTACCTCTTTTGCAAAAGCTATATCAAAGACCAAATAAGGCTGGGCATGGTGGCCCACGCCTTTAATCCCAGCACTCAGGAGGCAGAGATAGGAGGATCATCATGAGTTTGAGGCCACCCTGAGACTGCATAGTGAATTCCAGGTCAGCCTGGGCTCACTACCTCGAAAAACCAAAAACATAATTTTTTTTTTTAAAAATGGAAGAAGATAGAAGGAAGGGGGAAGAAGAGGAAGAGGGGGAAAAGGGGAAGAGGAAGAAGAACTGAAGGAAGAAGACGACCAAACAAAAAGTTATTTAGAAGGAATCTGGAATTTTTCGGTGAGAAAAATAAAAGCAAACATAGCAGCTATGAGGGTGTAGGTGAGCTGGGATGAGGCTTTCTTTCCCTATGCAGCAAAGAACTGTTCAGCTCCCGGGAAGCTCCAATGTAATTTCTACACACACTGTAGCAGTAGCTAATACTTACAACTGTGTGGTATAATATCCCAGTAGTTTCTATGAAAGAAAATCTTGTTGAGGAAACTCCAGGAAAAAACAAATAGGATCTTTTCTTTTGACTAGATAATTTGATCTATTTCAATTATAAGAAAAGTCAGCACAAAGAATTGTTGTTATGAGAAAACTTACTGTTAGTCAATATTCTGATCAAATAAGAATAGCCCAGTACTATATTCTATTATAACAAGCTTAATGAAAATGCTGACATTCAAAGGAAGTCAGTATTCTGTTAGTGGTTTTCAATTTTGCATTTTAAAACATAGAGTGGAAAGAGAGGATTGGGGAAATACACAAGTACTAAAGAAATAGTAAGAAAAGTATGTAGTAATGATTTATCTGATGTGAATATACATTTAAATATCATTATAAAAGCATATAACCTGAAAAGAATACTTGGAGCTATATCCTGACTGGCGAATTCGAACTGTTTCCAGCATCCCAGTATATCGAAGCTGTCTTAGTACCAATGCATCACTGAACCTTAAGGGAAGCTAAAAAAAAAATAATAATAGGGGAAAAAAGTTAACTTAAAATAATAGATCTCCAAATTAGGACTTGTCTTACAACTGTGTTCAACTTTTGAACGGCTATTAATTGATCTAAAGTTATCTGGTTAAAATAAAATTGACATTATGGGAAGGCTTACCTGTCATAGAAAAGATAAGGGCAAGAATTTCTTATTTTTTTAATTTTAATTATTTATTTATTTATTTATTTGCGAGAGAAAGTGACTAAGTATGGGCACACCAGAACTTTTGCTATTGCAAACAAACTTCAGACATAAGCACCACTTTGTGCAGCTGGCTTAAGATGGGTACTAAGGAATTGAGCTAGAGCTAACAGGTTTTGTAAGTGAGCACCTTTAACCATTAAGCAATCTCCCCAGTTCCAAGGGCAATAATTTTAAGCGTGAAAAATGCCAAGCAATTTAAGAGATATTATACATCCAAATAAAAAGGGTAGGCTGGGCATGGTGAAGCACATCTTTAATAACAGCACTCGGGGGGCAGACATAGGAGGATCTCCATGAGCTAGAGGCCATCCTGAAACTGTATAGTGAATTCCAGGTCAGCTTGGGCTACAGTGAGACCCTACATCATAAAAACAAAAACAAAAAACCACTATGGGGCTACAGAGATTGCTCAGTGGTTAAAGGCACTACTTGCTTGCAAAAGCCTGCTGGCCCAGATTCAATACCCTAGTACCCATTGTGAAGCCAGATGCACAAAGTAGCGCATGTGTCTGGAGTCTGTGTGCAGTGACAAAAGGCTCCAGAGTGCCCACCTCCCCTCTCCTTGCAAGTTAGTAAATGAAATATTTTTTTTAAAAAAGAAAGACTAGCATTCAGAGTAGTAAGTTTCATGTAAGAAAACCTTTTTCCTGATAGAATTTCAAGAGGCAATGGCTTCTTGAAGACGTTGAATCTAACCCATACAAGCACTGACCCAACAGTTAAGTGAGGCAACTGGAAGAACAGCTATATAAAATATGTATGGTATACCAATTTCCTCAGGAAAAAAAATGCAGATAGCTCTTTTCTATTTAATCTCTTTATTAGAATTCAAACCTGAGCTTGAAGTAACTGAGTGATATATCATACATAGGATACACTTACCTTTTCAGCATTAGAGCGAATACATTTTACAAAATATGGTTCTGCTTGACCAAGTGTCTCCATCAGCTTATTTAATGATACCTGCAATAAAAAACAAAGTAATTAGCATACTCTCCTAGTCCAAGCTGGCAACAAGTGATTTAAAAACAGCAATGCTGGCATAATATGAAATTTTTTTTCTATGCACCAAAGGGGTTTATTTCTACAAGTAAATTGTGTATATGCCTATTCTGGTTAAATCCCAGCTTTTTTGTTTTTCTTATCTAATAAGTAGGAAGAGAAAAATTTAGAACTTTTAGTTCTCCAAGCAAAGGAGTATGATGACTAAGATTTAACAATGATGGATATATTTCTCAGTAACCCTTGGGTCCCTGAACAGCTAAGTGTACCTCTCAGGCCATGAGAGGGGCAGCACATTTGTCAGCTGGCTTCAGCAGATACAGCAATATCACATACATAACCTATTATACCATAAAACCCTTTTACACATGGTCTCTATGAAGTGACCAGACTTTCACAAAGTAGTCTAAGTGTAAGCAGTACACAGTTCTTTTCTTTATAATCAAGTTGCATCATCTCACTTATAAATTAAAGTTTTAACTACTTTGAAAGTTTTGTGGCCAGAGGGACTGACTCATTAAAAACTAGCATTGCTGATCCCAAAAGCCATAGGTTGTTAAGCCAGAGGTGAATACCTCTCAATATGTTGGTTGGAGAGGACACTGAGTACCTCAAAACAATAAAGGCTATTGCCAATGTTCTTGATTGCCCCCTAAACTAGATGTAAAACACCACATGCTTTGGCTACAGGACACTGAAGTATCAAGCTGGAACTGAGCTTAACAACTCTTCATTTCTTGCTACCTACCACTGTGCTGGGAAGTGCTATGCAGGCTGCTGGGGGGAATGTCATTGCCCTGAATTGAACCCTGCAAGTTACACAACCAACTAGCCAGTTAAGATATTCTCAGTGGTGCAATAGTAGTATGACTGATGAGGGGGGTAATCTGAGATATATATCCTCATTTACTTGCATATTCAAAAAGATCACAAAACTGCAATGCTTATCTATTATCTGAAAATACTTAATTCATAACTGCTGTTTACTTTTCTGATTTTTAATAGAAGAGCAAATCTTCTATCAGTTAAGCCTTCATGAGTTATATGATCTCATTTTGAAGAAAATGAACATTCACAGGAAGGACATTTAGTCCAGAAGAGCTGGGTACCACCCATTCCTACCACTCCTTACTCAGTTTCTTTACCTGTATATTAGCAACAATAGTATTTATCTCATTAAATGACTGAATTAAAAATTCAGATAATAAGCCGGGTGTGGTGGCACACGCCTTTAATCCCAGCACTTGGGAGGCAGAGGTAGGAGAATCACCATGAGTTCGAGGCCAGCCTGAGACTACATAGTGAATTCCAGGTCAGCCTGGGCCACAGTGAGACGCTACTTCGGGAAAAAAAAAAAAAAAAAAACACTCAGATAATGCATGTACATAAATCCTTTGTATAATTTGGTCACTATATTTGGGTAGCATCTGCATTTTCTAAATAATCAAAAATTAATCATAACTGGACAACATATTAGAAACATTAATAAAAACCCATCTGTAAAAATTAAATATAAATAAATATATATTGGGAATTCCTAAAACTCTTTAATTTGGGGAGATCTTAGGGGATATAATAAAAGCATGATTATAACTAAAACTTCTTTTTGTTTATTAACAACAGACAGACAGAGAAAGGGGGGGGCAGAGAATGGGTGCATCAGGGCCTCTAGCCACTGCAAATGAACTCCAGATGCATGCGCCACCTTGTACATCTGGCGTACATAGGTACTGGGGAATCGAGCCTCGAACCAGGGTCCTTAGGCTTCACAGGCAAGCACTTAACCACTAAGCCATCTCTCCAGCCTCCTAAGCTTTTAAAAGATATATGGTACTTTTAAGAGCGACATGTCTCTAAAGCATCTATAAAAGAGCCAAGATAACAAAATAAAGGACACTTAACCTACCATCATGACATTAATGCCCATTCTGAGATCCAAGCTCATCAAACTGCTTTTTGACCAGAATTTGGATTCCCATGTTGATGTGCTAATAAGAGGGGATGTGTTAATGAACTAATAGTTGTGCCAAGTCTGCTTTTATGCTCACACTTTTGTTGGGTAAGAATAAAAAATAAAGATAGTGTATTAATAGGGTTTTATATAGCAGCGCTTATTGTGTGTGTGTGTATGTATGTTAGCTATAAATCATTTATCTTTGGATTTCGAAAATTGCAATATGAAGAGCAAGGTAGTGAGGACAGCATCATGGCTTGCTCAATTTTTTACTTCTCCTTTTTACTTTACAACTTCACTAAGAAGAAAGGAATTTTTAGACTTTGTGGTAGAGATTTCATATAATTCATGCCTTTCTTTTAAGTTGTTAAGTAACTCAGCTCTTTGCTCTTATTCTCCTTCTTTACTTTTATAAAAGAAAACATGTGACCAAATCATAAATTACTCGAATTCCTCCTTGGGAAGCCTATCATTCAGAGACAATAGATGAAAAACAAAGAAGCAGGTAACTTATTTTCCATCTGTGCTACATCTTTCTGAAATGCCATTAAAATATGGCTTTTTAGGGACATGAATCACACCATATCAATTATCTTGAAAATCACTATGCTCTTTCACTGATATCTAAAAGAAGTAATTCTTATTTCGCATAAGTAAAAGAGAAAATAACCTGAAACTGGGCACTGATACTGGGAGGTTTCTTCTTCTTATGCAAATGAAGAAGGGATTTGGTAATGCGATCCTGTAGGGTCAGTCTTGTCAGATGCTTCAAAGAATTTACCTCCAACAAGTGCTGAAAAGAATGGGGAAAATCGCTTACATAAATTAATGAGAAAAAATAGCCAGTTTTTATCATTTCCTGTCTTCTATAATCATTTATTCTATATAATGAAAATAGAAAATTATCATTCATTATCCATTTTACCTTTCTCCTTCCTTTATTTCAGAAGCTAGGGCACTAAAAATTAAGCTACATTTCCCAAAGTACTGTATCTAGAATTCTGGATGTGACTTAAGTTTGCCAATCAAATATTCTCATCCAAAGCTGTGCAGATATAACTAAGTTGGAGAGAGGCAGAGGTAGAGGCAGAGCCTCTGGCTATGTACACAATTGTCCCGACCTCCAGGCACTAGGTTTCTGAGTGTTCAGAGGTAGAGTACAGGACATGCGTATTGTCAACACACAGAGTGAATGTAATTTAGCCTTAGAACATACAGTTCTTGCAGCTTTTTAGAGAACCCTGTGTTACACTACAGGTACCATGTGTCTGGAAGTAGGTCCCCCTGATTTCCTAGCCTTATTACAAATGCATTCAGTTCTGCAGTGTTTTTGCCGCTCAGGAGCAACCGAGGTTCTAACAAATCCTTTTCTATTTAAAAACACCTACAGTGACTACTGTAATCTGCAATTGAACTATGAAATCTAGTGACAGAAAATTAAATGAAATCTCAGGGCTACTGAAGATGTAAGAAACACTGGGCATGTGTTAAGTCTGTTAAAATCACTATTGTGTTAATAATAACTTCTTTAAGTTTTCATTCCTTCTGATGGTTGTTTCCTATAAATAAGCAAGGACATTTGTGAATGTGGCATATTAGCAGCTGTTAAGACTCATCCTTGCTACTCTGTTTGCCTTAAGCAAAGAACAGCCAACCAAATGGCCTGCTGAACAATACTGCCACTCAACAACACTTAAAAACATTCACAACGATCACAAATGACTGCCCACTCTGGAAAGCAGACTCAGCTAGGGCTGCTTCAGGTTGTACCTGACTTACCTTTTTTTTTTTTTTTTTTTTTTTTTTTTAGGTTTTTCGAGGTAGGGTCTCGGTCTAGCTCAGGCTGAGCTGGAATTCACTATGTAGTCTCAGGGTGGCCTCAAACTCACAGCAATCCTCCTACCTCTGCCCTCCCAATGCTGGGATTAAAGGCATGTGCCACCATACCCAGCAAGGCATGCACCATAGACTTCATTTTGTTTGTTTCTTTGTTTGTTTGTTTGTTTCAGACTCCTTGATACTATAAGCCTTAATGAACCCAGGCTGACCCTGTAATCATTTCCACCTAAGTCAGTGGTCTAGGGAGACTAGGGAATTTTGCATGCGTCAACTCCCAGAGCTGTGTGATTAAGGAGTCCTTCCCTTAGGTGGAAGCAGAAGCTGTAGCATTCACAGTACAGATGACTTCATCCAGGGATAAGCTACAGACCTGACTGGCACAAAGCAAACAGAGAAAAAGCACCTGAATTGCACAGATTCCCATCAAGCTCACAAGAAACTTTATAATTTGTGTACTACATGACAGTGCAGGCCAGATAAGAGCCCAAACCTCAAGCAGCAGCTGAAAATGTGTTCAGACAAACCCATTCCAGACACTTGGCATGTTTTGTTCACTTCTCTACACTGATCTTGGGTGCAGGGGTGACCTATAGAAAACATTGTGCCTGTTTAAAATCACCTCCTCGAAGCCGGGCGTAGTGGCTCATGCCTTTAATCCCAGCACTTGGGAGGCAGAGGTAGGAGGATCACCGTGAGTTCAAGGCCACCCTGAGACTACATAATGAATTCCAGGTTAGTCTGGGCTAGAGTGAAACCCTACCTCGAAAAACAAAAATAAATAAAATAAAATAAGAAAAGAAAAGAAAATCACCTCCTTGTTCTATGCCACAAAATATTACTTCATACTACTTCATATTACTTGGGGTTTTGTTTTTGTTTTTGTTTTTGTTTTTGTTTTTGTTTTCTTAGGTAGGGTCTCACTCTCAGGCTGACCTGGAATTCACTATGTAGTCTCAGGGTGGCCTCAAACTCACAGCGATATGCTGGGATTAAAGGCGTGGCCCACAACACCTGGCTACTTTTGGGGTTTTATATACACAGAACTGTTATTTGTAAAATTATTTTGAGAGTCATTCCTGTTGCTGTATGTATCAATAGTTTATTACATTTTTTCAGCAAGTTAAGGATTTCATTTATGGATGTACTACAATTTATCCATTGTCCTGTTGATCAACAGGTGGATTTGCTTCCAGATTTACATCAGAGAAAGCTGCTATGAGGATTAAGAAAACAGGGAGAGTAAGGCATGTAAAACAAGCCAAAGCTCTATTAGTACAAGGCCAATGAAGTTATTTATATTCATTAAATGTGTACTGGTATTTAACTTTCAGGATTGTATTAAAAGTAAAGCAGTGAATCCTAATCATAGCAATACAATGAAGTACTAGAAAAGCAACAGATACAAGTGACTGAACCTTAACCCAGCAGCTGTGCAAGTAGTATGGCCCCATGAAGCACTCCTTCATACACATGTTCAAGTTTTTTTGTTGTTGTTGTTTTTTGTTTTGTTTTGTTTTGTTTTTTGTTTTTCGAGGTAGTGTTTCACTGTGGTCCAGGCTGACCTGGAATTCACAATGTAGTCTCAGGGTGGCCTCAAAGTCACTGCAATCCTCCTACCTCTGCCTCCCGAGTGCTGGGATTAAAGGCGTGGGATACCACACCTGGCTTCATGTTCAAGTTTTAAAAAGTTATGCACACCTTCATTCCCAGCACTCAGGAGGCAGAGGTAGGAGGATTGCCGTGAGTTCCAGGCCACCTTGAGACTACATAGTGAATTCCAGGTCAGCCTGGACCAGAACGAAACCCTAATTTGAAAAACAAAACAAAACAAAAAGAAAAAAAGTTATAGATCTCAGAAAAGAGCAAACAAACAAACAAAAAAAGAGGTTAGATTGCTTAAAAAAACTGGCATGGATACAGAGAAGTCCTAAGTTTACTATAAACCTTTTGACATCAAATGTGAAGGAAAACACTTAGGACTTACTGACTTCTAGTCATATAAAACATGTATCTTTAATTCTAACTTATGAAATGTTTAAGACAAGTTAAAGAACTGAATCCAAAAGAATAGTAGTAAGAAATCCATAATTTGAATATACATCAATTTGACTTTATAGCTTTTGAAAGCTATCAAATTTCCTAATATTACGTATGTATTAGAATCAACAGGATGTACTAAATACTACATTTAATTTAAAGAGAGACAAAAGGGTTAGAGAGATGGCTTAGTTGTTAAGGCGCTTGCCTGCAAAGCCTAAGACCCAAGTACAATTCCCTAGTGCCCACGTAAGCAAGATGCACATGATGGCACATGTGTCTAGAGTTCATTTGCACTGGCCAAAGGCTCTAGAGCATCCATTCTTTCTCTATCTGCCTTTTTTTCTCTCGCTCTCAAATAAATAAATAAATAAATAATATTTTTTAAAAAGAGGCAAAAGATGAGATAGATACCTGTGAAAAATGGAATTACTTCAGATGTATGCAACATATTCATACTGACTTTGATATGAAGGTTAATGAGATGTTATATTGAAACAATATAGAGAATAGTAAAAATAGCTATGCCCGAGGTAACACTCAAACTAAAACCGTAAAGACAGGGCTGGAGAGATGGCTTATTAGTAAAGTTGCTTGCCTGCAAAGCCAAAGGATCCAGGTTCAATTCCATAGGCCCCACATATGCCAGATGCATGCCCTGGCGCACCACCCATTCTATCTGCCCCTCCCCCCAAATAAATAAAAAATAAAATAGTAAAATAGTAAACACTGCTAGGCATGTGGTGTACGCCTTTAATCCCAGCACTTGGGAGGCAGAGGTAGGAAAATCCCTGTGAGTTTAAGACCAGCCTGAGACTACATAGTAAATTCCAGGTCAGCCCTGGGCTACAGTGAGACCCTACCTTGAAAAACCAAAAAAGAAGAAAAGAAAAAAAAAAAGAAAGAAAATAGGAAAAAGAGAGTAAAGGGGAAAACTGTACACATAAGGGTATGTGATGACAAATGTAGTCCTTTTTCTTTTTTTATATAATGATTTTTTTCATAATAAGAAAATAGGTAGTGAATTCCAGGTCAGCCTGAGCTAGAGTGAGACCCTACCTCGGGAAAAAAAAAAAAAAGAAGAAGAGGAGGAGAAGGAAGAGGAAGAAAAAGAAGAAAGGGCTAGAGAGATGGCTTAGCAGTTAAGATGCTGGTCTGCAAAGCAAAAGGACCCAGATTCGATTCTCCAGGTCCCACGTAACCGAGATGAGCATGCATCTGGAGTTCGTTTGCAGTGGCTAGAGGCCCTGGAGTGCCCATTCTCACTCACTCTGTTTCTCTCTCTGTCTTAAATAAATAAATAAATCTTTTTTAAAAAGAAAATAGTGATAAAGCACTCAATTATTTGTGCTTTAAGATAATATTCAGCATTATCAGAAATCTTATTAGTGATATATCGTACTTTCTGTGAGGAAAAAGATGACATACATAGAAGGAATAATAGTTTCATGATCTTTTTTTTTTTTTTGGTTTTTCGAGGTAGGGTATCACTCTGGCCCAGGCTGACCTGGAATTAACTATGTAGTCTCAGGGTGGCCTTGAACTCACGGCGATTCTCCTACCTCTGCCTCCCGAGTGCTGGGATTAAAGGTGTGCGCCACCACACCCGGCCTCATGATCATTTTCTTATTTCTTTTTTTCTCTTCTTTATTTTTGAGAGAGAAAGAGGCAAATAGAAAATGGGAGTGCCAGGGCCTCTAGCCACTGCAAACGAACTCCAGGTGCATAGGCCCCCTTATGCATCTGGCTTACATGGGTCCTGGGGAAATTGAACCTGGGTCCTTTGGCTTTGCAGGCCTTAACCGCTAAGCCACCTGTCCAGCCCCATTTTCTTATTTCATGAAATACAGAACTACAAGAGAATTAAGTAGCTATGAGTGCTTCCAAAATTGTGTAGCTCATTAACAAAATCATAAACTGTTAAGATTTTTCAGTGGGAAGATACAAGAGAAGGAAACACTTTTTCTTCTTTCACACAAATTAATAAAGAATTGGGAAAAGCCATTTCTATCTAAACAATATATATTGTAGCAAGCAAATTACAGTCTGTACCAAATACTAGCTAGCATTTTTTATATTATATGTGGGTGAAAAAAAAAAAGCAAAAGAATATTTCAGGGTATGTAAGAAATGATAATTTAAATTTCAATGTTTATAAATGAACATTTATCCAGTTATACATTATCTAGAACCATATTTATGCTACAACAGCAGAGCTAAGTATAACAACTACTACTTCTATAGAAAACCATGGCTAACTGCTGTAACAGATAAAGAAGATTAAAAAAAAATCATGAGCTAGAAATGCTTTTAAAATTCAATTTTTTTAACTTGTACCAAAGAGAAATGAAAGATCATATACAAAATGGCAACTACTAAACAAAAATTTGTATTTATATTCAAGAGCATTAAAAAGAAGTAGAAAATGGCATTTATCACAAGTAACTATAAGCTTTTCTTGTCATAAAAGCCACTTTTATTTCTAAAATAGATTTCACTAAGTAAACACAGTCCCTTATCCTGAACATGAACAAGGTACTTCTATTTGCCTTTTTTTTTTTTTTTTTTTTTTTTTTTTTTTCGAGGTAGGGTCTCACTCTGGCTCAGGCTGACCTAGAATTAACTATGTACTCTCAGGGTGGCCTTGAACTCACGGTGATCCTCCTACCTCTGCCTCCCGAGTGCTGGGATTAAAGGCGTGCACCACCACGCCCGGCTTCTATTTGCTTTTTGATGAATGGTTGCATGAGCAATTAACAAAAAAAAAGTCACTCAGTAAGATATTAATTAAAGAAAGGTTTTTCCTAATACTCACTTTTGGAAGGACAGGCTTAGATTTGAAGTTTTTGTTTCTCCTATAAAGATAAATCATTCATTAGAAAAATTAAAGCTATCATCAAAGTGAAAGACTTCAAAATCTGTATGCAAATTGATTATGCATTTCTGGGAATGCAGGTCCTCTGTATGAAAATGTTACCTGACTCAATCAAGTAGTCACCTTGAGAAGAAAGGGTAGCAAAGAAAAGAAAAGGAGAAAAGAAATACCTGCATGGTAATGGAGATGATAAAAGCATATTCAAGCCTCATGAATAGTATTAACAGACTGTACATTACAAGCTACTGTTTCATCTTCTTATATGTGGGCAGGGCTCTGCATTCCCAGACCTATAAAGATTTATTCCTCTCATTTCATGACTTTAAATGGTATGTATAAATTTCATGAATGTTATAAATGTACTCTTTGGCAAAACATATTAATTTTGAGAAATTAAAAATTCTGTTTTTGTTCTCAAAGTTATTTTATATGTAACATTTATTATGGATAAAGGAAGATAATATAGGCCAAATATTTATTAACATGTGCTGAGAAATTAGAAAAACCAACACTAATTATATGGCCTTCCACCAATTAAAGTATAATTTTCACTTCTTGAAATCTAGGATTCATTACCAGATAATGTAAAATAAAGATAATAGTAACAACTATTTAGAAGTGTTGCTGTGAGAATTAAATGAGTTAAAATGTATTTCTGCACATTAACAAAACCTAGTAATACTAGTAAGCAATGATTTAGATAGTAATTAAGAAATCCAATTAAGGGCTGGAGAGATGGCTTAGTGGTTAAGGCATTTGCCTACAAAGCCAAGAGATCCCGGTTCAATTCTCCAGGACCCACATAAGCCAGATGCACAAACAGGCACATGCATCTGGAATTCGTTTGCAGTGGCTGGAAGCCCTGGCATGGCCATTCTCCCTCTTTCTCTCTCTCAACTAACTAAATAAATATTTAAAAATAAAAAAAAAAAAGAAATCCAATTAAATCACTATTGCAGTTGGTAATCAAAAATATGCTTGGAGGGCTGGAGAGATGGCTTAGGGGTTAAGGCGCCTGCCTCCTAAGCCTAAGAACACTGGTTCCAATCTCCAGTGGTTCCAATCTCCAGGTCCCACATTTAGACAGATGCAAAGTGACGCAAGGGCGCAATGCCGCACTTGACCACAAGGGGGCGCACACATCTGGATTTCGTTCGCAGCAGCTGAGACACTGCTGGCACGCGCATCTCTGTCTTCCTCCCTCCCTCTCTCCTCTCTCTCTCTCTCTCTCTCTCTCTCTCTCTCTCTCTCTCTCTGTGTGTGTCTCTCTCCAAAAAATAATAAAAAATAAAGTTTAAAAAAATATGCTTGGAAAATTCTTGCAATATGTAAATGGTGGTAACTAAAAACTATTTAGGGCTGGAGAGATGGCATGCGGTTAAGGTATTTGCCTGCCAAACATAAAAACTCAGGTTCAAATACCCATGACTCACATAAGCCAGATGCACAAGGTGGTTCATGCGTCTGGAGTTTGTCTACAGTGTCTGGAGGCCCTGACATGCCCATTCTCTCTCTCTCTCTTTCCCTCTTTCTCCCTCTTTCTCTCTCTCAAATAAAAAATAAACTAAGGGCCGGGTGTGGTGGCACACACCTTTAATCCTAGCACTCGGGAGGTAGAGGTAGGAGGATGCCCATGAGTTCAAGGTCACCCTGAGACTACATAGTGAATTCCAGGTCTGCCTGAGCTAAGAGTGAAACCCTACCTTGGAAAACCAAAATAAAAAAATTAATTAATTAAATTAAATTAATAAAAATAATTAATTAATTTTAAAAAACTATATAATGGGACATCATGCAAGGTTATATCTGTGTCCTCTAACCAATTCCATGATCAGGTAAGGAAGAATAATGGACTAGGATATATGGTGCATATAACTTTATATTACATCATTTGTAAGAAATTTTCCCACCCAACTACAAAAACTAAAAGACAAAAATTACAGCAATGACTGAGAATTTTAATTTTTAAAAAAGCTAACTTTTTTTTCTCTAGAAGAAAAGAAGAATAAAGACTCATCTCCATAGTGTTTATATTTAGCTACTTTTTTCTGGAAAACTGAAATAGCAACAATATTTATGTTATAATGCATCAAATTCATGATTTTAAATATTAAGTGCTTTTAAGTCTTTTTTCAATTACAATTATACTAATTAAAATAACACTTTATCTCTTCTTTTTTTACCAGAACTTTTAAAAGTTATTTAAGATGTGTAATACTGATCAATACTGACGTGAGAATTCCATGAGCTCTTTCCAGGAGTTTGCTGCTTGCTGAATTAGCAAATATCCCATCTTTATCAAGCAAGGAGGTGCTAGTTGGTAGTCTGCTGTGGCGAATACCAGTTCTAACATTCCAGGCAATATCAAATGAATCACTGTTTAAAAAAAAAAAAGTTTAGAATACTTATTTTAGTTAATTATCTCTAACAGTCTGTTTATGGTTTAAATAATTTAAATAAAATATTAAGAATTCAGAAAAATGCCAAGCAGCATAAAATGATTTTTATCAGAATGACTACAAATCAATCAGGACCTTTTTAGTCATGCACAAAAAATCTTAAGAGCCTGACACATTCATATACAAATATACAAATACAGGAGCACATTATATAGCTGACTTCATTAACTATACTAATGTATATTATAATAGAATATGTAACGACTTTCCTCTCATTGAGAACTTGCAACTTCTAATACTAACAGGTCACACAACCCTACACAATACCTAAGTTTATCCTGGAACATCTCATTCAAATACACTCATTACTAATACATCCACCAAAACTAGTAAGTTCCTGCTATAGGCTGAGCACTGTTACAGGCACAAGACACAGAAAAACTAAAATACATAAAACTGAAAGTGATTAGAACATAATAGTTAATGTTAGGATTTTCATATAAAAACATTAAATGTGGTTCTGGTCAGATAACATATTAAAGGAATTAACAATTAAAAACAGAAAGAATAACTAAGGAACAATAGCAATACACCTTTGCAATATGGGTAGCATACTGTGTTTCTCAAACTGTGACTGTTATTTCTTTTTCATGGCAAGGAACAAGATATTGTGTACAGAGACATTATGTACATGATTGGACATACATAATAGATGAGGATAGTAATACTATACAGAAGTCAAGGGCAATATTAAAAATATTAAAAACAGGACTGGAAAAATGGCTTAGTGGTTAAGGTGCTTGCCTGCAAAGCCAAAGGACCCAGACTCGATTCCCCAGGACCCATGTAAGCCAGATGCACAAGGTGGCGCATATGTCTGGAGTTTGTTTGCAGTGGTTGGATGCCCTGGTGCACCCATTCTCTCTCTCTCAAATAAATAAAATGGAAATATTTTTAATACGTATTAAAAATAGGGCTGGAGATATGGCTTAGCAGTTAAGGTGCTTGCCTGAGAAGCCTAAGGATCCAAGTTCGATACCCCAGTACCCATGTAAGCCAGATGCACAAGGTGGCACATGCATCTGGAGTTGGTTTTCAGTATCTGGAAGCCCTGGTGTGCCCATTCTCTCTCTATACCTTTCTCTTCCTCTCCTCCTCAAATAAATAAATAAGATATTTTTAAACATATTAAAAATAGAAGTACTTGGTCTTTTTAGCCAATGTCTCCAAAAAATACTAAAAGCTGGGATTATATAATACAGGTGAAAAGTTATAATGAATTTTTATGGAGAATCTAGCCAGCTCCACTAATGTTTCAGGAATGTTATAAAAGACATAAAACACAACAAGTCTTAGAAAACAAAACCTATCGGATCATTTAAAATTACTCTGAGGATATTGTTTTTATAAATCATAGAGCCATTTTACTGGAAGCAAGCACAGACTACTTTTGTTAGCTCTGGTCTATTTATTTGTTACTGTATCATTCATAAAGGCTTCAATAAGAAAAATAATGCATGGTTTTCTTAATACAAAGTAGTACTAAGACAAAAATATTAATAAGATTGCCACTTATTAGCTGGAGAAATGGCTCAGCCACTAAAGGGTGCTTGCTTGCAAAGTCTGATGGCCTGGGTTCAATTCCCCAGTACCCATGTAAAGCCAGATGCAAAAGTGGTATACATCTGGAGTCTGTTTGCAGTAGCAGGAGGCACTCATGTGCCTATCCCCCCTCCCCAATTCTCTCTGCTTGCGAATAAATTAAATGTATGTGTGTGTGTGTATATATATATATATATATATATATATATACACACACACATACATACATACATACACACATATACATACACACACACATACACATACATTGTATATATGTGTATGTATATATATATTTATTTATATTTATATACATATTATGTATATGTATATGTGTATGTATATATATATATATATGCATGTATTATAGATAGATAGATAGATAGATAGATAGATAGATAGATAGATAGATAGATGATGGATGGATGGATGGATGGATGGATGGATGGATAGATAGATAGATAGATAGATAGATAGATAGATAGATAGATATACACAGACACATATCCATTCATAGCCTGGGGAAATGGCTCAGTGGGTAAGAGCACTTGCACAAAGATGAAGGCCTCACTACTTGAATTTGATCTCCAGCGCCAATAAAGAACACTGGGCATGGTCATGCATGCTTATAACCCCAATTCTGTGGGAGGCAGAGACCACAGAATCCCTCGGCCTCACCGGTAAGCCAGTTTCACTGAAAAAAGCAAGAGGTGGGCTGGAGAGATGGCTTGGCGGCTAAGGCACATGCCTACGAAGCCTAAGGACCCCAGTTCAACTCTCCAGGTCCCACATAAGCCAGATGCACAAGGGGGTGTACACATCTGGAGTTCGTTTGCAGTAGCTAGAGGCCCTGGCGTGCCCATTCTCATTCTCCCTCTCTCTCTCTTTCCCTCTCTCTGTCTCTAATAAATAAATAAAAATAAAATCTTTAAAAAAAAATCTTTAAAAAGCAAGAGGTAAGGGTTCTAAGAGAGAGTCTGTCAAAAAAAAAATGCAGAAGACAGAGAAATAGGTATGACTTCTATGGCCTCTATGCATGTACATACTATCAGCATGCATGTGCACATCCCCACATGTGTATACAGTATATATACACATACCACACCACACATAATATAAACACAAGCACCCCCTCAAGTGCAGGTTGGACAGATGGCTTAGCTATTAAGGCACGTGCCTGTGAAACTTAAGGACCCAGGTTTAATTCCCCACAACTCACACAAGCCAGATGCACATGGTGGGGCATGCATCTGGAGTTTGTTTACAGTGGCTAGAGGCCCTGGCATGCCCATCCTCTGTCTCTCTGCCTCTTTCTCTCTCTCTCAAACAAATAAATAAAATAAAAAGATTGCAATTTTTCCCATACTTCCTTGAATATATAACACTAAACTTACTGTTGGTTTTTTTCATTTAGTGTATTCATGCCCTGGAGATCAGAAAGAGGCGTTCTTGGATTTTTCCGGGTTATATCTAGAAAAAAGAAAGTGGCAAAAAATTTCAAATAAATGTTAAGACAAAGTAAACATGAAAAAGTTCTAAATATGAATAAAAATTAGCATATTTAATACTAGAATATTTGCTAAATATGTCAGGCAATAATATAAGCAAAGTTCCATAAACATCACAACTAGAATTGGTTAAAAATTAATCCAAATAAGGAATTTCCTAATTTTCTTATTGACCTGGAACTCACCAATTAGGCTATACTGGTGAGCTCCAGAGATCTTCCTGTTCACACCTAGTGATAGGACACATGCCACCAGGCCCAGAATTATATTTTACATGGTTACTGAGTGTCAAACTAAGGCCCACATGCTTGTAAGGCAAGCATTTTGCTTATTTGACACATCTCCCCAGGCACCAATTTTTTTTTTTTTAAGTTTGAGGCAGGGTCTTGCTCTAGTTCAAGCTGAACTGGAATTCACTCTGTAGCCCAGGCTAGCCTCGAACTCATGGTGATCCCTCCTACCTCAGACTCCTGAGAGCTAGGATTAAAGGCATGGACTGGCCATATTCATTTTGAAGGATCTTTGGCTAAATGGCTAACTGGACATTATGGAAAAGATACTGCAACAATATTTAGAGTTCTTTTGCTCCTCTAAAAATTGTTAACGTTTCTTCTGACACTTAAGTTGCCTGGACCTAATTTAAAATAAAATAGGCCTGGTCCTATTTCCTGTGGTGCTCTATTCCTGACTACATACTCCATCTGTAGCTGCTCCTGCTTCTGCTACTATGCCTTCCTGGCTGTGATGGAATGTATCCCTGGCACTATACACTGAAATCCCCATTCCTTCCTTTAGCTGTTCCTTGTCAGGTATTTAGTCACAGTAAAAAGTAACTAATATCATTATTGCTGCCTGAGGACTCATTCATCTCATCAATTCATAATTGCCTAAAACTGGTGGTTGCCTGCTTTTTAAAAAACAATCCCCCAAACTTGAATTTATAATTTTATAAATCACAAAATTTCAATTATTACTATCGTGAAAAATGAATAAGTACATAAAATAATTGAATACACTAATACCTAGAAATACAGGAATTTGTTTATAAACATATATAAATTCACATTGCTTTATGCAACCTATACTGAAATTGGCACGTTCCTACTGTAGAACCATAGATATTAAGAAAAAGTATGATCAAGACTGGGGTTGTCAGGCTGAGTTATTAAAATCAAAGCGCCAAGCATGGTGACACACACCTTTAATCCCAGCATTCGAGAGGAAGAGGTAGGGGGATCGCCAAGAGTTTGAGGTCACCCTGAGACTACATAGTTAATTCTAGGTCAGCCTGGGCTGGAGTGAGACCCTACTTCAAAAAAAACAAAACAAAAAAAAATTTTAAAAAAACAAAAGCAAATGAACTACTTGCAACTATTTAAGAATTAAAAAGAATTTATTTAGATTTGTAGGGCTGAAGAGATGGCTCAGCAATTAAGTGCATTTCTAAAAGATTTGTAGACTGTTTTAAATAATGTCCCATGAACTTGAGAGGGAGTCAGGTAGCTCTCTTAGGCAGTTAGGGTGACTAGGCCCCTGAAAGTAAAAAACAGGAATGTCTTTGGGCTTCTCCTTTCAGACTACACTTGCTAGAGATCAAAAGATGATCTGGATTCTTATCTTGTCTCTGTTTTTCTACAAACAACCTAGGCCCCTCCTGGGAGGGAGGTCTCTTCTAAGAATTAAATCTAATCCTAGGGCCATTAAGGTGCTTGCCTGCAAAGCCTAAGAAAGTATGTTTGAATCTTACAGGACCCACATAGCTAGATGCGCATGACACAAACGTGCAATGTCACACATGAGCACAGGGGATACACATGCCTGGAGTTCATTCACAGTGGCTGAAAGGCCTTGGTTCACCCATTTTCTCTCTGTCTGCCTCTTTCTGTCTCTCAAAAAGTAAAATGAAAAAAAGATCTAATCCTAATATGGTGGTTGGTCAAGTTTAGACCCCAGAGCTTGACATCATGACTAGCCTCTTCCTGAGACAGGCCCTAGCCCTTACCAACCAGGTGTTCCTTGGGCTCACACCAGAAGGTAGGGCCCACCACCATAAGATTATAACTACATTTGTGAAGGTAGAACAGTCTCTGAGCTGCCTGATCACTGGGAAACCTCTAGCTCCTGGTGAGGTTTCCCCTTGCCCTTACTTTCCACATGGACTCTTTCTCCTTATGGCAGGAGCTCTTTGAACTGTTTTCTGTCCTTTCTATGGTTTTCCCAGGCCCACCACATGGCCTCTCAAGCCACATGGATATCTTTCCTTGATTCTGTAATTCCCTAAATAAATATAATAATTTAGTAATTATCCTTCTCTGTCTTAGTTTATTCAATTTCTTGCTTAAAAGTAGACATGAGGGAGCTGGATGTGGTGGCGCACACCTTTAATCCCAGCACTCAGGAGGCAGAAGTAGGAGGATTGCCGTGAGTTCAAGGCCACTCTGAGACTACATAGTGAATTCCAGGTCAGCCTGGGCTAGAGTGACACCCTACCTCGAAAAACCAAGAAAAAAAAAAGTAGACATGAGGAGTGGTTAAGATGTTTGTCTACGAAGCCTAAGGACCTAAGTTTGATTCCCCAGGACCCACATAAGCCAGATGCACTAAGTGGCACATGCATGTGGAGTTTGTAGTGGCTGGAAGCTCTGGTGTGCCCATATTCATATTTTCTCCCTCTCCCTCTCTTTCTTTCTCTCTCTCTCTCTCTCAATAATTTTTTTAAAAACTAGACACAAACCTAAGGTTTGGGGTTCAAGGACTTGCCTGACCCCATTATAGATTTAAAACACTTAGAATAGCAAGATATTTAGAGTGAGGACTTGTATACATTTTACAAATAGCAAGAATAACTTTTTACTTTTTTAATTTTAATTTTTAAAATTTTTATTTATTTTATTGCACTTATTTGAGAGAGAGAGAGAGAGAAAGAGGGAGAGAGAGGGAGGAATGGATGCACAAGGGCCTCCAGCCACTGCAAATGAACTCCAGATGCATGTGCCACCTTGTGTATCTGTATTATGTGGGTTCTGGGGAATTGAACTGAGGTCCTTTGGCTTTGCAGGCAAGCGTCTTAACTGCTAAGCCATCTCTCCAGCCGCTATTTTCATTTATTTATTTATTCATTCATTTATCTGATTTTTCGAGGTAGGGTCTTACTCTAGCCCAGGCTGACCTGGAATTCATTATGTAATCTCAGGGTGGCCTCGAACTCATGGCGATCCTCCTACCTCTGCTTTCTGAGTGCTGGGATTAAAGGTGTGCACCACCATGCCCAGCCTAATTTTTTTATTTTTAATTATTTAGAGAAAGAGATAGAGAGAGAATATGAGCATGCAAGAGTCTCCAGTCACTGCAAACGAACTCCAAATGCATGTGCATTTGACTTATGTGGGTTCTTGGGAGCAGAACCTGGATCCTTAGGCTTCACAGGCAAGAGCCTTAACTGCTAAGCCCTTTCTCCAACCCAAAAATAACTTTTAAAGATACTTTTTGCAAACAAGTGCCTTTAACCACTGACCCATCTCTCCAGCCCAAAGACATCTTTTGAAATAAAGTACTTACCTTTGTTCTTTCTATAATGAGAAAACTTTCAAGTGTTTTTCAACACACATTACTAATTTTCATATACCAATATAGTAAAGTAACTTTAAAAAACCCGCACAATGCTTGCTTTTGGACTTCTATGCATATTCTTTTTATTGTTGTTGTTATTTTGTTTTGTTTTTTTTAAACACGGTTTCATGTAGCACAGTCTGATCTTGAACTCACTATGTAGCTAGCTGAGAATGATTGAACTTCTGGTTCTCCTACCTCCAACTTCAGAGTATCAGGATTACAGACATGTACCACCCATGCCCATTTTTGCAGTATTGGGAATAGAACCCAAGGCCCCAATGAGCTACATCTTAGTCCTTCAACATATATTCTTTCACTCACTGGATACTAACTAAAGTTTCACAAATACCAATCAGAAAACTTAAGTCTGGGGTAATTTATTAAAAGCTCAAGATGCATAATAAGTAAACACTACACAAATTACTGAGTTAGGCTTTCAGTACTCTATTCTGAAAGATTCATTTATTGTCATAATAGGAACAGCCCAGAAACTGTAATCACACAACAGGCAAAAGAACCAAATTTCATGCAGACTAACAAAGAGCAAGAAAAGAAATGGAAACCAAGGGTATTTTTATACCAATTTTTAAACAAACAAACAAAACCTTAGCATGCACCCTAGTTCTGTTATTCTTTTGCATGCTAAAACACAGATGTGCTGACTTTGCTCTGATACCAGCCTATACAGATTTATCAATGGTACATAATACCATCATTGCTGATGTTAAAATGCAAACATAAGCAAGCATAAAAACCAGCCAGATATGAGGAAAATCGGGGGAGTACTAGAAACCATGATTATGGTAAGTACTTATATACATTAAAATTTACCAAATTGCTACCTTAAATTTATTTCAACTGCATTTCAATAATAAGGCTTTTTAAAAAATGAACAAGAAAAAAAGTGCTGTTCATTTTTATCCATGAATCAGCTACTTAAAAAAAAAAAAAAAAAGGAAGCCAATGGAGTAACTCTAAGAGTATAATTAACAACTCCTTGATGATAGCCAACAGGACCACACCCAAGTTAAAGAAGGTGTGTCAGCACTTTAAGAGAAAGCACTGCAATCTCACAGCTCAATTGATTACAGAGGTGATGTTGCCCATGCAGTCTACATCCCATCCTGGCCAACAAGACTCTTGGTTTCCATTTCCAAATGGGTATGTGGCAACACAGGGTTAATCAGGATTTGCAGCCTTACTGTACTTCTCTTCCTTGCACCTCTGCAGAATCTCTAAGCTCCGCTGGTGGACTGGGTGTTGGAGAAAGCTAAAACTATCCATACTTTTCAAAATCGTACATGGTGCTGTATCGTCATGTCCTTCAGAAGCAAAAGGAAAATAAAAAGACATTATGTAAGCCCAAACCAGCAGGAGAATCAAAGATAATGCTGCCAACTATCTTAACAGTATATTTTAAAATATTGAATAATGTGAATAATTTTCCCAATTTGAGGAAATCACTGACAAATAGTAGAGGAACATAAAAGTACTTTTCAGAGAGTCAAAGTTTCTGTTTTATTATTCAAAGTATAAGGAGTTATTGCTATATTAAAATTTTTCTAGATTAAAATATAAAGGACATATCAAAGTATGACTTTTAAAAACACTCATGTCTGAAATATCTTTAGCATATAGTTGGCAACATTGATAGAATCCCAAAGAGAATACCCCAAAACAATTTACCAAAAATTTAACAATTCTTTCACAAATCTGGCAATTAACCACACTTGTGGTTATTCCAACAAGTATGCCAATGATGAAGTGAGTAGAAAAGCACCACAGAGCAGGGAAACCCAACAGCACTTTTGTAGACATGAATCTAAAAACGTAGCTGGAGGATCTCTACCTCATCACCACTTCTTAAGAAAATGAGCTACCACAGGTAAGGGCAGAGAGGACATTCAAGTAAAGACCAAAGCCCCACATTAATGCTTCGTAAGTAGTGAGTCATTGCAACAATAAGGCAGGGGCTTCATTATCATAATTATTAGCAATAAAATAGATTTAAAATAGAATTCAGAGTTTCTATACTTCAAGGGGTGCTATTCTCTGAGCATCATTTTCTCAGAGATCACCTTAGAGTTGCCTAGCCCGCTTAATTTCTTCAATGAAGAAATCTTTAAGCCAGGATAGTGAGATTAAGAACAGGTGAGGGCTAGAGAGCTGGCTCAGCAGTTTAGGTGCTTGCCTGCAAAGCCTAACAACCCAGGTTTGATTTCCCAGTACCTATATAAAGGCAGATGCACAAAGTGGCACATGAATCCTTGTTCATTTGAAGAAGCTGGAGGCTCTAGCGTGCCTATTCTCTGTCTCTCTCTGCTTGCAAATAAGTAAATTATTTTATAAATACGTTAAAAAACTTTTAAAAAGTTTTAGCCAGGCATGGTGGCACATGCCTTTAATTCCAGCACTTGGGAGGCAGAAGTAGGAGGATCACCGTGAGTTCAAGGCCACCCTAAGACTACATAATGAATTCCAGGTCAGCCAGAGCTAGAATGAGACCCTACCTCGAAAAACAAAAAACAAAACAAAAAAAGTTTATCCCAAGAAGAACTATGGGGTATTGGCAAAGTTCTATGTCTTAACATACTTGGAAGCACTGGTGATTCACTCTTTGGAACTTCACTAAGCTTTCTTTGTGTTTTATGTGCTTTTCTACATGTATATTTTACTCTAGAATGAGATATTTATTATAGCCAGGCATGGTGGTCCACACCTTTAATCCTAGCAGAGGTAGAAGGACCACTGTGAGTTTGAGGCCAGCCTGGGACTACAGACTTAGTCCCAGTCAACCCTGGGCTACAGTGAGACCCTACCTCAAAAACAAACAAATAAACAAACCAAAACGGTTATTATATGAAAGCTTGATACCTAGAAAGAAACACTAATAAACAAGAATATGGCTGAGTTATAAAAGCTCAGCCTCTAAGTCTAAGCAATTGAGAAACTGAGGCAGAAGGATTAGCATGAGTTTGATGTTAGCTTGGGCTACATAGTGAATGAGGCCAGCCTATGCTGTACAGTAAGATCCTATCTCAAAACACAAAACCACACAAAAAAATCTAAATTTTATTAAGATAGAGAATTATGAGTTGTTTTGCTTATCATTAATAACAACCTATGTCATTTCTCAATCAATGATACTGGAAATAACACAACTAGCATAAACCAGTAACAAACTGTCAATGTTAAAGGAATATTCAGGCAATGTGAAGTTGCAAACTGTGACATTTAATAATAAATATAGAAGAAAACTTTCCTTTATTACTCAGAAACAGGCTACTTAGCAGTAATTTTAAATGGTTTTGTTTAAGTGTGCCATAAAAAGAAAGCATCTTAAAAGAAATTTTCCTTAAAACTTTAAAAAGCATATAACCCCTTATAAGTCACTTTATAAAAGGCAAAGAATGTTTAAAGTCAGTCTTTCATTCTCTAATAAATTATAATTCTCCCTATTTACAAAGGCCAGTACAAACATATTATAAGTTAAGAAACAAAACTAACTTTAATTATTTGGTCTCTCATTTAGAAATATAATTCCCCAAATATAGTTTATTCATTTTGAATGTTTAAGGGTTAGTGTACTTCCCAAAAGCCATATAAGTCCATCTGAGAATCACAGAACAAGGGCACACTCTCATAAATTTGTTCAAAGGTGTGTCTCAACTGTAAATATATTAAAAAGCTCTAAATAAGCACCAATGGTCTAAGACTATAGCCACTGAAAGCAACATCGCACATTCCAACAGGCCACAGTACTCCTGAAGTTGCCCTCCTACACAATATAAATGTTAGATATTTTAATGCTTAAAGAGGAAGAAAAAAAATCACTCCTAAATTTCAATGTAAAACCTCAATAAACTAAATGAAAGTTAAGAAAAGAAAGTTAACATTTCATGAACAGATGCAATATTAATTATTTAATGAGAAAGAAAAGCATCTGTAAATTAAAAAATCAGTCAAGAGCTGAGCATGGTGGTGCATGCCTTTGATCCCAGCACTTGGGAGGCAGAGATAGGAAGATCACTATGAGTTCATGGCCAGCCTGGAGCTACAGAGTAAGTTCTAGGTTAGCCTGGGCTAGAGTGAGACACTACCTCAAAATAAATAAATAAATAAATAAATAAATAAATAAATAAATAAATAAATAAATAAAATTTTAAAAATCAATCAAGAAAAGAAATATTTTCATATTAAATTATGGTTAAGCCGGGCATGGTGGCGCATGCCTTTAATCCCAGCACTCAGGAGGCAGAGGTAGGAGGACTGCTGAGAATTTGAGGCCACCCTGAGACTACGTAGTGAATTCCAGGTCAGCCTGAGCTAGAGTGAGACCCTACCTCAGAAAACAAAAACAAAAAAAAAAAAAAAAAAAAAAGGTTATATTTGTAGTAAAAACTATAAGGAAAAACAAAATACAAAAATATGTCAAAATTATTTCACAATCACCACAATGACTTATTGAGTGGCTACTACCAGGTATTTTATACTAACTATTCCTTATCAATAATGATTGATACAGTCATATACAGTATACTCGTTAGCTATGAAACATGATGTCAGAATAAATGAAAATTGTTGTTGTTATTCTTATTATGAGTGCACATCTTGTGGACAAGAGCTGTAAAACAATGAAGCATGGCAGAATGCTAATGATGACTGCTTACCACTTTTTTTCTGAATGTGTCTTTTCCCAGCATCCCTGAAAGCAACCATGGCTCTGAAAAAAGCTCGGAGAACTGCCCATCGGAAAACAGCTACAGGATCAATTCCAATCATCCCAGAGATAAATGCATTTTTGCTACTTCTCAGAAGAGCTACAATGTCTGGACGCATATGATCTGTATTTTTTTCTCGAAAATCCTATGTGGAAAAAAAGTACTGGTGTTATTTGTGAAACAGTTATTAAAATCAAGACTATGACAGGTGATGTGTTTAACCGTGAGTGAATTAAGAGATGATAAAATGACTTTTATTCTGGGTAGCTATCTGTAATAGATAACTTCTATAAACTGCCAGCCAATTCTGAAACCACTGAATTCCTATAGATGTAAGTTAGAGTGAATATCCAGAATTGTACTGTGACTTGTTGGACAGATGCTTAGAAGGGAATTAAATAAAGAAAACAAGGAAAAGGAACACCTCATTTATTGTCTACATGGTGTGCTAGGGAGGTCAGAAGAGTAGTAAGGCCTGGGAATGGCAAAGTGGGCAAAAAGTGAGAGTAGAGGAAAATTACCCAAATAATTAGCATATTTAGGGTCTGTAAGTCTGAGGTGACAATTTTATCTTACTGTATTATTTACTTAACTAAAAAGGAAAGCCACTGGAAAAGTCATTGGCAACAATCAACTGTTTTATAAACAAACAGCTGTTGGTGCAAAGAAATGAGCAGTAAAGAATACAAAGACGGGAGAATAGATCTGGCAGTTAACTAGATCAAATCTGACAGTGACATATTAGGCAGATGGCAGTAGAAGGAATGGAAAATATTTGCCATATTTGGTATACGTTCGACAGGTAAAAACAAAGGACTTGCTGGCAAATGTGAATGTGATGAGAGAAGAAGGAAATTACGTCATCACCTTATTTAGGGTTTAAGTACTAGATGGAAGAAGACACTGACACGGAGAAGATCAGAGCAAGAAGGTGGGAGAGGAAACAAGGCTCGGCAGAGCGTGCTTGTCCGAGTAAAGTATGATATGGTGAGAACACTAATAATAGTAGGGAAAATTTATTACATGTTACTTAGCCCATGCCCTTCTAAAAACTTTGCAACAATTCTTTGAAACTGATGATAGCCACATTTTACAGAAGAGGAAACTGAGCTGAAGAGAGCTGAATTAAATATTTTGACTATCACAAAATAAATTGAATTATAGCTATCAAGTATAAAGAATACTATAAGTCCTGCAGATATTAAAATATGATTATATTTTGTCCATAAATCGTCAAATAATTGACACAGTTAAAGTTTAAATCAGTCATAAGGTACACACAAGTCTTGGCTAAGTTTCTGTTAACTGGCCACTTTTTAAAAACATTTTTTGCTTATTTTTATATATTTGAGAGTGCCAGTTAGAGAGAGGAAGAGGCAGAGACAGAGAGAGAGACAAAGAATGGGTGCACCAGGGCCTCCAGCCACTGCAAACAAACTCCAGATGCATGCGCCACCTTGTACATCTGGCTTATGTGGGTACTGGGGAATCAAGCATTGAACCAGGGTCCTTAGGCTTCACAGGCAAGGGCTTAACTGCTAAGGCATCTCTCCAGAAGCCCCCCTTTTTTATTTTTCATTTTTTCATTATGAAATGTCCCTTTTAAACTCCAACAACGTTTCTGGCATTTGTCTACTTTGTCCAATGATTATACAATTATACCAGCTTTAATCCTTTCCCCATAGTTTACTTTCTACTTGTTAACACAGATAAAGTCTTTATATATAAAATTTGGTAAAAAGTAAAACTAGGGATGATAAAAGTTGGGCTAGATGTCACCAATGAAGCGAAACAGCTTAAAAAGGATACAGAAAAGAAATCTACACATTTTAGACATGTGTAAATTCCACAGTTCACAGTAGGCTCAAGTTTTTGCTTTTGAGACTGTATCTAATACTTGTTCCTGTCTGTACCATCGCAGAATATGGCACCTCCAATATACAAATCTCTTCCAGAGAGAAGTCACTTAATCATCTAGAACATCACTAAAGGATGTGGATTTCTCTAGTGCATATTTTATAATGATCTGGATCTTTTCCATTTCTACTGCTACACTTATTTTTCATATTTTTGAGGTACATTTGTGTATGCATGTTCATGTATGTGAGTGCAGGCAGTGTATGCCATGACACGCATGTGGAGATCAGAGGACAACTTTCTGGGTTGATCCATGTCTTCCACCTCATTTGAGGCAGGGTCTCTTGTTTATCACTCCACTTGCCAAAATAGCTGGCCCACTAGCTTTCTGGGGAAATTCTCTTCTCTCTGTCTCCCACCTCACTATAGGCACAATGGCACTACAAAATCCACCACAGCTTCAGACTTTTACATGGAGTCTGCAGATGTGAACTCAGGTTGCACATCAAGCACTTTGTCCACCGAGCCATCTCCCCAGCCCTACTGCTATCCTTGTATGAAAGAAGGGAGAGCCAAAGAGTGAGCTAACTGATTTCCAAGGGTCCAGTCTTGTTTGCCCATCACTATCCCTTTTCCTCAAAGTATCCAAAAGAATTTGTTTTAAAAAACCACACCATATCCCCTGATTAAAATAACTTCACAGCTCTCTATAACAATTTCAATATAAAAAATACACTGTTATACTGAGGCTGGTAGTAGTACTTAGTAGGCTAAGGATTGCTGCATTCAAGAGCAATATGAGCTATTGAGACCAGACCCTTCCCTTCTCCCCCATTAATAAAAAATGAAAAATAAAAACTTAAGTGCCTTTAACTTGGCCTAGAAGCCCTTAGGAACTAACCTGCTCTTACCTAATAGTTACTGTGGTGGTTTGATTCAGGTGTTCCCCATAAACTTAGGTGTTCTGGATGCTAGTCTCCCCAGCTGATGGCGATTGGAAACTAAAGCCCCCTGGAGGCGGTGAATTGTTGGGGGGAGGCTTATGGGTGTGATAGCCAGTTTCCCCATGCCAGTGTTTGGCACACGTTCCTGTTCCTGTTGTCTACCTGATGTTGGCCAGGGGATGATGTCCATACTCTGCTCATGCCATCATTTTCCCCTCCCATATGGAGCTTCCCCCCTTGAGTTTATAAGCCAAAATAAACCCTTTTTTCCATCAAGCTGCTCTTGGTCAGGTGATTTCTGCCAGCAATGCGAACCTGACTACAGTAGTTACCCAGTAAGAATACAAGCTCACAAGCAGCTAATGGTGAAGACATGAGGGTTCAAAAAGTCCTTTATGAGTACTGAGACAGGAAAAATTTAACTATGAGAATCAAGAAGTACATCGGAGACAAGTTTATAGAAGGAAGCCAACAGAATGACCTAAAATGGTAATGTATCTAAAATTTAGTTTTATCCTCATAAAATATTTCAAAAGACTACTGACCAAAGCCTCCAAAAACTCTAGACTAGTGTGCCAGGGGTAACAACACAGTAAAAAGCATGTCCTATAAGCATATTCTGTAAGACATTTACTAACCTTTACCCCGTATTTTACTTTTCCAGCATAATGTTTTATGATAAATGCAGGCTCCATCACAGCTGGAAATTCAATATAAGAGTTCTCTTCATGTTGATGCTTAAATTTGTCTAGCAGTGTTTGATTTGTAGCCTGTGGAAAGCTGAATTAAAAGGAAAAGGAAAAAAAAACAACAAAGTTATAGTCATTAATATGAGATTATGATAAATAGTAAAAAGTACATCAGAATGACAATGCTATCTAACCCATCCTGACATTCACGAAGTATTTTACCTAAAGTATCTAACTGGATTCTTATAATAAGCTAAGGAGTAAGTACAATAAGGACAGGGGTTCCTATTTTATAGATGAGGGGATCATATTTTGTAATTGGCATAAGAAATCAACTAAGATCATTTGGTATTTAGTTTAAGTTGAACTGTGCTACAACAATGTAAACCCTCCCTCTAAAATAAAACTTGAATTATATATTCTTTGGATTCAATAACTTCCAAGAAGGAAATAGTCTCTTATTACTTAAAAATATCCTTAAAGTCCACATCCAGTCTTTGTTTTATTTTTGATACATAAATAAGTAGCAGCTTTCTTATTTATGCCAATTACTATGTACTTTTATATTGTATACTATTATACACTATTATTATATACTATTATATACTATTTCAAATATACAAAATATGTTTATATCTAATAATTGTATTTCTTCCTAAGATTCATACAAATAGTATCTATTAAAATTAATTGTGGGGGCTGGAGAGATGACTTAGCAGGTAAGGCATTTGCTTGGAAAGCCAAATGACCCCAGTTCAATTCTCCAGGACCCATGTAAGCCAGATGCACCAGGGGGCGCATGCATCTGGAGTTCGTTTACAGTGACTGGAGGCCCTGGTATGCCCATTCTCTCCCTCTCTCTCTCATAAACAAACAAACAAACAAATAAATAAATAAATAAATAAATAAATAAATAAATAAGATATATAAGAAAAAACTTAATTGTGGGCTGGAGAGATGGCCATGCAACCTTGCCATGCAACCATGAGGACAAGAGCAAACGTGTCACAAACATTTATGCACCACCCCTCAAAAAAATTGTAGTTTATATTCCCAGCACTTCAGAAGCAAAAGAAAGATTTCCATGAGTTCTAGGCTAGCCTGGGTTACAAAGCAAGTTCCAGGTCAGCCTTGATGACTTTGTCAAATTAAATTAATTAATTAATAAGCAAGCAAACAAACAGCACGAAAGGAAGTTTAGGAACATTAACCTTAAGAAGCAAAAAAAAAGCCGGGCATGGTGGTGCACATCTTTAATCCCAGCACTCGGGAGGCAGTGATAGGAGGATCACTGTGAGTTCAAGGCCATCCTGAGACTACAGAGCAAATTCCAGGTCAGCCTGGGCTAGAGTGAGACCCTACCTCAAGAAAGGAAAGAAAGAAAGAAAGAGAGGGGGGGGAGAAAGAAGGAAAGAAAGAGAAAAAGAAAGAAAAGAAGGAAGGAAGGAAAAGAAAATCATAAAAAATTGTTGGGAAAACCAAAAGATTCAAAGAAAGGCATACGAGGTAAAGACATATACACTAAATATTAAGGGATGGTGACACTGTGAGCCCAAATTAAGTCCTCCCTCCTTTAAGTTGTGTTTCTCAGCATGCTGATGGAATGCAAATACAGAAAACCAACACACAGAAGTAGTATTGTTGCTGTTACTATACCCCGACCATGAACTCTTTCAGAAGACTTTGGAAATTGTTTGGGAAGAGAATTTGAAAAATATAAGAGAAACAAGCTACAAAAAACTATAGTAGAACTTGCTGGGTTCATTTTAAAGTTCTTTTCCAATGCTCCCCAAAGGCTACCTGTGAAAGCAGCCTTAGAAATACTACAGAGGATGTGGAAAGGACTCAGTGGGTAAAGTGTTTATTCCTCAAGCACAATGACCAGTTCAGATCCCCATTCTCATATAAATGCTTGTCATGATGACTCACACCTACAATGCAGGCTAGTCTAGCCACATCGGTGAGCTCGAGATTCAGTAAGAGACCCTGCCTCAAAGAATAAGGTGGAGAGTGACTGAGGAAGACCCCAGGTTAAGCTCTGGACATTACCTATTATGATTCTGAATTAATTGATCAAGGTAGTGACTTTAATATAGTGTTTTACAAATTCATAAGGCAATTCCTATGAGCAGGTAAGACTGGCAAAATGCTCTTCCCGATGAATGTACTAATCTTAATTACAATCTCTCATAAATTGAAGATTCTGATTCAACAGGTTAGAAACCTGAGATTCCACTTTTTTTAAAGGCTTTAAGGTGCTTCACTGTTGTTGTTAGCAGCACAAGTTTGATTACCACAGGAAAGACTGATGATGCTGCAAACATCCTACCCATATACTAACTCTGGGCTTTGCTTGCTCTAGTTCTCCTTTGTAAATGCCACATGGGGTCCTACAGAATCTACCTTGATTAACTAGTCCAGCATCACACTGCCAGTAAGTAGCACAGAGAGTAACCAAGGCTTCTGACTCTGAACTCATGCACACTAGAGCACTCCAAACTCCTGGCATGAAGCAGGACCACTATTAAGGATATATTTCATTTAATCCCAGCACTCGGGAGGCAGAGGTAGGAGGATCGCCTGAGTTCGAGGCCACCCTGAGACTACATAGTAAATTCCAGGTCAGCCTGAGCTAGAGTGAGACCCTACCTCAAAAAACAAAAACAAAACAAAACAAAACAAAAAGGTGTATTTTACATTATATAATTCCACAGAACTAAAAAAATAAATTATAGACAGAATCTTGCATGCCACATGCTATGTAGTTGAAGATAGGCTTGAACTTCTGAGTCCTGCTTCACCTCCCTAGTTCTGAGGTTATAGCCTGCACCACCATGCCTGACTTGTGAGGATCAACTCCAGGACCTCGTGCATGTTTGTCAAGTACTCTACCGACTGCACTGCATCTTCAGCCCAGAACAAAAATTTTTTTCAGTTGAAATTATTCTTTATTTTTGATTATTGACAACTTCCATAATTATAGACAATAAACCATGATAATTCCCTTCCCCACCTTCACTTTTCCCTGCACAACTCCACTCTTCATCATATCCTCTCCCCCTCTCAATCAGTCTCTCTTTTATTTTGATGTCATCATCTTTTCCTCCGATTATAATGGTCTTGTGTAGATAGTGCCAAGCACTGCAAGGTCATGGATATCCAGGCCATTTTGTGTCCAGAACAAAATATTTAAAAAAATAAATAAAAGTAGAGCCAGGAGTGGTGGCACATGCCTTTAATCCCAGCACTAGGGAGTCAGAGGACTGCCATGAGTTCAAAGCCATCCTGATACTACATCAATTCCAGGTCTGGCCTGAGCTACAGCAAGACCTTATCTCCAAAAAACAAAAACAAAAATCAAAAGTAAATAAAATTTAAAAATAAAAGTAAACAGTCCAAGTGAGTCACAAAATAGTTCTTCCTAAAGGTAACTTACTTTCAATGCCTCTATAGGGTTAAATAGTAGAGGGAAAATATTTAATGTCTTTGCATCATATAAGATATTAATGCATAAAGACAGAGCTCAGGATATGTAACCCCATGATACGCTGCTTTGGCCTACTGTTTATTTTAAGGCATCTAAGAAACAGAAGATCCAGGATAGGATTCTTGACTCTTCTTCTCTACCTAAAAATAGACCATTAAAATTCTCCAGGAAGAGAAAACATTCATCTCTAATCTCCAAAGACTGAAAGAGTGAATGAAACAGATCTGCACAAACTTGTGAAATAAGACCTATCTTTTACTAGTTTTTCCTAACGTATATCTTGGTAAGTTCTTCTCAATTTACTGCTCCTACCTCAAACTTTTTTTAAAAAATTATTTTATTTATTTATTTGAGAGAAAGAGGTAGAGAAATAGGTGGGTAGGGAGAGAGAGAGAGAGAGACAATGGGTGTGCCAGAACCTCCAGCCACTGCAAATGAACACCAGATGCATGCACCCCCTTGTGCATATAGCCTACATGGGTCCTGGGGAATTGAACTTGGGTCCTTTGGCTTTGCAAGAAAGCGCCTTAACAACTAAGCCATCTCTGCAGCCCCCTACCTCAACCTTTTTGTCTTGACATATCATCACAAATTTATCATTTTGTTGTCTAAAAGGTAGCTACATTCTCTGTTATGATCACATCTATCAGATTTTCATCTCAGTGAGGACTCCAACATATATATTAAATTCTAGTAAGGGCTAGAGAGACGGAACAGCAGTTAAGGCACATGCCTGCCAAACCTAAGGATCCAGGTTCGATCCCCCAATACCCACGTAAAGCCAGATGCACAAGGTGGCACATGCATCTGGATTTCGTTTGCAGTGGCTAGAGGCCCTGGTATGCCATATTCTCTCACTCTCTCACTCAAATAAATAAAATATTTTTTAAAAACTTGTTAAGGGCTGAAGAGATAGCTTAGTGGTTAAAGATGCTTGCCTACGAAGCCTAACGTGCCAGGTTTGCCTCTCCAGATCAAACATTAGCCAGACACACAAAGGTGAGGCAAGTACAAGGTTACTCATGCCCAGTATGTGACACAAGCATCTGGAGTTCAATTTTAGTAGCTAAGGTCCTGGCACACCAATTCTGTCTCTCTCTTTCTCTCTGAAATAACTTTTTTTAATTTTAAAAACTTGTTAAAATTTTAATAAAATATATATCCCTGTCTTCTGAATCTATTTTTAATTCTTAACACCAGCTAGGGAAAGAAAGTAAAAGATGAATTTTTCCTCACCTATAAAACAACAATGGTCCATTTACAAAGGGGGGTACAGGACTGTGCTTGTTTAGTAAGGAAAATAGTGTTATAGATTATTAAAAATTTATGGAACCAGATGTAGTAGGACTTGCCTTTAATACCAGCACTTGGGAGGCAGAGAGAGGAGGATGGTTGTGAGTTTGAGACCAGCTTGAGATTACATAGTGAATTCCAGGTCAGCCTGGGCTAAAGCCAGACCCTGCCCCCAAAAATAACATCAACACCACCAAAAAAAAATTATGGAGGTCTGAACCTAAACAAAGGGACAAGTAAAAGGTTACTTAGTCATCTACTAACTACAATAATACTCAATGCAAAATAATTATTCTAATGAGAAATTGTTTACCTTTTGAAACAGATGCTAATCAATAATAATGATCAGAAAGTTTTTCCTTTCAATAAACCAAAATTTGTTTCTATGATTTCTAGTTAAATGGCTTAACTCAGAAAGCTTTTGGGTGACAACAAAGAGGTTGAAATTCTCTTCCCTGGTCAAAATCACATCTAGGGCTGGAAAGATGGCTTAGCAGTTAAGGCACTTGCCTAAGAAGCCTAATGATCCAAGTTTAACACCCCAGAACTCACGTTAGCCAGATACACAAAGTCACGCTTGTGCATGTGTAAAAGGTCCAGAGTTCACTGCAGTGGCTAGAAGCACTGGCATGACAATTCTCTGTCCACCCTTGCTCTCTCTCATTAAAAAAAAAAAAAAAAAAAAAAAAAAAGCATGTATTTGAAGTAACAACACGAAGCCTCTGCTCTAGTCACATTTCAGTGATATCCTTAGCACCTAAATGTCTATTTTTAAGTACAAGGATGACATCATTTATAGGCACATATCATTATGTTCAGATAGCATTTCATTTTTACGTGCAAGAAAAATTAAGAGCCTGAAAGACAGGAGTAAATGAAGACGAGATATAAATCCTGAACATTGGACTCTATAACCTAACTATTATGAAGAAGCCATGTGCTTCAATATTTCAAAGTGAAATAATATTTAATTCAGCATTATCTAGAGGGCTTTAATCTCAAATCTACCATTTACTGTTTATATGATTTGTTACTATGAAATACCTCAAACTGAAAAAACTACTTATCACACATTATCAACAACAGTATCAATAATGGATATCAAATTACCTATGATTTTGAAAATTTCCTAAGCACACATTAGTGGTAAAGCATGAAGGCAGAGCTAAGCACTAACAATTAGGGGCTGGAGAGATGGCTTAGCAGTTAAGTTTACCCCAGTACCCACATAAGCCAAGCACATGGTGGTGCATGCACATGTCTGGAGTTTGTTTGCAGTGGCTAGAATCCCTGGCAGGCCCATTCATATTTCTTTCTTTCTCTCTTTTTCTCTCTCAAATAAATAAAAATAATATTTTTTTAAAAAAAATTTGCCAGGGCTGGGCGTGGTGGCACACATACCAGCATTTGGGAGGCAGAGGTAGGAGGATTGCTGTGAGTTCAAGGCCACTATGAGACTATATAGTGAATTACAGGTCAGCCTCAGCTAGAGCAAGACACTACCTCAAAAAACCAAAAAAAGAAAAAAAATTCCAGTTGCTTGTGGACAAGCAGAGTAAGGCTGCTGCGAGGAAGTTCACAGGAAAGGCTTTGGTTTAAAAAAAAAAAAAAAAAGATCAACCTTTGTAAGAGACAATATATGCTTCTTGGGACAAAAGAACATTTACAAAACTTTAAACAGAAAACTGAAATAATGTTTTTTGTAATTCACTTAAGTTACTAGAAATAGACTAGCAACAGAGTAAGTCGACAGTGACTATTATACATAACAGCTAGTAGTTTATTATTTATTAATATTTTATAATAATTTATATTTGTATTAAATATTTATTGATAGTTCTATTTTGCTATTTTAATTTCTATTTGCATGTAGAAAATTTTTAATATTTTTATTTATTTATTTGCAAGCAGAGAGAGATAGACAAAGAGAATGGGCACACCAGCCGCTGCAAATGAACTCCAAATGCATATGCCACTTTGTGTATCTGGCTTACATGGGTACTGGGGAACCGAACCTGGGTTGTTAAACTTTGCAGCAGAGTGCCTTAACCACAAAGCCATCTCTCCAGGCCTTGCGTGTAGAAATTTTGTGTTATTGACATGTTAAGAGGGGAACTTATAACATATGTAACAAGATATTTCTGAGAATTAAAAGGAGTCACTTAATACCTAAATTCATTCATGACACAATCATCCTATCTATGATAGGAACTTACCAATATTAAGCTAGGAATCAAGTAAATTAATTCAATTTCTAGATTTTTTTACTAAAATCATGAAAATACTATACAATATCCTTATTCCATTCTCTTCTATTCTAGATTTGTTAGTTCTTAGGCAATTTAAGTATACATATTATTTTAAGTTTTTAGAAATATTTTTGTTTATTTATTTGCAAGCAGAGAGAAACAGAAGAAGAAAAACAAGACAGAATGGGCACACCAGAGCCTTCAGCTACTGCAAATAGACTCCAGACACACGCACCACTTTGTATGTCCAGCTTTAAGTGAGTATTGGAGAATCAAACTTGGGTCATTAGGCTCTGCAGGCAAGCACCTTAACTACAAAGCAATCACTCCAGTCCTTAAATATTATTTTATATAGCATTGAGAATACTCTAGAAGATGCTGTACAAGGCTGAGGTTTATATTTAAAATTGGAATTTAACAAGAAAAAGCAAATACTTGGCATGTGTTACCACTTGGCACATGTACAGCCATGACAACATCACTGAACTTTTATAACACTGCTTACTGCTAAACATGAAGCCACAGACTTATCTATTTAAAACTCAATTCAAGAGCTGGACATGATAGTATATATGTTTGATCCTACCACACAAGAGAATGAGGCAGAAATACTATTGTGAGTTTTAGGCTAATCTGGGTTATTATATAGCAAGTGAAGCCAGACAAGGTTGTATTATGAGACCTTGTGTGTGTGTGTGTGTGTGTGTGTGTGTGTGTGTGTGTGTATATGTATGTATGTATGTATGTGTATGTATGTGCATATATATATATATATATATTTGGTTTTTCAAGGTAGGGTCTCACTCTAGCCCAGGCTGACCTGGAATTCACTATGTAGTCTCAGGGTGGCCTTGAACTCATAGCGATCCTCCAAGTACTGAGATTAAAGGTGTATACAACCACACCTGGCTCAAAAACATATATAACTATTTTAAAAGCACAATGGTGGATAGCAAAACTGGAAAGAAGCATACTCACTTGCTTTCTTCATCTAAGAGATGCAGTAGTCCTGTTGGCTTTTTGCTAATAAGATCTATGCAGCAAGTATTATCAATATAATCTATGTTGTGCCAGCTGATACCTTCAGTTCTATATTCCTCCTAGGAAAACCAAATAACAAAATAACAATTTATTTATCTTGCAGAAAACAATAAAGACTGAAAAGCTTTCAACAAGATTTAAAATAAGAGTCTGTTGCTAACCTTTTTGTTGTTATTAGTCACTAGTCCGTATATTGGATTGTGTAACCCTTGACAGTGTTTATCAGCTTTCTTGAAAAAGTAGCTGGTAACCAAATTTTTAAGTTAGAACCCTATTCCAAAAACTACATTACTTCATGAGAGGTAATACAAACCAGGAACTGAAAACCTAGTCAAAAGCCTATGGCGGGAGAGTTCATGAGCCCTAAGGGAGTAATGCCTACTGCTGTCTGGCTAAGTGTATATATTATGCCCACCAAACTGTCCTGTAAGCACTTTTTAAAAATGTTTATACCCATATATTAATGCCACTCTCACTTTTGGTCACACCCTCCAAGCTCAGGGTCTATTGCAGAAAAGGGGGCGGAAAGAATGTAAGCACTAAAGGAAGGGTACCACTCCTTACAATGCAACTGTCCAGACAGAAATTGGGCTCAATATCCATGACCTCGCAGTGCCTAGCAATACCTTCACAAGACCTTCATTATAGAAGAAAAAGATGATGACATTAAATTAAAAGAGAGGCTAATGGGGAGGGATGGGATATGATGGAGAATGGAGTAGTGAAGGGAAATATCATGGTTTATTGACTCTAAGTATAGATGTTGCCAATAAAAAAAATTTAGAAAAAGCAAACAAAAAAAAAGAACTGATCATCTTAAACATATTTCCTTGTATATTTTGTAATGCTTTACATATGATAGTAACAGCAAAAAATGCTTTTCCTGCAGGGCATGGTGGCGCACGCCTTTAATCCCAGCACACGGGAGGGCAGAGGTAGGAAGATCGCTGTGAGTTCGAGGCCACCCTGAGACTACATAGTGAATTCCAAGTCACCCTGGGCTAGCATTAGACCCTACCACAAAAAAAAAAAAAAAAAAAAAAAAACATTTTGTTACTGTTTGATAATGTTTTCCAATCTTTTTCTACATAAACTATAAAAGTTCTTTGTCTAATTTTGTAATCTATTCACTTAGATTCAGCCACTTTCAAAAATAATTTTTACTGTTCTTCATTCCTTCTTACAGATTAAGCTATAATTAGTAATAAGGTAGACTAATAAGCATGCCTCAATAACATACTTCCATTTTAAGGAAGTATCCCATTGTCTTCTACCTTCCACTGTTTCCTCTTAAAAAAAAGAAAAAAAGGACTGCCAGTACTACTGCTGCATCTCTAAACATACTTTTGTTTCCTCTGTGAACTTTTTAGATTGCTTTAAGAATTTTAGAGCTATACAAATATGTTTTATTTATTTTGGGTGTGTGTTATTTTTACTGATCAGGTTAAGTATTTTCTTCTGATCTATCTGACAATTTACTTTCTCTTACCTTATACCTAATTGTTTAAAATATCTTTTTTATTTATTTATTTGCAAACACACAGAGAGAGAGAAAGAGAGGCAGACAAAGACAGAATGGGCATGCCAGGGCCTCTAGCCACTGCAAACGAACTCCAGATGCATGTGCCCCTTGTGCATCTGGCTTACAATTTATTTTCTCTTCCCTTATACCTAATTGTTTAAAACATCTTTTTTTCTAAACTTTTAGTTCTAAATTTTCTTAAATTTGGGGACTTTTTAGGAAGTTTTTAATAAACATATTGTTCTTTTTAAAATATTTTTCTTGGGCTGGAGGGATGGCTTAGTGGTTAAGGTATTTGCCTGCAAAGCCAAAGGACCCAAGTTTGATTCCCCAGGACCTATGTTAGCCAGATGCGTAAGGGGGCACACACATCTGGAGTTTGTTTGCAGTGCCTGGAGGCCCTGGCGTGCCCATTCTCTCTCTCTCTCCCCCTCTTTCTCTGTCAAATAAATAAATAAAAATATTTTTCTTAAAACCAGTTCTCTCATTTTTTTGGTTTGGATTTTGTTTTTTTCAATGTAGGGTCTCACTCTAGTTCAGGCTGATCTGGCACTCACTCTGTAGTACCAGGCTGGACTTGAACTCACAGCAATCCTTCCACCTCTCACTTCAGTGCTGGGATTAAAGGCATGCAATACCATGACCAGTTTAAAACCAGTTATTTTAAAAGTTTTTATTTATAGCCAGGCGTGGTGGCGCACGCCTTTAATCCCAGCACTCGGGAGGCAGAGGTAGGAGGATCACCGAGAGTTCGAGGCCACCCTGAGACTACACAGTGAATTCCAGGTCAGCCTGAGCCAGAGTGAGACCCTACCTCACAAAAAAAAAAAAAAAAAAAAAAAAAAAAAAAGTTTTTATTTATTTATTTATTTACTTACTTATTTATTTTATTCATTTGAGAGAGAGAAAGAGGTAGAGAGAGAGAGAGAATAGGCAGAGCAGGGCTTCCAGCCACTGCAAACGAACTCCATATGCATTTGCCCAATATCTTCAAATTCATTCTGTTTGATTTTTTGGAATTGTTCTCTAAGACAAGGTTAGTCAGAATTTTCTAGTCTAGAAATAGCCACATCTTCCCAGATAAACTAGTGGCAAAAAAAAATGGTTGCTAGGGGAGGGGGAACATGCCCCTTGTGCATCTGGCTTACGTGGGTTCTAGGGAACTGAACTGGGATCCTTTGGCCTTGCAGGCAAGCGCCTTGACTGCTAAGCCATCTCTCCAGTCCCTAAAACCAGTTATTTTAAAGCCTATAGACAACATTGTTATCTGGACCCCCATGGTACTATCTAAAGTCCCATTTCTCTTGGCTTTTATTCACATTGGTTTATCTCCATATTGTTTTTCCTTCCTTCCTTCTTCCCTTCCTTGCTTCCTTCCTCCTTCCCCTCTCCCTTCCTTTGCTCCCTCCTCTTTGCTCCTCTTCTCGTGCTTCCTTTTTTCTTTTTCTAAATGGAGTTAATTGTGGTACTAGGATGCTCTCTTCCTCTAGTACTGACAGCATTTGCTAATGTCTAAGAACACTTAAATTGTTCTGCTCTTTTTTGACCCAACTAGCAACTGAAGTATCTTAAACTTGGCCTCAGCCCCTAGATACCTAGTCTACTCCTAGTTCAGCTTTGCTCCTAATATCTATGTATGGGTGGTCTAGGCTTTAAGACAATGAAGTTACCATGGGCTTTCACTTTACTTTTTAGTTAGTAGAAAATTCTACTCTATGCCTCAGATGCTTAATACTAGTTTACTAACTTTGTATCAGATGAGAAGCCATCTCTAGACAGAAAGCAGCCCCCACATGGCTGAACTCAGCTGCCTAGATTTCCCCCTTACAGATCTAGTTAGTTCTTCACTTATTTGAAGTTGGCCCAATATCTTCAAATTCATTCTGTTTGATTTTTTGGAATTGTTCTCTAAGACAAGGTTAGTCAGAATTTTCTAGTCTAGAAATAGCCACATCTTCCCAGATAAACTAGTGGCAAAAAAAAATGGTTGCTAGGGGAGGGGGAACATGTTCTTCAGTGGTACAGTAAACAATCCCCCACCCATGCTCATGTAAGCAACCCTGACTAAACTCAGTGGCTCACAGAAAGAAAGAAAGAAAGAAAGAAAGAAAGAAAGAAAGAAAGAAAGAAAGAAAGAAAGAAAGAAAGAAAGAAAGAAAGGGAGGGAAGAAAGAAAGAGGGAGGGAGGGAGGGGAGGGAGGGAGGGAGGGAGGGAGGGAGGAGGGAGGAGGGAAGGAGAGAGAGAGAGAGAGAGAGAGAGAGAGAGAGGGAGGGAAGGAGGAGGGAGGAAAGAGAGAGAGAAAGAAAGAAAGAGGGAGGGAGGGAGGGAGGGGGGAGGGGAGGGAGGGAGGGAGGAAAGAGAGAGAGAAAGAAAGAGAGAGAAACAGAGAGAAGGAAGGAAGGAAGGAAGGAAGGAAGGAAGGAAGGAAGGAAGGAAGGAAGGAAGGAAGGAAGGAAGGAAGGAAAGGAGGAAGGGACAGCAGGAGTTGGGGGAGGGGTGAAAAAGGGTAATGGAAGACTAGGGAGATGGCTCAAAAGTTAAAGGTGCTTGCCTGCAAAGCCTGCCAGCCTAGATTCAATTCCCCAGAACCCATGTAAAGCCATGTGCAAAAAGTGGCACATGAATCTAGAGTTCGCAGCACAAGGAGGCCCTGGTGTGCCCACACTCACTCACTATATTTATAAATAAATAAATATACTTTTAAGGGCTGGAGATGGTTTAGCAGTGGAGGTGCATGCCTGCAAAGCATAAGGACCCAGGTTCAACTCCCCAGAAACCACATAAGCCAGATGCAAAGGTGGCATATGCATCTGGAATTCAACTGCAGTGGCTGGGTCCCTTGGTGTGTCCATTCTTTCTTTCTCTCTCTCTCTGTCTCTCTCTCAAATAAATAAATGAATACAACATTTTTAAATACTTTTTAAAAATAATTTTTAGGGAGAGAGGAAAGGGGGTGAGAATTGGCGTTCAGCCACTATAATCAAACTTCACACGATTGTGCTACCTAGTGAACATGTGCAACCTTGTGCTTGCCTCGCCTTTGTGTATCTGGCTTACATGGGTCCTAGAGAGTCAAACATGAGTCCTTGGGCTTCACAGGTAAGTACCTTCATTGCTAAGCCATCTCTCCAGTCCAAAAATACTTTTAAGAAGAGTAATGGAGGGTGAATATGATCCCATTATACAAATGCTTGAAATTTGATGTCAAAAGATAAAATACAATTTAAAATATTTTCCAGGGCTAGAGAGATGGCTTAGCGGTTAAACATTTGCCTATGAAGCCTAAGGACCCCAGTTCGAGGCTCAATTCCCCAGGACCCACATAAGCCATCTGGAGTTCAGTTGCAGTAGCTGGAGGCCGTGGTGCGCCCGTTCTCTCTCTCTCTCTCTCTGCCTCTTTCTCTCTCTGACTGTTGCTAATAAATAAAAATAAAACAAAAAAAATTTTAATAATTTCCAATCTAATAACATGAACACAGAATGAAAACTAAAACCTACTATATTAAGAACTCACTTCCAGTTAAGATGGAGGCATAGGAACCATGTCAAACAAGCCTAAGGTAGAAAAAGCCAAAAAAAACCACAGCAAAATATACTCTTCTACTAAAAAGTGAGGTACATAATAAATTATCAACTGCAGCAGATAAGTAGGAGAGTTCCAAAGCATCTAGAGCCCACAGAAGCAGGCAGAAGCAGTTCCAGCAGCGGTGGCACCAGTTCCACATGGCCACAGCTGCAAGGCTTGGCCGGAGCTGCAGGATTTTAAAGCAAGGTGAGGGGATTTTCCACTCACAACTGCCTCCACAAAAACTCAAGAAACATGGAAGGGAGGACAGCAGAGACCAGTGGAGGGGCTTGTGAGGAAGAGGATAGTGAGGACCAGTGGAAGAAATTCAGCCACCATCCACAGCCTGCCCATCATCCACAGCCTGCCCTCCCCCTGCTGCCAGCTCCAGCACCAGCAAGCACCAGAGACCTGGGGAAGGGAACCTTACACAACAACACCTGGCACAGGCGATCAGAGCAGCAACCCACAGACCCAGCCATCCCAAAAGGTAACTGAGATTACACCAGGTCAGGACCCGCCAAATAGGCCTGGTATATAGGCTTGCACTGGAGGTGCTAATTTCACATACCTTCTCAGGGTAAATTATATATTAAACCTGATGGATGGTCAGAGTTGCAATTCGTAAATAAGCTGTATTTTGGGCTTGTTGTTTGTTTATTCCTGATTTATAGTGCCTTTGTTTCCTCTTCTGGCATTTGTTGGGGAAGGGTCTCACTCAGTCACAAGCTGACCTTGGAACCCTCTACAGACCAGAAATCTTAGCCTCCCAATCGACAGGTTTAAGGATATGGCCTCAATTCCCCAACCAAAAGTCATAGGTTTGCAGACTGGGTTAAAAAGCAGGATCCTTCAATTTGTTGCCTCCAAGAAACTCACCTTTCTACAAAGGATGGACATGATCTTAGGGTGAAAGATAGGAGAATGGTGTTTCAAGTAAATGGGACTAGAAAACAAGCAGGGGTCGCTATCCTAATACCGGACAGGGTAGACTTCAGACCAACATTAGTTAGGAAAGATAAGGAAGGTCACTTTATATTGATTAAAGGAACGCTCCAACAGGACATTACAATCCTAAACATATATGCACCTAACACAGGGGCTCCCAATTTCATCAAACAAACACTATTAGAACTAAGGTCACAAATAACACCAAACACACTTGTAGTGGGTGACTTCAACACCCCACTCTCACAAATTGACAGATCATCCCGGCAAAAAATAAACAGAGATGCTTCTGGATTAAATGAGGTCATAGAACAAATGGACCTAACAAATATACACAGGACATTTCATCCATATGTTGCAGAATACATTCTTTTCAGCAGCACATGGATCATTCTCTAAAATAAACCATATATTAGTAATGACACAAGACAAATCTTAAACAAATACAGGAAAATTGAAATAATTTCTTGCACTCTATCTAATCACAATGGGATCAAACTACAAATCAATAGCAAGAAAAGCTATAGAGCATACACAAAATCATGGAAACTAAACAATATACTACTAAATGATGAATGGGTCAATGAAGAAATCAAGAAGGAAATCAAAAAATTCATAGAGTGAAATGATAATGAGAACACAACATACCAAAACCTTTGGGACACAATAAAGGCAGTCCTAAGAGGGAAATTTATAGCTTTAAGTGCCTATATTAAGAAATTAAAAGCCAGGCATGGTAGCACATGCCTTTAATCCCAGCACTCAGGAGGCAGAGTTAGGAGAATTGCCATGAGTTCAAGGCCACCCTAGACTACACAGTGAATTCTAGGTCAGCCTGGGCTAGAGTGAGACACTGCCTCAAAAAACCAAAGAAGACAGCCTGGGCCAGAGTGAGACCCTACCTCAAAAAAAAAAAAAAAAAAAAAAAAAAGAAGGAAGGAAGGAAGGAAGGGAGGGAGGGAGGGGGAGGGAGGGAGGGAGGGAGGGAGGGAGGGAAGAAGGGAGGGAGAAAGAAGAAAGAAAGAAGAAAAAAGAAAGAGGAAGATCGCAAGTAAACATCTTAATGCTTCACCTTAAAAAGAAGAACAAGGCAAACTGAAAGTCAATAGACAGGAAGAAATAAAAAAGATTAGGACAAAGATTAATGAAATAGAAACCAAAAAAACAATCCAAAGAATTAATGAAGCAAAGAGTTGGTTCTTTGAAAGGATAAACAAGACTGATAAACCCTTAATAAATCTGACCAAAAGAAAGAGAGAAGAAACACAAATTAATAAAATTAGAGATGAAAAAGGCACCATCACAAGATACCAGAGAAATTAAAAATATCATAGGGGTATACTATAAGAACATATACTCCACAAACTTCGAAAATCTGAAAGAAATGGATGATTTCCTTGATTTATATGCCTTACCTAAATTAAATCAAGATGAGATTAACCACTTAAATAGACCTATAACAAGTATGGAGATCCAAGCAGTTATAAAAAATCTCCCAACTAAAAAACGTCCAAGCCCAGATGGATTCACTAGTGAATTTTACCAGACCCTCATGGAAGAACTAACACCAATGCTTCTTAAACTTTTACATAAAATAGAAAAGGAAGGAATCCTACCAAACTCTTTCTACGAAGCCAGCATCACCCTGATCCCAAAACCAGACAAAGATAAACAAAAAAAGAAAATTATATACCAATCTCCCTCATGAACATAGATGCAAAAATTCTCAACAAAATATTGGCAAACAGAATACAAGAATGTATCAGAAAGATCATTCACCTCGACCAAGTAGGCTTTATCCCAGAGATGCAGGGATGGTTCAACATACCCAAGTCGGTAAATGTAATACATTATATAAATGGACTGAAGGACAAAAATCACATGATCATCTCATTAGATGCAGAAAAAGCATTTGACAAAACCAACATCCCTTCATGATAAAAGTCCTACAGATTCTGGGAACAGAAGGAACATATCTCAACATAATAAAGGCTATTTAAGACAAACCCACAGCCAACATAATACTAACTGAAGAAAAACTTGAAGCTGTTCCACTAAACTCAGGCACAAGACAAGGGTGTCCACTGTCCCCACTTTTATTTAATATAGTACTGCTGTAAGTATTAGCCACAGCAATAAGGCAAGAGACACACATAAAAGGGATACAAATTGGAAAGGAAGAGATCAAGTTAGCATTATTTGCAGATTATATGATTCTATACATAAAGGACCCTAAAGACTCTACCAGCAAACTGTTAGAGCTGATAAACACCTATAGCCATGTAGTGGGATACAGAATAAACACACAGAAATCAGTAGCCTTCCTATATGCTAACAACAAACATACAGAGGATGAAATCAGAGAATCACTCCCACTCACAATTGCATCCAAAAAAATCAACATAACCAAGGAAGTGAAGGATCTCTATAATGCTAACTTTAAAACACTCAAGTGAAACATTGCAGAAAACACTAGGAAATGGAAAGACATTCCTTGTTCTTAGATTAAAAGAATCAATATTGTGAAAATGGCAATCCTACCAAAAGCAATCTACACATTTAATGCAATCCCCATCAAAATTCCAACGGCATTCTTCATGGAAATAGAAAAAACAATCCAAAAATTCATTTGGAAGCACAAACAAACCTCGAATATCTAAAACAATCTTGAGCAACAAAATTAAGGCTGGTGGTATCACCATACCTGATTTTAACCTGTATTACAGAGCCATAGTAACAAAAACACCATGGTACTGGCACAAAAGCAGACATATAGATTAATGGAACAGAATAGCGGACCCAGATGTAAGTCTCGGTAGCTATAGCCACCTGATCTTTCATATTTAATTTTCATCTTCTTAATTGATTCTATATTTAGTATTCATTTCATCCAAGATGCCAGTAATATACATAGAAATTAAACAATACTTAATCTGCCTTTTCACAGCAAATCCATTTTAAGCCCAGAAACATGAGGATATGAAAATGAAAATGATCAAAATGCATGGCAGCAAAGTACACCAAAAGAGACACACACTAGATCATAAAATAAATACTGAGACATGAGAGCACATAAAAAAAAAAGACGCACCATTGAGAATTTAAATTTTCTGACTCCAAACTACCACATTGTATAATTTTATAACATTTAAGGTAGCAAGAAGATGTGCAGCCTAATAATCCGTATGCCATCCGCCATTATACCCTTTAGGTAGCATAATGTGGTAAAGGTAGGACAGAAAGTAACAACCCCAATAGTAGGGACTTCATTTTTTTTTAATGTGAAAAAAATATTTTAGGTTAATGGGTTTCATTATGGCAAACATAGTGACCTAGCTCAGAAAAGCAATCAAAATTCAACAACCCTAACAAACCCCCAAACCAACCCACATATCTTTTCATTCAAAGAGGCACTTAAAGAAGCACATATTGCAAAGGAATGTGCTAACGACTAAAAAGAAATGTATGTTTGACATGGTCAGAAGCTCTACAATTTATTCTTGAAATATTTTAAATAGTTATAACTACTACTCAAACATTTGAGGAGAGTCCAAGCATACATATATGTAGGTACTCACTTGCTCCAACTTGAAGATATGCTGATTAAAATAGTGCTGTAGGCGTTCATTAGCAAAATTAATACAGAACTGTTCAAAGCTATTACTTTCATAATCTTCAAACCCAAAAATATCAAGAACACCAATGGACAAAGTCTGTAAAATAAGAGAAAATTTAGTTTAAAGATGATACTCAAATTTGTAATGACAATGGCCATATTATAAGTATAAAAATGCTTCCTTCTACAACAGTAGAGAGGATTGGTTCTGGCCAATATTCAAACAAAATATACCACAATTAATAAAAACTTTAGTTTACTTAGTAACAGTTTTAGAAGCACATTTGTACATTATATACAAAAATTAGTTAGAAATATTTTGCCCATTAAAAAATCACTTATTAATTTGCAAAAATATGTGTGCACATATACACAGGGTACATCAGGGTTTTCTACAACTTCAAACAAATGTCCACTTGGCTTACTGAACCCAGGCCTGCAAGCTTTGCAAACAAGGATCTTTAACTTCTCAGCTATCTCCCTGACCCTGTATCTTCCTTATTTAAAAAGATATGAATATCTATTTAATTTTTATTTATTTATTTGAGAAAGAGAGAGGCAGATAGAGAGAAAATGGGCACATCAAGGCTTCCAGCTTCTGTAAACGAACTCCAGACACATGTGCCACCATATGTATCTGGCTTCCTTGGGTACTGGGGAATCAAACCTGGGTCTTCGGTTTTGCAGGCAAGCACCTTAACCACTAAGCAATCTCTTCAGCCCTCAAAAAACATTTTTTAAAAGTATGTAGTTTTGGGCCGGGCGTGGTGGCGCACGCCTTTAATCCCAGCACTCGGGAGGCAGAGGTAGGAGGATTGCTGAGAGTTCGAGGCCACCCTGAGACTACATAGTGAATTCCAGGTCAGCCTGAGCCAGAGTGAGACCCCTAAAAAAAAAAAAAAAAAAAAAGTATGTAGTTTTGGGGTCTTTCCAAGTCAGGGCAGGCTACATATTACATATTCTTGGTTGGTTTAATAATCTATATTTTGGTGTTGAGTATTGTTGCCTTTGATGTTCCTGATTCACAGGGCCTTTGTTTTTTTTCTTCTCTCATTATTGGGGGTAGGGTCTGACTCAGTTCCAGGCTGACATGAAACCCATTTCAGACCAGAAATGTCAACCTTCCAGTTGACAAGATTAACATACACATCCGTAGGGACTTTGGCTTTATTACATTATCTGTTTGTTTTAATCTCCACTACTGCACAAAAACTATTGAGATTCCATCTCACTCCTGTCAGAATGGCTATCATCAAGAAAACAAATGACAATAAATGTTGGCAAGGATATTAAAAAAAGGAACCTTCAACACTGTTGGTGGGAATGTAATCTGGTTACAGCCATTGTGGAAATCAGTATGGAGGTTCCTGAGACAGCTAAAAATAGATTTATCAGGGCTGGAGAGATGGCTTAACAGTTAAGGCACCTGCCTCCTAAGTCTAAGAATGCCAGTTCCAATCTCCAGGTCCCACGTTTAGCCAGATGCAAAGTGACACAAGGGCACAAAGCCACACTTGCCCCTAAGGGGGCCCACTCATCTGGAGTTCGTTCGCAGCAGCTAAGAGGCTGCTGGTGCACCCATTCTCTATCTGTCTTCCCCCCCCGCCTCTCTCTCAAAAAAAAAATAGATTTATCATATGACCTAACTATACCACTCCTAAGCATATATCCTAAGGACTCGTCACAATAGCTATGAAATGGAACCAGCCTAGATGTCCCTCAACTGATGAGTGGATAATGAAGATGTGGTACATTTATACAATGAAGTTCTATTTAGCAGGAAAGAAAAATAAAATTATGAAATTTGCAGGGGAAATGGATGGATATGGAAAGGATTATACTTAGTGAGGTAACCCAGGCCCAGAAAGACAAGTGCTGAATATTCTCTCTCATATGTGGACCCTAGCTTCAAATGTTTGGACTTGTGAGTTGGAATTAAATTTAGTACCCTTAAATCCCAGCACAGGAGAGGCAGAGGTAGGAGGATTGCCATGAGTTCAAAGCCAGCCTGAGACTACATAGTGAATTCCAGGTCAGCCTAGACTAGAGTGAGGCCCTACCTTGGGAGAAAAAAAAAAGCACTCCCATTCTTTTCCTTTCTTTCCTTCTTTCTTTCTTGCTTCCCTCCCCTTCTTTTTCTCCTCTCCTTCCTCATTCGCTCTTGCTCAAAACACACACACACTCTCTCTCTCTCAACTAAATACCTAACTAACTAACTAAATATTTTTTTAAAGACAAAAATCTACAAAACAGCACTTAAGATATAAAGAAATAATAGAAGTTGGGAGACTACAAAGTGAATTCCAGGTCAGCCTGGGTTAGAATGAGACCTGGGGCGGGGAGGGAGGGAGGGGAGGGGAGGGAGGAGGGAGGGAGGGAGGGAAGGAGGGAGGGGGGAGGGAGGGGAGGAGGAGGAGGGGAGGGAGGGAGGGGAGGGGAGGGGAGGGGGGAGGGAGGGGAGGGGAGGGAGGGGAGGGGGGGGGGGAGGAGGGGGGGGGAGGGGGGGGGTCTACTGGAAAGAAGGTGGTAGAAAGAAGCCAAAGGAAGGGTAGGACTGCTTACAATGAAATTGTCCAGACACAAAATAGTGCAGATATCCATGCCCATGTAGTGCCTGGTACTACCTACAGAAGACCCTCATAATAGGAGGAAATGATGATAACATCAAAATAAAAGAGATTAATTGGGAAAGGGAAGAAGATATGATGGGGAGTGGATTTGTGAAGGGTAAAGTGGGGAACAGGAGGAATTTATCATGGTTTATTGTCTATAATTATGGAAGTTGTTAATAAAAAAATGTTTGAAACAATACAACTCTTTGATTTTATTTAGACTGCTAAAATGAAACTATCTGAATAGCCTTAGCATGTAAATACATATGCAAAAAAAAAAAAAAAAAAAAAGCCTTGAAGCCAGGTGTGGGTGGTGCATGCCTTTAATCCCAGCACTTGGGAGACAGAGGTAGGAGGACTGCAGTGAGTTCAAGGCAACTCTCAGACTACATAGTGAATTCCAGGTCAGCCTGGGCTAGAGAGAAACCCTTCCTTGGGGATAAAAAAGGTTACTTCATATGAATAGGGAAATAAATAACAGAAGTAAAGGTAATACTACTCTATATATTTCTGTGCTTTAAGACTTCATGTATTAATCAGTTAATTAAAACAGTTTCCAGGAGAAAATACATTATAAAAATCTTTACCTTGTTATCATGTTCCAAATCTTTACTGCTCAGAAGTGCGTGATTGATACGGAAAACTATCCAGTCAAACAGTGCACTATATAAAGACTTAGCCATGGAGTTTCTCACTGTCACGGCCTACAAAACACAAAAGGGTTATGAGTACAAAGTGAAACAGAAATAAGCTGACAGAGATACTATAACACAGTATGTATTTGCTTTCATTTAAGAAAGTAAGCTTACTATCCTGAGCTAGAAATTTTTTTTCTGTTAAAATAAAGAGCCGATAACTGAAGTTTTCTCTGTGTACTTTTAAATTTTATCCAGCTCAAGGAATCTTAGTTAAAAGGGCCATGAAACAAAATAAGTATGTAGGTCACTCAGTTCACAATATTTCTACTGTATGGGGACATATGTTTTCCCAAACTAAAGAGAGTATAACAGGTAGCTTACAAACAAATGACCATACCAACTAAAACAGGGAAGAATATTCTAGAATAAGAAATAAATTTGGTTAAAAAAAAAGCATTAGGGTTGTAGAGATGGCTTTGCAGTTGAGACACTTGCTGGCAAAGGACCCAGGTTCAACTCCCCAGGACCCACATAAGCCAGATGCACAAGGTGGAGCATGCATCTAGAGTTCATTTGCAGTGGCTAGAGACCCTGGCACACCCATTCTCTCTCTGTATCTGCCACTCTGTCTTGTTCTCAAAAACAAATATATAAGACAAGTTCAGAAGACAACCCATTCTCTCTATACCTGCCTTTCTCTCCCCTCAAATAAAATGAATACAACAATAAAATAAATATTTTTAAAATAATTAATTACACAATTAAATATTGTCAAATTAGTATCTTTAGACTATTCACAATCTTAAAATGCAGTTATAATTCCAGCATAATTATATTCCTAATTGTTTTCAGCTCATCATCCACAGTACCCTCTAGAATTATTCTATCCCAGAGACAGTAATAGCATCTTCATTAGGGAATCATTAAATCTATTTTTCCCTCTACAGTACTTTTTTAGGTCCAAATTTATTCTAAAACAATTATAATGTTAATTAAACAAAAAAAAATCACCTTTTATTAAGCCCTTTAAAGCTAGGAATGGTCCCTCTCGCCTGTAATTTCAGCACTCCAGATGCTGAAATATCTAGGATGGCTACTAAGTGAGTTCTAGGCTAGCCTGAACTACAATGTGAAACTGTCTCAAAACAACTTTAAAAATAGGCACAATTATGACATCACAATGGAAGAGACTAATTAGAAAGAAGAAGGGATTCAGTGGAGTGCAGGTTTAGGAGAGGAAAAATGGGGGGGTATGATCATGGTATATTGTCTATACTTATGGAAGTTGTCAATAAAAGTTTTGTTCTTTTTTTTAGGGCTGGAAAGATGGCTTAGCTGTTAAGGTGCATGCCTGGGAAGGCTAAGGACCCAGGTTCAATTCTCCAGGCCCCACATGAGCCAGATGGCACATGGTAGCGCATGCGTTGGGAGTTCGTTTGCAGTGGCTAGAGGTCCTAACACACCCCAACTCTCATTCTCTCCCTCTCTCCCCCTCTGTCGCAAATAAATAAATAAATAAATAAATAAATAAATAAATAAATAAATAAATACAAACAAATCTTTAAAAAAAGTTTTTTTTTTTTTAAGTAGCGTAATGGTTAAGTTTGTGTCAACTTGATTTGTTTAGGAATCCACAGACATTCATCATAAGTATGTCTCTGAGGTTGCCTCTAGGAAGGATTAGCTAAAGGAAGAACCCTTCCCTCAGGGTGAGCCCTTCCCCCAGAGTGGGAGGCCCCTCTTGGAGGAGGGGCTAGTTGATAAAAAGAAGCTCTGGGAAGAAAGGCATCCTCTCCTCCCAGTTGGCTGCCAGTTCTGTTCTCTGTTTGGTGCTTGCTGCTTGCTGCTTTCCAATGTGGCCTGAAGACCAGGGTGGACTGAAAACCAGGGTGGACTGAAGACCAGGGTGGACTTAAGAGCAGCATCTTAAGGCCTTCAGGCCTTCAGTGCCGGATGGGGACTGCTGAGGCATCCAGCCTCGTGCACTGAGCAGCTACCGGGTTCCTTGACTCTTGGGCCTGCAACCTGCTATTGCTGGACTGTTGTAAGCTAATCCAATAAATTCCCTTTTAATACAATTTATTATATCAATTCCGTTCCTCTAGAGAACCCTGACTAATACAAGTAGGTGCTTTAAGGCTAGAGAGAGAGCTCAGCAGTTAAATGCATCTGGAGTTCATTTGCAGTGGCTAGAGGCCCTGGCTCAACTATTCTCTCTCTCTCTCTCTCTCTTTCCCTCTCTCTCTCTGTGTCTAGTAAATAAATAATTCTTTAAAAAATAGGTACTTTAACTTACAAAAAATATAAATGCATATATCAGGCATGGTGGCACACACTTGGTTGGCCAAGGTAGAACGATCACAGTGAGTTCAAGGTTAGCCTGATAATATAGCCTGGACTAGAGCGAAACACCATATATACACATACATACATACATACATACATACATACATACATACATACACACACACACACACACACACACACACACACACACACATATACATACAGGCATACATCTCACAGAACTGAGTCACACAACTTAAAAGAATAGAAAATCCTGGGCTGGAGAGATGGCTTAGCAGTTAAGGCATTTGCTTGCGAAGTCTAAGGATCCCAGTTCGATTCTCCAGGTCCCACATAAGCCAGATGCACAAGGGGGCACACACATCTGGAGTTCATTTGCAGTGGCCAGAGGCCCTGGCACGCCCATTCTCACTCTCCCTCTCTCTCTTTCCCTCTCTCTGTCACAAATAAATAAATAAATAAATAAATAAATAAATAAATAAATAAATAAATAAATAAATCTTTTTAAAAAAAAAAAGCCTGACTACTGGGCTGGAGAGATGGCTTAATGGTTACAGTTCTTGCCTGTGAAGACTAAGGACAAAGCCAAAGGATCCAGTTTGACTCTCCAAGTCCCAAGTAAGCCAGATGCACAAGGGGGCGCATGCATCTGGAGTTCATTTGCAGTGGCTAGAAGCCCTGGCGTGCCCACTCTCACTCTCCCTCTCTGTCTCAAATAAATAAATTAATTAATTAATTAAAATTAAAAACTTTTACAAAAAAAAATAAATAAATAAATAGGCAGATAGGAGGAAAGTTCAAGGCCAAGACTACAAGTTAATTCCAGGTCAGCCTGGACCAGAGTGAGACCCTACTTAGCAAAACAAAAAAAAAAAAAAAAAAAAAAAAAGAAGAAGCAGAACAATGACTTCTAGTGCTTGGCCATCTCTCTTGATGCAGTCCAGGACACCTAACCCATGGAACAGCACCACCCACATTTAAATGGACCTTCCCATTCTCAATTACCCTAATCTAGAAAAACCTCTGATATGACCAGAGTTGTTTCCATGAGGATTCTAAATCCTGTCAAACTGATAACCAACATTAACCATTACAATGTTATTTTCATTTTGAAAATAGGAAAAATTGCAAATGCAAATATTCTAAATATTTTTATTTGCAAGCAAAGAGAGATGAAAGAGAAGCAAGACAAGAGAGAAAGAGAGAGAACGTGTGCCTCTAGAGATTGGAAATGAACTCCAGATGCATGTGCCACTGTGCAGCTGGCTTTACATGGCTACTGAGGAATTGAACCTGGGTCATTTTGCCTGCTTTGCAGGCAAGCACCTTAGCCACTGAGCTATCTCTCAACCCACAAACCCAAATATTCTATGAACATATAAAATGATCTAAATTTCAAAGAAAATCATACCTCTGATAGTTTATATGGTAAAATAAGCTTTTCTCCCACTGTCACCGTCTTCCTTGTAACTAATGCTTCAAATAACATCTCTTCTTTAACCTAAAAAGCAGAAAAGTATAATATGTAAGATTTATGATAAAGGGTTGAATTACTGTACAGAAAGCTAAATAGAGAAAAACAATTGAATGAAAGTTACAAATTTACAACAGAGAAAAAGGAAAACAAAGAAAATATACTGGTAATCTTACTACTGGTCAAAGTGGAATTTACACATCCCATTCACCATAATTCTTCCACTCAAAAAAGAAGACACAGTAAATAACATAAACAGGACTTTTCAAAGAATGCTTGTAAGGCTGGATGTTTAGCTATGTGGCACACTTGCCTGGCATTTGTAAGGCCCTGGGTTCAATCCCCAGAATAACTAACACTCACACTTTCTCTCTCTGCTTTGAGTTTGAAGCCAACACACAGGGAGACCTGCTGTCAACAACATGTGTCTGGGAATGTGGTGGTCTGAATCAGATGTCCCCCATAAACTCATGTGTTTTGAGTAACTGGTCTACATCTGGTAGGAATCTGGGTGGTGGCGGTGGTGTGTTCCTGAGGGGTGGACTTTGGGATATCATGCCAGAGCTTGGCTCATTGTCTTCCTGCTGTTTTCTTCATACTGTGGCAAGATAGTGATGTCCAGCCTCTGCTTGTGTTATGCTTTCCCTGCAAAGACAAAGCCTCCCCTTGGGACTGTAAATCAAAATAAACCCTTTTCTGCCATCAGCTACCTTAGATTGGGTGTTTAGTCCCAGCAACAGGAAAGTAACTACAACAGTGAGTGTGTATGCATGCAAAGAAAAGAAAAGAAAAATTTAAGACGGTTAATCATGATCTCACAACCTAGAAACCTGGACTAATAAATGAAAGTACTTCTGGATTTCAAGGAATATTCATAATGAATATTTATGTTGCAAGGGGTTTATTTTTACTTATGAGTTTTAAATGTTAATGGTGCTGTTTTCTTTATTCCTACTCTCACCTCAAAGGTAAATATTTACTATGGATTAGACATATATCATTTCAAGTTCCCGTTTTTATATCTTTGTATTAAATATATTAATGAATACTGTGTTGTTGGGCATACTTAACTAATTTCTGGTATCATATTGCCTGCATGTTTCTGAAACCTAACCATGATGATCTTGAGCTTCAGCTTATTCATTTTAATGACTATAAAGCATCCTACAATAAGTACACAATCCATTCTGCTATTTACACCACTTACAATTATATTGCATAATTAGAAAATAAGCTGTAATTAATGATTTTGCATATGATATCCATATTTTCTGGAATGAACCAATTTAAAATTGGAATTACCAGTTTGTAATATGCACAATTCGCTTTTTAGGATATTTCCAAACTTCTACAAATAATTTTTACCTATCTATTCTCTGAGCAGCAGTAAGGAGAGCTACTACTTCTTTGAAACTTAACTATATTCAATAGAACAAACAGTACTCTGTTGGTCATGAAATGGTAAACAAGGACATTTTATAACAGAATAAATAATAAAAAAAACATAACAACTAAAATTTAATGCAGGCAATATGAAAATATATCAAGGCTGGGTAGACAGCTTAGTCCACGAGTGCCTCCCTTGTAAATGTAAGGACCTGAGTTAATCCCATTTATGCACATAAATGCCAAGTGTGGTACATGTACCTAGAAGTCCACTGATGGGAGGTAAAGACAGGTAGATCCTAGAGCTCAGTGGATATCCAGTCTAACCTAACTAGCAAGCTACAGGCCAATGAGAGACCTTCTCTCAAAGGAGGTGGGTGGTATACCCAAGGATGACACCACAGGTTGTCGTACGGCCTCCACATGCATATATATAGAATGCACCCTCCACAGACACAAACAGGCATGCATGTAAGCACATACACCGTACACATTCATACACAAAATAATTCAAGCAAAAAATATTAGATTGGCAGGAAATGTGAAGTTATAAAACATAAAAGGAGGTATTAGCCTACCACCAATGATTTATGCCAATAAATTGTCCACTTATAAATTCATGAATCAGATAATTTATCAAAGTATAATTACACTATATAGACACATATGTGTATACACACACACACACACACACACACACACACACTTCCTTTTGACATAGAAGTAGGAGGAAGAAACTTGTTTGGTATTTAAGGAGACTTGAAGCTGCAAGATGACAGGATAAAAGAAAGGATAGGGCTCTGGGGAAAACAACAAAGACAATCTTCTCAGGCTCCAGTTGACCCCCATGTAGAGCTCCCCACCCTTGATTTTCCATCCTTGCTTCTGTTTGCATCTCCCTTACAAAGTTTGCAGGTGGGAGCTGAACCCTCCCCTCACTGGCCCAGTAACCAAGAAAAAGAAGAATGTGACCAGTTCCCTGAGTGTTAAAGAGACATATGGATACCTCATGGGGACTGATGATTGGTCCAAAGCTTCACTTTTCCAGCTTAGTTCAGTCATTTTAAAGCTCAACTAATAAACTCCAAGATAAAAAAAACTGACTAGAAATTCACTTCCCAGGACCCCTCTGTTGCAGAAAGCTTTTTACTTTTGCCATCTTTCACTTTCAAGTGAGCATATGATATGGAACCTCCCCAAATGAGAGTGTTCTTCTAGCTGCTTTTTCTGTAAAATAAAACTTGTTTCCTGTTATATTTGCTTTATCTCTATAATAAAATTTCTCCTTTAAGAATGAAATTCGGGCTTGAGAGATGGCTTAGCAGTTAAGCACTTGCCTATGAAACCTTAGGACCCCGGTTCAAGGCTCGATTCCCCAGGACCCACGTAAGCCAGATGCACAAGGGGGCACATGCATCTGGAATTCGTTTGCAGTGACTGGAGGCCTTGGTGTGCCCATTCTCTCTCTCTCTCTCTCCCTCTTTCTCTCTCTCTCTGTTGCTAATAAATAAATAAAAATAAATAAAAATTTTTTAAAAACTGAAACAAGGGAAAACTATGTGACAGAAGCTGGGTGTGGTAGCACACACCTTTAAAAAAAAAAAAAAGAATGAAATTCATTACCAGGCGTGGTGGCACATGCCTTTAATACCAGCACTTGGGAGGCAGAGGTAGGAGGATCACCATGAGTTCAAGACCACCCTGAGACTACATAGTGAATTCCAGGTCAGCCTGGGCTAGAGAGAGAGACCCTACCTCAAAAACCCATCAAAATAAAAAAAAAAGAATGAGATTCATTCTTGAATTTCCAAGACAAGAACTTGGAGCCACTGAGTCAGTAGTTTTGGTAACCTTGACAATCCAGTACCCTACCTAGTCCCTGAGCTAAGAAAAGGCTCAGTCACTCTCAACGAGACCCATTTCACTTTTATAGCACCCACTGCTTAATCCTCATGTTCCAAAATCCAGAAATAATTTTAAGGTATATTACCCTCACAAAACAAAGTAAAACTAAAAATGTCAACATTTTACATATATTTAAAATACTTTGAAAATTGAAAGTAGTACTAGATCTCACAAAAATGACAAAATAATGCTAACAAAAACCATGATAAAAACCCAAAGGTAGGGGCTGGAGAGATGGCTTAGCGCTTAAAGCATTTGCCTGCAAAGCCAAAGGATCCTGGTTCGATTCTCCAGGACCCACGTAAGCCAGATGCACAAGGGGGTACATGCATCGAGAGTTCGTTTGCAGTGGATGGAGGCCCTGGCATGCCCATTCTCTCTCTTTCTCTCTGCCTCTTTCTCTCTCTCTCAAATAAATAAATAAATAAAATATATTTTTTAAAAACCCAAAGGTAAATATTATGAGACACATTTCTACAACTAATAAAAGTAAACATAATAGCCGGGCGTGGTGGCCCACGCCTTTAATCCCAGCACTCAGGAGGCAGAGGTAGCAAGATCGCGGAGAGTTTGAGGCCACCCTGAGACTACATAGTTAATTCCAGGTCAGCCTGGACCAGAGTGAGACCCTACCTCGAAAAACCAAAAAAAAAAAAAAAAAAAAGTAAACATAATAAAGTAAACATAAATAATTTATGCTATAGACTCAAGAAATCTCTTAAAAGGAAGGGGTTGGGTAGATGGCTCAGCATTTAAGGGGCCTTGTTTGCAAAGTGAGCCAGCTTGAAGTTCAATTCCCAGGCAATCCACGTAAGCAGAATGTAAAAACTGGTGTGTCTGGCATTCGTTTGCAGCAGCAAGAGGATCAAGCATGCCCAAACATGCATGCACAATAAGTAAATGTTTAATTTTTTACTCTTTAAAAAGAACAAATAATCACAGACTAGTAATGAGATGAAGCAGGTCACTTTCATACATTTAACGGGGAAGTGTAAATTGGTATAACCACTGTGGAAAGTAATTTGGCCAATTATCAGTAAAGATGAATACATATATTCATATATTAAGATGAAGTAAAGATGAATACATATATTCATAACCTAAAAATTATAGAATTGTGACAAATATTAACCAAAGAATATGCTTAAGAATACTATCAAAAGCCAAGGGTGGTGGCGCACGCCTTTAATCCCAGCACTCGGAAAGCAGAGGTAGGAGGATCGCCGAGAGTTCGAGGCCACCCTGAGACTACATAGTGAATTCCAGGTCAGCCTGGACCAGAGTGAGACCCTACCTCAAAAAAAAAAAAAAAAAAAAGAATACTATCAAATTACTTATCAACAGAAAACCATAAACAACTTCAACCCCACTAGCAGGCAATAAAATAACCTATGTTCTATTCATACAACAGAATCATATATAATAATTAAAAAGAACCTAGAATACATAAATCAGCATAGAAAAATCTCAAAATCATGGGAAAATCAAATTTCAAAATGATATACACAATGTAGCATTTATCTAATAGCACTGGAAAGCCCTATGGGAGCCCCTGGAGAAAAATGATCACCAACAGCATGAAGATGCAGGAGACCCTGCAGACTACAACACCAACCAGCTGGTCAAGAAATGCACACTTGTTCATTAGCAACATGGGCCTGCAGGTAACCAGTTGCTCGCTGAACATGAAGCTGCTCAGTGGCAGACAATTCATATCTGGTACTGGAAACCAAGTCAGAATCCCACTGTCAGGAAACTTACAGACTCTAGAGAAGCCCCCACTGCTCTCTGGAAAAGAAGAGTGGGGCAGCCGGGCGTGGTGGCGCACGCCTTTAATCCCAGCACTTGGGAGACAGAGGTAAGAGGATCACTGTCAGTTCAAGGCCACCCTGAGACTACATAGTGAATTCCAGGTCAGCCTGGGCTAGAGTGAGACCCTACCTCAAAAAAAAAAAAAAAAAAAAAAAAAAAAAGCCAAGAGTGGTGGTGCACGCCTTTAATCCCAGCACTTGGGAGGCAGAGGTAGGAGGATCGCCATGAGTTTGAGGCCACCCTGAGACTACATAGTTAATTCCAGGTCAGCCTGGACCAGAGTGAAACCCTACCTTGAAAAACCAAAAAATAAAAATAAAAAAGAAGAAGAAGAAAGAAGAAAGAAAAAGAGGAGTGGGCTTGCACACACACGTGCGTGCGCACACACTCTTTCTCAAATTTGCATACCCCCTTTAACTCAAGCTGATCTCACTCTTGTTTGGAGAATCTGTCTTATTTTACAAATGGTAGAGAAAACTGAGGAGAACGAAGATCCATTGATAAGATAAGAAATTAACCAACTGCCCACCTCTACCAAATCTGCCCTGGCCCAGGAGAAACTGCAGGGGGAGTGAAGACATGAACACTGTTCAATACTGCTAGCCTGACAACCACCCCCAGGTTGATGTTGAAAAACACAGTAATCAATTAAAACCTATCAAAGCAAAAATCCAGAGACTACAGAGAATTCAACATTAAATTAGACTGCCAACATGGCTCAGGGAACATTGTAGAAGAGCCACAGAGTGGGTAGGAATATCCTGAGACATGGTCTCCCACTACCCGACAGGGACTGACTGAGGCCTTCATGACCTTACAGTGAATACCATAACTCCACTGAAGAGGGTCTCCTGGGTAAAAGGAGCTGGAGCAAGGACATAAAAGAGAATAACCTGTTACATTTAATATAAAAAATTAATATAAAAATTATTTTAAAACTTGGGCTGGAGTGGTGGCTTAGCAGTTAAGGTGCTTGCCTGCAAAGCCAAAGGACCTCAGTTCGATTCCCCAGGACCTACATAAGTCAGATGCACAGGGTGGCACATGCATCTGGAGTGTGTCTGCAGTGGCTGCAGGCCCTGGCGTGCCCTTCCCCCGCCACCCGCCTCTTTCTCTCAAATAAATAAATAGAAATATTTTTTAAATTACAACCTTCAGATACCACAGTCCATCTCCTTGTAGAAATTTGTTCTAATGAGTGAATCTAGTTCCAATTAACAATATTCCATCTCCTGTTTCTAGGAGATGTCCTTCCATTGAAGGCATTAAGCAATGCTCAATCATATGTGCAGGTAGTAAATGAAAAACAGGTATCCACTGCTCTCAGTTGGCACTGCAGCCTTACCTTGGACACAAACTAGTAAATTATTAACTTTATGCTATAAAATCTAAATTATGCCAAGTAAAAGCAAATGTTTCTATGCACTAGGAGTCAGTTTTAACTACTGAGTAAGTTAAACTCCAGGAAGTAGCAGGTGTGCAAGAACTGAAAGGTTATACTTGATTTTTTTTTTTTTTTGAAGTAGGGTCTCACTTTGGCTCAAGCTGACCTGCAATTCACTATGTAGTCTCATCTCAAAGTGACCTCACTCTTTCAGTGATCCTCCTACCTCTTCCTCCCAAGAGCTGGGATTATACGTGTGTACCACCACGCACAGATATATATTTGATTTTTAAAAAGCATAGCAAGCTATTCACAATTGCCAAAAACTGGAAAATAAGCAAGTAGTACATTCTTACAATAAAAACACTGCCTGGAGATAAAAATAAATTCTAGGAAATGGGAAATGGCTCAGTGGTTAAAGGTACTTGCTAGCAAAGCCTGCTAACTTGAGTTCTATTCTTCCCAGTACCCACATAGAGTCAGGCTCAAGGCAGTGCATGTGTCTATGATCCCAATGCCCTAAAACAATGGCAGGCAGTGCCAGGAGAATCTGAAATTCACAGATCAGTTACACTGTTATTCATTTAAAACTATAAGAGACCTTGTCTCAAAAAAGGTGGAAGATCTGGGTATGGTGGCACACACCTTTAATCCCAGCACTGGGAAGGCAGAGGTAGGTGGATCGCCATGAATTCAAGGCGTCCTGAGACAATATAGTGAATTTCAGGTCAGCCTGGGCCAGAGTGAGACCCTACCTCAAAAAAACAAACAAAAAATAAATAAATAAAAGAAATTCTTTCAAGCCACAAAAAAAAAAAAAAAAAAAAAAACATGGAAGCATCTTAAATGTATACTTCCAAAAACAAGCAGGTCTAAAAAAATTATAAGCTGTATGACTACAATTCTGCAAACAGCAAATCTGTACACACAGTAAATTTAACAGTGGTTGCTAGCAGTTTAGGGCAAAGGGTTGACTCAGTAAAGCACAGAGGAGTTTTAGAGCAATCACACTGTTATGTATGAAACCATAATGGTAGGCACATGACTTCATTATAAACCCTTTCAGCACATAAAATAAATCAGAATATATGAAAACTTAAGGAATTATTTAAAACAGAAAGGATTTCCAGGAAGAAATGTAGGTTAAGATTAGAGACTCTCCTCGTATAGCAAATATATCAAATAATAACAAAGAAAGTTGGAGGAAAAGACAAAACACTAAGCAACTCTGGAAGTAAATGGAACCTACACAAAAAACACAAAAAGGAACCATCTCTAAGATTTATACTCGAATTGTAAAAGTCAGAAAAGGGCTGGAGAGATGGCTTAACGGTTAAGGCACTTGCTTGCAAAGCCTAAGGACCCGGATTCGATTCCCAGTACACCCATGTAAGCCAGATGCACATGGGGGAACATGCATCTGGAATTCATTTGCAGGGGCTAAAAGCCCTGGAGTGCCCATTCTCTCTCTGTCTCTCTCTAGTAAATGAATAAAAATTTTAAATTTTTTCTTAAAATCAAAAAGGTCATTTTCCACAGGGATATAGGTCACAATTCCAATACTACTAAATGCACACTGCTAGGTGACAGAGGTTGAAAGAAAGACTTCTCATTGTTGGGTGGGAATTTAGATATGCAAAAAGAAAAACTAGGCGGGCATGGTGGCACACACCTTTTATCCCAGCACTTGGGAGGCAGAGGTAGGAGGATCACCATGAGTTCGAGGCCACCCTGAGACTACATAGTTAATTTCAGGTCAGCCTGGACCAGAGTGAAACCCTACCTCGAAAAACCAAAAAAAAATAAAAATAATATTTCTGGCTCAGAACATTATACAGTCTACAGAGGGGAAATACCCTGTCAGCAAATTGAAGGATCATTTGTGGGACAAGTAGAGGAAGGGATAAAACATCCCTGCAGTTTCAATAGAAAAGTAAGGCAGATGTCAGGAGAAATTCCATCTTTTGAAAGCACCAGTTTAAAAAATTATCTAGGCCAGGCATAGTGGTACATGACTTTAATCCCAGCTCTTGGGAGGCACAGGATCATCGTGAGTTTGAGGCCATTGTGAAACTACACAGTGAATTCCAGGTCAGCCTGGGCTGGAGTGAGGCCTAACCTCAAAAAACCAATTATGTGTGTGTGTATATATATAGTCATTCTTAACTTACAAAAAATATTAACACACATTATATGAAATAAAAAATAACATGTTATCCAATGGAGAATGTACTCACTCACTTCTAATAATTGTGAGACAACAGGCAGAACTTCAGGATTGCAGATATCAATACAGTCATCCCGGTAGGTCTTCTTTTTATAACAAATGTTACCCAAATGCAGTATTGCTGAGAGAAGGGAGAAAATCCTGTAAAAATAAAAGCACAGATTATAGCCTGTACACATTGTATTTTCAAAGCTCATTTCATTCCAAAATCCTAGCTAAGCAAACTAACCAGACAACTTAAAAAGGTTAACTTATGAAATATTTACTCTTCAGGAAATAATAATAATTAACTAAGTTAGATTCAGGTGTCCCCCATAAACTTTGTTGTCAGGAATGCTAGGTTCCCAGCTGATGGAGATTTGGGAATTAATGCCTCTTGGAGGCAGTGTATTGTTGGGGGCGGACTTATGAGTATTATAGCCAGTTTCCCCTTGCCAGTGTTGAGCACACTCTCCTGTTCCTGTTGTCCACGAAGTGATGTCTGCTCATGTCATTGTTTTCCCCTGCCATCATGGAGCTTCCCCTCCAGTCTACAAGCCAAAATAAACCCTTTTTTCCCACAAGCTGCTCTTGTTCGGGTGATTTCTGCCAGCAAAGCGAACCTGACTGCAACAGAAGGCTTTTTAAAACACGCATATTTAGCTGGGCGTTTAATCCCAGCACTTGGGGAGGCAGAAGTAGTAGGATTGCTGAGTTAGAGGCCACCCTGAGACTAGTTAATTCCAGGTCAGCCTGGGCCAGAGTGAGACCCTACCTGAAAAAAAAAAGGGGAGGAGGGGAGGGGGGGGGGGGGGGGGGGGAGGGGGGGGGAGGGGAGGGGAGGGGAGGGGAGGGGAGGGAGGAGAGGGAGGAGGGAGAGGAGGAGAGGAGAGGAGAGGAGAGGAGAGGAGAGAGAAAATACGCATATTTTACCAGGTATGTCATATGACTTTTTTCTTTTTAAAGAGTGCATTTTGGGGCTGGAGGGATGGCTTAGAAGGTAAGGCACTTGCCTGCAAAGCCAAAGGACTCAGGTTCAGTTCCCCAAGAACCATGTAAGCCAGATGCACAAGGTGGTGCATGCTTCTGGAGTTCGTGCGCAACGGCTGAGTGCCCATCTCTCTCTCTCTCTCTCTCTATCTGCCTCTCTCTCTCAAATAAATAAAATTAAAATTAAAAAAAAAAAGAGTACATTGTGGACTGGAGATACAGCTTAGTAGATAAGGTGCTTGCCTGCAAAGCCGAAGGATATAGGTTCAGCTCACCAGTACCCACCTAAAGCCAGAAGGACAAGGTGGCACATGCATCTGGAATTCATTTGCAGTGGCTAGGAGGCCCTGGCATACCAATTTTCTCTCTCTCTGTTTCTCTTATCTACTTCTGACTCTCTCTGTCAAATAAATAAATAAAAATAAAATATTTTTTTGCCAGACATGGTGGCACACGCCTTTAATCCCAGCACTTGGGAGGCAGAGGTAGGACAATCGCCATGAGTTCAAGGCCACCCTAAGACCACACAGTGAATTCCAGGTCAGCCTGAGCTAGAGTCAGACCCTACCTCAACAAACCATATATATATATTTATACACATTTTAAAAGGGTACTTTTTAAATATTTGTTTGTGTGAGAGAGAGAGAAGATGGTAAATTAAGGCCTCCTGCCACTTCAAATGAACTCCTGACACATATGCCACTTGTGTGACTGGCTTATATGGGTGCTAAGGAATCGAACCCAAGCCATCAAGGCTTTGCAAACAAGTGCCTTTAACCAGTGAGCCATCTGCTCCAGCCCCCAGATGACTTTCTCTCTCCAGCCCAGGGCTGACCTGAAATTCACTATGTAGTCTCAGGGTGGCCTCAAACTCACAGCAATCCTCCTAACTCTGCCTCCCCAATGGTGGGTTAAAGGCGTGCGCCACCACACCTAGCCCAGATGACTTTTTAATGATTATTATTTTATTATTTGTGGGAGAGATAGGCAAAGAGAGATAGCAAATGGGTGCGCCAGGGCCTTCAGCCACTGTAGACAAACTCCAGACACATGCACCCCCTTGTGCACAAGTGCAACATTACACGCTTATGTCACCGTGCATCTGGCTTACATGGGACCTGGAGATTCAAACATGCTTTTTTAGGTTTCGCAGGCAAGCGCCTGATTGCTAAGCCATCGCTCCAGCTCGTTGATTGTATTTTAAATGTTCCCTACCTCTTTTTATAGTGCCCTTTTTTAAATTATGAGGCTAGTGGGATATATTACCTAATATCAGGCTCCTTTCTTTCATTGTGACCCTCCTTGATACGCTCCCCTTGGTCATATGGAAGCACAAGCCCTTCAGTTAGAACTGATTCCTTCACTTGGGCACTACTATCTTAGCAACCCCAGCTGACTCAGGAAACTTATGCTCACTTCCTATCTTTTACTTGAACATTCTGTAAACATACTCTGATGTTCACTTTTATTTCATATAAATCATACATCCTAATCCTATATGTTCTTCCCTTCACAAACAAACTGAGATGTTACCTAAAACTCTTTGTTTTGACTTTATCATCCCTAATCACTACCACATTTGACATCTGCAACACACTAATGTGTCTCAGAGGTTGCCAAGGATTTCTTCCACATAACTAAGAACAGATTATGCCCTTAACTTATTTGACATTTAACACTACCAAACTCTTTTAAAAACCTTTCCAGAATGTCCTAAAACACACATATGTCACCTTATCAAGTTATTTCTTTAGGAATATATGAGCAATTTGTAAAAACGTGTCATCCTACAATTCTGTGTAGTTAAAAATTTTATACTTGCATGAAATTTGACTTAGCAAAATTAGGAAATATTCTTTAGGAAGTAGATCCACTTTGAGAGATACAGAATCAACATCTAATTCACAGGTCTATCTTTTTCAAGTAATTTAAAAATTTCAGAAATAAAGGAAGAATTATAATAAAGGATTCTGGAATAATCAGAAAGTAAATTTAACATCATTAAAACATTATGAAAATTACCACAAGTAAAAAGACAAAAATCAAAAATTTATGACCTACTTGTCTTATTGTGGGTTCAATAATCAGCACATTAATGTTCTCGCTTGTCTTATTTTGGGTTCAATAATCAGCACATTAATGTTCTCACACATGAGATGTGTGATACTATTCTCCGGAAATAATATTACATAAATAATATAATGTACTATAAATCAAGACTAAATGGTTTTAAAATGACTAACAATCCTCATTCTCAATAAGCTTTTAATTATGCATTAGGAAATAAAAAGTTACTAAAGAGAAAATACCTTTAAAATACAGAAGGCAGAAACATAGCATAATAATTGAAATTTTCATTTAAAAAAATCATAACATTAAAGTTTTTGAAGAAAGCAGTTTTTCTGGGTATGGTGGCACATGCTTGTAATCCCACCACTTGGGAGTCTGAAGGACCACATGAGTTCGAAGCCAGCCTGAGCTACATAACAAGACATTATCTAAAGCAAAAACAGCTTTCAATTCACATTCCAGAATTCAAGCCTGCCTACCTGCTAAGAGTATCTAAAGTAGGTCTAGTAGAAAAGAATGTTATGATTTATTAGCAAAGATCATCATGGTCACAGAAGATGGGAGTGGTGGTACACATAATATGTTCTCTACCCAAGACACTGAAAATATTTGAGTGAATGGAAAAGAGACACAGTACCTAAACAAGACCGTCATAATAGGAGGAAAAGATGATGACATCAAAATAAAAGAGAGGCTAATTGACAGGGGGAGAGGATACGATGGAGAGAAGAGTTGTGAAGGGGAAGGTGGGGGAGGAAATTATCATGGTTTATTATCTATAATTATGGAAGTTTTCAATAAAAAAATTTTTAAAAGAAAAGAGAAAAATCATTCCAAATGTTCAAAGTCCAACATAGTATTTTAGAGAATAAGACCAGTGTAGTTAAAATGCAAAATTTCTATGAGGGATTACCTGGAAATGAAAGCTGTGTAACAGGGAAGAACCACAACAGAATGTATTTTTTCCCAACATTTGCAAGATGAGATACAGTCAAATTAGAAAGTACAAAAGACAGCCGAAAGCATCGTGGTGCATGCCTTTAATCCCAACACTCAGGAGGCAGAGGTAGGAGGATCACCATGAGTTCAAGGCCACCCTGAGACTAGATAGTGAATTCCAGGTCAGACTGAGCTAGAGTAAGACCCTACCTTGAAAAAAAAAAAAAAAGACTGATGTGGTGGCAAACACCTTTAATCCCAGCACTCCAGGTTAGCCTGAGCTACAGGGAAACCCTACTTTAGGGGGAAAAAAAAAAAAAAGGAACAAGAAGAAGGAGGAGGAGGAGGAGGAGGGGGAAGAAGAAGAAGAGGAGGAGGAGGAGGAGGAGGAGAAAAGAAGAAGAAGAAGGTGGTACAAAAGATAATCCCTTGGTTTAGGAAATGTTGTGCTGTGTGTAATGTTATTTTTTAAATTAATTTATTTATTAATTATTAATTAATTAAAATTTATTTATTTATTTATTTATTTATTTAAGAGAGGGAAGAGAGAGAAAAAGGTAGAGAGAGAGAGAGTGAGAGAGAATTGGGGTGCCAGGGCCTCCAGCCACTGCAAATGAACTCCATATACATGTGCCACCTTGTGCACCTGGCTTTTGTTGTCTTGGGGAATCATACCTGGGTCCTTTGGCTTTGGGCTTTGTAGGCAAGCACCTTAAGTGCTAAGCCATCATCTAGCGCTGATGTTATGTTTTATGTTATATTATGTTGTTATGTCATGTGTTGTTGTGTGTTATGTTGTTATAGTAAAATTTACACTTACATTAATCTTAACAAAATCAATTTCACTGGTATTTAATTTAACACAAAAAAGTATACTTTATCCAAAAATATTTCTAAGAAGAAATGTTTCAGATTTTGGAATTTTTCAGATTGTAAAATAGATGCACTGAATTTACTAGTGGAATATTCCTAACCTAAAAATCCAAAATCCTCCTAAGTTCAAAAGATTTGGAGCATCAGTTCAATATTCAAAAGTCCCAGGGTGTGGGGCTGGAGAAATGGCTTAGCAGTTAAGGCGTTTGCCTGTGAAGCCAAAGGATCCCGGTTCGATTCTCCAGGACCCACGTAAGCGAGATGCACAAGAGGCACATGCATCTGAAGTTCGTTTGCAGTGGTTGGAGGCCCTGGAGTGCCCATTCTCTCTCTGTCTGCCTCTCTTCTATCTCTCTCTCTCTCTGCTTGCAAATAAATAAATAAAATTTTTTTTAAAAGTCCCAGGGTGTGGTGATACACACATTTAATCCCAGCACTAGGGAAGCTGAGGTAGAATGATGTCTGTGAGTTTGAGGCCAGCCTGAGACTACATAGTGAATTCCATGTCAGCTTGGGCCAGAGCAAGACACTACACCTTGGAAAAAAAATTCAAAAGTATTCAGAATTCAGTTTTTCATATTACCAACAATACACTAGTATTTCATTAGTTCATATGTCATCCAGTGGGGGGCACATGTAATAAATAAGCTATCTTGAGGGAAGAGCAGAATATAGCATGGAGAAACTGAAAGGGGTTTTCTCATTTATTAGCATTCAGTAAACTGACATTTCTGTTACCAACTAAATGTCTTTACATATTTATATATTACTGCATTTGTTTAAACCAACTTTCTCATAAAAGAAATCTAGCAAAAAATCTAGTAACTGTAATGAAAATAGGAAAGTTAATATTGTACTTCCAGCACAAATTCATCTCTCAAAAGATTAAAAAATCAGTGATATAAACCAGGTGTGGTGGCGCATGCCTTTAATCCCAGCACTCGGGAGGCAGAGGTAGGAGGATTACTGTGAGTTGGAGGTCAGCCTGAGATTACAGAGTGAACTCCAGGTCTGCCTGGGCTAGAGCAAGACCCTATCTAAAACAACAACAACAAAAAAAAAACTCAGCAATATAATCCAAAGTTATATAATTTTCAACATAAATTCTACCCTCAAAAAAAAAGTTTTAAGTACAACCAAATACAGTAGTGAATACCTATAGTTCCAGCTACTTGCCAGGAATGGTAGTGCATACCTTTAATCCCAGCACTCAGGAGACCAAGGTAGAAGGATCACTCTGAGTTCAAGGCCAGCATGAGACTACATAGTGAATTCTAGGTCATCCTGGGCTATAGTGAGACGCTGCTTCAATACATACATACATACATACATACATACATACATACATACATACATACATTCATTCATTTGAAAACATTTTCTCTGGTGAGAGATAAGACTGTATCTTTAAGAATTTTAATTTAAATATAATTTATCACAAATTTTTATTTTCCATTTTGCTTATATTTATCATGAATAAAGGTTTTGTAGTAGTTTTGAGGGGAGGAAGGAGTGCTGCTGCTAGAGATGGAACTCAGGGTCTCATGCATGTAGGATAAGCATTCTTCCCCCCAAGCTATGTCCACAAAGAATATTTAATACAACAGCACACATATAAATTTAATATATTTAGAAAATTGTGTTTTACTGATCTGCTTAACAGAATAACATTAAAGATCACTGATACAGAACATGAGACGTTATAGGGGCTGGAGAAATGGCTTAGCAGTTAAGGCGTTTGCCTGCGAAGCCAAAGGATCCCAGTTCAATTCTCCAGGACCCATGTAAGCCAGATGCACAAGGGGGCACATGCATCTGGAGTTCATTTGCAGTGGATAGAGGCTCTAGCGTGCCAATTCTTTGTCTGCCTCTCTTCTATATCTCTCCCTCTCTGCTGGCAAGTAAATAAATAGAAATTTTAAAATATATTAAAAAGAAAATGAGGTGTTACAGAAATGGTGTAATAAAGTAATCTTTTTAAGTAATGTCCATGGATAGGCTTCAGGGACACCACAAATTTCCAAGATTATGTGCAAATGTTTATGAATGTACACATTTCCAATGAAGAGCTGAGCTCTAGCTTTTATTAGATTCTCAAAGAATATATGACAATAGAAAGGAATCTAAGTCAAAACGTAAGATGACTGAAGTAACAGATTAGTAATACTAGTTACAAAACTAGTTAAAAGAACCAAGGAAGGAATGGAGAGTTGGTTCAGCAGTTAAAGTGTGCATCCTGCACAAGTATGAGGGCTGAGGGAGTCTGAGACTGCCACAGTTCAAATCTCCACAACCCACATAAAGCAGCTGGACATATGGCCACATATGCTTGTAACACTCGGTCCCAAAGAGGATCAGAAACGGATGAATATCAGAGGCCCATAACCTTCAGAAACAATAAAAAGAAAGCTACCACAGGCAAAGGACCTCTGCCACAGAAGAATGTAGGAGACACTTAAGGGCACATATATGTGCATATGTCACATACCCTACCACCATACCACCCCTCCACCACACATCTAAAAAATAATAAATTAAAAAGAACCAAGGAAGAAAACTGTCTCAGACACATAATGATTTGTTTTTTAGTGGAAGTATAGCAAGACAAAAAATAAATAAAATAAATAAACTCACTGTCTTCGTGTCTTGGGAAGAAATCCTACCATCTCCATGGCCAATTGTAAGCGTTCAAAATCATGCCTCAAATCTTCTCCCTCCACCAGGAAGCAATCCTGTTTAACATAAGAGGGAATGATTGTTTAGCTACTAAAAAACAAGGGCCATTCATAAATGTTAATTTAAGATAAGTATGATCCTACATAAGTGCAAATTAGAGCTACTAGAATATTTATACATAGTGAAACTCATGAGACCTCCTGTTTTCATCAGATATGCAAAGTAAACCTACCTGATAAATGCTACTAGCATCTTTTTCTCCTTAATCAACACACTGGTGGCAAAAGCGACAAGGCAGAAGGCAGCAGCACTTAACAAACTGTGCTGCTACCAAGTTTGAATTTAAGAAGTTCTGAAGATTCAAAGCATTTAAGAGTGCTCAATTTCATAATCAAATGTGTATTCAACAAACATTTAAAAAAGACCCACTATGTGCAAGGCACTGAACTAAATCCTAGTGAGAGAGATAAAAACAGGGATAGGAAAGGGATAGGAAGAGGAACAGAATGTATAGGAGAGAAGGGAGAGAGGGGGTATAAAGGGAAGAAAAGAGGAAAAACACAGGAGAGGAGAAAGACACAGGGAGAGAGGTAGGGAGGGAAGGGAAGACCTTGGGAGGTAGATGGTTCAATGGTTAAAGAGCCTGTTGCCTAGCTGGGCATGGTGGCACACGCCTTTAATTCCAGCACTCCGGAGGCAGAGGTAGGAGGGTTGCCATGAGTTCGAGGATACCCTGATACTACATAGTGAATTCCAGGTCGGCCTGAGCTAGAATGAGACCCTACATGGGGGCGGGGGGGTTGTTGCCTAACACAATGCACAAAACCTGTGTAAAGCCAGACACACAGTTCAAGTGTGTAATCCTAGCAAGAAGGGGTGTGGAGACAGAATTCTAAACTTTGCTGGCCAACAGGCTTGGTGAAAGGAACAGCAAACAATGAGACTCTAGGGCTGAAGAGACAGCTTAGCAGTTAAAACACTTGCCTGCAAAGCCTAACAACCTGGATTCTATCCCCCAGGACCCACAAAAAACCAGATGCACAAAGTGGTACATGCATCTGGAGTTCGTCTGCAATAGCTGGAGGCCCTGGCACACCCATTCTGTCTGCCTATCTGTCTCTCTCTCTCTGCTTGTAAATGAATAAAAATTAAAAATTTAAAAAGACTCTCCCTCAAATACAAACTGGAAGATAGGGGAAGAAAACAAAATAAACACAAAAAGGCCTAAAATGAAAGAGACAAGGAAGGAGGGAGGGAGGAGGAGGGAAGGAAAGAAACAATGACAAAAGGAAAACCCACATATTATCAGTATTTCAAATGCTAATTATATAAAACAAAATTATATTTGAGGGAATAAAGGCCAAGAGATGCTAATGATAACAATAAAGATAATTTATATGTGAATATAATATCACTTGAAGATAGAAAATCTGTATTTACTAAATATCTATCTAACAATCATTACAAGTCACAATATTGCTCTTTGGATTTAGTAAGGTAACTTTTTAAATGAATTAAATCACCATACAATGGAAAAATAATGGGTCTCTTGTAAAGGGTAATTCACTATAGATCTCTTTGGGACCATTTATATAACACCAAAATAAATGTAAGTAATATATCACAAAGAATATAACAGTCCTTTAACAATCTTCTCTCCCTATAATGCTAGTCAGGTAAGTTTTTAACTCACAGAAAAGCAAAATTTATTTTGTCCCCAAATACACTATGAGAAAAAGCTAACAGGAAAGAATAAATTAAGAGACCTTCAGAATAGCTTATTAATTCATTTGTAAGAAAAAGAACCATAGGACTGTAGAGATGGCTTAGTGGTTAAGACACTTGTCAGGAAAGCCAAAGGACCCAGGTTCAATTACTCTGTACCCACATAAAGCCAAATGTACAGGATGGCACATGTGTCTGGAGTTCATTGGCAATAGCTGGAGTGCCCGACATACACATTCACTATCTGCTTCTCTCTCTCTAATCAATAAATAAAATATTTTTTTAAAGGAAAAGAAAAGGAGCCATAAAGCAATCAAAGTTCAAATGATAATTATATGAAATATAATGAGGACAGACTGGGCTGAAGAGTGAGCTCCAGGTCAGCCTGGGCTGAAGTAAAACCTTCTCCTTCCTCCCACAAAGAAAAAGAAATACTGGCTACAAAATGGCATCATTTTCTGGTACTTAGTGTTCAGCACTTCATCAAGATCTTCATGTACTTTATTTTTTAAAAATTTAAGACCATATTTTTTGCACATATTTGTGTGTGGTGTGCATGCATGTAGGTGCACATGTGGTGTAGGTTTGTGCATGTGCATGTGAAAGCCAGAGGTTGACAATCAGGTGTCTTCTTTGATTGTGTGCTGAGCTAGCCAAAGAGCATTATTTCCCTGAAGTAAATGATAGGAACAAAAAAAAATCAAGTGATTTGCTGAAGGTCTCAAAAATCAGTGAATACCCAGCATTTGGCAGGCAGAGGTAGAAGGATCACTGTGAGTTCAAGGCCACTCTGAGACTACATGGTGAATTAATTCCAGGTCAGCCTGGGCTACAGTGAGACCCTACCTCGAAAAAAAAAAAAAAAAAAAAAAAAAAAAAAAAAGCTAGAGGAAAGGACTGGGCGTGGTAAAGCACGCCTTTAATCCCAGCACTCAGGAGGCAGAGATAGGAGGATCGCCCATGAGCTCGAGACCACCATGAGAATACAGAGTAAATTACAAGTCAGCCTGGGCTAGAGTGAGACCCTACCTCGAAAAACCAAAAAAAAAAAAAAAAAAATCACTGAATGAATGAGTCATGATTCAGGTCAAGTCATCTACTTCAACTTTGAAGAAGTACTCTAACTCTGAACCCTGAACCAAGGCAGATCAGTTCACAGCGCACTACAAGGTCTGAACAAGTAATCAACTCATATCTTCAGTATGAGTTGGCAGTGCCAGCTCTGCTCTCAAAGAGGCATAATCCATATGAGGTAGTAAGTGAAAGATAGAAGGAGGAGCTTCTTCAGAGTTGAAAAAAAAAAAAAGTTTTCTATTAAAATTCATCAAAAAATCTACAAAATAAATAGCTGATATTTCCCAAAATATTGAATCTGAAATCAAAATCTCAATTATGAAATGGTAATGCAACTAAAACTGTTTTGAGAAAAAAGTTAACATCCATACATACAGATCCTTCATAACTATGGCACAGGCTAATTTTACAATTAAGAGTTTAAAATCAATTAATAGAGTTTAAAATGAGAAAAATGAAGGTCTCTGGAAGCAATGGCTAAGACATGCTATGTTTCTAGGACAAATATTTAATAAATTAATTCATTAGTTAGTTAATAAATACAGGTAAGTATAACTGTTCTCAGCCCTTTACATCTAACAATTAATTGCAAACTGAAGGATAAGGATTTTTGTAATTTTTTTTACAGCTACAAACTTTTCTTATATAAAATAGAGTTAAATTTACTCATTTTATATCACATATAACTTTATGTCACCCAATTTGAAATGCAAAATAATCTTACTTATATGAATTTCAATAATTAACTTGAAAACTTTTTTTTCTGCCACTCAGACTGCGTCGTCCTCTCCCTCCAGCTCCAGGAGAGTAGGAAAAAAAATTTATTTTTTTTTTTATTTATTTATTTTTTTTTGGTTTTTCGAGGTAGGGTCTCACTCTAACTCAGGCTGACTTGGAATTCAGTATTTAGTCTCCGGGTGACCTCGAACTCACAGGGATTGTCCTACCTCTGCCTCCCAAGTGCTGGAATTAAAGGTGTGTGCCACCACGCCCAGCTAAGAGTAGGAAAACTTTTATTAAGGCTATGCTTTCTATTAAAAAAAAAATCAGGACTGGAGAGATGGCTTAGCAGTTAAGGCACTTGCCTGCAAAGCTTAAGGACCCAGGTCCAATTCCCTGGTACCCACATAAGCCTGATGCACAAGGTGCACATTTGTCTGGAGTTTGCAGTGGCTGGAGGCCCTGGCACACCCATTCTCTATCCCTCTCTATATATCTGCCTCTTTCTTTCTCAAATAAATAAATAAAATATTTATTAAAAACAAGGGAAAAAATAAACATGAAGTTATTATGTAAAATATTTTAACATATGAAATGAGGAGGAAATTTTTTTTTCAAATTAGAGTAAATCATCATAATATGTAGGTAATGAAACTACCAAAAAAATAAATCTCAGGTTAGGAATATAGCTCCATGGCAGCATGCTTGCCTAGTATGCCCAAGGCCCTGAGTTTGACCACTGGCACTGTAAATAAATAAATAAATCTCAAAAAAAAAATACTGTAGTTCATACAGATCTACCTCAATACGAAGATTCAGAAATGCAGTCAATTTATAGTTTGTGAAAATCAATATTCAACATAGATTAGCAATTAAGAAAATATACAAAAAATAGTAAATTGGTTTATAATCCAAAAGTATATTCATACAAATCAATTATTTGGGAAAATAAAATTGATCATTTATTTTCCTAGTCAAGTTGGTATTTCAGCTGGTCATTATTCTAAGTCATGAGATGGATTTAAATGATCAATGTTAGGTCCCTTTGACAGGAACATATAATATTTAGGTACTTGTACTGACCGGCTCAGAATCATAGTAATAATCATCCCAGCTCTGTCTGAGGGGTTTCTTTGTTATCTGAAAGTAAGGCAAATTAGTAAAGTAGAAGTTATTAGGAATGGTTATTATACTTTTCTAATGATCTCTTAGATGCATTATGCAGGTAGCATGTGGCTATCCAAAGGAAAGTTATTTTGTATAGCAGCTTAAAACAAGAAACAACTAAATAAAAATTCAGATTCTGGGAGATCACATATTATTCTATCCAACCCATACATGCCATACATAGCCCAGTGGTCCTGCTAATTGCCATATTCACTGAATACTGACATTATAACAAGACCATGTCTTAGCTACTGACTGATTTAAAAAAAGATTTAGAAGGACAATGACATTCTAAGCCTTTTTTTCTTTTTTGGTTTTTCAAGGTGGGGTCTCTCCACGCTGAGCTGGAATTCATTATGTCTCAGGTGGCCTCAAACTCATGGTGATTCTAACTCTGCCTCTCAAATGCTGGAATTCAAGGCACACACCACCATGCCCAGCTCTGAGTTTCTTATTACTAACAATTATCATCTCACTTATGAATGATTATAACTTGTTTTAAAAGAAAATAGTCACCCAGAAGCTGAATTTGCAATTTTTAAAAGTACTTAATTCTGTCCAGTAAAAATATCTAGTATTCAATCAGAAAGTGATGTAACTTTCAAGTTTTTTGCGACATTAATATAAAATTAAGGTAATTTATATTACTATGAAGTTTTAAAATTAAGATGGAAAGGATGGTACCAACATATGCTATTTACATACTAAGTATGTCCATAACTAATAAAAAAAAGTTTAAATCATAAAAAATACCAAAAAGAAAGAAATACCAGTTATACTACATTGTATAGCTGATGAAGTCTAAGGTATCACTTTCATAATCCTAAATAAATACTACAGTTTTAACTCATCAATGTATCAATTAATTACAAGATGTTAAGAATGCTTTTTAAAATATTTTATTATTTATTTATTTATTTGAGAGAGAGATGCAGAAATAGGCAGGTAAAGACAGAGAGAGAAAGAGAGAGAGTGTGTGGGCATGCCAGGACCTCCAGCCACTGCAAATGAACTCCAGATGCGTGTACCCCCTTGTGCATCTGGCTTACGTGGTCCTGGAGAGTAGAACCTGGGTCCTTTGGTTTTGCAGGCAAGCACTTTAACCACTAAGCCATCTCTCCAGCCCCCAATAATGCTTTTTATTGGCAGGGCGTGGTGGCGCATGCCTTGAATCCCAGCACTCAGGAGGCAAAGATAGGAGGATCACCGTGAGTTCAAGGCCACCCTGTGACTACATAGTGAGTTCCAGGTCAGCCTGGACTAGAGTGAAACCCTACCTTGAAAAAACAAACAACAACAAAAAAGAATACTTTTTATTGCCATAAAGGATTTTCTCCATAGATACTACATTTTTTTTTAAAGTTTTTTTTTTTTAATTTGAGAGAGACAGAGAGCAAGAGAGACAGAGAATGGGCACACCAGGGCCTCTCAGCCGCTGTGAACAAACTCCAGACATGTGCTCCCCCTCGTGCGCATGTACGACATTGCAAGCTTGCGTCACTTTTGTGTCTGGCTAAAGGTGGGACCTGGAGATTCAAACAGGTGTTCTTAGGCTTCACAGGCAGGTGCCTTAACCACTAAGCCTAAATACATTTTTAAACAAAAAGCAAGAGGCTGGAAAGGTATTTGCCTGTGAAGCCTAAGGACCTGGGTTTGATTCCCCAGTACCCACATAAAGCCAGATGCACAGTGGCACATGCATCTGGAGTTCATTTGCAGCAGTTAGAAGCCTTGTGTGTGCCCAGTCTCTCTGTCTATCATCTCTCTGTACTTACAAATAAATTTTTTAAAAAAATTTTTAATAATAAGAGGTGGTTTGTTATTTATTTAAATGATCTAATTTAGTATCAATTCCATTAATGTTGGTTATATGGAATAAGAGAAATCAATGTCATGAAAAATTACAAGAATTGGCCTGGAGAGATGACTTAGCAGTTAAGGCATTTGCCTGCAAAGCCAAAGGATCTCCAGGACCCACGTAAGCCAGATATGCACAATGGGGCGCATGCATCTGGAGTTCATTTGCAGTGGCTGGAGGCCATGGCGTGCCCATTCTCTCTAATAAATAAATAAATATATATATACATATATATATATATATATATATATATATGTATATATTTATAAATTTTTTTTTAATTGTGAGAATCACTCTTATTATGAAAACTTAAAGAGTGGATTTTGGGGACTGGAGAGATGGTTCAGCAATTAAGGTGCTTGCCTATAAAGCCTAACAACCCATGTTCGATTCCCCAGTACCCACTTAAAACCAAATGCACAAGGTGACACATGCATCTGGAGCTCTTCTGTAGTGGCTAGGAGGCCCTGGTGTGCCCATTCTCTCTCTTTCTCTGTATCTTCCTCTGCCTCTCTCCCTTGCTCAAATAAATAATTTTAAGAAATTAAAAAGTGATATTGAATTTTAAGGAGAGATTCAAACTCTCTAAATCATTTCATTTGAGGAATTTCATAAATAATTTCATGAATTTTTTTGATTTTTGATTTTTGAGACAGGGTTCTCAAATTGTATCCCAGGCTGGCCTCCCAACTCAGCAGTCCTCTTGCCTCAGCCTCCTGACTGCTGGAATTACAGTCATGAGCTACCATACCCAGATTCTTAATGAATGTTTAAAAGAACTGTTCATTAAATTATGTAGTAATACTAAGTATAATATTATGCAAAGGCATATGTGTTAAGACTGTAAAACATGCAAACTAAGTTTCAAGTAATCCCTAGCAAAGGAAAAGCATTCATCATTAGTTACATTTAACATGTATATCAAGGGTAGATCATTCTGGAAATCGTACAACACTTTCTGGTAAGACGTGCCAATAAACAGCTTATTATTAAGAATATGACCAAACACAAAAGAACATATAACTAGGACAGGAGAGATGGCTTAGTGGTTAAGCGCTTGCTTGTGAAGCCTAAGGACACCAGTTCAAGGCTCAATTCCCCAGTACCCACGTAAGTCAGATGCACAAGGGGGCACATGTATCTGGAGTTCGTTTGCAGTAGCTGGAAGCCCTGATGAGCCCATTCACTCCCTCCCTGTGTGCCTCGTTCTCTGTCTCTCTTAAATAAATAAATAAATAAATAAATAAATAAATAAATAAATAAATAAATAAATAAAAATAAACTTTTTTTTTTTTTTTTTTTTTTTTTTTTTTTCAAGGTAGGGTTTCACTCTAGCCCAGGCTGACCTGGAATTCACTCTTTATTCTCAGGGTGGCCTTGAACTCATGGCAATCCTCCTACCTCTGCCTCCCGAGTGTTGGGATTAAAGGCATGCACCACCACGCCTGGCAAAATAAGCAAAAAAAATTTTTAAAGAAGAACATATAACTAATCTTGTAAAATTTATAGGAATGTGTTCATCTTTTCTTAAATTTGAAAGTTATATCATCACATAAATTTTAGACTGTTTGTATGAAAGCAACAGTTGATGTCCATTACCAGATTTGAAAAATAAACACTAAAAAAATTGTTTTTTCAAGAACATTTAATTATTATCTACAATTCAAAATGCTTTTCATGAACTCTTACCTGATTAAGATAATGGTATTCCTCGGGCTGTTTAAGATGAAATGCCAATCTCTCTTCCTCACTTGCTCCTGCCAGGAGGTAATAGAATACATGATAGTTCCTGTTGGGAACAAAGTACAGCTTTATACTGAGCATGATTTATGGTAATTATTTATCAAAGCAGCAAGCATTAGTTAACAAAATGTATTAGATTGCTTTACCTTTTTTGTTTGTTTATTTGTTTGTTTTTGCTTGCTTGCTTGCTTGTTTTCAAGGTAGGGTCTCACTCTAGCCCAGGCTGACCTGGAATTCACTCTGCAGTCCCAGGCTGGCCTAGAACTCACAGTGATCCTCCTACCTCTACCTCCCAAGTGCTGGGATTAAAAGGCATGTACCACCATGTCCAGCTTTGCTTTATGAAAAATTCAATATTTAAATACATCTACAAAATATAATGGTGTTTTAAAGAAAAAAAAAACAGTGAAATGACAAAGAACTTTGGAAAATTCTGTTTTAATAACCTCAGTTGTCTGAATTAACTTTTTCAGAACTCCAAAAATAAACCAGAAGCTTGCAGCAATCTGGGAAGTATTTTTCAACTAGACCTCACATTATCCAATCACATGGAATGTTTCTGCAAAACTATAAAACAAGTTTTAGCGTAGTCAAAGAAACTCCAATAACTTTGTAATGAAATTAAAACTTAGTAATAGCAATTTCCAGAATTCACAAATACGTGACCAATTCAAAAAATACTCATAAATTATGGTTTAAAATTAAAAATAATAAAGAAAATTAGAAAATACTTTTGAGATGCACAGAAACAAAATACAAGTCACCTCTTGATATATGTGAAAGATTGGTTCCAGAGCATTGCATACTAAAAATGCAAATTTCAGGTGCTCAGTCTCTTGTATAAAATGGCAAAGTATCTGCATGTAACTACACACATGCTCACATAGAGCTTAAATAATCTCTAGCTTTCTTATAACACTTAATACAATATGAATGTTATACATATAGTGTGTTATTGTGTTAAGAGTATCACTATAAGAAAAAAAAACCAAAATATGAAAGAAAAGCTCAAAGGCATATGGTTCAAGGAACAATGAGATATCACCTGAGAAACCATTTTCCTATTGTCACAATTTATCTACAACTGAGAAAAGAGCACCAGTTCTAAAAATTAAATAAAAACCTAACAGCCTCTGAAAAGCAACAGCATTCGGGCCAGGAAAGAAACAGCAAATACACATAAAGTTATGCATGATATACAGTGAGTTAAGGATCACAGTACATAAAGAACCTGAAAGTCAATCTGCATGACATTAATGTTAACTTAATCTAATTATACAGACAAAATATATACCGTTCATTATGCTCTTGGTAAACAAGTCTAGACTTCTCCAGGAGATATTTTTCAACATAGGCACTGGAAGAAAAATAAAATTGGTTTACATAGATAATAAAAGTTTAATGTAAATAGACATTCATGTAGATGTTGTTGAAGCGTAAAGAATATTCTCCAGATCATAGTACTATATTCACTATTAAAATTGTGTCACAGATAGCATTCTCATTATCCTTGTTAAATTCAAAAATCATGAGTCATTGTTGGCTAGAAAATGAGGTAAGCAGATGAAGTACATTAACATTTAATAATATACCACAGGCCACAAGAATGGACTACAAGTAATTATGAACTGAAATGCCAGTCAGGTCTGACATTTTATTTTCTTTATCAACTACTCCCTTCAAGTCTTCAGTAACTGTTGTTATCCAAATGGGAGAAACTGACTAAAACTCTCCTAATAAATGAGGCCTCATCGGGCATGGTGGCACACACCTTTAATCCCAGCACTCGGGATGCAGAGGCAGGAGGTTCGCCATGAGTTTGAGGCCACCCTGAGACTAGATAATGAACTGCAGGTCAGCCTGGGCTATAGTGAGACCCTATCTCAGAAAACCAAAAATAAAGAAAAAAGACTTCAATAATCTGAAATTAAAATTTGGGGGAGGGGGGCTGGAGAGATGGCTTAGCAGTTAAGGCGCCTGCCTGCTAAGCCTAAGAACGCTGGTTCCAATCTCCAGGTCCCATGTTTAGCCAGATGCAAAGTGACACAAGGGCGCAATGCCGCAATTGACCACAAGGGGGCGTATGCATCTGGATTTCGTTCACAGCAGCTGAGAGACTGCTGGCGCGCCCAGCTCTATCTGTCTTCCTCTCTCCTCTCTCCTCTCTATCTGTTTCTCTCTGTGTCTCTCCAAAAATAAATAAAATAATAATAATAAAATTAAAAAAAATTTTTTTTGGTTTTCCAAGGTAGGGTCTTGCTCTAGTTCTGGAATTCACTCTGTAGTCTCAGGGTGGCCTCGAACTCACGGTGATCCTCCTACCTGTGCCTCCCAAGTGCTGGGATTAAAGGAGTATGCCACCACGCCCGGCTAAATTCAAATATTTTTAAACAACTGGATCCAATTTACTTACACAATGCTGACTAAGTCAACAGTTGACCCTGAAGCTGTATTTCTCCCATCATATGCACTCTACCTCAGTGACAAATTGAGTATTTTCTTAAGCACATCATCCACTGGACTGCTCTATCCATACTCCTTTTTCCACTTCAAAATCCTCACTCAATCCTTACTCAAGGGTAAAATGTGCAATCCTGAAAAAGAAATCTATTGCTACTACTACCATCACCATCACTATTTTTGCCCCTATTATCACATCCAGTATAAAGTAAAAAACCAGGCTCTTACCCATATAAAATGGGAAAAGAGGAATTAATATTCATATTTGTAAGACATATATTAACTAACTTTACAAATGTACAATACTCAAAAATATTAAGTTAAGGAGACTCTGAAAATGGCTCATTCAAGTGCTTGTCATGAAAGCATGAGAACTTGACAGTGGATCCCCACCACCCATGTTAAAAGCTGAGTACTGTAGCTCACATCTGTAATTCCAATGCTGGGGAGGTAGAGACAGGGAAATCTCTAGGACTTGCTGGCTAGCTAATCTAGCCAAATATGTGACCTCTAGGTTAAGCAAGAGACAAATGTATCAAAAAAAATAAGGTGAGGCACGCCTTTAATCCCAGCACTCAGGAGGCAGAGGTAGGAGGATTGCCATGAGTTTGAGGCCACCCTGAGACTATATGGTGAATTCCAGGTCAGCTTGAGCTACAGCAAGACCCTATATATATACCTATGAACCCCCCCCCAAAAAAAAAACATGGAAGCTGAGCATGGTGGCACACACCTTTAATCCTAGCACTTGGGAGGCAGAAGTAGGAGGATCACTGAGAGTTTGAGGCCACCCTGAGAGTACATAGTGAACTGCAGGTCAGCCTGGGCTAGAAACCCTACCTCAAAAAAGCAAAAAGGCAGGGTTGGAGAGATGACTTAGTGGTTAAGGCACATGCTTGCAAAGCCTAAGGACCCCGTTCAAATCTCCAGGTCCCATGTAAGCCAGATGCACATGGTGGCACATGCATCTGGAGTTTGTTTCCAGTGGCTAGAGGCCCTGGTGTGCTGTGCACCTATTCTCACTCTACCTCTGTCTCTAATAAATAAATATAAAAATAAAGCAAAAAAGAAAGGGAGGGAGGGAGGGAGGGAGGGAGGGAGGGGAGAAAAAAAAGGCGATCCAGTGAAGATACCCATCACAGACCTCTGGCCTCACATACAAACATGCATATACATAAGCATGCATACCACATACATATACATATTAAGACCATACACTAGCTGGGCATGGTGGCTCATATCTATAAACCCAGCACTGGGGAGAATGAGGCAGAAGGCTTGCCATGACTAGATCTTACCTTGAATTGATAAATTTTTTTAATATTTTATTATTTATTTATTTAGAGAGAGATACAGAAATAGGCAGGTAGAGAGAGAGAGAGAGAGACAGAGAGAGAGAGAGAACGGGTGTGCCAGGGCCTCCAGCCACTGCAAACGAACTCCAGATGCATGCAACCCCTTGTGCATCTGGCTTATGTGGGTCCTGGAGAATCGAGCCTCGAACCAGGGTCCTTAGGCTTCATAGGCAAGCGTTTAACCACTAAGCCATTCCTCCAGCCCTGAATTGATAAATTTTATATACCAGTGCAACTCATGAAATAGATGGAAGAAAAAGATGTCCAGAAAGTATGTTGGTAAAGCTGACATAGGCTTTGTAAAAAAAAAAAAAAAAAAAAAAAAAAAAAATGGAGCTGGAGGGATGGCTTAGTGGTTAAGGCGTTTGCCTGCAAAGCCAAAGGATCCCAGTTCGATTCTGCAGGACCCATGTTAGCCAGATGCACAAGGGGGCACATGCGTCTGGAATTCGTTTGCAGGGGCTAGAAGCCCTGACATGCCCATTCTCTCAATCTCTCTCTCTCTCTCTCTCTCTCTCTCTCTCTCTCTCTCTCTCACCCTCCCTCCCTCTGTGCCTCTTTCTCTCTCTCAAATAAATAAAATATATTTTAAAAAATGGAACTGGGCTCAGGTCATAATGGTGCAGTTTGCTAGAAAATATTTTTGTTTGTTTTCTGAAACAAGGTCTCACACTTGCATTACAGGCTGGCCTGGAATTTACTGTGTAGCCCAAGATGGTCTTGAACCCATGGCAATCCTTCTTCCTCAGCCTCCTGAGTGCTAAGTTTACAGGTATTAGCCACCAAAAGGTCTCAAAACATAAACACCAGCTTAGGACCAAGTATTCAGACATATGAGCATATAGGGGACATTTTACATCAACCCATAACATTGCAGCAGTGGCTGCCATAGGCTTAGGCCATCTCATAACAAAAAATATGCATTCCAACTTGATTAAATCACCACAGTCTTAACAGCCTCAACCATGTTCAAAAGCCCAGAGTCAAAGTCTCTTCTGGGCCTCAAGGAATAGTCTTAGCTATAAGCCCCTAGAAAAGTCAAAAAGAAGTTACATGTTTCCAATATAAAATGTCACCAAGTAATCATTCCAGGTTCCAAAAGGAGGACTACAAGAAGAGCAAGTCTTGGTTTGCCACTAGGAATAGACGGTAAGACCCTATTGCTGCAGACTCCACATGCTTGGGCTGCAAGGTCACTGAGAAATCAAACTGGGACTGAGCTGAAAACCTCCTCCCTGTAGACCAGCTGACAGAAAGCTAGAAAAAAGCTGCACAGAAGTCATCAGTGGTGAAAACAGTGGATACTGGAAGCCTCAAGTTTGGCTAGCCAGGCCAAATGAGCCAACGGGTGCAATAGTGGCATGTCTGTTATGGGGGAAACCACCTGCTCTATAATTGGACTGGAGGTCCACTCTATGGGAGGGAATATATGCCTGGTACTGAAAACCTAATCAAAAGCCTATTGTGGGGGAGGTCATGAGCCTTAGGAGTGTACCGTCTGCTCTTCTCTGGCTAAATGCATGTATTATGCCCACCAAACTGCCCTGTAAGCACTTAATGTTCATACCCAGATATTAATGCTACTCTTTTTTGGGGGGGGGTTCCGAGGTAGGGTCTCACTCTAGCTCAGGCTGACCTGGAATTTACTATGTAATCTCAGGGTGGCTTTGAATCTTGATGATCCTCCTACCTCTGCCTCCCAAGTGCTGGGATTAAAGGTGTATGCCACCATGCCTGGTTACTACTCTCATTTTTGTCTAGAGAAGCTTCCTTTTTCAGATGGCTGTGATCACTGGGATGTCCCAAAAGGTACTAGGAGAAGTGACAGAGGATTATTCAGCACCGAAACATCTCTATCACACTCTCCAAGGCTCAGGGTCCATTGCAGAAGAGATAGCAGAAAGAATGTAAGAGCCAAAGAAAGGGTAGGATGGCTTAGAATACAATTGTCCAGAAAGAAATTGGCCTCAATATCCATGACCTCACAGTGCCTACCACTACCTTCACAAGACCCTCATAATAGGAGGAAAAGATAATGACATCAAAATAAAAGAGAGAATAGGGCTGGAGAGATGGCTTAGCAGCTAAAGTGTCTGCCTGCTAAGCCTAAGAACACTGTCCATTCAATTCTCCAGGTCCCACGTTTAGCCAGACGCAAAAGTGATGTAAGGGTGTAATGCCACACTTGCCCACAAGGGGGTGCATAGGTCTGGAGTTCATTCCAGCTAAGAGGCTGCTGGTGTACCCATTCTCTGTCTCTGTCTCTCTCTCTCTCTCTCTCTCTCTCTCTCCAATAAATAAATAAATAAAAATAAAAAAATAAAAGTGAGACTAATGGAGAAAAGGAGGGAATATGATGGAGTGTGGATTGGTGAAGGGGAAAGTAGGGGAAGGGAGGGAATGATCATGGTTTATTGTCTGTAAGTATGGAAGCTGTCAATAAAAAAAAAAAAAAAAAAGAAAGCAAGGAAAGATCCAAACACATTAGACTTAAACACAAATAAAATGCTGTAGCTCCATGTCTAGCACCTGGGACATGTGGTGATATCATCTTTGCTTCAATAGGCTTATATAGTCTATAGGTCTATAGACTAGTGCACAAAGTATCTCTCTTGAGCTGGCTCTACTAAAGCCAGCAACTTTTCTCAGCAGATAGTTCACATTCCTGGCATCCCATATACCTTAGGTTTCACCTTCACAGTTTCAACAGTCAGCCTCTCAAGGCCTTCCATGCAAGGAACCTGACCTTGCTACATAATTCCAGGCCTCACAGACTTTTATCTAGAACCTTGAAGCAAGCTTTCATGAGTCCATCCAGCATGCCTGCAAAACCAGCACCATGTGGACAGGGATCCATTTTACCATAGTGATAGCATCCCAAGACCTGCTGAACAGAACCTGGGAAAGCATTTCAAAGGGAATCTCTGCTGGGGGTGGGGGGCTCTTTTAGGAACTCTCTTTTTAAATGAAATTTTTTTCAAAAATTAAATGATGGCCAGGTGTGGTGACGCACACCTTTAATCCCTGTCAGAAGACAGAGGTAGGAGATCACTGTGAGTTCGAGGACAGCCTGAAACTAAATAGTGAATTCTAGGTCAGCCAGAGCTACATAGAGCAAGACCCTACCTCAAAAAAAAAAAAAAAAAAAAGAAAGAAAAGAAAAGATCAAATTATGGGCTAGAAAAATGGTTTAAAAGGGCACTTGCTTGAAAGCCTGCCAGCCTGAGGTTGAATTCCCCAGTACCCACATAAAGTCAGATTCAAAAAGTTGTGCATGCAATTGGAGTTCATTTGCAGCAGCAAGAGGCCCTGGCACACTCTCTTTCTGTGTGTGTCAAATAAGAAAAATATTTCTTTAATTGCACTATTAGACCCTGGAGCCTACCATGGAAGGGATCTTGCCCTCAAACCACTTTGCCTTTTGTCCCATTGCAAAGTCCCAGGTTGTTTTTTGGTTTTTGTTTTTTTTTTTTTTTTTTTTGGGGGGAGGCTTGGAGTTTTTTTTGTCTGTTTGTTTGTTTTGGTTTTTTGGTTTTTCAAGGTAGAGTCTCACTCTAGGCCATGATGACCAGGTTCGTTTTAAATGGCATTAATCTTTTTAACAATTATAAGCTGTTTTATCCTCACCAGGCATCTCCTCATCTTTAAAGGTACTTTGCGCTCTACTAAGAATTTGTGTGTGTTACATTACTCTTACAACTTTTCTCAGGTTTGAACTGGCACCCACCAAAAAAAAAAATTAAGAGGAAAAATTTTAATGAGGACACCATTGTCACAATTCACAGCTTATAAACAGGATAATGACAAAAGGAAAAATATGCTCCAAAGCCTATTGCTTGTAAGCAGCAGAACTTACCCAAGTACCGTGCCTGTTTCTTGATAATTCACTTGAATAAACTTGCCAAAACGACTTGAATTGTTATTATGAGCTGTCTTTGCATTTCCAAAAGCCTGTCAAAATAAACATTTTTCATTTAAAAATAAATTTTTAAACACTGGTTAAGTCAGCTCAAAATGACAAAATGATGAAAAGATAAATGATAGGCAATTTAATGATTCATTTAACTCATAGTTCAAGTAACATAAAAGAACACAATAAATAACTAAAAGATAAAGCAGATTTTTACTTGATACTATTGGTAAAACAAATTTTTTTTTTAGTTTTTCAGGGCAGGATCTCACTCTAGTCCAGGCTGACCTGGAATTCACTATGTAGTCTCAGGCTGTGCCACCATAGCCCGCAGTAAAATGAATCTTAATTTTAAAAGCCTAATAATACACATTAATGTTCAGATTGCTCTTTCATATTCCAGAAGCAACAAAATTTCTTCATAAATATAATACTTATATTTTTTTCAAGCTTAAATAATGGGCTATGGGCTGGAGAGATGGCTTAGCAGTTAAAATATTTGCCTGCAAAGCCAAGAGACCCCCATTTGATTCTCCAGGACCCATGTAAGCCAGATGCACAAGGGGGTGCATGTATCTGGAGTTTGTTTGCAGTGGCTGGAGGTCCTGGTGTGCCCATTCTCTCTCTGCCTCTTTCTCTCTCTCAAATAAATAAATAATAATATTTTAAAATAATAATAATAATAATAATAATGGGCTATAAAAAGAACTGTATCAAATCAATTATAAGCTGGGCATAATGCAAGCCTTTACTCTCTAGTGGGTTGTCTAAAGTAGGAGTAGGAGTATTGTCATGAATATGAGGGCAGCCTGGGGCTACAGAGTGAGTTCCATGTCAGCCTGGGCTACAGTGAGACCCTACCCTTTAAAAAGTATATATTATAATTTTAGAAATAAATGAATGAAATGAAATTTCATTAAAGTGTTGTACTGTACTATGCTATTTAAAACAAAGATATAGTATTGCTAACAATGATGAATATTAGACATTATACTTAATAGAAGAAACCCAGCAGAGCACATATTATATAATCTATCAACAGTGCAGTACTATAAACAGGAAAACAATAGTAATAGAAAGTAAGTCAAAGGCTGTTCAGGAATGGAGGGGGTGGGATTGGGAAATATCTACAAAGAGGACCACGGGTTGAAAAGATATTCTGAAGTATACATATATACTCACTGGGTTCTATACTATAAATGTATGTATTTTATGGTAAATTATAGCTCAACAAAATTTTTAAATCTGAGACTAAGGTTCCATCTCAATGCCATAAAAAAGGAGGAAAGCAAGATACTGCCTAAAATAATCCATTCACAATGTCTTTGAAGACACAAAACTAAAGCCAAAAAAAAAAAAAAAGCCAGGCATGGTGGCACATGCCTTTAATCCCGGCACTCGGGAGGCAGAGGTAGGAGGATCACCATGAGTTCGAGGCCACCCTGAGATTACACAGTAAGTTCCAGGTCAGCCTGGGCCAGAGTGAGACCCTATCTCAAAAAAAAAAAAAAAACAACCAGAATTAGAGATGATTCATTGCAGATTTTTTTCTTCTACACTAATGATCTAGAAGAACCACCTGCCTCTAACTCCAAAAACCTTAACTAGCCATTTACTGAAAACTCCCTAAATAGAAAGTCATAAATCACACAGATCCTCACTGATGAAAGCATATGTTTGCAAACATGTACATATACAGACTGAGAAGTTAAACTTAACTGATATCTTGACACTACATTTCTACTCTAGCAGATTTCAGTGTAGTCAATACCAGAAACATCAGCTTCATATTAAGATTTGTTAGAGGAGCTGGAGAGATGGTATAGTGGTTAATGCGCTTGCATGCGAAGCCTAAGGACCCAGGTCTGATTCCCCAGAACCCATGAAAGCCAGCTGCACAAGGTGGCACATGTGTCTGGAGTTTGTCTGTAGTGGCTAGAGGAACTGGAGCACTCATACTCATTCATTCTCATTCTTTTTCTCTCTCATAAATAAGTAAATAAATAAATATAAAAATCAATTTTAAAAAACCGTTAAAGAAAAGATTTGTTAGAATTACAAATTCTTAGACCCTTCACAGAACTGCTGACCAAAAAAATCTGAGAATGGGACCAGCAATCTGCATATTAATATCCATTCCAGTAGTCCTAACCAATATGCATGTACTACAATTTCAACAAAGTTAAATTTTAATGTATATTAGAAGTTATTCTATAGTGACAATAGCAAATACATATTTCTGAAAAATCTCTGGAAATACCCTCAGGAATGCTCATATTCCACTATATCTAAATAAGCAATAGTAACCTAGGCTCCCAAATACCGCCAAACCAACTGTGAGTTACATTATTAAAAATAAAAAGTTTGGGGCTGGAGAGTTACATTATTAAAAATAAGGAAAAGTTTGGCAGTGGGAGGTGCATGCGTTTTTGAATGTCTATAACAGATTCTCTCTCTCTCTCCTGCCTATTTCTGTATCTCTTCTCTTTTCTCTCTCAAATAAATAAATAAAAAATATAAAATATTTAAAAAAAAATAAAAATAAAAAAAAAATAAAAATAAAAAGTTTGGCAGTGGTAAGCTTTGAATGTCTATAACAGATTCTGCCCTTTGCTTTTCTACCACAGAAAGTATGTTCCCAAGGAATTTATAAAAATATCATAGAATCATAAAATGTAGAAAGGTTGGTATCATCAAAGAAATACTCATTTAAATGCTAAATGTCTTATACTTTAACAAAATTTAAAAAGAAAACAGTTATTTAAAAGAGATATTGAAGTACAATAAAGTATACTCTTCACATATGCCATTTTTGTTTTATTGTGTTTTTGTTTTGTTTTTGTGACAATCTAGTTTTATCTCTGACTGTCCAGTAATTTACTATGTAGTCTAGACTGACCTTGAACACGTTAATCTCCTGTCTCAGCCTGCCAACCGCTAGTAGTAAAGATCTGCAACACCACATCTGGTCTATGCCACTTTTTTTTCACCAACATTATTATAGAATTTCACTTAAGACCACAAAATACTGACTACATACATACCTATTAGAATGGGTAAAAGAAAAACTGGCACTACCAAATGCTGTCAAGTATGTTGAAGAACTAGACCATTACTATACTGCTGGTGGGAAAGTAAATGGTAAAACCACTCTGGAAGACTAATGGTTCCCTTAAAAAAGTCAGATTTACTCTTACAGTATGTCCAGAAATTTCACTCCCTGAAATGAACACTGAAGTGTAGCCAGTGAAAATGGTAAACTAAAGACCTCTGAAAACCCTCTCCTTCAAAGAAACAAGAACACTAGAAAAATTAACTTTTTAGGGCCTCGGGAAAGTAGCCAAGATTTGCAATGATCCTCAATAGGGAAGCATTTAATCAAGAGAAACAGCTGGATGTGTGAAAAAAAAAAGACAGCATGTGTGGTATTTGAGTCAGCACTATTACTAACCTTCTCTCCCTAGCTCTAGCTAAAGAGTAAACCAAGATTCCACAATGACTTCTAGATACCACTAGAATAAATGAAGTTCTTCCAAAGCCCTGTTACTCACAATTTAGCCTGTCTGGCATTTCCTGGAAAATCTCCCACAAAGAATTTTCTTTATCTGAACTGACTCAGAGATCACTCACGGAAATCAGCCTCTCCACACCCCTTACCACCAAGTAAGTTTGTCAAAAACAATCAAGCAATTGTCTAAACACTAAACTGTTTAAACACTAAAGTATTAGGATGGGGGAATAGTGAAAGCTGTGAATGACAAATATAATGGGTATGAAAAGATATGAAATATTGCTACACATGTGGAAGGCCATGTGCATAAAGAAGATTACACATGCCTACAGATACAGCAATACTTAGCAAAGAACTTAAGACTTGTGTTTGAACATAAGGCTCTGCATAAGTAAAAGGAAAAGGGAAAACAGAGTTGGCGACTACCTGGCGGAAGGTTAAAGGGGTATACCATCAAACACATAAAACCTCAAAGAAATAATGAGAGCCTTAATCCATCCAGGTATTTAATTAAATTCCTCTCTCTTCTCCCTCTTTGGCTCTTTCTCCCTCTATCCTTCACTTTGTATCCCCCCAACCTCTATCCCCTACACTCCCAGCAATTCAGCTTCAGCCTCCCAAGTATTGGAATTACAGGTGTCCAGTTCTGTCCAATATTATGCTGGAAATCAGGTAAGTTGAAAGAGGGGGAAAAGAAAAGGGATGGGAAGGGAAAGGGAGGAAAAAGGATCCTGACTGAAAAATAAGAAACACTAATTCAGCAGAAGAAAATGGCACTGTAACCTACACCACCTTAATTAACCCTTTTGATCCCTGCAAACCTCTCTCTTGAAGAACAGTGATGAATTAAAATAAAGTCAACCAACAACATACCTCCAGATCTATAAGCTTCAACACAAGAAAACAAGAAACATGAAAAACCAGTGGTTAAGGCACTTGCCTGAAAAGCCTAAGGACCCATATTCAATCTCTCTCCAGATTCCACATAAGCCAGAACACAAAGATGAGGCAAGCACAAGACCACATATATGCCCACTAGATGGCACAAGCATCTGGAGTTCAAGTGCCGTAGCTAAGTCCCTGCCACACCAATTCTCCCTCTTCCCCTCTCTCTCTCTCTCTCTCTAAAATAAAAAAGAAAAAAAGAAACTCATGAACAAATTCCATGACAACATTAAAAAATTGCCTAAAATAAAAAAGGACATAAAAGATTTGAAAGAGGAATTCAGTAAAGACATAAAAATCCTGAAGAAATATCAAAGTGAAATACTAGAAATGAAGAGCATAACAAGTCAAATTAAAAGCTCTATGAAGCCGGGCATGGCAGCGCTCACCTTTAATCCCAGCACTTGGGAGGCAGAGGTAGGAGGAGTGCTGTGAGTTCAAGGCCACCCTGAGACTACATAGTGAATTCCAGGCCAGCCTGAGCTAGAGTGAGACCCTACCTCAAAAAACCAAAATAAATAAATAAAAATAAATTTTTAAAGCTCTATGGAAAGCCTTTCCAACAGAATCAATCACAGAGAGGACAGAATATCTGAGCTGGAAGACCAAGTAGAAGAATTAGAATTTCCCAATATGGACAAAAATAGATAAGCAGATATGAGCTGGATTTTCAAGATATTTGGGAAACTATGAAACAATCAAATGTTAAGAATCATGGTAAAAAGGTAAAGAATTATAAAGCATAGAAAATATTTTCAAAGAAATCATAGCAGAAAATTTCCTTATGTTAGATATAGGAGGCATTTAGAACACCAAATAGACTAGACCAGAAAAGACCTTCCTCTAATCATATCATAATTGAACTACTAAATATGGAGAACAAAGGAAGTATGTTGAGGGCTGGAAAAATGGCTCAGTGGTTAAAGGTGCTTGCAAAGTGTGACAGCCCAAGTTCTATTCCCCAGTACCCTGTAAAGCCAGATGCAGAAAGTGGTGGAATACATCTGGAATTTGTAGCTTAAAAACCTGGTGTGCCCATTCATTCCTCTCTATCTCTCCTTGTGAATAAATGAAAAAAAAAATTTTAAGAGGCACAATCCATCAAAAGGACATTATAATTCTAAACATACATGCACAAAATACAGATGAACTCAATTTAATACAACAGATACTATTAGAGGCAAAATCACAGATTAAGAACAAGTCAAACCCTAGCACGGTAATAGCGAGTAACTACAATAACTCACTGTCACCAACTGACAGGATATCCAAGAAAAATTAAACAGAAAACATCTAAACTGAATGACATCATGGATCAACTGGACTTAACAGACCTCTACAGAACATTCCACCCAACAGTGTAGAATGCCATTCTCTAAAATAGATCATACCATAGGACACAAACAAATCTTAAGGAAAATACGGAAAAACTGAAATAATTCCTTGTACTGTATCTGATCACAGTGCAATAAAACTGCAAATCAACACCAACAGAAACTACTGAACATATACAAACTCAATGCAGATTTCCGGATGCTCATTTTGTAACATACAATACACTACTGTATTAAATAATATACTACTTAATATTGAACAGGTTACTGAAGAAATCAAAAAGGAAATCAGTAAGTCCCTAGAAATGGAGACAGTCATGGTGAAGCACACCATTAATCCCAGCACTCAGAAGGCTGAGGTAGGAGGAACTCTTGGAGAAGAGTTCAAGGCCAGCCTGGAGCTACAGAGTGAGGTCCAGGTCACCCAGGGCTAGAGTGAGACCCTGCCTCAAAAGAATAAAAAGCTGTGAAGAAGTTCTTAGAAGCAAACAGGACTGGGGTGATGTCTCAGTGATAAAGTATTTGCCACATAACTTTGAGTGCCTGAGTTCAGATCCCCAGACCCTGAAACCTGAAGTTATGGCAGGATTCCCCACTGTGCCTATGGTGAAAAACTGGCATAGAGACAGGAGAAATACCCAAAACTCACAAATGGAGTGATGAATAATTAGAGACCTTGCCTCAGTACAAAGTGAAAAGCAATGACCAACCAGAAAGTTGTCCTTTGACCTCCAGAAATGAACCATGCACACACATTCATGAAAACATACACACACCAGATAAATAAAAAATAAGCTCCTAGAAATGAATGAAAATGAAAACACAACATACCAAAACTTATTTGGATATAATGAAAGCAGTCCAGCGCTAAGAGAGAAGTTCATAGCTCTAAGTGCCTACATTAAGAATTCTGAGAGGGCTGGAGAGATGGCTTAGCAATTAAGGCACTTGCCTATGAAGCCTAAAGACCAAGGTTCCATTCCCCAGTACCCATGTAAGCCAGATGTACATGGTGGCACATGCGTCTGGAGTTTGTTTGCAGTGGCTGAAGGCCCTGGCACATCCATTCTCTCTTTATCCACCCCTTTCCCTCTCAAATAAAGTAAAAACAAGAAAAAGAAATATGAGATCTCAGATGAGTAACTTAATGATTCACTTTAGGACCTTAGAAAAATAAGAAAAAGCCAAACCTAGTATCAGTAGACAGTAGTATCTGATCAACAGAAATTAATGAAATAGAAACAAAAAAAGCCAACACAAAGAATCAATGAGGACTGCAGAGATGGCTCAGCAGTTAAGGCACTTGCCCACAATGCCTAAGAATGCGGGTTTGATTCCCCAGTACCCAAGTAAAGCCAGATGCACAGTGACACATGCATCTGAAGTTCATTTGCAATGGCTAGAGGCCCTGATGTGCCCATCCTCTCCCTTTCTCCCTCCCTCCTTGCAAATAAAGATTTAAAAAAAAAAAAAAAGAATCAATGAGGGGTTAGAGAGATGGCTTAGTGTTTAAGAGCTTGCCTGCAAAGCCAAAGGACTTGGGTTTGATTCCCTAGTAACCACATAAAACCAGATGCACAAGGTGGCATATGCATCTAGAGTTCATTTGCAATGGCTACAGGCCCTGGCATACCATTCTCTCTCTGTCTGTGCCTCTCTCTCTAACAAATTATTTAATTAAATTAAATTAGAAAGTTAAAAGAATCAATGAAACAAAAAGTTGGTTCTTTTTTATTTTAGTTATATTACAGAGAGAGAGAGAGAATGGGAGTTCCAGAGCCTCTAGCCACTGCAACAAACTGCAGACACATGTGTCACTATGTGCATTTGGCTTATGTGGGTACTGGGAAATGAACCTGGGTCCTTAGGCTTCACAGGCAAGCGCCTTAACCACTAAGCAATCACTCCAGCCCAAAAAGTTGGTTCTTTTTTTTAATATTTTATTTATTTATTTATTTATTTATTTATTTATTTATTTATTTATTGTTTTTGGAGAGAGAGAGGAAGACAGATAGATGGGCGTGCCAGCAGCCTCTCAGCTGCTGCAAACGAAATCCAGATGTGTGCGCCCCCTTGTGGTCAAGTGCGGCATTGCATCACTTTGCATCTGGCTAAACGTGGGACCTGGAGATTGGAACCACAGGAGATTGGAACCAGTGTTCTTAGGCTTAGGAGGCAGGCGCCTTAACCACTAAGCTATCTCTCCAGCCCAAAAAGTGGTTCTTTAAAGCATTAATAAGATCCTCAAATCTGTAGCCTGACACACAGAATCCACCAATAAAATTAGAAATCAAAATGGCCATTACAATAGATATTAATAAAATTTCACAATTTTATTAGGATATACCTTCAAAAATAACTCCACTAAATTGGAAAAATCAATTTATATACATAGTACCTCCACAAATTAAACCAAGAATAAAAAAATAATTTAAAAAGAGATCTATGAAAAGCAGTGAAATTGAAGCAGTAATGAGTAATTCCCAACTCAAAAAAGTCAAGCCTATCTGGGTTCATTGCTGACTGCATTCTACCATATTCAAAGACCTATCCCCAGTCTTCTCAAACTAGTTCATGAAAAAGAAAAGGAAGCACTGCCAAAGTCCTTTTACAAAGCCAGCAACATTCTCATATCAAAACCAGATAAAGACAACAATAAAAATAAAATTATTTGCCAATCTGCCAAAATATAAATGCAAAACTTCCCAATAAAATATTTGCAAACAGAATACAAGAATACATCAAAAAGATCTTCCATGGTTCAGCAGTTAAGATGCTTGTCTACAAAGCCTAAGGTCTGGGGTTTAATTCCCCAGTACCCATGTAAAGCCAGATGCACAAAGTGAAGCATGTGTTTGGAGTTCGTTTGCAGTGAATAGAGGCCCTGGCACACCCATTTTCTCTATATTTCGATCTCCCTCCCTCACCCCTCCATATATAAATATTTTTAAAGTGCTGGAGAGATAGCTTAGTAGTTAAGGTGTTTGCCTCCAAAGCCAAAGGACTCAGGTTCAACTCCCCAGGACCCATGTAAGCCAGATGCACAAGGGGACACAGGTACTGGAGTTCATTTGCAATAGCTGGAAGCCCTGGTGTGCCAATTCTCTCTCTCTCTCTCTCTCTCTCTCTCTCTCTCTACCTGCCTATCTCTGTATCTCTCTCACACATAAATAAATTTATTTATTTATTTACATTTATTCATCAGCATTTACTGCTGAGTTCTTCACAAAAGCAAAGAAATGGAATCAGCCTAGATGTCCATCAACTGAGGAATGCATAATGAAACTGGATATACAATGAAATCCTATTCAACCATAAAGTAACATGAAATTTGGTGGAAAGTGGAACTGGAAAATGTTTATAGCAAGTGAGTAATAGCGATGTAAGAGTGCGTGTGTATTGAGGTACAGAGTGTAAAGATGATGCCAGGAAACTACAAAGTAGCCCATGGGGGAGGAAGGGAAGCTTCAATAGAAAACTCCAGGGAAGCTACTATATCTTAACTGATATTTGAAGGGGGATTTCTAGGGAAGGTGAAAACAGGGTAGGAAGGCAGGGAGATCTGCACAGGTGGAGGATATGGGCATTAATAAAAAATCTGAAAAAGCTAGGCATGGTGGTACAAGCTTTACCTTTAATCCCAGCACTCAGGAGGCAGACATAGGAGGATCACCATAAGTTCAAGGCTACCCTGAGACTACATAGTGAATTCCAGATCAGCATGGGCTGAAGTAAGACCCTACCTTGAAAAACCAAAAAACAAAAGTTAAACATATACCCATCATATGACCTAGATAGACATTTCATGCTCAGGTGTTTGCTGAAGAAAAAGGAAAGCACATGTTTTTTTTTGTTGTTGTTGTTTGTTTCATTTTTCGAGGTAGGGTTTCACTCTAGCTCGGGCTGACCTGGAATTTACTATGTTGTCTCAGGGAGGCCTCAAACTTATGGTGATCCTCCTATCTCTGCCTCCCAAATGCTGGGATTAGTGTGTGACACCACACACGGCAGAAAGCACATGTCTACACTAAGACTTGTACACACAGCTTTATGTGTAAAAGGCAAAATCTGAAAACAAATCCATATACCCATCAAAAACCCCACATAGTACAATCTTAGCAGGATCAGCAAAATTAATCATAGCATGAATATAGCATATGGAAACCTTCTTTATCAAATATCTTAATTTTCAACAGAGGGCAGAAGTACCCTGTAGAGGTAGGAAATGTTGTACCAGAAACCACAGGTTGTTAGTGGAAAATCTCAGGGGTGGGATACTTCCCAGCGAGATATTGTTCAGAGAGGCCCCTGAGCTCCCCAAAACAGGTTATGGCTACACTATTGCTAAAGGCACTACATGATTCAGTTGTAGAACTCACAAAAATCTAACTGGCATAAAGCTGGAAACCTCCTCCTTGCTGGCTAGTTGTCACAGTGCAGGAAGAAGAGTAAGCCGACTGCCAGGGGAGAAAAACTCATCAACTGTCTTACCCAGCAGTGAACTCTATGAGCCACACAACCAATTAGCCAGGTAAGATGTGCCCACTGATTCACCAGTGACATGACTGTTATGAGGGTAACTGCTCTCTGATTAGATTTGAGACCCATTCCACCAGAGCAAATTCTTACCTGGTGCTTCAAAAAGCTGAGTGGGGAGGTCAGAGGCCCAGGAGGAAAGCTACTGTTACTTGTCTAAATGGTTCTGTTGTGCCCATCAACCTCTCCTATAAATATAGATGTTTTGTCCACAGATTAGTGTTACCTTTGGCCTTTAAGGCAGCTTCGTTTTGCAGTTGGTGGTGATTACTGAGGAGACTCAGTGCCGAGAGTAAGCAACTGGAGTGCTCTTCCTTCATCTCTATCACCCCCGCCAAGGCTCACAGAACATTGCAGAGGAGGGGATGAAAAGTAAGGTAAGAGTCACAGGAAGGGGAGGTATGACATGAAACCCTGTCTTCTGAACAGGATGTGATCACTACATTCATGACCTCAAAGCTACTGTCATTATCTGCATAATACGGTGGAGGGCAAGAGGCCTCCATTCATACCCAAGGAATTAGTAACAGTTAAGGGTTTCTGGGGTAGGGGAGACATTTTCTTCACTGGTTAAGTCAAATAACTTCCTACCCATACCCTTACCCTTACCCATACACACACACACACACACCCCAAGTATTGAACTAGAAAAGGAACAAGCTGGGAAGGAGTTTACTGAAGGGAAAGGGTGAAAAGAAAAGATCATGGGAGATGAATGTGATCAAAATACATTATAAAGGCCACGTGTGGTGGCACATATCTTTAATCCTAACACCTGGGAGGCAAGAGGACTGCTCTGAGTTCGAGGTCAGCCTAGGCTACAGTGAGACCCTACTTTGAAAACACCAAATGTTAGTGTTAGTTATATGTTAATGTCACACCCATCAATCTTCCATGCTGCCTTTTATGCTTTGCCATTTTCCAGCTTCCCTTGGTCACTAACAATATCTAAACTTGCAATTTTATTCCATCCTCTCACATCTACCACATATTTTTTTAAGTTGTGTTCAAGAAAATTATTTCCATATACTTTACCTCAAGTACTGGTCCAGCTCCAAGAATAATCTGTTCTACTCCACTGGCAAATCCTTTTTGACTAAGGGCAGTAAGGTGGTGAATAAGAAAGTTTGTGCTTTGGGTCTTCCCAGAACCACTCTCTCCTGAAATCACAATGCACTGATTCTTTTTGTGCTGAAGCATAGTGTGATAAGCTACATCAGCCACGGCATATATGTGGGGTTCAAGTTTTCCCAACTGGTGGTTATCATACATTTTGACATATTTGGGGTTATAAATAGGAAGGAATTTGAATGGGTTAATAACTATTAGAATACTGCCAACATAGGTATAAATTTTTTCATGCTTAAAGCGATTGCGCAGGTTTTCCAGGAGAGTTTTCTCATTCAAATCTGGTAAGCTACATAAATCATCGAAATCTTTCTGTTGAGGCTGTGGAAGAAAACCTCGTTCCATCATCCGACGGCGTTCTTCAGTTACCCGTAGCCATGACTGAAGGCTACCATAATGGATTGATCCATCAAGGTTTTTTTCTCTCAGAAGAAAGCGATAGTCCTCTCCACTCAAGCGATTTTCCAAAGCCATTCGTGGCCACAACATCATTCGTTGAACTGGACAGTCTGTTGGATTGAGTATCCATTCTTCTCCACCAAATTCCTTTACCTCTGCTAAAACATAACATTTTGTTTTGTCTAGGTGAAGTCTGTTTATAAGAGAGTCAATCACCTCCGCAGCTGTGGAGTTTTTTCTGGCAGGAATTGGACAATAAATTGTTCCTTCTGAAATTGTCCCAGGATATATACGTAATGTGTGTTCATTATCCTCAAAGCGTCGTCTTCCTCCATCACTTATATTCATATTGGATCTTGTCCCATCAGCATGAATAGTATGTGTTCAAGACTGTGAAAACCATTTTCTTGGCAAAAGAACTGAAACATAAAAGATATAAAACATTTAGAAGTCATATTAAAAATTGCCTTTTGATATTCAAAAACAAAAGTCTTAAACATATTCAGTACAGCTTGCAGGAGACAAAATCTCAACTCTTTATGTAAATAAGAACAAGGATTAAGTCAAATAGGACCATGAGCCTGCAATCTCAGCACCTGGAAAGCAAAGGCAAGGAGGAGCAGGAGTTCAAGGCCATGTCAGCCAAACAGTGAATTGGAGGACTAAAACCACATAAAATTAAATTTTATTGTCCAAACCAGGGCAATCTTAAAATAGTAATGTGTCAAAAACATGTATTTCAATGTTTTGTTATTCAATATAATCTAAAGAGTACCAAGAAAAGTTATTTTTCCCCAGCTATGTCTTTGAAGATTCTCTCAAAAGATTGGATTAAGGGACAAAATAATTATACAAAACTAATTGATCATCTGGTACTTTCTAAAAATATTTTTTTATTTTTATTTATTTACTTCCAAGCAGAGAGAATGAATGAATGAATATGGATGCACCAGGGCCTCTAGCAGGTGCAAACAAGCTCCAAGTAAGCCAGGTGTGGTGGCACACGCCTTTAATCCCAGCACTAGGGAGGCAGAGGTAGGAGGATCACCTTGAGTTCAAGGTCACCCTGAGAATACAGAGTGAATTCCACATCAGCCTGGGCTAAAGCAAGACCTTACCCCCCCCCCCAAAAAAAAAAAAAAAAAAAACCCCAAATACATGCTTCACTTTGTGCATCCAGGTTTATATGGATACTGGGGAACAGAACCCTAGTTATTAAGTTTTGCAGGCAAATGCCTTAACTGCTAAGCCATTTCTCCAGCCCGACAAGTTCTGTGCTTTTGTTTGTTTGATTTAGTATTTTATTTTTATTTTATTGGAGAGAGAGAATAGGAGTGCCAGGGTCTGCAGCCCACTGCAAATAAACTCTAGATGCATGTACATGTCCTGGGGAATCAAACCTGGGTCCTTTGGCTTTGCAAGCAAATGCCTTAACCACTAAGTCATCTCTCCAGCCCTGTTTGTTTTTGTATTTTTGGTTTTTTGAGGTAGAGTCTCCCTCTACCCCAGGCAGAACTGGAATTCACTATGAAATCTCAGGGTGGCCTCGAACTCACAGCAATCTTCCTACCTCTGCCTCCCAAGTGCTGGGATTAAAGACATGTGCCACTATGCCTGGCCATCTTACACTCTTTTCACAGTACCCACATAAGCCAGATGCACAAGGTGGAACATGCATCTGAAGTTTGTTTGCAGTGGCACACCCATTCTTTATCTGCACATTTCTCTCTCTCTCTCAAATAAATAAGTAAAATATTTACAAAAACAATAAGATCTGAGAAGATAAAAATTAAAGTTATAACCAAGAAAACTGAAACATGTTACATAGACATTTACAAGGAATTCTGAATGTCCACCTTCCCTCTGTCCCTCCTAGTAAAAGAAGAGTAGATTTGACAAGAGCAACTAAGATCATACCACTAACTTCTGAGCAAAGTTGATAAGATTATAAGACTAGGTACCATTATAAATTTTATTCAACCCTTCCCTTTGTCTTTCAAACCTAATATTCTTTTATCTAATCTTATTCCATTCTTCACATCCTTCCAAACTTCTCAACCACAAAACACTTCTAAAAGGATGATCTCAACTTTTACACTTCACCAAAATAATAACTATTTCCTTCAGATGGTTATCTCTCAAAATGTATTCCTGTTTTCAACCCATCTCTACCCTGCTGTTCCTGTCTAGAGAAAAAAAAATGTGTCATATCTTTCCAAAACTAACAAAAGCTATTTTTATCATCTTCATTAGTAATATATCCCATTAAAAAACATAAGGCTGGAGGGATGGCTTAGCAGTTAAGGCACTTGCCTGAAAAGCCAAAGGATTCAGGTTCAATTCTCCAGGACCCACACAAAGCCACATGCACAAGGTGGCACATGTGTCTGAAGTTTGTTTGCCCTGGCTACAGGCCCTGGTGTGCCCATTCTATCTCTCTCTCCAATAATTTTTGTTTGTTTGTTTGTTTTGTTTTTTGAGGTAGGGTCTTGCTCCAGCTCACACTGATTTGGAATTCATTATGAAGCCTCAGGGTGGCCTAGAATTTATGGTAATCCTCCTACCTCTGCCTCCCAGTACTGGGATTATAGGCATGTACCACTACACCCAGCTTCCAGTAAATACTTTTTCAAAGTAAACCGAAAAGCACATTGTTAAGTATGATGTAATTCCTTTTTTTGTTTGTTTTTGTTTTCGGGGTAGATTTTCACTCTAGCTCAGGCTAACCCGAAATTCACTATGCAGTCTCAGGGAGGCCTAGAACGCTCGGTCATCCTCCTACCTCTGCCCCCCAGTGCTGGGATTAAAGGCGTGCACCTGCCCGGCTTTTTTTTTTTGGGGGTTTTGAGGTAGGGTCTCACTCTAGCTCAGGATAACCTGAAATTCACTATGTAGTCTCAGGATGGCCTCAAACTCATAGCAATCCTCCTACCTCTGCCTCCCAAATGCTGGGATTAAAGGTGTGCACCACCATGCCCGGCTTTTTTTGTTTTTGTTTTTTTGAGGTAAGGTCTCACTGTAGTCCAAGCTGACCTGGAATTCACTATGTAACCTCAGGCAGACCTCAAAGTCAGTGATCGTCCTACCTCAGCCTACTTAGTGCTGGGATTAAAGACATACACCACCATACCCAGTTCTATTTTATCTTTTAACCTAGAAAATACTTTTTAAATTTTATTTTTCTGAGAGAAGGTTTCACATAGCTCAGGTTGGCCTCACACTCACTATGTAGTTGAGGACACCTTGACTCCTGATCCTTCTGACTCTACCTCCCAAATGCTGAGATTACAGATAGGCTCCGTGCCTCCCGGATAGGATATTTTCAAACACAGGACAAAGGCCAGCAGTTACATCCATCTCCACTGCCAGATGCTTTGGGAGGCAAAGGTAGGAGGACTGCTGAGTTCAAGGCCATCCTGACACTACATAGTGAATTCCAGGTCAACCTGGACTAGAGCAATACCCTACCTCAAAAAAACAAAAACAAGCCTGGGCTAGAGTGAGACCCTACCTCGAAAAACAAAAAAAAAAAAAAAAAAAAAGCTAAAGGTACTGCTTGCAAATCCTACTCACCCAGGTTCAATTCCCCAGTACCCATATAAAGCCAGATACACAAAGTGGTGCATGTGTTTGGAGTTCGTTTGCAGTGGCAAGAGGCCCTGGCATGCATCTTGAGATGCTTTGCAGTGTCAAGAGGCCCTGACATACCCATAGCCACACATATATATTCATATTCTCTCTGAACACAAACAAAGTTTAATAAAACAAAATCAAAAAGATAAATAAATCAGATGGAATATATAAAAAACAACCTTATATCTACTCCTCAAATTCAGTAAGTTTGAAAAGAGCAAGTGTATTGCATATTTGCTTCCTTTTTTGCTCTGCAGAGATAATCCACCATCTTAAAGTGAATATTATTCTCTTATATATTTATTGCCTTTGTGAGTCTACATAGAGTACTGTGCATTTTTCAAGCTTTAAGAAATGGTATCAGCCAGATATGGTGGCACATGCCCTTTAATACTGTTAATCCAGCACTCAGGAAGCAGAGGTAGGAGGATCACTGAGAGTTCGAGGCCACCCTGAGACTATATAGCAAATTACTGGTCAGCCTGAGCTATAGTGAGACCCTACCTCTAAAAACAACAACAAAAAAAGGTATCACACCATTCTTAACAATGTGCTTTTCAGTTTACCTTAGTTTTTTATTTTCTACTTATGAATGTTGTTGCATGTAAAGTTCAATAACTGTCAATATCTTAGTGTATGATTCTGTCAATGAACTGTCCTTCTAGTAAGAACAGTGCTACAATTCTCACATATGCTTCAAATTTCTCTGGGTTCCACTTATGAATGAAACTGCTGGGTGTTAACCTTCAACTTTACCAGATATTAACAAAATGTCCTATAAATGATAGTTCCAACTGGCTATTTCACAACTGTGGGTGAGTTCAGATTTTCTACCTAGTTATCAAACATTAATATTGTCAGACTTGAGTTTCTGTCAATTTCAAATAATAAAAAGATTACTTTAAAGCCAGGCATGGTAGCTCATGCCTTTAATCCCTGTACTTGGGAGGCTAAAGTAAAAGGATCACTGTGAGTTCAAGGCCAGCCTGGGATAAAGATGAGCCTGGCTAATGTGAGACTCTGCTTTTAAAAACATAAATAAAATATACACAATGGAATTCTATTCAGTGGTAAATAAAAATGAAATTAAGAAATTTGCAAGAAAATTGATGGATCTGGAAAGGATTATACTCAGTGAGGTAACCCAGGCCCAGAAAGCCAAATGTCACATGTTCTCTCTCATATGTAGATACTAGCTACAAATTATTGGAATTCTATGTGAGTAAGAATAAAACTCAGTAGCAGAGGCCAGTAAGCTAGAAAGGAGATATAAAGGGAATAGAAAGGGAGGGAGGGGGACTTAATAGGATGGTATTGTATATATATATGTAAGTAGAAGAACAGATTAATGGGGGTGAAAAGACCTAAGTGAGGTCAGGGGAAGAGACTGAGTAAACGAAAGGTAGAGGGAGGGCTAACCAAAACCTAAGAGAATATAAATAAGTCATATGGAAACCTACTTTTCTGGACAATGGAACAGTCAGGAGCCATAGACTGTTACTAGGAATAGATGGTAAGACCCTATTGCTGAAGACTCCACATACTTGGGCTGCAAAGTCACTGAGAAATCCTGCTGGAGCTGAGCTGAAAACCTCTTCCATGTAGACCAGATGACAGAAAGCTGGAAAAAGCTATGCTGCATGTAGTTCAATGGGACAGAGAAAAATCACCAGTGAAAATACTCAACAGTGGACACTCACTGCAAGCCTAAAATTTGACCAGCCAGACCAAATGAGCCAATGAGTGCAATAGTGGCATGCCTATTATGGGGGGAACCAACAGCTCTCTAATTGGACTGGAGGCCCACTCCATGGGAGGGAATACATCCCTGATATTGAAGACCTACAACAGGGGTAGTCATGAGCCCTAGGGGTGTAACATCTGCTGGTGTCTGGCTAAATGTATATACTATGCTCACCAAACTGCCCAGTAAGCATTTTTCTTAATGTTCACACCCATATATTAATGCTACTCTCACTTCTGGTTAGAGAAGCTTCTCTTTTCAGATGGTGGTGACCACTGGGATGACTCAGAAGGCACCATGGTGCTGAGAAGAAGTGACAGAGGAGTACTCAGCACTGAAACATCTCTAACACACCTTCCAAGGCTCAGGGTCCATTAAGGAAGAGACGGCAGAAAGAATGTAAGAGCCAAAGGAAGGGTAGGACTGCTTACAATGCAATCTTTCAGACACAAATGGCCTGGATATCCATGACCTCACAGTGTCTGACACTACCTACACAAGACCATCATAATAGGAGGAAAAGATCATGACATCAAACTGCAAAGAGAGACTGATTGAGAGGGGGAGGGGATATCATGGAGAGTAGAGTTTCAAAGGGGAAAGTGGGAGGTAGGGCGAGAATTACTATGGGTTATTTCTACAATTATGGAAGTTGTCAATAAAAAAGAACTATGAAAAAATAAATAAATAAAAGCTACCTTATACTTTGTTTTACATATCCCTTCTTGTTCATAATACAGATATTAGTGAGGCATAGCACTAATCCTCTCATTTAGCATAGGGGCTATTATTCATTTGAGAGAGACAGAAAGAGAGAAAAAGGGTATGCCAGAGCCTTTAGCCACTGCAAATGAACTGCAGACACATGCGCCACCAAGTGTATCTGGGTTAGTTGGGTTCCAGGGAGTCAAACCTGGGTCCTTAGGCTTCACAAGCAAGCGCCTAAACTGCTAAGCCATCTCTCCAGCCCCAGTTTTTATGAATTGTTTTTCTGTATTCGTTTGATTAAGGTTTTCACATATTAATATCCTGGATATTAATCAGTTTTCAGTTGAATGTACGAAAATACTTCCTACCAGCTAGAGGCTTGTCTATTGTACTTATGCTGCCTGATATTAAGAGGTCTTTACTCATACTAAAATTATACCTGAGCTACCTGAAAGGGGAAACAGGTCCTGGAGCATGCTAAGCAAGCTCTCCACCATGGAATGCTCCAGCCTCAGCTTTTTGTTTTTCTTCAAAGAGCAAGGATTGATTTTAGTTCCTGGTTTCAGAGATTTCAATTCCTAGTCCTTGCCTCCATGAATCCTGGAGAGAGGCAGAATATTATAGTATCAGATAATGTGGAGAAGGAGGCTGTTCACTTCATGGCAGACAGGAAGTAGATAGTTTTTTGTTGTTGTTTGTTTGTTTTGGTCTTCTTATGTGTTACATATGTCCTGCAGGCTGGCCACAATCCTCTTGTCTCAGATCTGTACACATTAGCAACAATTTAATTTAATCAATTGTTAACTATTTGTACTAGTCATATCTTTCTCTCTCCCCCTCTACCCTTCTCCCCTCCCCAGTTATTAAGACAGGGTCTCTTACCCCAGGCTGACCAGGATCCAATGAACTTGAACTTCTGATCCTCCTGCTTCTATCTCCTGAGTGCTGAGATTACAGAGGCATGCAACACTATGCCCAGTTTATGTAATACTGGGGATGGAAACTCACGTCTTCCTGCTCACTAGACAAAACTTTCTACCAACTGAGTACTCCTCAGCCCTGTACTAGTAATTTTTGTAGTAAGCACTTTACATGAATTATTTATTATGCACAATTCTTCCCTGTGTGTTATCACCATCATCATCATCCTTGCTTTACAAATGAAAAAACAAATGCAGCAAGATTATATAACTTGGGCTGGGGAAATGGCTTAGCAGTTAAAGCACTTGCCTACAAAGCGAAAGGACCCAGGTTCAATTCCCCAGGACCTACGTAAGCCAGATGTACAAAGTGGTACATGTGTCTGGAGTTCATTGGCAGTGGCTGGATGCCCTGGCATGCCCATTCTCTCTCCCTCTCTCTGCCTCTTTCTCGCTCTCTCTCAAATAATTAAATAAATATATTTTTTAAAAGATTATGTAACTTGCCCAAAGTCCTAACTAAAATGTGATATGATGAAGTTGAGATTTGAAGCAGGCAGTATAGATGTAAAGCTTATAAACTATTATATTTCAATATTTTCTAAAAAGCCTTCCTTATCCTGAGGACATAGTATTGTTCTACATTTTCTTCTAAAAGACCTAAGACATTTTGGGTTTGTTTGTTTGTTTTAGTTTCTAACCATATAGAATTTGTTTTCAAGATACTCTGAGGAAGTCTCTTAAATTCTTCTCCCTAACTAAAACCAGCAATGTAAACCAGCATCTCATTTAATAGTATGGCTTTCCTACTGTCATGTAGCCCACTCCATGCAGCTCTCAATGTGATCTGAGCTCTCTATTCTTTTCCACTTAATTATCACACTCTATAATAAAATTTTATATATGAAGAGTTTATCACCATAATACCTAAAATTAGCATGTCAAGTACCTGAAAAAAAAAACTTTGACATTTTGATCTTGCACTGATTTAACTATAAATACCATAAAGAACTGATATCTGCTGGGCGTGGTGGCACACACCTTTAATCCCAGCACTTGGGAGGCAGAGGTAGGAGGATCGCTGTGAGTTCAAGGCCACCCTGAGACTACATAGTGAATTCCAGGTCAGCCTGGGCTAGAGTGAGACCTTACCTTGAAAAACCAAAAAAAAAAAGAACTGGTATCTTAGCAGGGCATAATTGCACAAATTAAAAATCCTAGCAATCAAGAAGGAAAGATAGGAAGATTGTAGCAAATTCAAAGCCAGCCTGGATTACATGTAGGATCTTGTCTCAAAATATCAAACAACTGACATTGTATTAGCTCTTCTTTCTTGGGCATTATGTGTTGTTTTTAAATTATATTATCCTTTCTCTCTTATGCCCATCATTTTCACACAGACCTTATCTTTTTGTAGTGATATGAATTTCATAATTGTTTTAAGGGCTATTACTCCTTTGCTAATCTTGCTGAAATCCTAAATGTACAACTTAATATTTTCAGACTAAACTTTTAATGTCAACCAGACTGAGTTTAATTTTGTGTCTTCCTTAGCATTACATGACTTCTCTGTTTGAGAATTTAGTTGGGTTTTTTTGTTTTGGTGTTTTGGCTTTTCCAGGTAGGGTCTTGATTTAGCCCATTCTGACCTGGAATTCACTATGTAGTCTCAGGGTGGCCTCAAACTCATGGCAATCCTCCTACCTCTGCCTCTCTGGGTTGGGTGCTGGGATTAAAGGTGTGCACCACCAAGACCGGCTAAGCAGGTGCACTTCTGATATGATTTTTTTACAAACACTATGAATCTGATTACTTGTTTATATTAACATTACCATAATCATCCCTTTAAAATTTTAATGACTTTTAACATTCAACAGTAACTATTCAGAAATTTATCTCAAAATAAGTTTTTCTTTTTTAATATATTAATTAATTATTTTAGAGAGACATAACAGAGCCTCCTGCTGCTGCAAATGAATTCCAGATGCATGGGGAACTTTGTGAATCTGTCTCTATGTCAGTACTGGGGAATAAAACCTGGACCTTCAGGCTTTATAAGCAAGTGTCTTTAACTGCTTGGCCATCTCTCCAACAAAGAAAAAAATTTTTTGAGGTAGGGTATTGCTCTAGCTCAGGCTAACCTGGAATTCACAATGTAGTCTCAGGGTGGCCGTGAACTAACAGCGATCCTCCTACTTCTGCCTCTGGAGTGCTGGGATTAAAAGCATGCACCACCACACCCGGTTTTTTCTCTTCTAATTATTCTAGTTAATAAGTGGTTTCTGTTCTTTGATGACAGTGTGAAAATAAGCTTAGCTATCAGGTTCTGAGTTGTAAGGCTATGTTTTGTGCTCCCCGAATCCCTAAGCACATAGCTTCATGGAAGCTATGGCCTCTAGCTGCAGCGAGTAGTAAAGCTATGCTTTACAGCCGCCAGGGAGGATGTGCTCTGCACCACGCCAGGAGATACACTAAACAACTATAATTTAATTCCTAAAGTTGTATGTATATCATATGGTAGACTAAGAACTAAACTGAGAACCTTCTTTTTCAACAGAAGAGTCCTGTTGTCTCATGATTTTCAGCAATGAACACTTCAATTATACCACAAATATTTTACCTGCCAGTTTCCAACAACAGCTCTACTCAGTGCATTGTGTTCCGATTCCTTTACGAAATATAAAAAATTTTATTTGGGGGGAGGGGGTTTGATGGAGAGTAGAGTTTCAAAAGGGAAAGTGGCAGGAGGGAAGTTCCATGGGATATTGTCTACAATTAAGGAAGTTGTCAATAAAAAATAGTGAAAATAAATAAATAAAGTAGAAGAACAGATTAATGGGGGCGAAAAGGCCTAAGGAAGGTCAGGGGAAGAGACTGAGTAAAGGAAAGGTGGAGGGAGGGCTAATCAAAATCTAAGAGGATATAAATAAGTCATATGGAAACCTACTTTTCTGGACAATGGAACACACAGAAGCAATAGATTGTTACTAGAAAATTTTCAGTGCCAGGGATGGGATACCTTCCAGTGTGTTTTTGGCCTCAGAGGTCACAGATACCCCCAAAACATTACAGGTCATTGCCAAGGCCCTTGGTTTCCCTATTGCTGAAGACTCCACATACTTGGACTGCTAGAGCTGAGCTGAAAGCCTCTTCCATGTGGACCAGCTGACAGACAGCTAGAAAAAGCTACACTACATGCAGTTCAATGGGAGAGAGAAAACACCAGTGGAGATAAAACAATAGTGAACACTGCATCTGATGGCTCAGTGGTTAAGTAATTGCCTGCGAAGCCTAAGGACCCCGGCTCAAGGCTCGATTCCCCAGTACCCACAAAAGCCAGATGCACAAAGGGGCACACGCATCTGGAACTCATTTGCAATGGCTAGAGGCCCTGGCACAACCATTCTCTCTCTCTCTCTCTCTCTCTCTCTCTCAAATAAATAAATAAAAATAAAAGATTAAAACAAATAAAAAATAAGTAATAAATAATTAAATAAATAAGTAAAAGGAAATACAGAGCTGAGGAAATGGCTCAGTGGCTAACAGTGCATGCTTGCAAAGCCTGATGACCTGGTTCAATGCTCCAGTACCCACATAAAGGCAGATGCAGAAAGTGGAGCATGCATCTGGAGTTCCTTTCCGGTGGCAAGAGGCCAAGGTATGCCCATATGCTCTCTGCATCTGCCTCTTTATCTCAAATAAATAAGTAAAAATATTTTTTAATAGGAAAAAAAGTGTATTTATTTAGTCCCACTTCCATCAATCTGATTTTTTTTGTTACTGTTTTTAATCAGCTACTACTTTGTGTTTGGGGAAAAAGTTTACTTAAAACTACAACCTGGCTAGGTGTGGTGGCACATGCCTTTAATTCCGGTATTTGGAAAGCAGAGGTAGATGGATTGCCATGAATTCAAGGCCACCCTGAGACTACATAGTGAATTCCAGGTCAGCCTGGGCTAGAGTGAGACCTTACCTCGAAAGACCAAAAAAAAAAAAACAAAAACTACAACCTACAAATCTATATTTTATTTTTTGAGGGTGGCCTCAAACTCCTACCTCTGCTGGGATTAAAGGCATGCATCACCACGCCCAGCCTACAAATCTATTTTTTTAATATTTTATTTTTATTTATTTATTTATTTATTTGAGAGAGAGAGAGAGAGACAATGGGTGCGCCAGGGCCTCCAGCCACTGCAAACGAACTCCAGACACATGCGCCCCCTTGTGCATCTGGCTGACGTGGGTCCTGGGAAATCGAACCTGGGTCCTTAGGCTTTGCAGGCAAACACCTTAACCGCTAAGCCATCTCTCCAGCACCCTACAAATCTATTTTAATGGCAAGCCAGTCCTTCAACAAATTGCTTAAGAATTTCTTATTTGCAATTCCCAAGAATGAGCATCTATCAAAATTACCTAAAGAATTTGTGTGATGTAGTATGGTGTGTAGTGTATGCATGTGTGTCTACAAATACACAGCCCTGTGTCCACATGTGCAGAAGCCAGAGGAGAATGTCAGGTACCCCCTCTATCACTCATCCTTGTGTTTCCTTCAGACAGGGCCTCTCACTAAATCCAGAGCTGCCATGTTCGGTGAGACTGACTAACCTGCAAGCACCAGTAGCTCCACAGTCTCTGCTCCTCACAGGATTGGAATTACAAGCATGTATAGCCATGCCCACTATAAGTGTGTGTTTTACATGTGTGCTGGGGAGAGAACTCAGAGTGAATCAGGCCACCTTAGGTCCTCAAGCTTGTGCCGCAAGCACTTTTACCCACTGAGCCATCTCCCCGGGCCCTGGATAACTTTTAAAGAAATATATATTTCAGGGCTGGGGATGCAGCCCAGTAGATGGAATAACTGCTCAGAATGCACAGAAACCCCAGTTTGATTCCCAGCATGGCATAAATTGGGCATGTTGGCACATACCTGTAATCCCAGAACTAAAGAGATAAAGGCAAGAGGGTCAAAAGTTCAAGGAGCCGGGCGTGGTGGCGCACACCTTTAGTCCTAGCACTTGGGAGGCAGAGGTAGGAAGATTGCCTTGAGTTCAAGGCCACCCTGAGACTACTTAGTGAATTTCAAATCAGCCTGGACTAGAGACCCTACCTCGGGGGAGGGAGGAGTTAAAGGTATTACTCAGCTACATAGCAAGTTCCAAACCAACCTGAGCTACAATGAGACCTTGTCTCAAACACACACACTTACTAACAGTTCTGAGTTAGGGAAATTCTAAGCTGGTCCAAAGAATACTATTTAGCAATCATTATGTTCCTAAGTGTCTGGGAAACAAACCACTTTCTACTCATCCCACATAGCAAGTTACTGCCAATGCCATTTTATAAACAGTCACTAATTACTACATAGCTGCCAAATCCAAACCCAAGACCTTGAGCACTCTACCACAAGCCATATTCCCACAGCTCTTTAGTCTACATACTAACACAACACACACACATTTCTGTCTTTTCCACAACAGCATTTGACTAAAGAAGCCCATTTCTCACACATGAAACTGTCCTCGTTATTTTTATAGAAAGGTTTTTCTGACCTCTTTTTTTGTTGTTGTTTTTTCAAGGTAGCATCTCACTCTAGCCCAGGCTGACCTGGAATTCACTATGTGGTCTCAGGGTGGCCTTGAACTCACAGCAATCCTATCTCTGCCTCCCAAGTGCTGGGATTTAAGGCGTGAGCCGCCACGCCCAGCTTGACCTCTTTTTCTTTTTAATTTTTTTATTTATTTGTAAGCAGAGAGAAAGACAAAGAGAATGGGTGCACCAGAGTCTCCAGCCACTGCAAACAAAGTCCAGATATATGCACCACTTTGTGCATCTGGCTTTACATGAGCATTGGGGAATCGAACCCAGGTCATTAGGCTTTGCAGCAAGAGCCTTAACTAGTGAACCATCACTCCAGCCCCTTCCCCTTTTTTTTCTTAACACAAGGTCCCAATACATAGCCCAAGCTGATTTTGACCTCAGAATCCTCCTGTTTCAGCCTTCTGAGTGCTAGGATTACAGAAGTGGGCCACCACATAAGCCAGATGTACAAAGATGGCGCATGCTCCTGGAGTTCATTTATGGTGCTGGAGGCCCTAGTGCACCCCAGTATCTCTATCTGCCTGTCTCTCTTTCCTTCTCTCTCAAAAAAACACATGTTTTGTTTTGTTTTGCCTTTGGTGTGTTTTGTTGGAGAGAGTCAGAGACAGAGAATGGGCACACTAGTGGCCTCTCAGCTGCTGTGAACAAACTCCAGACATGTGCGCCCCTTGTGGGTAAGTGCGGCATTGCACCCTTGCATCACTTTTGCATCTGGCTAAACGTGGGACCTGGAGAATCAAACAGGTGTTCTTAGGCTTAGCAGGCAGGTGCCTTAACCATTAAGCCATCTCTCTAGCCCAATAAAATGTTTTTCTTAAAAAAACTTAAAAAAAAAAAAGAAAAAGGGGCTGGAGAGATGGCATAATGCTTAAACGCTTACCTGTGAAGCCTAAGGACCCAGGTTCGAGGTTCAATTCTCCAGGTCCCACGTAAGCCAGATGTACAAGGGGGCACATGCATCTGGAGTTCGTTTGCAGTGGCTGGAGGCCCTGGTGCACCCATTTTCTCTCTCTTCTCTCTCTCTCTACCTGCCTATTTCTATATCTCTCTCTCTCTCTCTGTGTCTCTAATAAATAAATAAAGTAAAATAAAAATTAAAAAAATCTTAAAAAAAAAAGAATAAGGTAGAGAAAGAAAAAGGAAGACATTCAATGTCAACTTCTGGCCTGCACACATGTATACACATGGCACATATACCTACAAACACATGTGCATTCATACATACATACAGACACATACGAACACATATACCAAAAAAAAAAAAGGAACAAAGACTGTAATACTGGAGTTTTTTAAATCCAAATATATGCTGCTATCAAAAAACACATATCTGGGGGGGTGGCTAGAAAGATGGCTTAGTGGTTAAAGCACTTGCTTTCAACACCTATCAGCATGGTTTGACTCCCCAACACTCATGTAAAGCCAGATGCAGCTAGAGGCCCTGGCTCTCTCTCCCCCTCTCTCTCTCTCTTGCAAATAAAAAATAATAATAAAGTTTTAAAAAGACACATCTGGCTGGAAAGATGACTCGGTAGTTAAGATCCTTGCCTACAAAGCCTCATGGAAGCCAAGTTCAGCTCCCCAGTACTCATGTACTACCAGAGGTACAAGGTAGCACATGCTTCTGGAGTTCATTTGCAATGGCTAGAGGACCTGGTATACCCATTCTCTATTTGCCTCTTTATCTCAAATTAATTAATTAACTAATAAAAGATACATATCACCAAGTATGGTGGTTCATGTCTTTAACCCCAGCACTTGGGAGGTAGAGGTAGGAGGATCACTGTGAGTCCAAGGCCAGCCTGGGACTACAGAATGAGTTCCAGGTCAGCTGGACTTGAGTGAGACCCAACCTCAATAAAAATAAAAATATTAAATAAATTAAAAAGACACATATCTGGTAAGGCATAGTGACACAATGCAATGCCTGTAATCCCAGGATTCTGTAGGCTGAGGAGGGATAACATGAGTTCAAGGCCATTATGGGCTACTTACAAAAAACATAGATCTAGAAGATGAGAATAGACAATGTAAACTTTTTTGTTTGTTTTGAGGTAGGGTCTTACTTTCTAGCCCAGGCTGACCTGGAATTCACTATATAGTCTCAGTGGCCTCGAACTCACAGATCTCCACCTACTTCTGCCTCTCAAGTACTGGGATTAAAGTCATGAGCCACCATGCCTGCCATAAATATTTCTTTAAAAAGAGAAAGATTTTACCATCAGGGAAATGCAAATTAAAACTACACTGAGATTACATCTCACTCCTGTCAGATAGGCTACCATCATGAAAACAAATGACAAATGCTGGCGAGGATGCAGAAAAAGAGGAACCCTTCTACACTGTTGGTGGGAATGCAATCTGAACCAGCCATTGTGGAAATCAGTGCAGAGGTTCCTAAGATACCTAAAAACAGATTTACCATATGACCCAGTTGTACCACTCCTAGGCATATATACTAAAGATTTATCTCACTCCCTTAGAGATACTTGCTCAACCATGTTTACTGCAGCTCTGTTCACAATATCTAGGAAATGGAACCAGCCTAGATGTCTCTCAACCGATGAGTAGATAACGAAGATGTGGCACATTTACACAATGGAGTTCTACTCAGTGGTAAAGAAAAATGAAATTATGAAATTTGCAGGAAAACAGGTGGCATTTCAGTGTAATAATATTTTGGAGGCTTTACCCCTTCCTGCCTTCCACATGGCAGGAGCTCTCTATACTTTCTCCTCTTTCCTTCTCTTAATCTAATAAAGTCTCCATAAACCTTTAAAATATTCTTTAATTATATTTTTGTTATCAAATTCCTGGTTTCCAAAAGTCTCACACCCCAGCTCCAGAACCAGTACATTTAAGTATCTATTGGTGGAGCTGGAGAGATGACTCAGTGGTTAAGGCACTTGCCTGCAAAGTCTAAGGACCTGGTTTTAATTCCCCAGGACCCACATAAAGCTAGATGCACAAAGTAGCGCATGCATCTGTCGTTTTTTTGCCATAGCTAAAGGCCCTGCCCTGCCCATTTTCTCTCTTTCTCCCCCCCCACCTCTCTTGTTCTCAAATATATATATAAATATAAATATATACAAGTTTATATATTTTTTATATATTCATATATATAAATTGGTGCTGCAGGGTATCTAGTCACTACAAACAAACTCCAGACACATGTGCCACTTTGTGCATCTGGCTTTACGTGGGTACTGGGGAATTGAACTTGTGTCCTTTGGCTTTGCCACAAGCACCTTAACCGCTAAGCCATCTCCCCAGCCCATGAATATACTCTTTTTTTTGTTTGTTTATTTGTTTGTTTTTTTTTTTTTTTTTTGTTTTTTTTTGGTTTTTTCGAGGTAGGGTCTCACTCTGGTTCAGGCTGACCTGGAATTCACTATGTAGACTCAGGGTGGCCTCGAACTCTCGGCAATCCTCCTACCTCTGCCTCCCGAGTGCTGGGATTAAAGGTGTGTGCCACCACTCCTGGCAATAAAAATATTTTAAATAAATAAATTAATTAAATATTTTTAAAAGTAAATAAACAACTGCTGGCTACACTATCTTGGTATTTAATATCCAAACATGGAGTGTCAAATAGAGTCAAGTAAGGCAGTATGATCTGACATTCAAATTCATTATCCAAACTGAAATACTAAACATATTTTAAATATTGAAGCCACCCTGAGACTATATTGTGAATTCCTGATAAACCTGGGCTACAGTGAAACCCTACCTCAAAAAAAAAAATTAAAATATATATAAATAAAAACAATTGCCAGGGGTGGTGGCACACACCTTTAATCCAAACACTTGGGAAGCAGAGGTAGGAGGATCACTGTGAGTTTGAGGCTAGCCTGAGACTACATAGTGAATTCCAAGTCAGCCTGTGCTAAAGTGAGACCTGGACTGGAGAATGGCTTAGTGGTTAAGGCACTTGCCTATGAAGCCTAAGGAGCCAAGTTCAATTCCTCAGTACCAACATAAGCCAGATGCACAGGGTGGCACATGTGTCTGGAGTTTACTTCCAGTGGCTAAGGACCTGGCACATCCATTCTATCTCTTTCTTTCTTACTCTCTCACTGATAAAAATTAAAATAAAATAAAATAAAATAAAATAAAATAAAATAAAATAAAATAAAATAAAATAAAATAAAATAAAATATTCAAAGTAAGACCCTAAGTTGAAAAAAAAAAGAAGTCATAGGCCAGGCATGGTGGTGCATGCCTTTAATTCCAGCACTCAGGAGGCAGATATAAGAGGACTGCCTTGAGTTCAAGGCCACCTTGAGACTACATAGTGAATTCTAGGTCAGCCTGGGCTACAACAAGACCCTACTCAAAAAAAGAAATCAAATTTATAAAATTGTTATATTCTGGGCTGGAGAGATGGCTTAGCAGTTAAGGCATTTGCTTACAAAGCCAAAGGATCGAGGTTCAATTCCCCAGAACCCACATAAGCCAGATGCACAAGGGGCACATACATCTGGAGTTCATTTGCAGGGGCTAGAGGCCCTGCTGTGCCCATTCTTTCTTTGTCTGTCTCTCTTCTCTCTCTCTGCTTGCAAATAAATAAAATTTAAAGAAATACCTCAAAAAAACAAAAAAAAATTAAATAATCATTTAAAAAATTGTTATATTCTAAACTTAAGAAAAAGTGATTTATTCTAGAAAGTAATTGAATAAGATTAGTGGTCAATACTGATTTGCATATATACAAATGAAGATAAATTTGATTAATTTTCCAGATGTCATATAGCAAAACTTTTATTTCTAAGCCATGATTCTCGAACTAAACAATTGCCTCTTTACTTACAAGTGAGATATTTAAAACACATAAACACTGTGTGACTGCTCTTGTGCTATTAAATGGTCAGTTCTCAAGAGTAAATTAATTTTATTAAAACTGTTATCAAAGGGGCTGAAGAGATGGCTTAGTGGTTAAGACACTTGCCTGTGAAGCCTAAGGACCCAGGTTTGATTCCCCAGTGCCCACATGAAGCCAGATGCACAAGGTGGTGCATGTGTCTAGAGTTTGTTTGCAGTGGCTAGAGGCCCTGGCATACCCATTCTCTCTCTCTCCCTCCCTCTCTCCCACCTCAGAATAATTTTTTTTTTTTTTTTTTTTTTTTTGGTTTTTCGAGGTAGGGTTTCACTGTGGTCCAGGCTGACCTGGAATTAACTATATAGTCTCAGGGGGGCCTCGAACTCACAGCGATCCTCCTACCTCTGCCTCCCGAGTGCTGGGATTAAAGGTGTGCACCACCACGCCCCGCTCTAGAATAAATAAATTTTTTTAAATATTTTTTAAAATTGTTGTCAAAAATTTTTTAAACGAGCTGGGTATGGTGGCACACACTTGTAATTTCAGCACTTGAGAGGCAAAGGTAAGATGATCGCTGGGAGTCTGACGCCAGCCTGGGATTATACACAGCCAGGTAAGCCTGGGCTACAGTGAGACTCTACTAAGTGAGGTACCCCAGGCCTAGAAAGACAAGTGTCACATGTTCTCTCTCATATATGGATCCTACTTACAAATATTCAGACTTATGTATGAGTTGGAGTAAAAATCGGTAGCAGAGGCTAGTAAACTAGGAAAGGTTTATAAGGGAGGGAAGAAAAGGGTGAACGTAAAAGGATGGTATTGTATATATGTAAGTAGATGAACAGATTATTGCAGGTGGAATGGTCTAAGCAAGGTCAGGAAAAGAGATTGGGTAAAAGAAGGGTTGTGGGAGTTAATCGAAATTCAGGATATTGTGAATAAGCTATATGATAACCTACTTTTTTGGATAATGGCACACCCAGAAGCCATAGACTGTTACTAAAAAAATTCAGTGCCAGGGATAGGGATACCTTCCAGTGAGCTGTTGGTCAGGGAGGTTCCTAATGCCCCCAAAACACTACAATCTATTGTCAAGGCTTTTGGTTTCCCACCAGGAATAGATGGTAAGATGCTATTGCTGTAGACTACACATGCCTAGACTGCAAGGTCACGAAGAAATGAAACTGGGGCTAAGCTAAAAACTTTCCTGTAGACCAGCTGACAAAAACCTGCACTGCATACAGCCCTGTGGAAGACAGAAGCCATCAGTAGTGAAAACAATGGACACTGGAAGCCTCAAGTTTGGCCAGACAGGCCAGACAGCCAACAGATGCAATAGTGGCATGTCTATTATGGGGGAAACCAACTGCTCTATAATTGGATTACAGGCCTGCTCTATGGGAGGGAATATATGACTGGTACTGAAAACCTAATCAAAAGCCTATGGTGGGGAAGGTCATGAGCCTTAGGAGTGTTAAGGCTTGCTCCTGTCTGGATAAATTTATATATTATGCCCACCAAACTGCCCTGTAAGCACTTAATGTTCATATCCGTATATTAATGCTACTCTCACTTTTGGTTAGAGAAGCTTCTCTTTTCAGATGGTGATGACCTTTGGGATAACCCAAAAGGCACCATAGTGCTGAGAAGATGTGACAGTTCAGCACTGAAACATCTCTATCACACCTTCCAAGGCTGTGGAAGAGGTGATAGAAAGAATGGAAGAGCTGAAGGAAGGGCAGGACTGCTTACAATGCAATCATCCAGACAGAAATTGGCCTCAATATCTATGACCTCGCAATGCCTAGCACTACCTTCACAACACAAGACCCTCATAATAGGAGGAAAAGATGATGACATCAAAATAAGAGAGAGACTAATGGAGAGAGGGAGGGGATATGATGGAGGGTAGATTGGTGAAAGGGAAAGTAGGGAAGAGGAGGGAATTATCATGGTTTACTGTCTATAACTATGGAAGCTGTCAATAAAAAAAAAGTTTTAAATGATGTAGACATAATTAGTTGCAAGAATAAAGCAATGTACATAGACAATTAAGCCTAATACTGGAACTTACATGGCAATCAGATACTACTTATGTTTTTTTTGTTTGTTTGTTTGTTTTTGAGGTAGGGTTTCACTCTAGTTCAGGCTGACCTGGAATTCACTATGTAGTCTCAGGGTGGCCTCGAACTCATGGTGATCCTCTACCTCTACCTCTGCTGGGATTAAAAGTATGTGCTACCACACCCAACAGATACACATTCTTAAAAGCATCTATCGGGGCCAAGCATTCAACAGAGTTTGAATGTGTATATTCCTTGTAATCCAGCAAGTCTTGCGACCAGCAATTCCACTAAGCATTCTAGAAAAACATTTGTACACAAATGTGCAATTATGAATGAGACAGACACATACTCACCCACTATTAATTGTATGATAACTGCAAGAAAATTAAATCAATTCAAATGTTATCCAAAACATGAATGGATAAACTGGTGTATAATACAATAGGGATCACTTTACCATGATGAAATCTAATAAAACTATGACTAACCATAGCAATCTCAAATTCATTTCATAAATGTTCAACTAAATATCTTAATCATATAAACTACACACAGTATTATTCAACTAATATCATGTTTCAAAAGAAGAAAACCTACATTGTTTAAAGATATGCCCTTGCATTTACACTTTTTAGCAAGGAGTTGGGGATTTATCTTAGTTTCAGAGAGCACTTGCATAGCAAGTCCAGGGCCCTGGCTTCACTCCTCCCACAGAGGAGGATTCTACAAAAGTGGATGTGTTGACAAGATATAGAGAAAGTAAGGCAGGCAAGGAGCACTTGTGCTTTCTTGGTCTGGGCAAAGAAATGCAAATATTTTTTAAACTATGTGTGTGAAAAGGAGAAACATAATTGTATATGTCTGGATGTTGTGGCACATGCCTATAGTCCAAGCACTTGGCAGAAGCAGAAAGATCAGGAATTCAAAGTAACCCTTGGTTTCACAGTGAGTTCATCGCAAGCTGGGCTAAATGAAACCCTACTGAGGAAGGAAGAAAGGAGAGATGGGAAAAGGGAGAGAGTTGGAAAGATGGATCAGCAGCTTAAAGGTGCTCTTTTGCAAAGCCTACTGGCCTGGGATTGATGATTGATTTCCTAGTACCCACATAAAACAGCTGGACATAGCCACACACATCTATAATCCCAGTCCTTTGGGGGTTTCCCAAAAATCACAGGGACTCACTAGTAATCCACTCTGAAAATGAATAAGTGAATAAATAAATAAAATATTTTTTAAAGTTTTAAAAAAGATAATTAAGTGAAATGAAAAAAGTTTGGTCTGGAAAGCCAGCTCAGCAGTTAAAGGCACGTGTTTGCAAAACCTGACAGCTGGGTTCAAGTCCCTAGAACCCACATAAAGCCAGATGTACAAAGTGATACACGTATCTGCAGTTTGTTTACAGTGACAGGAGGCACTGGTGTGCCCATACTCACTTGTTGTCTCTGCTCCCCATCTCCCTCGCAAATAAATAAATAAATTACTTTTTTTTTTTATTTGGGCTAGAGAAATGGCTCCCAGTTCAGGGCTTGCCTGTGCCTTTGAAGTACCCATGTAACAACCAGTGGTTTGATTCCCAGTACCCCGTCCATGTGCAAATAAAAGACAGATGTTTTACAATGCAAGCTGACCTGAATTCACATACATCTGAACTCATGTTAATCCTTTGTTTGCAGTGGCTAGACCAGGCCTTACAGATCCAGGGGAAGTTCCATAATGGCAGAAGAAGTGACCCAGGGCTAAGCACAACCAGCCACACACACACACACACAGCCACACACAGCACACTTCAGGAACTCCCCACATTTGCATATCCAATGGAATCTCAAACCATCACCGGCTCCCAGTGACCTTGCCTCTGCAAGGTGAAATAAATAGACTTATTTAAAAATTATTTTTGGTTTTACAAAGGTATTCTCAGATTTATAACTATCAAAGTAATAAACAATTTCAATTTCAAAGGTTCTCATAGTCTTTCAACTTAAGATACTGAGTCTACTTTCAACATGTAAAGGCACAGAGTAAACATTTTTAACTGGTATAAGGTATAGCAAGGAGAAACTAAAACAATGCAAACTCAACCACCATCAGCGTCATCAAACTTCTGCAGTTCAAGTTCAATATGACAGTCTTGGAATTCTGCCCCTCCAGCTTCTATGCCAACACTGCACTCCATAGCCCTTTTGCACAGTCCTGGTATATCCAAAACATTGTCTCAAACCATGGTCCATCTTAGGCTCTTCCAGCCTATTGAACTCATGCCTCATGCCACATTTAAGCTCCTCCTGCCTACCACTGCCATTTTCCCCAATGCTGGGATTAACAGCCTTGGCAGGTTCCTTCTCCAGTCAACTCACCACACCTGGCTTTATTTTTAATTTTTTTAACTTTTCATTTATTGCTGGGTGTGGTGGCACTCAAGTCTTCCAACTTAAAATCTTAATCCTCAGCAATATCTCAGGAGATAGTCCATTACAAATTTAACTAGTGAACTTTTGCCTTCTCTCAACAGTAGCCCAGTTTCTTCCTCTTCTTTTTTTTTTTTTTTTGTCTGTTTTTTTGGTTTTGTTTTTGTTTTGAGGTAGGGTCTCACTGTTAGCTCAGGCTGACCTGGAGGAAGGGGAATTCAGACAGGGAAGTTCCATATAATCTCAGGGTGGCCTCAAACTCCAGGCACATTTGGCCATCCTCCTACCACTCCCAACTGGCTTTATTTTAATTTTTTTTTTTAACTTTCATCTCAAGTGCTGGGATTAAAGGCATGAGCCACCAGGCCTGGCTCTCACAGCTTTTTGTTTTAAAAACAAACTTTTTTTCCAGATGCTCATGCACCACCATGTACATCTGGCCATTACAAGTGCTGGGATTAAAGGCACTGAGAATCAAACATAGGTCCTTAGGAATCAAACATAGGTCCTTAGGCTTCACAGGCAAGTGACTTAACTGCTAAGCCATCTCTCCAGCCCAATCTTTAAGTTTCAACAATAAAAAAAGTGGGAATGGAGTAGGAAGAAAACTAAAAGAAAATAATGTTGTAAAAGCTACAGAAAAACATTTTGTCATTTATAAACACGTCTACAAAGTCTTCAGAAGAACTTTCTTCCTTACATGAAACAATTCAGAGATTACTTGGCCCACTATCAAATGATCAATAAAAGCTAACAGATTTCAAACAAATACTTAACACACTACAAACAGCAATAGTACTAAATCCTGTAAATGATTCAAAGAATGTTTGTCATTGGCAAACAGAACACATCTCGTCTCAGTGAATCCAAATACATTCTAATATCCATTAAGCCTATATACTGAGATATCAAGCTTTTTTTTTTTTTTTTTTTTTGAGACAGTCTCACTTTGTAGCTCTGATTGGCCTAGAACTCACTGTGTAGACCAGGCTTCAAACTTGCAGTAATTCTGCTGCTTCTGCTTCCCAAGTGCTGAGATTGCAGCCATGGAGCACCATCACCAGCAAGAAAAGCATTGGGCTTGCCTCAAAAAAAGAAAAAAAGAAAGAAAGAAAAAGAAGGGAAGGGAAGGGGAGGGGAGGGGGGGGAGGGGAGGGGAGGGGGAGGGAGGGGAGGGAGGGAGGGGAGGGGGAGGGGAGGAGAGGAGAGGAGAGGAGAGGAGAGGAGAGGAGAGGAGAGGAGAGGAGAGGAGAGGAGAGGAGGAGGAGAGGAAAGGAACAAGCAGATAAGCAATAGAGGAAAGATACCCAGTATTCTCTGGCCTCCACACACTTGAGCACACACACAAGACACACTTGTACAGACACATGTGAACATACCAGATACCACACACAACACATAAGAAAGAGAGAGAAAGGGGGCTGTACTTATATGTAGCTTGGTTTGTAGAGCATGTACCTAGCATGCATGAAACCCTAGGTTCAATCCCTAGGATTGCATGACTATAATCCCCAATTCAAGTTTATTTTGAGAAAAGAGAACCCTGGTGAGGTAAATACTATCACTATATGAGATGAACATCCTGAAATGTTAATATGGCATGCCTATAAATAACAGTTCCAAAGTGATAAGGCTGAAATTTGAATCTAAAACTGTTGGAAATCTAGGTTTATACGTCTATATTCCATCCACTTCATTAGACCTAATGGAATTAAGATTACAGACAGAAGCTGGGTGTGGTGGCACACGTCTTTAATCCCAGCACTTGGGAGGCAAAAGTAGGAGAATCGCTGTGAGTTCAAGGCCACCCTGAGACTACATAGTGAATTCCAGATCAGCTTGGGCTAGAGTGAGACCTTACCTCGAAAAAACAAAAAAAAAAAAAGAGCTGGAGATACAACTTGGTTGGTAGGGTGCTATGCTAGAAGGCACAAAGCCCTAGCTTCCATCCCTAACATTTCATAAACCAGGCATGGCAGTGCATACCTGCAATCCCTGCAATCCCAGCACTCAAAAGGTAAAGGCAAGAGGATCAGAAGTTCAAGGCCATCCTTGGCTACACAGTGCACTGGAAGCCAACCTGGGCTACATGAGACCCTGCTTCAAAAGAACAAGTTAGGGAAGGCTCAGTCAGTGAAGTGCTTACCTTGCAAGGATGAGAACCTGAGTTCTATCCCCAGGACGCAGGTAAAAAAGCCAAGCACAGTGGTGGGTGCTTATAATCCCTGCACTGAGGAGGCAGAGATAGACAGATCCCTGGAGCTTACTCACTAGCCAATCTAGCCTGCTTGGTGAGAGCTCCAGGGCAATGAGGAACCATGTCTCAAAAAAAAGGTGAGGGGGCTGAATAGATGGCTTAGCAGTTAAGGCATTTGCTGCAAAGCTAAAGGATCCCGGTTCAATTCTCCAGGACCCACGTAAGCCAGGTGCACAAAGGTATGCATCCATCCAGAGTTTGTTTGTAGTGGCTGGGGGCCCTGGTGTGGCCATTCTCTCTCTCTCTCTCTCAAATAAATAAATAAAATATATTTTTTTATGAAAAGGTGAGAGCCAAGTGTAGTGGCACATGTCTTTAATTCCAGTTCTCAGGAGGCAGAGTTAGGAGGATCACCATGAGTTGTAGGCCACCCTGAGATTACATAGTAAATTCCAGGTCAGCCTGGGCTAGAGTGAGACCCTACCTCAAAAAAAAAAAAAAAAAAAAAAAAAAAAAAAAGTGAGGGCTACAGAGATGGCTTAGCAGTTAAGGCGCCTGCCCGCTAAGCCTAAGAATGTCAGTTCCAATCTCCAGGTCCCACATTTAGCCAGATGCAAAGTGACACAAGGGCGGAATGCTGCACTTGCCCACAAGAGGGCGCACGCATCTGGAGTTCATTTGCAGCAGCTGAGAGGCTGCTGGCACACCCATTCTCTGTTTCCCTCACCCTCGCTCTCTCTGTCTCTCTGCAAAAAAAATAAATAAATAAATAAAAAGTGAATAGCACCTCAGAGGAATAACACCCAAAATTGCCCTCTGGCCTCTACATGCACACACCTGTGCACACTTAAACAGACATGCAAAAAAAATTGTGTCTCTATCACACAAGTTAAGTATATTTTTTCTACAAAATCTAAGTTCCAATTCTTGGGCTAGGAAGATTGCTCTGGAGTTAAAAGGCCCTTGCTGGCAAAGTCTCTCAACCCAGGTTCTATTCCCCAGTACCTACATAAAACTGGATACATGGTATGTAGACTTTGTTTGCAGCACTAACAGGCCCTGGCATGTCTATCCTCCTACTTTCTACACAACTCACAGTTAAAAAAAAAATAAATAAAAGACCTAAAAATTTTCACCCAGACATGTTTAGACTGCAAGGTCACAGAAATCTTGCTGGAGCTGAGCTGAGCTGAGCTGAAAACCTTCTCCATGTAGACCAAGTGACAAAAAAATCTGAAAAAAGCTGGGCGTGGTGGCACACACCTTTAATCCCAGCACTCAGGAGGCAGAGGTAGGAGGATCACCATGAGTTCGAGGCCACCCTAAAATGACATAGTGAATTCCAGTTCAGCCTGAGCTAGAGTGAGACCCTACCTCGAAAAAAAAAAAAAAAAAAAAAAAAAAAAAAAAAAAAAAAAAAAAAAATCTGAAGTCACCAGTGGAGATAAAACAAGAGTGAACATTGCAAGCCTTAAGATGGGCCACCCAAGTCAAATGAGACAATGGGTAAAATAGTGGCACATCTGTTATAGGGGAAACCAACCACTCTCTAAATGGACTGGAGGCCCACTCCATGGGAGGGAACACATCCCTGATACTGAAAACCTATGACAGGTGAAATCATGAGCCCTAGGGGTGTAATGTCTGCTAGTATCTGGCTAAATGTATATACTATGCTCACCAAACTGCCCAGTAAGCTCTTCTCTTAATGTCCATACCCATATATTAATGCTACTCTCACTTCTGGTTAGAGAAGCTTCTCTTTTCAGATGGTGGTGACCACTGGGATGACTCAGAAGGCACCATGGTGCTGAGAAGAAGTGACAGAGGAGTGTTCAGCACTGAAACATCTCTAACACACCTTCCAAGGCTTAGGGTCCATTGCAGAAGAGGCGGCAGAAAGAATGTAAGAGCCAAAGGAAGGATAGGACTGCTTACAATGTAATCTTTCAGACACAAAATGGCCTGGATATCCATGACCTCACAGTGCCTGACACTACATACACAAGACCATTTTAATAGGGGGGAAAATGATGACATCAAAGTAAAAGAGAGACTGATTTAGAGGGGAGGGGATATGATGGCAAGTAAAGTTGTGAAGAGGAAAATGAAGGGGGAAGGAATTATCATGGTTTACTGTCTATAATAATGGAAGTTGTCAATAATAAAAAAAAGAAAGAAAGAAAGAAAGAAAGAAAGAAAGAAAGAAAGAAAGAAAAAAAAAAAAAAAAAAAGAAAGAAAAAAATTCCACCCAGTATGGTGGCACAAGCCTTTAACCCCAGCATACTTGAGAGGCAGAGATAGGAGGATCCCTGTGAGTTCAAAGCCATCCTGGTACTACAGAGTTAGTTTCAGGTTGGAATGGGCTAGAGTGAGACCTTACCTCAAAAATGGCCAGGCATAGTGGCACATGCCTTTTAATCCCAGCACTTGGGAGGCCGAGGTAGGATTATTGTGTGTTCAAGGCCACCCTGACACTACATAGTAAATCCAGGTCAGCCTGGGATAGAGCGAGACTCTATCTCAAAAAAAAAACAAAAGCAGGGCTGGAGAGATGGCTTAGTGGTTAAGCGCACACCTACGAAGCCTAAGGACCTAGGTTCGAGTCTCCAAGTACCATGTAAGCCAGATGCACATGGTGGAGCAGGTGTCTGGAGTTCATTTGCAGTGGCTAGAGGCCCTGGTGCGCCCATTCTCACTGTCTCTCTCCCTCTCTGTGTCTCAAATAAATAAATAAATAATAAATAAATAAATAAATAAATATCTTTTTTTTTAAAGTTGATAAAAAAAAAATTCCAGGGGGCTGGAGAGATGGCTTAGCGGTTAAGGCACATGCCTACGAAGCCTAAGGATCCCGGTTCAATTCTCCAGGTTCCACGTAAGCCAGATGCACAAGGGGGCGCAAGCATCTGCAGTTCATTTGCAGTGGCTGGAGGCCCTGGTGCATTCATTCTCTCTCTCCCTCTCTTTCCCTCCCTCTATCTCTAATAAATAAATAAATAAAAATAAAATCTAAAAAAAAAAAATTCTAGTACTGGAGAGATGGCTCAACAGTTAAAGACACTTGCTTGAAGCTGGGCGTGGTGGCACACATCTTTAATCCCAGTACTTGGGAGGCAGAGGTAGGAGGATTGTCAAGAATTCGAGGCCAGCCTGAGAATACATGCTGAATTCCAGGTCAGCCTGAGCTAGAGTGAAACCCTACCTCAAAAAAAAAAAAAAAAAAAAAAAAGGCAGCAATCAGAAGGCAAGATGTTAGCATGGTATGACGCAGTGGTTATAACAAGCTGAAATAAGGAATAAATGGAAGCTATAAAACAGAGGAAAAACTGGAGTCAAAAGAAAGAAAAAGCAGCCAAATAAATAGACAGCACTAAAGAGAAATCTGAGGCTGGGATGTGGTTCAGTAGCAGAGTGCTTCTTTATATGTATAAGGCTCTGGGTCACTCTGAAACAATGCAATAAAATAATAAAGTAGAAATCTGTCACCTTCTGCTTGCAACTTCATCAGGTTTCTGTTTAGTTTTGTCCTGGGTTCCCGCTGCATGTGTGTGTCTGCTTCCCAGCAGTACTCCTAAACTGCTCAATGTAGCTGGAGTCTCTTAGTTTGACAGCACTGCAAAGAGTGAACAAGTGTGGGTGAAGCAAGCAGCAGAAGACAGAAAGCAAGATCACGTGAAAAACACCACAGAAGCCCAAAAAAACATTTTGAGTCAAAGACAAGAAAAGAATACAGGAGAAAAGAAACAATGAACAGTCCAAAATAGCGCAAGAAAGAAGATCCAAGACATAATGACAAACTGGACACTGGTAGTATGGTAGAGTGGAGTGGAAGATTCACCAGTTCCTGAAGTCTCCATGAAGACACAGGGATGCAGTAATAAAGACAGGAAACAAAAATAAAAACGTTAGTTACCGTTTCTGTCTCCTCATCCCTTCACCCCAAAAAAAAAAAAAAATGTTTTTGCGGGAGAGGCAGAGAAGGGTTCTGTTTTATTTTTGGATAGAAGTGCTTATGAAATGTGAAACCATACAGTGATTTACAGAGGTATAAAGCAGAAGCAAGAGCTCTAGACAGCAGCAGTAGATTTGGAAATCAATATACTAAATTGAAGTGGTTTTTGTTGGTTTTGTTTGGTTGATTGGTTGGTATGTTTTTGTTTTCTTTTCTTTTCTTTTCTTTTCTTTTCTTTTCTTTTCTTTTCTTTTTTTTTTTTTTTTTTTTTTTTTGGCTTTCAAGATAGGGTCTCGCTATAGCATTCTGTAGGCCAGGTTGGCCTTGAACTCACAGTGATCCTCTTACCTCAGCCTCCCAAGTGCTGGGACTAGAGGCATGCAAGCTCAGCTTGTTTGTTTATTTTCAGACAGGGCCTCAATATGTAGACCAAGGCTCAAAAAACCAAACTAACTAAATAAATAAAATCAAAACCTTAATACTCTGGGCAATCTCTTTTTGGGGGGGTTGTTTTTTGAAATAGGGTCTTGCTCTAGTCCAGGCTACCTGGAATTTACTATGTAGTCTCAAACTCACAGCGATCCTCTTACCTAGCCTGAGGATCTGGGTTCAATTTCCTAGTACACCAGATGCACAAAGTAGCACATGCAACTGGAGCTCATTTACAATGGCGGGAGGCCCTGGTGTGCTCATTCTCTCTCAAATAAATAAATAAATCCTAAAAAACATATAATAACACATTCAATAATTATTTCACTATTAATACCATAAGGTTTCTTTTAAAAACTTATATATTTAAAATCATATATACTTACTAGACATTTAACACTATACGTGATTTAAATCTTGAGTTTTGCCTCTAAAATATATTAACCCACAACCTGATGTTTCAAGTTTCAGCCACAAATTCAGCTGCTTAATAGCCATTTATATCTGAAACCCAGCACACCATAAATTGAACCTCTACTAGGCAAAAATAAAATGTCAATCTTCATCATACGGCTTCTCCCCTCAGGGGAGGTCTCTGATAGAAGCCTAGATTTTATCCTCTAGGAATCCTATCCCCAACCTCAAAACCAACCCATTCACAAAGATCTGTCAACCACCAATACCCAAGTTCAGACCCATTATCATCTTCCTGACAACACATTTCTGCCTTTAGTCTTATTCTACTCTTTTTTTTTTTTTTTTTTTTTTTTTTTTTGAGTTAGGGTCTCACTCCAGCTCAAGCTGACCTGGAAGTCACTATGTAGTCTCAGGGTGGCCTCAAACTTCTACCTCTGAGTGCTGGGATTGAAGGTGTGAGCCATCAAGCCCGGCTTCTGCTCTTTAATCTACCCTTTAGCAGTTGACTTTTAAAAAATGTAAATCTGGCCGGGCGTGGTGGCGCACGCCTTTAATCCCAGCACTCGGGAGGCAGAGGTAGGAGGATCGCTGAGAGTTCGAGGCCACCCTGAGACTACATAGTTAATTCCAGGTCAGCCTGGACTAGAGTGAAACCCTACCTCGAAAAAACAAAACAAAACAAAACAAAACAAAAAAAATGTAAATCTGGGGCTGAAGAGATGGCTTAGTGGTTAAGGCGCTTGCCTGCGAAGCCTAAGGATCCATGTTCAACTTTCCAGATCCCGCATAAACCAGATGCACAAAAGTTTAGCAAGTCCAAGGTCGCACATGCCCACTAGGTGGCACCAGTGTCTGTAGTTTGATTTCAGTGGCTAAGGCCCTGGTGTACCCATTCTCTCTCTCTCTCTCTCTCTCTTTAAAAAAAAAAAAAAAAAAAAGTAAATCTGGGACTAGAGAGATGGCTTATCAGTTAAGGCACTTGCCTACAAAACCAAAGGACACAGGTTCGAGTCCCCAGTACCCATGTAAGTCAGATGCACAAGACGGTGCATGCATATGGAGTTCATCTGCAGTGGCTGGAGGCTCTGACACACCCAACTCTCTATCTGCCTCTCCCTGTCTCTCTCAAATAATATATAATTTTTTAATAAAAATGTAAATATGGGGCTGGAGATGGTTAAGTTGCTAAGGCACTTGTTTGCAAGCCTGATAGCTCAGGTTTGAATCCCCATAACCCAAGCAAAGCCAGATGCACAAAGTGGCACAAGCACGTGGAATTGCTTTACAGTGGCAAGAGTGCCCATTCTCTCTTTGCTTGCAAATGATAATAAAAAAAATTTTTTTAATGTACAAAAAAAGCCAAGTGTGGTGCTACATGCCTTTAATCCCAGCACTTGGGAGGCAGAGGTAGGAGGATCACTGAGTTCAAGGCCACCCTGAGACTACATAGTGAATTCCAGGTCAGCCTGAGCTAGAGTGAGACCCTACCTCAAAAAAAAAAAAAAAAAAAGTACAAGAAAAGGGCTGGAGAGATGGCTTAGCAGTTAAAGCGATTGCCTGCAATGTCTGAATCTCCAGGTCCCATAAAGCTAGACACACAGTGACACAAGCGTGCAATGTCACACACGCACACAAGGGGGTGCATACTTCTGAGCTTTGTTCACAGAGGCTAAAGGCCCTGGCATACCCATTCTCCTCCCACCTCTCTCTCCCTCTCTCTCTCTTTCTCATACACACACACACACAAAATAAATAAAGTAAATCTAGTCAGGCATGGTGGTGCATGCCTTTAATCCCAGCACTTGGGAGGCTGAGGTAGGAGGATGACTGTGAATTTCAGGCCAGCCTGAGACTAATTCCAGGTCAGCCTGGGCTAGAGCAAGACCCAACCTTGAAAAACCAAGAAAAGAAAAAATGTAAATCTGAACAATACAATCCTCTGCTTCAAAACCTTCAATAATTTATAGGATAAATATTATAATTAGCACCCAAACTAGTCACACTGTTTGTAGCTGAAAATTTTACTTCAGATATAGTCAACACAAAAAAATCACCTGAATTTTTTTCAAATCACTAAAGGTATCCATATATGTAATAGCTGACACATTTAAAATACAAACAAAGGCTGGAGGAATGGCTTAGCAAATAAGGTGTTTGCCTGCAAAGCCAAAGGACCCAGGTTCAATTCCCCAGGACCCACATTAGCCAGATGCACAAGGGGGCACATGCATCTGGAGTTCATTTGCAGTGTATAGAGGCCCTGGCACGCCCATTCTCTCTCTCCCTCTTCCTCCCTGTCAAATAAATAGATAAATAAAAATAAAATATTAAAATACAAACAAGAAGCACTGTTTGTAAAAAAATAATAAAATAAAATTGAAAATAAATTCAAGTCCACTGAAAACTGAATAGTATCCAGCCAGAAAACAAGGCACTTCCATCTGGATTATAACTGAATGATCTCTAGGACCTAGTATTAAGAGAAAAAAGAAAAAGAAAACTATATTGGGGCCGGGCATGGTGGCGCTCACCTTTAATCCCAGCACTTGGGAGGCAGAAGTAGGAGGATCACTGTGAGTCCAAGGCCACCCTGAGACTACACAGTGAATTCCAGGTCAGAATGGACTAGAGCAAGACCCTATCTCAAAAAAACAAAAAAAAAAAATGTAGATGGTTGGGGGCTGGAGAGATGGCTTAGCGGTTAAGGCGTTTGCCTGCAAAGCCTAAGGATCCCGGTTCGATTCTCCAGGTCCCACGTAAGCCAGATGCACAAGGGGGTGCATGCATCTGGAGTTCGTTTGCAGTGGCTAGAAGCCCTGGTGCGCCCATTCTCACTCTCCCTCTGTCTCTAATAAATAAATAAAAATAAAATCTTTTTTAAAAATGTAGATAGTCGGGCGTGGTGGCACATGACTTTAATCCCGGCACTTGAGAGTTCAAAGCCAGACTGGAAGTATAGTGTGAGTTCCAGGTCAGCCTGGGCTAGACAACATCCTACCTTGAAAATACCAAAGAAAAGAGAGAGAGAATAGATAAAGCCGGGTGTGGTGGTACACATCTTTAATCCCAACACTTATGAGACAAAAACAGGAAGACCATCCTGAGTTCACAGCTACCCTAAGACTACATTGTGAATTCCAGGTCAACCTGAGCTAGAGTGAGACCCTACTTTGAAAAAAAAAAAAAAAAAAAAAAAAAAAGTATGTAGATATAAATTGGTAAATGCTAGAAATAGCACACAACAAAAAATATATATAGAAAATGGGCTGGAGAGATGGTTTAGCAGGTTAAGTTGCTTGCCTGCAAAGCCAACAGACCTCAGTTCAATTCTCCAGGACCCACATAAGCCAGATGCACAAGGTGGCACATGCATCTGGAGTTCCTCTGCACTGGCTGGATGCCCTGGCGCATCCATTCTCCCTCTCTCTGTGCCCCTCTTTCTCTCAAATAAATAAATATGTAAAAATATTTTTTTAAATACGGAAAAAAAAAATGGGAATAGAAAATGAGTTGATGCAGCCAGGTGTGGTGGTGCACGCCTTTAATCACAGCACTTGGGAGGCAGAGGTGGGAGGATCGCCATGAATTCAAGGCTACCCTGAGACTACATAGTGAATTCCAGGTCAGCCTGAGCTAGAGTGAGACCCTACCTCGAAAAGAAAAAAAAAAAAAAAAAAAAAAAGAGTTGGGTTGGAGAGATGGCTTAGTGGTTAAGGTGCCTGCCTCCTAAGCCTAAGAATGCCAGTTCCAATCTTCAGGTCCCACGTTTAGCCAGACGCAAAGTGATGCAAGGGTGCAATGCCACACTTGACCACAAGGGGGCACACGCATCTAGATTTCGTTCGCAACAGCTGAGAGGCTGCTGGCGCGCCCATCTCTATCTGTCTTCCTCTCCTTCTCTGTCTCTCTCTGTGTCTCTCTCCAAAAAAAAAGAAAAAAAGAAAGGAAAAAAAAAGTTGTTGCATCCCTAACCATCAGGGAAATGCAAATTAAAACAACTATGAGATTCCACCTTATTCCAGTAAGGATGGCAATCATTAAAAAATCAAACGAGGGCTGAAGAGATGGCTTAGCAGTTAAGCACTTGCCTGTGAAGCCTAAGGACCTGGTTCAAGGCTCAATTCCCCAATACCCACATAAGCCACATGCACAAAGTGGCACATGCATCTGGAGTTCGTTTGCAGTGACTGGAGGCCCTGGTGCACCCATTCATATCTCTCTCTCTCTCTCTCTCTCTCTGATGCTAATAAATAAAATTTTAAAAAAATTAAAAAATCAAACAACAGTAAATGTTAGTGAGGATGTGGGGAAAGAGGAACCCTCATCCACTGTTGGTGGGAAAGCAAACTTGTACAACCATTATGGAAATCAATATGGAGATTCCTGAAAAAGATGAATATAGAATTACCAACAGACCCAGTTTTTCCCTTACTGGGCATTTACCCTAAATGCTCCACACTTCACTACAGAGATATATGCTCAACCATGTTTATAGCTACTCAATTCATAACAGCTAAAAACTGGATTCAACCCAGGTGGCCATCATTGGACAAATGGACAAAAAAATATAACAAAAAAATAGAATTCTATTCAGCAGCAAGAAAAAATGATACACTGAAATTTATAGGAAAATGGATGGCCTTAGAACAGATCATGCTCAGTGAACACACACAATCACAGAATGACAAACATTGCATGGTCTCACTCATCTGCAGTTCCTAACGTGGATCAGCATGAGTTGCTGGCATACCTGATAGGCAACTTGGGGCCCAGACAATAGGGATGGAAGGGATTGGAAGGAAAGAAGGAGAGGTTGGGGGAAAATAAACACAAAACTAAATCCAAAATGAACTGGTACCATTGAAACCTTTCTCCTTAAAGGTACACTAAAAGATATAATCCTCAAGAGGAATATAGGGGGAGCGGCTGAAAAGAAGGATCCCAGAGAAGGTGGGATGAAGCTTAACCTTGGCTCTGGCCTGTCACCCCCAATACTAGAAATCAATGCTACCCACATTGAGCTGTTGATCAAAGAGACCTACATAGTCCCCAAAACAAAACAGGCTTCTGTCAAAGCACTTGATTATCTATCTGAGGAAAAAGGTAAGACCCTATTGATGAAGACACACAGAACATCCCCAGACAGTTAGACCATCTAAGTGCTAGAAAGCACTACATGAGCTACTGGGGAAAAGTGGCCAACAATGGTGTTAGCAAGCAGAGATCTAAGCTACTCAGAAGCAACTAGCCTGACAAGAAGTACACACCAGTGCAATGATGGCACACAGCCTTGGTGGGTAATCAATAGCTTGATTGGCTAAGAGATCCACTCTGGAAAGGAACCCATATCTGGAACTAGGAACCAGGTCAGAATCCTAGAGACAAAAATTATGCTCTCCAATGTCAAGCTCTCACTAGTCTCTGGCTAAAAGAGGGGCTACATCCATCAAAATCTCCCTAAATTAATAACGCTTATTGTATTTAACCTATACTGACTTCACTCTCCATTGGAGAATCTTTTTCTTTTTCAGAAGGTGGCGAGACCCAAGGAGATAAACCACCCCTCATATTTCAGCCAAGGCCCAGGCAAAACCACAGAGAAATTGGGGAGACAAGCAAGAGTGCTGCTTCCATGGTGAGCCTGACAATCATCACCAGAGTGAAGGAGACAGATGTGGAGGATACTGAACACATACCAAAACAGAAATCCAGAGTCTAAGAGCTCATCACTGAAGTAGGCTTAAAACACACTCACTAAGGCAGAAGAGGGAGCAGAAAGAGTGTAAGAGCCACAGGTTGGGACATCATACCCAGAGAAATTGCCTCCCCCACCCAATAACTGACTGCTGCTCCCCCAATACATAAACCTCATGGGGATACCAGCAACCCCACTGAGGGCCCCAAGCAGAATGGGGGCAGGAAGGAGTGAAGGAAAAGATGGTACCAACACTTGAGGACCCATGTTAGCCAGATGCACAAGGGGGCACACGCATCTGGAGTTCGTTTGCAGTGGGTAGAGGCCCTGGAACGCCCATCTCTCTCTCTATCTCTCTCTCCTTCTCTGTCAAATAAATAAATAAAAATAAAATACAAAAAAATAAAATAAAATAAGCCGGGCGTGGTAGTGCATACCTTTAATCCCAGCAATCAGGAGGATCCCCATGAGTTCGAGGCCACCCTGAGACTACAGAGTGAATTGCAGTTCAACCTAGGCTAGAGTGAGACCCTACCTCAAAAAAACAAGAAATAAAATAAAAAACATGGGCTGGAGAGATGGCTTAGTGGTTAAGTGATTGCCTGTGAAGCCTAAGGACCCCGGCTCGAGGCTCGACTTCCCAGTACCCACATAAGCCAGATGCACAAGGTGGCGCATGCATCTGGAGTTCGTTTGCAATGTCTGGAGGCCCTGGTGTACCCATTCTCTCTCTCTCTCTCTCTCTCTCTCTCTCTCTCTCTGTGCCACTTTCTTTCTCTATCTGCCACTCTCAAATAAATAAATAAAAATAAACAAAACTTTAAATAAATAAAAACAAAGAAAACAAGTTGATGGAGAATAGAAGAGAAGCTTTATAGTACATTACTCTTCTGAACCTACTGACTTTTACACTACGTCTATTTATTACCTATAATTTCAATGATTTTCTCCCTCTTCCACATATGCAAAATAAAAATGTTTTAAGTGCTGACTACAAAGATTTATCCTTCACCCCCACCATCAACAGTAAAATTATGCACTGACTGCTTCATATAACATTATATTTCCTTCCTGGCATCTCAGGAGTACAATTGAAACAAACACCTTATTCAATATTTTACTACTATTGAGAAGGCTTGTTGGTAACAAGATCAACACTATAAGATTTTTGCACTTACTCCTTGGAAAAGACAGCAGCATTTTAAAATAATTATTAACATGATAAATTCTTAAAATGACATTCAAGTCTTCAGGGATTAAGAACAGCTACAAATCTCACTATTCTAACAAGTTCAAAACCGGCAAGTTCAAAACAAAACCCCCAAGGTAATCCTTCAAAAACTCGTTCAAAACATCTGTAAGGAATGTACAAGGAGGTGAGGTAAATGACTACCTGGAGACATACTTATCTTGGTCAGTGTAATGTAATTTAATCCTTACAGAAACCCCTCAAGTGTCAGGCTTAAGACTGGTTCACTAAAGAGGCAAGATGAGGAAAAGACTGCATGACCTTATAATGACACACACACACACACACACACACACACACACACACACACCCTCCATGACTTCCACCCTCCGTCTTCCCTCTCCCTCCCTCCCTTTCAGCCACAAGTCCAAATGTTCCAAACATGGGTCTGCGTCAAGTCCCCATTAAGTCCCACTGGGGAAGACTAAAACTAAGTAAATAACCCTTCAACTAAAGAGTGATCGCGATGAAAGAAAAAGATGACAAGGTGTCGTGGGGGTCTTGGGGAGCCTACATTAGGGGATGGGAGAAGCCCAGGACTCTGCGGGTGTCTTGACAGGCTGACCGCCCCCCCCCCTCCAGATCGACTAGGAAGACAAGAGCATCCTGACACAGGCTACCTGAAAAGCTTGCATGTGTGTAGCGGGGAGAAACGTTTCTGGACTTAGTTGTGAGCAAGCCGTGGAGGGGGATGGAGGGGCGAGGTCCTAATAAAGAAGGGCTGGGGCATATATAGAGGCTGATCCAGGAGATGCAATGAGCTGGGGAGGGGATGGCAGTGGGTTCAGGAATAGGGATGGGCTCCGACGTTCACAGGGTCTGGAGGCTCCATGAAGAGTCCCTAAGAGAGAGTCTGGAGGGGTTCTAGCGATGGGGTTGCGGAGGAGGGGAGGGGACCAGAGTGACAGAATGGACGCGGGGGAAGCTGCAGAACAGAAAGGAGAAAAAAAAGATGCTTCGGGCCAATGCAAAGATGCGGAGCGGGGGTGATGTCTACGAGAAGGCGAGGAGAACGGGGCGGCGGGGTGGGGGGAGAGAGAGGTCATCCGGGAGGTTTCCGAGGCAGAACCCGCTCGTGGGGCGTCTCCAGTGGGGCGGGGCGGGGCGGGCCGGCCCTGCGGGAGCCAAAGAACCGACACCAGGAGACGTGGGCCGGGCCGAGGCCGGGCCGGGCCGGCTGGGGCGGGTCTTACCTCGGGCCACCATCACAGCCCCCTTTCTTCCTCTCCGGCGGAAGCCGCTTCCAAACCCCTCGGTGCTTAGGGCTGAGAGTCACCCCCGCCCCTCCTTTCCCCGAACCCCACGGCAGGCGGTAGCCAACCCCCGGGGGTCCCGACGGACGCAGGGCCCGGCCGCCTCCTCCTCCTTAGGGTCCGAGCGAGCGGCAGCCGCGCATCCCCCGCCCTGTCAGGGAGACTCCGCCCGGCCTGGGCAGGCACATCGCCCCGCCGCCGCCGCCGCCACGGCCGCCGCACCCCGCCCAGCCCAGCCCCAGCACGCGCTGCTGCTGCACCACCCGCCCTCGGGACGTCGCTTCTCCCCGGCTGTACCTCGGCGCCGCGCCCGTCTTCTGCCCTCACGTTCCCGCGCAGGTCGTTTCAGCCGAGCCGTCGACGCCGTGATCCACCACCCCCAGCCAACCTCCCGCCTTCCCCGTTTGGAGTCCGCTCCGGGCCCGCGCGTCCCCGACCCCCCGCCGCACGCGGCTCCGCCCCGCGCCGCTCACTCTCGGGCTTAAGCGGAGTCCAGCAGGCGCGTGCGCGTGCGCGCGCACTCACCTCCCACGCCGTCCCCCCCCCCACACACACACACACACACACACAGCGCCAAGCCGCGGGGGAACGCGAGGGGCGGGGTGGGAGAGGTGGGGAAAAGGGAGGGAAGGAGCCGGACACGCCTGGACACGCCCCCACACGTGACGCGGACCCGGAGCGTACGACGTGCGCCTGCGCGGACACGCCTCGTTTCCTCCCTCTCTCTCCCCCCACCCCCTCCCGCACGCCCGCCTTAAACTTGTCTTCCTCACCTTACGGCAGGGCTGGGAATTCAGCGTTAGATACTAACTAGGCAGAAGTGTCGTAAGGTCGAAAAAAAAAAAAAAAAACTCTAGGTTTACGACTTTTACGGCTCGCTTTCCGGCCAGGACTGAGGTACCTGAAGGCTGGTTGGGATGGTGAGGCCTGAGGAATAGGTAAGAAGGGTCTTCTTCTTCCTCCTCCTTCTCCTCCGCTAGGGATTGTCTCTGTGGGTCGCTTTCCCGCGCACGCGGACTCTGGCGGGTCCCCTTCCCCACTCGGCGGCCAGAGTCTCGGCGCCGCCCCCTGTCCACGCGCGCAGGCTCTCTCGTCGCCCCTTGTCCCCGCCCTCGATTCCAAGTGTGACTTTCCATTCATTCCACGGACTTTTCTCTGAGTTGGTCTTACGCCCTACATGCCAGAAAGGCAGAAGGGAGTGAAAGGATCTCGAGCTTTTTAAAGTCTCCTGGGATATAGGAGACAGAGAATCTGTGCTGGTGACACGGCAAAAGTCTACATACAGGATGATGTCTGAGCACCGACAGACCCGGGGGCCCCTGATTGCAAGGGAGGAATTTCTTCTCACATGACTTTCAGGGCATTCAAAGGACTTGTGTTAGAACACTGATGAGCCGTACTTGTTCAAAAAAAAAAAAAAATAGAGGTACAAGTACAATGACAAATGCAAAAGCATGTGACAGGGGCCTAAAAGGAAACACTGTGGAGCTGGAGAGATGACTCAACAGCTAAGGCACTTGCATGCAAAGCCTAATGACCCGGGTTCGATTCCCCAGTACCCATGTAAAGCCAGCTGCAGAAAGTGGCACATGCATCTAGAGTTTGTTTGCAGTGGCTAGAGGCCCTGGCGTGCCCATGTTCAATAATTCTCTCTCTTTCTCTCTACTTGCAAGTAAATAAAAATATTATTTAAAAAGCGGGAGCCGGAGAGATGGCTCAGCGGTTAAAGTGTTTGCTTGCAAGGCCTGGGTTACCCAGTGCCAGGTAAATCCAGATGCACAAAGTGGTACATGCATCTGGAATTCATTTGCACCAGCTAGAGACCTTGGCACACCCTTTGCTCCCAGCACTCGGGAGGCAGAGGGAAGAGGATCGCCTTGAGTTCATGCCACTCCGAGATTACATAGTGAATTCCAAGTCACCCTGAGCTACAGCAAGATCATACCTCGAAAAAAAATAATAATTAATAGATAAAATAATATTGGCCAGGTGTGATGATGCATGCCTTTAATCCCAGCACTCAAAAGGCCGAGGTAGGAGGATCACTGTGAGTTCAAGGCCACTCTGAGACTACATAGTTAATTCCAGGTCAGCCTGGACCAGAGTAAAACCCTACCTCGAATAACCTAAAAATAAAAAAAAATAAAAATGGAGCCAGGCATGAGTTCAAAGCCACCCTAAGACTAGATAATGAATTCCAGGTCAGCCAGGCTACAGTGAGACCCTACCAGAAAAATTAAAAAAAAAAAGGGGGTGCTGGAGAGATGGCTTAGAGGTTAAGGCATTTGCCTATGAAGCTAAAGGATCCCATCCAGTACTCCAGGACCCATATAAGCCAGATGCACAAAGGGGCCCATGCATCTGGAGTTCATTTGCAGTGGCTGGAGGCCCTGGCACGCCCATCCTCTCTCTCCCCTTTCTCTGTCTCAAAAAAAAAAAAAAAATGGGAAAAAGGTTGGAGAGATGGCTTAGCAGTTAAGGTGCTTGCCTGCAAAGCCTAAGGACCCAGGTTCAATTCCCCAGTACCCACATAAAGCCAGATGCATAAGGTAGCAAATGCATCCTGAGTTCATTTACAAGGGCTAGAGGCCCTGGCATACCCATTTTCTCTCTTTTTATCTATCTACCTCTTTCTCTCTCTCAAATAAACATATAAATAAAGTAGTGCTAGAGAGATGGCTTAGCAGTTAAGGCACTTGCCTACAAAGCCTAAGGCCCTAGGTTCGATTCCCCAGTACCCACATACACCAGATATACAAGGTGGTGCATGTGTCTGGAGTTTGCAATGGCTAGAGGCCCTGACATGCCCATTGTCCCTCTCTCTCTCCCTCTCTCTGTCTCAAATAAAAGTAAATTTTTTTAAAGTAAATTAATTTAAAAGTAATTTTTTTTAAAACTTGCGAACAGGCAGGAAGTAGAGGGAATCAATTTTGTAACGTGAAAATAAGAATCATTTTAACGATAAAGCTGAAGATAGACTAAAAGGTTTGAACAATGAAAATTTTGAAGTTCCATTCCCCATTTTTTTTTTTTTTTTTTCCTGGGGATAGCTGAGGAGAAGAGGGCAGTTCCCATTAGGATTGAGTCTAAGGCCTGTGCACACTAAGCAAGTGCTCTGCCACTGAACTATATCCTTCCTCCAGCCCCTCATCTGCTTTTTTTTTTTTTTTTTTTTTTTTTTGGTTTTTTGAGGTAGGGTCTCATTCAAGGCCAGGCTGACCTGGAATTTACTCTGTATTCTCAAGGTGGCCTTGAACTCATGGTGATCCTCCTACCTCTTCCTCCCAAGTGCTGGACGCCCCCTGCATTTTTTTTTTTTTTTAATTGACAGGAAGAGGGAGAGAGGACAGAGAGAATGGGCATGCCCATGCCTCCAACCACTGCAAAGAAACTCCAGACGCGTGCACCCTCTTGTACATCTGGTTAACGTGGGTCCTGGGGAATCGAGCCTGGATCCTTTGGCTTCGCAGGCAAACACCTTAACTGCTAAGCCATCCCTCCAGCCCTTATCTGCATTTTTAATCGGGTCCACATGAGTTACTGCTCTTCCCTTTTCTGTTTAATTATTTTTTTCTTGGGGGGGGGTTCAGTTTTTATAAGCTGTGTCTAGTTTTAGAGCTCAAGAGTCAGCCACAGTTCTTTTCCCCCCAAAAAAAAAATCAGAGTTAATCCAATTATGAGCTAATGGGGATGGCCAACATCCACACCCCTAGAAATTCCTGTATTCACTGCCTTGCCAATTTAAGAGTGTCTTATTCATTTATCACTCACTTAAGTTAGGAACAAGATATAAAGATATTTAAAATATAGCCCTGTTAGGATCACAAAGTATTAGGGAAAACAGGCCTTTATAAATAAAGAATTTCCTTGCCTGATAGAGAAGAGTTGTATAAGGTGAAGTCCAAGATAGCATTCGTGCTGTGTATTAAGTAGACTTAATTTTAAAAAAAAAAAAAACCTGTCTATCTGCCTCCAGATAAGAGTGTTTACTGTTGTCTGATAAAGGTAGTTTAGTATGGAGAATAGGGGTGGAGGAGAGATGAAGATGATAAAAATGGATGAGAACAGATTATGAGGAGCCTAGAATTCCATGCCACAGAATTTAAATTGTATACTATGGGGCTGGAAAGATGGCTCTGTGGTTAAGGCACTTGCCTGCAAAGCCTAAGGACCCGAGTTTGATCCCCAGTATCCACATAAAGCCAGATACACAAGGTGGCGCATGTGTCTGGAGTTTATTTGCAGTGGCTGGAGGTAGTGGCCTGGGCTAGGGCAAGACCCTATCTCGAAAAAAAAAAAAATGACATATAAAGGAAGCCAGTATTATATGTAGCGTAATTGTATGTATACCTGTTTATGCACCAGATAACATCTAGCAACAGGCCTAATTATATAATTTCAAAGTAGTAATAAATGTAAATTATATTTTTAAATACCTGTAACAACTTTAATGTGATGTGAGAAATATCAAGATTTCTAGTGTTGAGAAAGACTGCTGATACTACTCTAGCATATTGCCTGCATTTGTTGGGGGAAAATGCTAAATTTCAGCCAGAATTTGTTGAAAATGAAGATGCAAATATTTTCCTATTCCATATTCATAGAACCCTGGAATTCTAGTCACATCCTATTTATTTGCAAGTAAAGAGAGGGAGAGGGAGAGAAAGAGTGAGTGAAAGAATGGGCCCACCAGGGCCTCTTGCCACAGCAAATGGAACTTCAGGTGCATGCGCCACTTTGTGCATCCAGCTTTACGTGGATAATGGGCCATGGAACCCACACTGTCAAGCTTTTTCAAGCAAGCACCTTTAACCACTAACCCATCTCCCCAGCCCAGTATCCAAGGTTTAAAAATATCTCAGAGTGATGATTTTCTGTTCTTTTTGGGGAAAAAAGGGTAGGAGGCTCCTGGGGATTGAAGCAAGGGCCTTATGCATGCCAGGTAGATGCTCTACCAATAAGCCACACTGCAGCCCAGCATAACAGATCAGATCTGTTGTGTGATTGTTCTTCACTTCTCAGCCGCTCTGCTGGGGTGGAGGTAGGGGACTGGTTGTTTTCTTCTGCTCCTCCTTTATCTCTCAGACAGCAAGTAATCCTCTAATCCAGTACTAACCTACTGTTACCTAATAACAAGGGCCTTCAGGGGTAGTAAGCTTGTGGGCGGACACGTGTGCGTAGGAGGAGTACTAGAAAATGAATCCAGATGGTAAAGTGAAAATCACTGGGTGCCAGGCCATAATTTTGTGCTTAATCTGGAAGATAATGAGAAGATGTTAAATTTTAGGAGAATGTGATCTGAGTTCTGTTTGAAAAAGTAACAAAGAATAATGTCTAGATTAATAATCAAAAGGTCAGAATGGAAAGACTAAACCAATAAACTAATGTTTCAGAACTGTATTTTGAGGCCAGGAGTCTTAACTCATACCTGTAATCTCAGCACTCAGACAGCTGAGACTGGAGCAAGTGCAAGGAGAGGGGAAGGGAGGGAGAGAAGAAGGATATACACCCCACTGTGGGGATCAACTAGCTTGTTTTCGTTTTTTGATTTTTCATGGTAGGGTCTCACTCTAGTCTCAGGATGGACTCAAACTCACAGTGATCCTCCTACCTCTACCTCCCAAATGCTGGGATTAAAGGGCTGCACTGCCATATCTGGCTCAACTAGCAATTTTTTTTTTTGTTCCTCCCCGCCCCAACCCCCCTGCCAAGGTAGAGTCTTGCTCTGGTCCAGGCTGACTTGGAATTGGTCTCAGGCTGGCCTCAAACTCATAGCGATCCTCCTTCCTCAGCCTCCCAAGTGCTGGGATGAAAGGGGGGGTGCACCACCACATCCGGCTCAACTGGCATTTTATGTGGTCAAAAGACAAGCCCAGTCTTGAGTATTAGTACAAATTATATTGTTAGCACTTCAAGGCCTAGGTTCAGTTCCCCAGGACCAACATAAACCAGATGCACAAGGTGGCACATGTGTCTGGAGTTCTTTTGCAATGGCTGGCTGGAGGCCCATTCTCTCTTTCTCTCTCTCAAGCTTTCTCTCCCTCTAACTCTTACTCATTCTCCCTCTCTCAAATAAATAAAATAAAATATATTGTTAAGTGAGACTTTACCTAAAATGTACATATATAGTACTTCAGTAAAGTAATGGCCTCCTCACATGGTTATTTGAAGATATTGCTAAAGCCTTCCTTGATCAAATTGCCTGTATACCTGTGTGTGTTGTTCGCTTTTGACTTTTTAAAGTTAGGACACCTTTCTTTTTGCCCAGTCCTTTAAGCCCTTGGCTGAATAAAACTAAGCAGAAAAAAAAAAAAAAGAAAGGGGGGATACTGAAGAGATGGCTCAGGGGTTAAAGTGCTAGACTGCAAAGCCTAAGGACCCTGGTTTGATTCCCCAGTGCCCATTCATTCATTCATGGTACTGGGGATTGACCTTGGTCATACTAAGCAGGTGATCTGCCTCTGAATTGCATCCCCTCAGTGACTTCTTTGATACATTTCTCAACCCTTTAGACTCAGGTGCCCCTCATGACTTATTACCTAATCTCCATGAGTGCCTCTCTGTCTATCTCCAACCCCACTGTATATTTTCTATTGTTATAAGCAGAGATAGAGAGAATGGGCATACCAGGGACTCCAGCAGCCACTGCAAATGAGCTCCAGATGCATGGACCATTTTGTGCATTGGGCTTTACATGGCTATTGGGGAACCAAACCTGGGTCATTAAGCTTTGCAGGCAAGTGCCTTAACCATTGAGCCATCTCCAGCCACAGTACTGGGTATTTTCTGAATGAGTGCTCAGGGAATGTTGGGAAGGAAGACATGCCTATCTCGGTGCTTTCTGGCAGGCTACAGAATCTGAGGCTGAGCAGGCCTGATTCTCTGGTTTGAACTAGAGATTCCCTCTTTACCCCATATCTGTTGGACCTTTCGGAGGAGTCAGAGTTGGGGTATAACAACCCTTTAAGAAGCCCTATCCTAGGTTGGGGAGATGGCTTAGTGGTTAAAGGCACTTGCTTCCAAAGCCTATTGGTCCAAGTTCAATTCCCCAGTACCCATATAAAGCCAGGTGCATAATGTAGCACATGCGTCTGGAGTTCATTTGCAGTGGCAGGAAGCCCTGATGTGCCCATTCTCTCTCTTTCTCTCTCTCATAAACTTAATTAATTTAATAAATAAAAATCCTCAAGGCCCAAATAGCCTGTCTACTTCAGAAACTAATCAATACCTGATGTAGTAAAAACTGTCTTCTAATATCCCAGTACCCAATTTGTGATTATTCAAAAATTTGAATTTGGGGTTTCAGTATTATTAATCAAAGTGAGTAAAGTCACCAAACTTCCAGAACCTGATGTTCTGAGAAGCCCCACCTGTTTCAGCATTATGAACCTATATTGACTTCCTGTTCGTCACATGGTTGGAATCCATTGTGGTGGTGTGGTTCAACACAGGCTGGACATCCAAGTTTCCACTGAGCTTGAGGTTCAGCTATCTGTCGCTTTTTTAAGGGGGAGGAAGGAGCAAGTCTATTTGAAACCAGAAATCATACTTGAAGGCTAAGGAGATGGCTCAACAGTTAAGGCACTTGCTTACAAAACCTGCAGCTTGGGTTCAATTCTCTAGTACCTATCTAAAGGTAGATGCACAAAGCGATGCATGCATCTAGAGTTCATTTGCAGCCAGGGTGCCCATTATTTCTACCTCACTGCCTCCTTTTCTCTCTCCATGCAGTTAAATAAAAATAATAGTACTTGAAGCACATGAATTTTGTTTTGTTTTTTCAATGTAGGGTCTCACTTTAGCTCAGGTAACCTAGAATTCACTGTGTAGTCGGTGGCCTCAAACTCATGGCAGTCCTCCTACCTGTGCCTCCCAAGTGCTGGGATTAAAGGCACCACCATGCCCAGCTCCCAGTTTACTTTTTTGTTTGTTTGGTTGGTTGGTTTTTCAAGGTAGGGTTTCACTCTAATCCAGGCTGACCTGGAATTCACTAGGTAGTCTCAGAGTAGCCTCGAACTCATGGCAATCCTCCTACCTCTGCCTCCCGAGTGCTGGGATTAAAGGCATGTACCACCATGCCCGGCTTCCAGTTTACTTTTTTTTTTAATATATTTATTTATTTATTTATTTATTTATTTATTTATTTATTTATTTATTAGAGACAGAGAGAGGGAGGGAGAGAGTGAGAATGGGTGCTCCTGGGCCTCTAGCCACTTCAAATGAACTCCAGATGCATGCACCACCACATGCATCTGGCTTCCATGGGACCTGGAGAATCGAACCAGGGTCTTTAGGCTTCACAGGCAAGCACCTTAACCACTAAGCCATCTCTCCAGCCCCAGTTTACTTTTTGATACAGAATTTCATCTTATTTAATCTTACTGTCTTAAATTGTTCTTATATTAATTTTTCATATTCCAAGTAAGCATATAACCATAGCATTAATTTTTTTGAGAGAGAGAGAGAGAATGGGCATGCCAGTGGCCTCTCAGTCGCTGTGAATGAACTCCAAACACATGTGTCCCCTTGTGGCACATGTGCAACATTGTGTGCTTATGTCACTTTTGCATCTGGCTAAATGTGGGACCTGGAGTTTGAATGGGCATTCTTAGGCTTCACAGGCAGGCACCTTCGCTGCTAAGCCATCGCTCCAGCCCCCATAACATTAATTTAAGTTGCTTAGACTGGCCTTGAACTCTGTAGATCGGGGCGACCTTAAACTTGCCTACACCACCAGGTCTGAAAGGTCCATAACATCGGAGCCATTGACAGCAGCATCTAGTTATAGAATAGTAAGTAGAGAGCTTCAAGGAGAGAAAACCTAAATGATCACCTGGTCAGTTTCCCTGGGCCAGGGCAGGACCAGATGGAATGTATGGCATTAGAGTCAGTCAGCCTTCATCATCACACCCAGAGGTTTGTTGTTTGAAGAGCTAAATTCCTGTTTGTGAAATAATAATTAAGATAAATGCTAAGTTAATTTATAAATTATTTCTAAAACTGAAAACTTTTTTATGTTGGTGACACTTTGAGTATTTAGAAAATTTTTACAGTATATTTCTATATTTTACTCAAGAAAAAATATTCATTAAATAAATCTCTTCAGTTTTTGAGGATGTATAAAGTCTAATCTCTGCACTGAAGTAAAAATCTTTTTGATACTGTTACATGCCACATTACATGAATCTGCAGTGGTTTAGGAAATATCAAGAGGAAATATCTAATTGGGGGGAATTGAAACCAAAAAGAACTAGGCTTGACCTTCCTTCCTAAAAATACTTCTGCTTACACTGCCATGAAGAGCAAATTCCGTCTCGGTTGTGATTCTTTTTGTGATGGCCCAAGTAGAATGCTACATTAGAAGTTTGGACATGGGCGTGGAGAGATAGTTCAGCAGTTAAAGGCGCTTGCTTGCCTGTAGGCCTGGGTTGGTCTGGGCTCAATTCCCCAGTACCCACATAAAGCCAAATGCACAAAGCGGCGCAGATGTCTAGAATTCATTTGCAGAGTCAGGAGACCCTGACCTGCCCATTCTTTCTGTCTTTCCTCCTGTCTGTCAAACAACAATAACAACAAATTCTGAAAAAGTATTTGGACATCATCTTCTAATAGTTATAAACGAATTATTTTTAAGTATTCATTTTTGAAGGATTATGGCAAAGAGATTAGACTTTACTTATTTTTAGGGGACATAAATAAGATTCATAAATTAGAAAAACAGACCTATTTAGGTCAGTTTAAGAAAGGAAGGATGGATTGGAGAGATGGCTTAGCAGTTAAGGCACTTGCCTACAAAGCCAAAAGACCCAGGTTTGATTCCCCAGTACCACATAAGCCAGATACACAAGGTGGCATATGTGTCTGGAGTTTGTTTGCAGTGGCTAGAGGCCCTAGTATGGGCATTCTGTATCTTCTCTCTCTTTCTCTCTCTCTCAAATAAATTAAAAAGATATATTTAAGGAAAAGGAGGTGGTACATCATTTTTCCAAAACATGGAAATGTTTGGACTGGAGAGATGGCTTAGCGGTAAAAGCACTTCCCTGCAAAGCCTAAGGACCCAGGTTCAATTTCCCAGGACCCACATAAGCCAGTTGCACAAGGTGGCTCATGCATCTGGAGTTCACTTATACTGGCTGGAGGCCCTGGTGTGCTCATGCTCTCTCTCTCTCTCTCTCTCTCTCTCTCTCTCTCTCTCTCTCTCCTCTCTCTCTCTCTCTTTGCCTCTCTCTGTCTAATAAATAAAAACAGAGGGCCTGGAGAGATGGTTTAGTGGTTAAGCGCTTGCTTGTGAAGCCTAAGTACCCTGGAGCCACGTAAGTCAGATGCACAAGGTGGCACATGCATCTGGAGTTCGTTTGCAGTGGCTGGCGGCCCTAGTGCGCCCATTCTCTATCTATCTGCCTCTCTCTCTCTGTCTACAGTCTGTTGCTCTCAAATAAATAAAAATAAACAAAAATTTATTAAAAATAGAAAACAAGTTTAAAAAAAGAAAATGTTTTATTATTCATGTATTGTTTTATACTTATTATATAAAGAGGAGGAGAGGTTGGAGAGATGGCTCACCAGTAAAGGTGCTTGCCTGCAAAGCCTAACAACCCTTGTTCAATTCCCCATTACCACACCGGGTCCAAATTGTTATTTTTGGGGGGGGAATGGGAGGGGTGAGGTAATGTCTCGCTCTAGTCCAGACTAACCTGGAACTAACTATGTACTATAAGGGTGGTCTCAAACTCACAATGATCCTTCTACTTCTGCCTCCCAAGCGCTGGGATTAAAGGCATGCACCACCACACCCAGCTCTGTTCTTATTTCTTATGGATACCTGTATTACTTAAACTTTTTGTGATGTAAGACATGGTGGCATGGCCTGTTAATACCAGCACTTGGGAGGTGGAGGTAAGAGGATTGAGAGTTAAGGGACAGCCCCGGCTACCTAGCAAGAGCCTAACTCTAAAACTTTTGAGGTACAATCATATTTTTATATATTTTATTACTTTATGCTATGTAACCTATTCCCAGAATATGATGAACCTCTTTTTTTCTTTTTGAGGCATGGTCTTTCTGTGTAACCCAGGCTGACTCTGAGCTTTCTGTCATCTTGCCTCCTCAGCCTCCCACGTCCTAGGTTTACAGGCATGAGCCTCCATGCTCAACTCATGAACATTTTTCTATGTTATATTTATATCTTCAGCTTAATACTTAATGATTGAAATTTTTCATTATGTGGAAACCCTGTCACTTAAATATATCAGCCTTCTAAGCCAGGTGTGGTGACGCACGCCTTTAATCCTAGCACTTGGGAGGCAGAGGTAGTAGGATCACCTGAGTTCAAGGCCATCTTGAGACTACATAGTGAATTTCAGGTCAGCCAGGCCTAGACTGAAACCCTACCTTGAAAAACCAATATATATATCAGCCTTCTGAACTCTAAGTCATTTCCAAGATTTCCATTGCAGATAATGTTTTGGTAACCCTTTTTATCAAATTACCTTTCAAAAGCTTGTGTTTGTTTACCCACCTATCAAAATGACAGTGCTCATTTTTCTGTGGTCTTGGAAATGCTAGTTGGTAGTTTTCCTCTGGGCTGGGGAGATGGTTCAGCAAAGCTATAAAGGAAAAGAATGATAGAAATACACAAGCCAGGCATGGTGGTGCATACCTTTAATCCCAGCACTGTGGAGGCAGAGGTAGGAGGATCACTGTGAGTTCAAGGCTAGCCTGAAATTACAGAATGAGCTCCAAGTCAGCCTTGGCTAGAGTGAGACCCTACCTTGAAAAAAACAAAAAATAAATAAACAACAACAATAAAAAGAAATACCTACACAAAGCTAAGTATGCTGGTGTACACCTTTAATTCTAGCACTTGTGTGGCAGAGGTAGGAGGATCCCTGTGAGTTCGAGACCAGCCTGGGACTGCAGGATGAGTTCCAGGTCATCCTGGGCTAGTGTGAGACTCTGCCCCCAGATGCATAAGATGGTGCATATATCTGGAGTTTGTTTACAATGGCTAGAGGCCCTGGTGTGCCCATTCTCTCTCTCTCTTTTTCTCTTTCTTGCTGCCTCTTTCTCTGTCTCAAATAAATAAATAAACAAATTTATTTTCTACCTTCATGGAACTTATGAATAAAATTTTGAACATGGTCTGGAGAAAGAGCTCAGCAGTTAAGGCACTTACCTGCAAAGACTAAGGACCCAGGTTCAGTTCCCCAGTACCCATGTAAAACCAGCTGCACAAAGTGGCACATGTGTCTAGAGTTTATTTTGCAGCAGCTAGAAGCCCTGGCACACCCATTCTGTCTTGTCTGTCTCTCTCCTCTCTATATCTCTCTGCTTGCAAATAAATAAATGTTTAAAATTTAAAACATGGGCACAAAAACATAGCATAAATGAATCTTCCAAGTCAAGTAACTAAGAGAGAAATATTTGCAATGACATAAGAATTGGCTGCTAAAAGGAAGAGCAGGGCTGGAGAGGTGGCAAAGCCTGATGACCCAGGTTTGATTCCCCTGCTACACATAAAGCTGGACAGGCGTTCGTTTGCAGTGGCAACAGACCCCGACATGCCCATGCACACACACACGCTCACAGATAGTTTTCTTCATGTTTGCTAATTTGATAAGTGGAAAGGAAATTTAGTATTAACTTTTTTTTTTTTTTTTTTTGCAAGCAGACAAAGAGAGAATGGGCACACCAAGGCCTCCCTCCAGCCACTGCAAATGAACTCCAGATACATGCGCCACTTTGTGCAGCTGGCTATACGTGGGTACTGGGGAATCGAACCTGGGTCCTTTGGCTTTGCTGGAATTTTATGGAATATATATGTTACAATATTATTCCAAGTTATCTTTTTTATGGCTTAAAGAGATTTTATTAGATTATAAATAGAATTTAAAGTGCTTAAGAGAAGGAAAGAAGAGACAGAACAGAGAGTTCCTGCCCATGAGAAGATAGGAGCAGGGTAGAACACTCCATGTTGTCTTTTATGAAAATTTCTCGAGAAGAAAACCATTTGAAGCTTAGAATGTGGTTTACGCCTATAATCCCAGCACTAGGGAGTCTGAGACAGGTGGATGGCTCTAAGCTTGAGTTTAGCATGGGCTACTTACAGGCCAGCTTGGGCTTCATTGTCTCTACCAAATAGAGGAGAAAGAAAGGGCAGGAAAGACGGGAAGGGAGAAAGGAAGGGAAGGAAAGAAAAAATGTGAACAAAAATAAAAACTACTCAGCTGGGGGCTGGAGAGATGGCTTAGGGGTTAAGGCGCCTGCCTCCTAACCCTCAGAACACTGGTTCCAATCTCCAGCTGTTCCAATCTCCAGGTCCCATGTTTAGCCAGATGCAAAGTGACACAAGGGCACAATGCTGCACTTGGCCACAAGGGGGCGCGCACATCTGGATTTCGTCCTCAGCAGCTGAGACACTGCTCGCGTGCCCATCTCTGTATTCCTCTCTCTCTCTCTCTCTCTCTCTCTCTCTCTGTCTCTCTCCAAAAAAATAAGATAAAATAAAAAGCTTAAAAAAAAATACTCAGCTGGGCATGGTGGTGATTGCCTTTAATCCCAGCACTTGGGAGACATAGATAGGAGGATCACTATGAGTTTGAGGCTACCCTGAGACTCCATAGTAAATTCCAGGTCAGCCTGAACTAGAGTGAGACCCTACCTCAAAAAAAGAAAGAAAAAAAAAAAAACACGGGCTGGAGAGATGGCTTAGCGGTTAAGACGCTTACCTGCAAAGCCAAAGGACCTCAGTTTGATTCTCCAGGACCCATGTAAGCCAGATGCACAAGGTGTTGCATGTGTCTGGAATTTGTTTGCAGTGGCTGGAGGTTCTGCCGTGCCCATTCTCTCTCTGTGTCTCTCTCTCCCTGATTAATTAATTAATTAATTAATTAAATACATACATAAAATATTTTTTAAAGGCCTGGTGTGGTGGCACACACCTTTAATCCCAGCACTCAGGAGGCAGAAGTAGGAGGATCACTGTGAGTTGGAGGCAACCCTGAGACTACATAGTGAATTCCAGGTCAGCCTGGGCCAGAGTGAGACCCTACCTCAAAAAACAAAAAAATAAAAATAAATAAAAACTACTCAACCTCAAGGTTTTAAAAAAATAAAATAAAAACACGTACCTGTCTCCTGACTGACATTGTGAACATTGTGAATGTTTAACTTAACTCTCTGGTTAGCTGCCAAAAAACCTAGAGCCAAATTTATGGCTCACCAATAACAAATGTGCTTTATGCCTTGTGAACTTCATTGCTGGCTCAAGTTTATATCTCTGCTCTAGTTAGTCTCTCCTCTTCTTTTTTTTTCCTCCTGTGGTGTTGAGGGTTGGACCCAGGGCCTGACACATGTTAGGAAAACACTCTCACTGAGTGGCACTCCTATTGCCTAGTTATTCTTACTTAATAAAATTTAATTCATGCCAGCCGTGGTGGTGGACCCCTTTAATCCCAGCACTGGGGAGGCAGAGGTAAGAAGATCGCTGTGAATTTGAGGCCACCCTGTGACTACCTAGTGAATTCTAGGTCAGCCTGGGCTAAAGCAAGACCTTACCTTGGAAAAACAAAACAAAATTCCTACTGAGAAGCCAGAGGAAGGAAGATTGCCACAGTTTGACACCAGCCTGTTCTGCATAGTGTAGACCAGCCAGGGCTACATGGTAAGACCCTGCCTCAAACAAAGGAAATGGCTCAGTGGTTTAGGCACTTGCTTGCAAAGCCTGACAGCGTGGGTTCAATTCCCAGTACCCACGTAAAGCCAGAGATGCACAAGATGGCACATGCATCTGAAGTTATTTTGCAGTGGCTAGAGGTCTCAGTAGGATCTCACTCTAGCTCAGGCTGACCTGGAATTCACTATGCAGGCTCAGGGTGGTCTCAAACTCATGATGATCCTCCTACTTCTGCCTTCCAGGTAATGGGATTAAAGGCATGCACCACCACACCCGGCTTAAAAGGTATATTTTTTAATATTTTATTTATTTATTTATTTATTTATTTATTTATTTATTTATTTATTTATTTGCAAGGAGAGAGAGAAAGGAGAGAATGAGAGAGAGAAGGAATGGGCACACCAAGGCCTCCTGCCACTGTAAATGAACTCCAGACACCTGGCTTTACATGGGTACTGGGGATTTGAACCTGGACCATCAGGCTTTACAAATAAATGCCCTTAACCACTGAGCTATCTCTCCAGCAAAAAGGTACATTTTTGTAATGGTTTGATTATATGGAAGTGTTTATGTCACAAAATTGTATTGCTTTAATAGAGTAGTCAAAGGGTAATAATTGGAAATAATTGGAAAATTTTCCTGTAGGCAAGTAAACCTTTTTTTTTTTTTTTTTTTTTTTTTTTTAAATTTTCAAGGTAGGATTTCACTCTAGTCCAAGCTGACCTGGAATTCACTATGTATTCTCAAGGTGGCCTTGAACTCATGGTGATCCTCTTACCTCTGCCTCCCAAGTGCTGGGATTAAAGGCATGCGCCACCAGGCCTGGCTGTCATTTTTTTTTTTAATTTTTTAAGTTTTTTTTATTTATTTATTTGAGACAGACAAAGGGAGAGAGAGAGAGAATGGACACACCAGGGCCTCTAGCCACTGAAACGAACTCCAGATGCATGCGCCATCATGTGTATCTGGCTTATGTGGGTACTGGGGAATCGAGCCTTGAACTGGGGTCCTTAGGCTTCACAAGCAAGTGCTTAACCGCTAAGCCATCTCTCCAGCCCCTCATTTTTATCTTTTATTTTAAATGCAGAGATTGGTTAAAATCTAGCTGATGTTTTAGCAAACATCATAGTAATCAACATATTTTTGCTCTGTAATGAATATAAATAGCCAGGTATAGTGGCACATGCCTGTAATCCCAGTGCCTCCATTGGAGACGGGAGGATCAGGAGTTCAGGGATTAGCCTTGACTATACAATGAGTTTGAGGCCTTCCTGGGCTGCATGAGACCCTGTCTCAATATGAACATGCAAGACAACAAGAAGTTATTTTTATATTACAGATGAATTCAAAGGGTCTGAAGAAAAAAGTTAATCATTACCAAGGGAAATACTTTTCATTTCAACATTAATTTTCAAGAGATAAGATAAAATATTGCTTCCTCCTTCCATAATAGGAAGTGACAGTGATTCGAATTGTAGTTAAAAGGAATTGTAATTTCAAGAAAAGAGATCATGACAGGAATACAGATGAAGTTCATCCCACTTCTGCCCACCTATACGCATGACTGATGTCTTTGCTCATTTCCTATCCTCACCTTCAGGAGTAATGAAGTAAGACTGAGTAATGTTTACAATGTAAGTCAGACATTCTTTTGATGTTTTTAAAGGTGGTATGATCAGGGGACCTGGTTCTAGCACCAGCTTTACCACTGATTTGCTAGTAACATTTTCAATTATTATTATTATTAATTAATTTTTTGGTTTTTCAAGGTAGGGTCTCACTTTAGCCTAGGCTCACCTGGAATTCACTATTTAGTCTCAGAGTGACCTCAAACTCACGGTGATCCTCCTACCTCTGCCTCCTGAGTGCTGGGATTAAAGCCGTGTGCCACCATGCTCGGCCTCATTTTCAATTTATTTTGTCTTTGTTTTTGTCACATGTAAAAAGAGCTTCTGCTTGCTTTACAGGGTTGTCAAGAAGGCCACACAATTTTACTTGAAGACGTTTATAGAGTTTAAAAAGATGTTTAACTAGTATTTTCTTATCAACAGGAGGATACTGGAAAGATCATCAGAAAACCCAGATAGAACTGCAAACCCTTTGAAGTAAGTGAGGTCTGGAAATAACTACCCATTCGAGTTAATGTGTCCAAATAACAGAATGATTACCTCGGAGCAGAAGCAAGGCAAGCTGTGTGAGGGACTGATGTGCTTGTGAACACTTAAGGCAGGTGCTAACCAAGACAAGCAACAGTCTGATAGGAGTAGAAGGTAACATATTTGAGCCACTGATTTGGCTGAGTTAACAGAGCTGATTGCTACTCACAGTCATGGCAGCACAACAGCATTTCTAGAAATCACAGAACACTGAAAGGATCACATGCACCCTGGGAGAATAAAGCAAGGCATATGATAAAGAAAGAAAGCAGCAATCCAGCTGTAGAAGAGAGGGCTGAATTATGACGTCAGTTTAACCAATTCTGTTCATTAAGCCAATTATTACCCTTTGGCTACTCTATTAAAGCAACACAATTTTGTGACATAAACACTTCCATATAATCAAACCATTACAAAAATGTACCTTTTTGCTGGAGAGATAGCTCAGTGGTTAAGGGCATTTGTTTGTAAAGCCTGATGGTCCAGGTTCAAATCCCCAGTACCCATGTAAAGCCAGGTGTCTGGAGTTCATTTACAGTAGCAGGAGGCCTTGGTGTGCCCATTCCCTCTCTCTCTCATTCTCTCCTTTCTCTCTCTCCTTGCAAATAAATAAATAAAATATTTTTTAAAATATACCTTTTAAGCTGGGTGTGGTGGTGCACGCCTTTAATCCCATTACCTGGAAGGCAGAAGTAGGAGGATCACCATGAGTTTGAGGCCACCCTGAGATTGCATAGTGAATTCCAGGTCAGCCTGAGCTAGAGTGAGATCCTACTGAGACCTCTAGCCAACTGCAAAATAACTCCAGATGCCTGATTGTTCATATACAGTAGATAAGCTGAAGTTTCTTGAGTATTTTACTCTTAGCCAGATATTGTTGCTGAGCACGTTATAATCATGTGTAGTCTGTGCCACAACCCTATAAGAATCACTATTGTTCTATAGTAAACATTGTCTTCTGACTCTCCCTTAGCTTCCGGGATTGCTGAGCAGCCTTTCCAATTCAACATGGATGCTGTAGTCTTGAGTTATATGGACAGCCTGCTGCGGCAGTCAGATGTCTCACTGTTGGATCCTCCAAACTGGCTCAATGACCATATTATCGGGTTTGCCTTTGAGTACTTTGCTAACAGTCAGTTTCGTGACTGCTCGGACCACATCTGCTTCATCAGCCCCGAAGTCACCCAGTTCATCAAGTGTACCAGCAACCCCTCAGAGATTGCCATGTTCCTCGAACCCCTGGATCTTCCCCACAAGAGAGCCATATTTTTAGCCATCAATGATAATTCCTGCCAGGCAGCTGGGGGGACCCACTGGAGTTTGTTGGTTTATCTCCAAGACAAAAATAGCTTCTTTCATTATGATTCCCACAGCAGAAGCAACTCAATCCATGCAAAGCAGGTAGCAGAGAAACTGGAGGCTTTCTTAGGCAGCAAAGGAGACAAACTGGTCTTTGTGGAAGAGAGAGCCCCAGCTCAACAAAACAGCTATGACTGTGGGATGTACGTGATATGTAACACTGAAGCCTTGTGTCAGAACTTCTTTAGGCAACAGCCGCAGTCACTGTTGCAGCTACTCACCCCTACGTACATCGCAAAGAAGAGGGGAGAATGGAAAGACCTGATTGCCAGACTTGCTAAAAAGTAATAGTTACTGCAGAACACTTGTGACTTTTGAATTCTCTTCTCTCTGCCTTTCCCCATTTAGTGGATGGTTACAGTCTCAGTGCCTGAGGGAAATGATTTAAATGAAGGTGTACCGGGCCTACTTTCGTTTGCTTGTTATTTTGTCATCCTTTGCTCTGTCCTAATGGGAAGATTGACTTGAACCCTGACAAAAGCAATAAGTTCTCTGACAGTGTCTGGACTATGTTCTCTAACATTTATGGCCCAGGTTCAATTGAGAATCTTCTTATTAGTATTAAATTAATTCCCTTCTGACCTCCCTTAACATGCTTGTAGCAGCACATATGCTGAAATTGATCTCCCTTACCCATATTGGCTTATTTCAAAGGAGAAGCCATGTGTTATAAAACAAATCAAGAATAGGGCTAGGCATGGTGGCACATACCTTTAATCCCAGCACTCAGGAGGCAGAGGTAGGAGGATTGCTGTGAGATTGAGGCCACCCTGAGACTACATAGTGAATTCCAGGTCAGCCTGAGCTAGAGTGAAACCCTATCTCAAAAAAAAAAAAAAAGAATAAATGAGGGGATAGTGAATTCCAGGTCAGCCTGGGCTAGAGCAAGGCCCTACCTCAAACCCCTCGCCAAAAAAAAATCCACAAAATAAAAGAGAGACTAGGACTAGAAAGATGGCTTAGCAGTTAAGACACTTGTCTTCAAAGCTAAAGGACCCAGGTTTGATTCCCCAGGACCAATGTAAGCCAGATGAACAAAGTAGTACGTGCATCTGGAGTTCACTTCCAGTGGCTGGAGGCCCTGGTGCACCCATTCTCTCTGTCTGTAGTAAATAATAGACTAATTGAGAGAGGGAGGGGATATAAAGGAAGATGGATTTGTGAGGGGGGAAAATGGGAGTGGGAAGGGAATTATGGTTTAGTGTATATAATGATGGAAGCCATCAATAGAAGTTAAAAAAAAAAAAAAGAATGTATGAGGGACCATGAGCTAGGCATGATGGCACACACCTTTAATCCCAGCACTTGGAAGGCAGAGGTAGGAAAATCATAGTGAGTTCAAGACCAGCCTGAGACTACATAGTGAATTCCAGGTCAGCCTGGGCTAGAGTAAGATCCTATCTCAAAAAAGAAAAGAGGCTAGAGAAATAGCTTTGCAGTTAAGGCACTTGCCTGCAAAACCTAAGGACCCAGGTTCAACTCTCCAGATCCCACATAAGCCAGATATACAAAGATGAGGCAAGCACAAGGTCACATGTGCCCAATAGGTGGTACAAGCATTTGGAGTTCAATTTCAGTGGCTGAGGCCCTGGCACGCTAATTCTCTCTCTCTCTCTCTCTCTCTAAAATAAATAAAAGAAGCCAGGTGTCATGGCGCACACCTTTAATGCTAGCTCTTGAGAGGCAGAGGTAGGAGGATCTCCATGAGTTCAAGGCCACCCTGAGAATACAGAGTGAATTCCAGGTCATCCTGGGCTAGAGTGAGACCCTACCTCGAAAAACCAAAAAAAAAAAAAAAAAAAAGAAAAACAATAAAAATAAAAAACAAAAAGAATAAAAAATTAGGCATGGGCTGGAAAGATGGCTTAGCAGTTAAGGCCTGCAAAGCCTAAGAACACTTGTTCGAATCTCCATGTCCCATGTTTAGCCAGACGCAAAAGTGACTCAAGCATGCAATATCTCACATGCACACAAGGGGGTGTACACGTATGGAGTTCATTCACAGTGGCTGAAAGGACCTGGCATGCCCATTCTCTCTCTGCCTCTTCCTCTCTCTCTCATCTAATTAAAAAAAATTTTTTTTGAAGCATTAGGGCTGGAAAGATGGCTTAGCAGTTAAAGCACTTGCCTGCAAAGCCAAAGGACCCAGGTTCAGTTCCCCAGGAACCATGTAAGCCAGATGCCCATGGCACATGGTGTGGAGTTTGTTTGCAGTGGCTGGATACCCTGGCATATCTATCTATCTATCTATCTCTCTCTCTCTCTCTCTCTCTCTCTCAAGTAAATAAATTTTTGTTTTGTTTTTCAAGGTAGGGTCTCGCTGTAGCTCAGGCTAACCTGGAACTCACTATGTAGTCCCACAGGGTGACCTTGAACTCATAGCAATCCTCCTACCTCTGCCTCCCAAGTGCTGGGATTAAAGGCATGCACTACCAGCCTTTTTTTTTTTTTTTTTTTTTTTTTGTTGTTGTTGTTGTTGTTTTTTTTGTTAAAGAAAATATATTTTTTTAATTGGGCATTAGGGGCGTGGATTTGGGTTTATGGCATACCCCTGGTTCTGTCATAGTGTCCCATGCCAAAGCAAACTGTGGCCCTGAACCATTGCCTGGCCTCTCCCTGTAGGCTACTGGCACTGAAGAGGGTTGCACAAAAAAAAAAAAAAAAAAAAAAGTTGGGCATTAGGGCTGGAGAGATGACTTAGTGGTTAAGGCATTTGCCTGCAAAACCAAAGGATCCCAGTTCAATTTTCCAGGACCCACATAAGCCAGATGCACAAGGGGGCACATGCATCTGGAGTTTGTTTGCAGTGGATAGAGGCCCTGGTACACCCATTCTTTCTCTCAAATAAATTAAAAAATTAAAATATTTTTTTAAAAATTAGGCATTAGCCAGGTATGGTGGCGCATGCTTTTAATCCCAGCACTTGGGAAGCAGAGGTAGGAGGATCACCATGAGCCTGAGGCCACCCTGAGACTACATAGTGAATTCCAGGTCACCCTGAGCTAGAGTAAGACCTTACCTTGAAAAATAAAATAGTGAACATTCACTGAATATTATTCCCATAAAACTAGGATGCTTGACTTTATAGAAGGAAGTTTATAAATAGTTTATATATAAATATCTTTAAAGAAATCTACTAAAGCTGGGTGTGGTGGCGCGCACCTTTAATCCCAGCACTCGGGAGGCAGAGGTTGGAGGATCACTGTGAGTTCAAGGCCACCCTGAGACTACAAAGTGAATTCCAGGTCAGCCTGGACCAGAGTGAGACCCTACCTCAAAAAAAAAAAAAAAAAAAAAAAAAAAGGTACTAGATCTAGGTGTGATGATGCATGCCTTTAATCCCAGCACTGGCCAGAAATTGAGTTCCAGGTCTGCCTTGGCAAGACTGAGAGTGACCCTGCCTCAAAAGCAACGATATTAAGGACAACTGAGGGTCAGTACAGTCCCTCAGTATGGCTACAAGTGTTTGAAATGTTTTCATAAGACTCAATAAAAATTTTTTTTAAAAAAATTAAGGGCTGGCCGGGCGTGGTGGTGCACACCTTTAATCCCAGCACTCAGGAGGCAGAAGTAGGAGGATCACTGTGAGTTCAAGGCCACCCTGAGACTACACAGTGAATTCCAGGTCAGCCTGGTCTACAGTGAAACCCTACCTCGAAAAACCAAAAAAGATAAATTAATTAATTAAGGGCTGGACAGATGACTTAGCAGTTAAGGCACTTGCCTACGAAGCCTAAGGACCCAGATTCGATTCCCCAGTACCCACATAAGCCAGATGCAGGGAGTTTGTTTGCAGTGGCTACAGGCCCTTTCATGCCCATTCTCTCTGTCTCTCTCTCTCTCATATTTTTTCTTAAAAATTTTTAAAAGCTGGGTGTGGTGGCGCACGCCTTTAATCCCAGCACTCAGGAGGCAAAGGTAGGACAATTGCCATGAGTTCAAGACCTCCTGAGACTACATAATGAAATTCAGGTCAGCCTGGGCTAGAGTGAAACCCAACCTCCAAAAACCTAAAAATAAATAAATAATAAAAAGTAATGCTTCTCCAGGGCCATAGCTTCGAAGTGGAAACCAAAACCAGGTCAGATGGCAGTCATACTCCACTGACGGCCTGGAGGATCCAAGGCCCAGACAAGGCACTTCCTGCAAACTACATGCAACAGGCCAAGTCTTAGGGATTGTCCAGAAGAAGATGTGCCTCCCTGTGACGGTTGGAGGTACAGTGTCCCCCTCAGAGGTTCACGCCTTGAATGCTTGGTCCCTGGCTTTGATCCTGAGGGTGCTAACTTCATCAGTGGATAAATGCATCCGTGAGTTCATAGCTGAACGGACTACTTAGTTGGGGTCTGCTTAGACAAAGCCAACCACAGTGAAGGGCTGCCTTGGAAGAGCCACTTTCTGTCTGTGTTCTCTGCCTCCCATGAGCCAAAATAAATCCTTCCTGCTTTAAGAAAAACGGGGGAGGGATCTTGAGTAACTTCATTAACATAAGTAACTGGGGGCTGGGGATATAATCCAGTGGTAGAGCACTTGTTCTAGCACGCATGAAGCCCTGGGTTTAATCCCCAGCACCACAATTAATTAATTAATTGGTAACTAGTTGTAGTGTACCTCTTGAGGTTTGCTCAGTGAGTGGGTAAATTTGCTGCTTTTGCCTGACAACAGTTCTTTGCCTTGTCTGGAAACCATGCACACACTCCCTCCTTAGAGCCCATCTTTGGTTCTACAACTCTCAGCTGATAACTTCCCAAGGTTAGCTGCTATGTCAGATATATTTTTCCGCCTTTTTTGTTGTTTTTTCAAGGTAGGGTCTCACTCTGATCCAGGCTGACCTGGAATTAACCACGTAGTTTCAGGGTGGCCTCGAATTCACTGCGATCCTCCTACCTCTGCCTCCTGAATGCTGGGATTAAAGGCGTGCATCACTAAGCATGCCAACATGCCAGGCTTGTTTCTGCCTTTTAATAGCTCTAGGTTTTTTTTTTGTTGTTGTTTTTACCTGACAGAATTGCTTTCAGTTACGTCACAGAAATCTCAGGACTATTAAGTATCTGAAACTTAGAGGAGGGTTTGTGTTTTGTTTTTTTTTTTTAATATAGGAAGAAAAGTGCCCTTTCTCAACCCCTTGATTCAAAATGCAGACAATGGAATTTTTGAAATGTGGAACCAAGAGTAAAAAGTACAACCGATACACCCCCATATCCCCAACCCCACCCCCGGGCAAACCGCTAACTTTTTTTCAATTGTTTCAAATAATAAATAAGATAAATTGGGCACACACGTTCATTCTGTTGCTAATGAGAATTTGCAAAGCATCTGAGACTTGAGAACCAAAGATTTGATTCACAAAGTGAAACTTATTTTAGCCACCTTTGCATGCTAACCTTGTGGCCCAAAATAACCTTACCACTCAGTGACCATAGAGGTGACAACTCAGTTCCTTTAGGGCCAGGAAGATGAAAACAGTAAAAATGTAAGAAAAAAGAAAAGTACTGGCTACATAGCAGGCCTGAGTAAGTGGGAGTTGAAACCACATGTTACAGAGAAAGTTACAAAAAAAGTTTCCATTTCATGTCAGTATGTTTTAGATAAAAAAGAATAACTAGACAAAGACACTGGGGGCGAGAGGCGATTAGGAACTGGAAACCAGCCATGGAGGTGAAACAGAGAGGCAAGGACAGTAAGAAGAGCAACATCAGTTACTGACTGGCCACAAGTAGAGGCGACAAGAAAGCAGCATTACTTCCATGACTGTTGACTTGGGCGGCTCATTTACACTATGAAAGAGTCGGTTCCTCTGTGGGTCAACTTGTCTTTCTGACAATGAAAAATGTATTTGCAGGGCTGGAGAGATGGCTTAGTAGTTAAAGCACTTGCCTATAAAGCCTAAGGATCCAGGTTCAATTCCCCAGGACCCACATAACATGGATACATAAGGTGACGCATGTGTCTGGAGTTCATTGTAGTGGCTAGAGGCCCTGGTGTGCCCATTCTCTCCCTCTATCTCAAATAAATAAATACTTTTTGAAAAAAAAGAAAAGTAGAGCCAGGCAAGGTGGCAGACGCCTTTAATCCCAGCACTCCAGAGGCAGAGGTAGGAGGATCGCCATGAGTTCGAGGCCACCCTGAGACAACAGAGTGAATTCCAGGTCAGCCTGAGCTAGAGTGACACCCTACCTCAGAAGGAAAAAAAAGAAGAAGAAAGAAAGAGAGAGCGAGAAAGACCAAAAAAAAATTTTTTTAAGCCGGGCATGGTGGTACACACCTTTAATCCCAGCACTCGGGAGGCAGTGATGATCGCCGTGAGTTTGAGGCCACCCTGAGACTACATAGCGAATTACAGGCAGCCTGGGCCAGAGTGAGACCCTACCTTGAAAAAAAAATAAAAAAGGAAAGGAAAGGAAAGGAAAGGAAAGGAAAGGAAAGGAAAGGAAAGGAAAGGAAAGGAAAAGAAAAACCAAAAAAAAAAAGAAAGAAAAAGAAAAATATATTTGCTTAACTATCAAACTATCTCTCCTTTGAAAGTTAATGCACACAATAGCAATCTTTACTAAATCCCTGAGATTTGTTTCACAAATAAATTGTTTTCTGACTAAACTAATAAGTCTGTCTTTAAAAAGAAAAAAGAAAATCCAAGGTCTCTTTTTTCCAAACCCACAACATGGTTGGTCTTTGCCTCAGGTTAATCTCCTATAAAACTTTTGAGTATGCCATTTGTAAATGTTGGCATTGTAAATAACAGATTTGGGGGCTGGGGAGATAGCTCAGTGGTAAATGGACTTGCTTGCAAAGCCTGCTGGCCTGGGTTTGATTCCCCAGTACCCATATAAAGCCAGAAACACAAAGTGGTGCCTGCATCTTGACTTCTTTTGCAGTGGCAAGCGACCCTAACGTGCCCATACTTTCTCTCTCTCCCTCTTTCTCTTCTCTTTCTCCAATAAAAATATTTTTAAAAGATATATGACAGATTTTGAATTGACATGTATTGCAGTCAGGTTCACATTGCTGGTAGAAATCACCCAACCAATAGCAGCTTGTGGGAAAAAAGAGGTTTATTTTGGCTTACAGGCTTGAGGGGGAAGCTCCCTGATGGCAGGAGAAAACGATGGCATACACAGAGGGTGGGCATCACTCCTAGCCAATATCAGGTGGACAACAGGAGAGTGTGCCAAACACTGGCAAGGGGACACTGGCTATAATACCCATAAGCCCACCCTCAACATACACTGCCTCCAGGAGGCATTAATTCCCAAATCTCCATCAGCTGGGAACCTAGCATTCAGAATGCCTAAATTTATGGGGGACACCTGAATCAAACCACCACAGCATGTATTCCCCCCCCCCATTATTTAAGACCTTTATTAACAGGTGCTTGCGGTTTGTTGACCTTTTTTTTTTTGGAAAAAAAAATCAAGTTGTAAACTTTTATTACAAATTAAAATGAAATTCTTAAAAATCTCAACCAGGATCTAGGCATGGTGGCGCACGCCTTTAATCCCAGCACTCAGGAGGCAGAGGTAGGAAGATCGCCGTGAGTTCAAGGCCACCCTGAGACTACATAGTGAATTCCAGGTCAGCCTGAGCTAGAGTAAGACCCTACCTCAAAAAAAAAAAAAAAAAAAAAAACTAAAAATAAGCCGGGCATGATGGCATACATCTTTAATCCCAGCACTCGGGAGGCAGAGGTAGGAGGATCGTCATGAGTTCAAGGCCACCCGAGACTACATAGTGAATTCCAGGTCAGCCTGGACCAGAGTGAGACCCTACTTCGAAAAACCAAAATAATTAAATAAATAATCTCAATTTAAAAACCTTAAAAGGTATATTGAGAAAAACCAGGGTTGTGTTTTTTTGTTTTTTTTTTTTTTCTCCTTTGGTTTTTCGAGGTAGGGTCTCGCTCTAGCCCAGGCTGACCTAGAATTCACTCTGTATTCTCAGGGTGGTCTCAAACTCACTGCGATCCTCCTACCTCTATCTCTCAAGTGCTGGGATTAAAGCGTGCACCACCATGCCCAGCAAAACCAGTTTTTGTGGTTTTTTTTTTTTAACACGTTTGTCATTATCAAAAAGAGACACCTTTAGGTAAAAATAATAAAAACCCATGCTACACAGACAATGCAGATAGTTCTAGTTTATCTGGTCAATGGGCAAAAAGCAAGCACGATCTTCAGCTCCAATCTTTTTTGTTGTTGTTGTTGTTTTGTTTTTAGCTCCAATCTTTTATTCATTTCTTCTGCTGGAATTTCATATTCATTTCTTCTTGTTGGATGACTACACCGGATGTTGGTAAAGATGGTAAGCCAACATTTACTCAGCCCCACCCTGGGAACAGACAAAATTTGTCTCTCTGGATCATCTGCTTTTGTCTCATTGCCATCTTGTGGTTTAAGGTTCTCTGGGCGTTGTGATAGCATTGAGGTGGCTGCTGACCTTGGGTGTCATCTCTCTGATTGTCTTCTCTGCATTGCTGTCCTCTCGGGGCTGTCTTTGGCAAGGAGGGCCTCTGTGGAATCATGGTCTATAACCCTGATATATATTCTATCTCACTGGTCTACTTGGTTTTTTTTTTTTATATTTTATTATTTATTTATTTATTTGAGAGAGATACAGAAATAGGCAGGTAGAGAGAGAGAGAGAATGGGTGTACCAGGGCTTCCAGCCACTGCAAACGAACTCCAGATGCATGCACCCCCTTGTGTATCTGGCTTACGTGGGTCCTGGAGAATCGAGCCTCGAACCAGGGTCCTTAGGCTTCATAGGCAAGCGTTTAACCGCTAAGCCATCTCTCCAGCCCATACTTCTTGTTGTTGTTTTTTTTTTGTTTTGTTTTGTTTTTGTTTTTCGAGGTAGGGTCTCACTCTAACCCAGGCTGACCTGGAATTCACTCTGTAGTCTCAGGGTAGCCTCGAACTCACAGCAATCCTCCTACCTCTACCTCCCCCCCCGCCCCCCGAGTGCTGGGATTAAAGGCATGCACCACCATGCCTGGCTCCACTCTCTTTTCTGTCAATGTCTTTAATAAAGCTCTTCATAATCTGGTCCCTCCCTGCTTCTACCTCCTGTTTACAAGCCAAGCTATAGCACTCTTGCTTTAAGTTTCCATGCCCTTAGTTCCTCTAATTTGTACGTTCTTTTTCCCTCTTAAAGGATCCATATGGGACTGAGAGTTGTGGCTGAGTTGTAGAGTGCTCGCCTAGCATGCATAAGGCCCTGGGTTCAAATTCCAGCAGAGAAAGAGAAAGAGAAAGGCTCTTTAGAGATACTCTGACTGTCCTCCTCACAGAACTCTTCCCTGATGCCCCAGACCAGTTTGCTTCCTTTATTAATTCCCTAGAATCACACATCTTCTCAATGGGTCATATATAATTTTAAAACAATTTTTTTGTTTATTTTTATTTATTTATTTCTGAGAGTGACAGAGAGGGAGAGAGAGAGAATGGGTGCACCAGGGCCTCCAGCCACTGCAAACAAACACCAGATGCATGCGCCACCTTGTGCATCTGGCTTACGTGGGTACTGGGGAACTGAGCCTCGAACCGGGGTCCTTAGGCTTCACAGGCAAGTGCTTAACCGCTAAGCCATCTCTCCAGCCCCATATATAATTTTTGAAATTGTTTTCCTCCCATGAAACTGTAAGAGCCAAAGAGGCATCCCTGCTGCTTAGCATAGGGCCTGGTACATAAACAGTGTAACTTGTTGAATGAAAAAAAATGAGAACATAGAAGCTTTTTATAAAAGAAAAGCAGCCCATCGCCCTTCCATAGCATTGCAGCCAAAATCAAAATGCCATATTAATCCGTGTAACCTTTCGTGCATGCACAAGAGCAAGTTATAGAGGAAGCGGTCCATGAACTTAAATAACCTGACAGAAAATAAGGAACCCACTAAACTTGTAAGTCTAGCTATGGACATCTTTTTAACTGATCTGCTGATTTCTCAGGGATTTTCACATTTTACTTAGTTATAATCCATGTGCAAGCACTATTTTAAAGGTAACATGGAGTTATAGCAAGTTGTTAAGTTGTTCATAGACTGGTTTTTTTTTTTTTTTTTTTTTCGGTTTTTCAAGGCTGACCTGGAATTAACTAGGTATTCTCAGGGTGGCCTTGAACTCACAACAATCCTCCCACCTCTGCCTCCCAAAGGCTGGGATTAAAGGCGTGCACCCAGCATAATCTGGTTTTCTTAGTCATGTCCTCACTACTAGGCTCTTGATTAGTTCTGAAGTCAGAGGTTCTTAGGAATGCCAGTGCTGTAAATACTCTTCAATAACTTTTCCTGCAAATTATCTCCTGAAGGAATTCAAAGTATGATTAAGACATAAACAAGGCAGAGGAGACAGCTCAGTGGATAAGGCACCCACAACTCCAGCTGGAGTACCCAAATTCCATCCTCCCCAGACCTGCCCCCTGCCCCACATAAAAAAAAAAAAAACAGTTTTGGTGGGCTTCTGTAATCCCACCATGCTGGTGGCAAGATGGGAGGCAGAGACAGGAGAGTTTCCCAGAAAACTTGTGGTGGTGAGCACAGCAAAGAACAACAGCAAGGCAGAGATCCAGAAAAAAAAAAAAATGCTTCAAAATAAGGTGGAAAGGCTAGCACTGACCTTAAAATATCCTCTGACCTCCACAATCACAGGCACAAGCACACAGCATCTAAGAAGTATACAATGTCAGGCTACAGAGATGGCTTAGCATAAGGTGCTTGCCTGTGAAGCCTAAGGACCCAGGTTCAATTCCCCAGGACCCACATAAGCCAGATGCACATGGTGGCGCATATGTCTGGAGTTTGTTTGCAGTAGCTAGAGGCCCTGGTGCCCCCATTCTCTTCCTCTCTCTCTCTCAAAATAAATAATAAAAAAATTTAATTATTAAAAAAATTTAATAAAAGAAGCCAAGTATGGTGGCACACAATGTTGATCCCAGAACTCAGAAGGCAGAGGTAGGAAGATCATAGTGAGCTTGAAGCCACCCTGAGACTACATAATCAATTCCAGGTCAGCCAGGTCTAGAGAGAAACCCTACATTGAAAAACTAAAAAATAAAATAAACATGAAGCTAACTTGTGTTTCCTATGCAACTCACACCCACAGCCCCAAAGTACTTTTTTTATTTATCTATGAGACAGGGAGAGAGAAAGAGAGAGCATGGACACACCAGGGCCTGCCTCTCACCATTGCAAATGAACACCAAACATATGTGCCACTTGGTACATCTAGCTTTAAGTGGGTACTAGAGAATCGAACCAGGGCCAGTAAGCTTTCAAGCAAGTGTCTTTAAATGCTGAGCTATCTCCCCATCCCCAAAAGGTTTTTTTGTTGTTTTTTTTTTTTTTTTTTTTTGGGTTTTCAAGGGAGGATCTCACTCTAGCTCAGGCTGACCTAGAATTCACTAGGTAGTCTCAGGGTGGCCTGGAACTCACAGTGATCCTCCTACCTCTGCCTCCCGAGTGCTGGGATTAAAGGCATGCGCCACCACGCCCGGCTCCAAAAGGTAATTTTATACAATTTTTTGGTACATCTGTATTTTCACTACAACTTAACACATGAATGAGGTCAGGTGGGAATTTTCCATCTGTGACATGCTGGTGCTCAAGGGGTCAGATTAGGGAGCATTTTGGATTTCAGTTTAGGGAGGTTTAACCTGTACTATTTTTATCCTTCTTTCAAAGATGAGGAAATTGAGACCTGCAGTTGCCCAAGCTAAATAAATTGAAGCTTAAATGTAGATGTACTGATTCCACAACCTGTAATTTTTTTTTTTTTTTTGAGACAGGGTCTCCTCTAGCCCAGTCTGCACTCAAACTCACCCTGTAATTGAAGATAACCTTGAGCTCTTAATCCTCCCGCCTCCACCTTTCAAATGCTTGAGTTTTACAGAACCACCACACCTGGCTAGAAACTGCATCCTTTTTTAAAAAAATTATTTATTTATTTATTTCAGAGAGAGAGACAGAGAAAGAGAGAGAGGGAGAGAGAGAATGGGTGCGCCGAAGCCTATAACCACTGCAAGCAAACTCCAGACACATGCACCACCTTGTGTATCTGGCTTACATGAGTACTGGGGAATCGAACCTGGGTCTTTAGGCTTCGCAGGCAAGCACCTTAATCACTAAGCCACCTCTGCAGCCCTCTTTTTTACTTTTTTTAAATTTAATTTTTATTTATTTATTAGAGACAGAGAGAGGGAGAGGGAGAATGGGCACACCAGGACCTCTAGCCACTGCAAATGAACTCCATACACGTGCGCCCCCTTGTGCATCTGGCTTATGTGGGACTTGGAGAATCAAACTGGGGTCCTTAGGCTTGGCAGGCAAATGCCTTAACCGCTAAGCCATCTCTATAGCCCCTCTTTTAACTTTTTTTTTTTTTTTTTGAGGTAGGGTTTCACTCTAGTCCAGGCTGACCTGGAACTCACTATGTAGTCTCAGGGTGGCCTCAAACTCACAGTGCTCCACCTATCTCTGCTTCCCGAGTGCTGGGATTAAAGGCATGCGCCACCATGCCCGGCTCCAAATGTCCTTTTCTTGTTCTACCTTTTTTCCCTTTTCCCTGAGAGCTTGTCACCTTCTAACATCCTATGTCATTTATTATCCTTGTTGCTTATTGTCTATCTCTCTCCCCTCTCCATTACAACATAGAAAGCCCCATGAAGGAAGCATCTTTATTTCCCTTGTTTATCAATATATCCCAAGAACTTGGCACTCAGTGGTGGTGCACACCTTTAATCCCAGCACTCAGGAGGCAGAGGTAGGAGGATCACTTCGAGTTCAAGGCCAACCTGAGACTACATAATGAATTCCAGGTCGGTCTGAGCTAGAGTAAGACCCTACCTCAAAAAAAAATATTTTTTTTTAAGATAAGATAGGGCTGGAGAGATAGCTTAGTAGTTAAGGCATTTGCCTGAGAAGCCTAAGGACCCTGATTCGATTCTCCAGGTCCCACATAAGCCAGATGCACAAGGAGGCATACACATCTAGAGTTCATTTGCAGTGGCTAGACACCTTGGCACTCCCATTCTCACTCTCCCTCTCTCTCTTTCCCTCTCTCTGTCTCTAACAAATAAATAAATAAATAAAAATAAAATAATTTTTTTTCTTTTTTTTTTTTTTTTTTCGAAACTATGTAGTCTCAGGGTGGCCTTGAACTCTCAGCGATCCTCCTACCTCTGCCTCCCGAGGGCTGGGATTTACGAAAAGATAAAATAATAAATATTTTTAAGAAAAGATAAGATAAATGCAAACCTACCCGCCCCCAAACAGAATGAAAATAGGAGTCCACAATTTTGTTCAACAAAAGCATTTTCCTTTAGATTAGGAGTTGGCAAACTTTTCCTCAAAGGGCCAGCGAATACTTCAGGCTTACATGTCAAATGGTCTCTGTTATAACCACTCAACTCTCCCCTTGGAGCTCCAGATAGCAAGAGACAGCCCATAATAAACAAGTAGGCATGGCTCTCTTCCAGTAGTACTACGAAAATAAGCAGCCAGCCAATTGTCTGTCGATTACAGATTCCTGCTGCAGACAGTCACATCTTGGCAAATCACATCTCTCTCTGCTAATAGGTCAGACTCCATCCATGTGCTTCTACCAAGTACTAAGAATAAAATTCTAGAACAGTGAACGCAAACCTTGGGAAACTGCAGATTAGCAGCTTTTCTGTCTGCAGGCAGCTTGAACATTCCTCAGGCAAAATGGCCCTGAAGTCAGGTGTGGTGGCTCACATCTGTAAGGAATTCTTAGCATTGGGGAGGCTGAGGTGGGAGGATTGCCATGAATTCAAGGCCAGCCTGGGCTACAGAGCAAGTACCAAGTCACCCTAGTCTACAGTGAAGCCCTACTTCAAAAAAGAAGTGATCTTTGCATGGACCAGAGCAAAACCCTACCTCAGAAAACCAAAAATAAATAAATAAATAAATAAATAAATAAATAAATAAATAAATAAAAAATAAATGGAAAGGAAAAGAAAAGAAAAGAAATGTGATCCTGAGTAAGATATGACTTGGGGGCTGGAGAGATGGTTTGACGGTTAAGGCGCTTGCCTGCAAAGCCTAAGGACGCAGGTTCAATTCCCGGTACCCATGTAAGCCAGATGCGCAAGGTGGCACATGCATCTGGAGTTTGTTTGCAGTGGCTAGGGGCACTGGCATGCCCATTCTCTGTCTGCCCCTCTCTCTCTCTCTTTCTCTCTCTCTCTCTCAAATAAATAAAATATTTTTTAAAAGGGGGCCCTGGAGAGATGACTTAGTAGTTAAGTGCTTGCCTGTGAAGCCTAAGGACCCCGGTTCAAGACTCAGTTCCCCAGGAACCATGTAAGCCAGATGCACAAGGTGGCACAAGCATCTGGAGTTCATGCTTTGCAGTGGCTAGAGGCCCTGGCACACCATTCTCTCTGCCTCTTTCTGTCTGTTGCTCTCAAATAAATAAATAATGAAAATAAACAAACAAACAAAAAAGTGATCCTGAATAAGATATGACTTGGGGGCTGGAGAGGTGGCTCAGTAGTTAAGGGGCTTGCCTGCAAAGCCTAACAACTTGGGTTCGATTCGCTAGTAACCATGTAAAGCCAAATGCACAAGGTGGCACATGCAATCTAGAGTTTGTTTGCAGTGGATGGTGGCCCTGGCATGCCCATTCTCTCCTTCTCTCTCCTTGTCATAAATAAATATTTTTTTTAAAGATATGACTTGGAGCGTTGATAGGAAAAGAAACCCTGATATCAGCCACTTTTTTATTCACTAGTCTCCAGCACATTATTGATCATTTTGTATTATGCTCTAGAGGTTTCTAAAATGGACAGTGATCTACTTTTTAAAAAAATAGTATTTATTTTATTCATTTGAAGGCAGAGGAGACAGAAAAAGAGAAAGAAAGAAACAGAGAGAGAGAGAAAGAAAGAAAGAAAGAAAGAAAGAAAGAAAGAAAGAAAGAAAAAAAGAAAAAAAGAAAGAAAGAGAAAGACAATAGGTATGCCAGGATCTCTTACTGCCACAAATGAGCTTCAGTTTCATGTGCCACTTTGTGCATTTGGCTTTATGTAGGTACTGGGGAGTGAACCCAGACCAGCAGGCTTTGTAAGTAAGAGCCTAAAACCACTAAGCAATCCCTGTAGCCCCTAAAATTGATGGTGATCTACTTTTTGTTGTTGTTATTTTCAAGATAGTGTCTCACTCTATCGTAGGCTCACCTTGAACTCACTCTATAGTCCCAGGCTGGCCTCGAACTAACAACAATCCTCCTACCTCTGCCTCCTTCCCAGGTGCATTAAAGGCACATGCCACCATGCTTGGCCAAGATTTTTTGTTGTTGTTGTTGTTGTTTTGTTTTGTTTTGTTTTTCGAGGCAGGATCTTTCTCTAGCCCAAGCTGACCTGGAATTCACTATGTAGTCTGAGGGTGGCTCGAACTCACAGCAATCCTTCTATCTCTGTCTCCTAAATGCTGAGACTAAAGGCATGTGCCACCATGCCCAATATGATCTAACCTTTTTCCCTTTTCCTGAGAGCTTGTCACCTTCTAACATCCTATGTCATTTATTATCCTTGTTGCTTATTGTCTATCTCTCTCCCCTCTCCATTACAACATAGAAAGCCCCATGAAGGAAGCATCTTTATTTCCCTTGTTTATCAATATATCCCAAGAACTTGGCACTCAGTGGTGGTGCACACCTTTAATCCCAGCACTCAGGAGGCAGAGGTAGGAGGATCACTTCGAGTTCAAGGCCAACCTGAGACTACATAATGAATTCCAGGTCGGTCTGAGCTAGAGTAAGACCCTACCTCAAAAAAAAAATATTTTTTTTTAAGATAAGATAGGGCTGGAGAGATAGCTTAGTAGTTAAGGCATTTGCCTGAGAAGCCTAAGGACCCTGATTCGATTCTCCAGGTCCCACATAAGCCAGATGCACAAGGAGGCATACACATCTAGAGTTCATTTGCAGTGGCTAGACACCTTGGCACTCCCATTCTCACTCTCCCTCTCTCTCTTTCCCTCTCTCTGTCTCTAACAAATAAATAAATAAATAAAAATAAAATATTTTTAAGAAAAGATAAGATAAATGCAAACCTACCCGCCCCCAAACAGAATGAAAATAGGAGTCCACAATTTTGTTCAACAAAAGCATTTTCCTTTAGATTAGGAGTTGGCAAACTTTTCCTCAAAGGGCCAGCGAATACTTCAGGCTTACCTGTCAAATGGTCTCTGTTATAACCACTCAACTCTCCCCTTGGAGCTCCAGAGAGCAAGAGACAGCCCATAATAAACAAGTAGGCATGGCTCTCTTCCAGTAGTATTACGAAAATAAGCAGCCAGCCAATTGTCTGTCGATTACAGATTCCTGCTGCAGACAGTCACATCTTGACAAATCACATCTCTCTCTGCTAATAGGTCAGACTCCATCCATGTGCTTCTACCAAGTACTAAGAATAAAATTCTAGAACAGTGAAGTGAATGAAACCTTGGGAAACTGCAGATTAGCAGCTTTTCTGTCTGCAGGCAGCTTGAACATTCCTCAGGCAAAATGGCCCTGAAGTCAGGTGTGGTGGCTCACATCTGTAAGGAATTCTTAGCATTGGGGAGGCTGAGGTGGGAGGATTGCCATGAATTCAAGGCCAGCCTGGGCTACAGAGCAAGTACCAAGTCACCCTAGTCTACAGTGAAGCCCTACTTCAAAAAAGAAGTGATCTTTGCATGGACCAGAGCAAAACCCTACCTCAGAAAACCAAAAATAAATAAATAAATAAATAAATAAATAAATAAATAAATAAATAAAAATAAATAAATAAATGGAAAGGAAAAGAAAAGAAAAGAAATGTGATCCTGAGTAAGATATGACTTGGGGGCTGGAGAGATGGTTTGATGGTTAAGGCGCTTGCCTGCAAAGCCTAAGGACGCAGGTTCAATTCCCGGTACCCATGTAAGCCAGATGCGCAAGGTGGCACATGCATCTGGAGTTTGTTTGCAGTGGCTAGGGGCACTGGCATGCCCATTCTCTGTCTGCCCCTCTCTCTCTCTCTCTTTCTCTCTCTCTCTCTCAAATAAATAAAATATTTTTTAAAAGGGGGCCCTGGAGAGATGACTTAGTAGTTAAGTGCTTGCCTGTGAAGCCTAAGGACCCCGGTTCAAGACTCAGTTCCCCAGGAACCATGTAAGCCAGATGCACAAGGTGGCGCAAGCATCTGGAGTTCATGCTTTGCAGTGGCTAGAGGCCCTGGCACACCATTCTCTCTGCCTCTTTCTCTGTCTGTTGCTCTCAAATAAATAAATAATGAAAATAAACAAACAAACAAAAAAGTGATCCTGAATAAGATATGACTTGGGGGCTGGAGAGGTGGCTCAGTAGTTAAGGGGCTTGCCTGCAAAGCCTAACAACTTGGGTTCGATTCGCTAGTAACCATGTAAAGCCAAATGCACAAGGTGGCACATGCAATCTAGAGTTTGTTTGCAGTGGATGGTGGCCCTGGCATGCCCATTCTCTCCTTCTCTCTCCTTGTCATAAATAAATATTTTTTTTAAAGATATGACTTGGAGCGTTGATAGGAAAAGAAACCCTGATATCAGCCACTTTTTTATTCACTAGTCTCCAGCACATTATTGATCATTTTGTATTATGCTCTAGAGGTTTCTAAAATGGACAGTGATCTACTTTTTTAAAAAAATAGTATTTATTCATTTGCAGGAGAAGGGCAGAGGAGACAGAAAAAGAGAAAGAAAGAAACAGAGAGAGAGAGAGAGAGAGAAAGAAAGAAAGAAAGAGAAAGACAATAGGTATGCCAGGATCTCTTACTGCCACAAATGAGCTTCAGTTTCATGTGCCACTTTGTGCATTTGGCTTTATGTAGGTACTGGGGAGTGAACCCAGACCAGCAGGCTTTGTAAGTAAGAGCCTAAAACCACTAAGCAATCCCTGTAGCCCCTAAAATTGATGGTGATCTACTTGTTGTTGTTATTTTCAAGATAGTGTCTCACTCTATCGTAGGCTCACCTTGAACTCACTCTATAGTCCCAGGCTGGCCTCGAACTAACAACAATCCTCCTACCTCTGCCTCCTTCCCAGGTGCATTAAAGGCACATGCCACCATGCTTGGCCAAGATTTTTTGTTGTTGTTGTTGTTTTGTTTTGTTTTTCGAGGCAGGATCTTTCTCTAGCCCAAGCTGACCTGGAATTCACTATGTAGTCTGAGGGTGGCTCGAACTCACAGCAATCCTTCTATCTCTGTCTCCTAAATGCTGAGACTAAAGGCATGTGCCACCATGCCCAATATGATCTACTTTTAAAGCCTTTTTTTTTTTTTTTTTTTTTTTGGTTTTTCGAGGTAGGGTCTCACTCTAGCTCAGGCTGACCTGGAATTCACTATGTAGTCTCTGGGTGGCCTCAAACTCATGACAATCCTCCTACCTCTGCCTCCCAAGTGCTGGGATTAAAGGCATGTGCCACCACGCCCAGCTCTATGAGATTTTTTTTTTTTTTTTTTTTTTTTTTTTTTCGAGGTAGGGTCTCACTCTGGCCCAGGCTGACCTGGAATTAACTATGTAGTCTCTGGGTGGCCTCAAACTCATGACAATCCTCCTACCTCTGCCTCCCAAGTGCTAGGATTAAAGGCGTGCGCCACCACGCCCAGCTCTATGAGATTTTTAAACTACCCTGTACCCCCTTACCAAGCCAGTCTTCCTAAACCATCAAATTGATTTAGATTCCTAAGCTTCCATAGCTCCTCATTCCCTGAAAGATCAAGTCTGTCATTTCCACCCTGGCAATTACAGCCTAAGCAATTCTGCAAGAATTCTGCTTGCCTGATGTCTCCCCGGCACCACCCCATGACTGACGTGACCTCACAAGCACACCTCTCTCCTCTGATCCAAACCCTACTCATTCTTTGAAGACCCTGTGTGCTGCCAACCCATGCCACTGAATCTGTTTGGGCAACTCCTCCTTTTGCACTTAACCATGGGCTCGCCAGTCTTTCTGTTATATAACTGATCCATCTCATGTGTCTCTCACTAAACTCCTGAAAGGGTCCAGAGGTCATGCTTCTGACCTATCCATCATTAAGTGTAAAATCTGTATTTTATTGACAGTTAAAGGAGATAATAAACAAAATGTGTGGTGGATCACACCTTTAATCCCAGCACTCAGGAGGCAGAGGTAGGAGGATTGCCATGAGTTCAAGGCCACCCTGAGATTACATAGTGAATTCCAGGTCACCCTGGGCTAGAGTGAAACCCTACCTCGAAAAATTGAAAAATAAAAATAACCAAAAAGTAAAAAAAAAAAAAAAAAAAAAATCACCCTGTATAAGGCCTGGAAGACTCTTATATGTTCTCAAACTCACACCATAGTCTCTCTAGATGTATACAATCAGGAGCCCAGAGAAGGTACTTCATAAATTGCTTACATGTAGTTAGTTATATGCTGGAGAGAGGATGCCATTCAGATTAGCCTTCTGCTTGGAACCAGCAGCAAAGAAAAACTTCCATCAGAAATCCTACACCAATTAACACGCCTTCATGCTAGACTGGATCCAGGAGCGATGGGTGTCACATTTTCCCAAAGCAGTGCCTAAGCCAACCTCTCTGCATTGTAGCAAGTTAATGAACAGCTTGGGAGTAACTCTTTGCCCACTGCAGCCCAATTTAGAAAGCTGCCAATAGGATAAAGATATCAACAGACCACAGTCACTGCTTTTCTGGGGACCCAGCTCTGCCCATCCATTCACCCCTGCCCCCAAGGGCTTTTGTGTTCAGCCACTGAAGGGTCTGTGGTCCCAACAGAAGAAGTCACACCCGTGGGATAAGACTGCAGGGCAGGCCTGGCCTCTCCCAAGGCAGAAGAGAGAGTCTTTTCTCAGCCCCTATGAGAGCAGTGAGTGGGGGCATCGCATTCCAAGCAGCCTGGGTTTGGCTTGGGGCCAGGCACTGAGTGGCAAACAAGAAGGAACACATTCCAGGAAGGCAAGGAGGCTTGCCAGCGCGAAGGCGGCCGGCGAGCAGGGGCCCTGCTGGGCGCCAGGTGTTCCTTGTGTCTGCGGAGGTCAGGCATACAGAAGGATAACTCCAGTTTTTCTGGATTATCGTCTCAGAGGCTTAAAGGCCTCCCTCCCTCTCACTCTAAGTGGACAAAGCATATATAACTGTTACATTTCAAACCTCTCGGTTCTCTAAAGTAGGAGGAAAGCCTGCCCAGTGTCATTTGGCATCCCAAATCACTCCTCACCGGGTGGCCACATTTCTTTAACTCTGAGCCCTGAGTGAGACAAGATGCAGCTCAGAGCCAGGGGGAAGGCCTGGGCTCTGTGCCTGGGGGCTGAGCTCGGCGCCCATGGCCTTCCACATCCACATCCACAACCACAAACACACATTTGCTCTTCATATCTGCCTCTGGGGAGCTCTGGAAAGTGCTGTTTTTTTTTTTGTTTTTCAGAATGATTGTCAGCTTTTGCCCAGGCTGGGATGAGAACCAAAGGGGAAGAGGTTTGAGCTATCCCTAATGGAGACATAACCACACACACCTGCCCAAAGAGCCCCTTCTTTTTCGGGGGAGGGGAGTTCGAGGTAGGGTCTCTCTCTAGCCCTGGCTGACCTGGAATTCACTCTGATTCACTCTGTAGTCTTAGGGTGGCCTCGAACTCACGGCGATCCTCCTACCTCTGCCTCCCGAGTGCTGGGATTAAAGGGGTGCGCCACCACGCCCGCCTTCGAAGAGCCCCTTCTTCCATGGCATAGCCCGGTGCCTTGAACTTGGCCAATTTTCACCCAGCAGAGAGAAAGTCCGCAGGGGCCTTTCTGAGGAGGAAGCGTTCTTGATGGCCTTTGCTGCCCCCTAGTGGGCTAGCTGAGCTCTCTTCATCTCAGAGAGGCAGCTTTGGAAAGGAGCTCAGGGGTCTGGACTCCAGGCTAACGTCTGCATGGTTCTGCAACCAAGCAGCTAGAGGAGAGGGCCAACGTGATCTTTAAGAGCTCATCAGTGTGTTGGGGGTGGAGAGATGGCTCAGTGGTTAAAGGCGCTTGCTTGCAAAGCTTGACCACCTGGGTTCGATTCCCCAGTCCCCGTGTAAGGCCATATGCACAAAGTGGCACATGTTTCTGGAGTTTATTTGAACTTTGAGCACAAGAAGCCCTGGCAGCTACCCCGCCCCCTGCCATTCCCCACCATTTACTCATTCTCTCTTCTCTCTCTCTAGTCAATAAATTAAATATATATGTATATATTTTTAAATATATTTATTTATTTGGCAGAGAAAGAGGGAGAAAGAGAGAGGCAGAATGGGTGCGCCAGGGCCTCCAGCCACTGCAGACGAACTCCAGACGCATGCTCCCCCATGGGTCCTGGGGAATCGAACCTGAGTCCTTTGGCTTTGCAGGCAAATGCCTTAACATCTAAGCCATCCCTCAACCCCCCCCCCCGGGTTTTTTTTAAAGCTTACCCAGCTGGGTGTGGTGGCACACACCTTTTATCTCAGCACTTGGGAGGCAGAGATAGGAGGATCACTGAGTTCGCAGCCACCCTGAAACAACATAGTGAATTCTAGGTCAGCCTGAGCTAGAGTGAGAACCTACCTCAAAAAAAAAAAAAAAAAAAGAGGGGGGGGGGTGCCACATGCCCAGCGATAACTTTTTTAAAGTTTTGCTTTTAAATATATTTATTTATTTATTTATTTATTTGAGAGAATGGGCGTGCCAGGATCTCTAGCCACTGCAAATGAACTCCAGATGCATGCGCCCCCTTGTGCATCTGGCTGATGTGGGTCCTGGAGAATCCAACCAGGGTCCTTTGGCTTTGCAGACACATGCCTTAACCACTATGAGATCTCTCCAGCACCAAAGTTTTTCTTTTAACATTTTTAAATTTTTTTATTTATTTACTTATTTGAAAGAGAGGCAGATAGAATGGGTGTGCCAGAGCCTCCAGCCACTGCAATGTGCCTCCTTGTGCATCTGGCTTACATGGGTCCTGCAGGCAAACGCCTTAACCTCTAAGCCATCTTCTCCAGCCCCCTTTTTCAGTTTATGTATTTTTTCTTTTTGAGGTAAGGTCTCACTCTAGCCCAGGCTGACCTGGAACTCACTCTGTATTTCCAGACTGGCCTTGAACTCATAGCAATCCTCCTATCTCTGCCTCCTAAGTGCTGGGATTAAAGTGGGTGCTACTATGCATGGAAGAGAACTTTTTAAAAATACTTTTATTTCTTTTTATTTATTCATTTACTCCAGATGCATGGGTCATTTTGTGCACCTGGCTTTATGTGGGTCCTGAGGAATTGAGCCTTCATGGGCAGGCTTTGAAAGCGAGTAAAAGTATGGGGAGACAGGCGAGGGAGGGGAAGGAGTTCTGATAGGGTTCTCAGGAAGGGCTGGAAAGATGGATCCTGAGAACTCTTTATCAGAACTCCTTCCCCTCCCTGGCCTGTCCCCTCTGCCATATGCATTTCCCTGCATTTCCACAAGTGGAAGGCAGTGGTTTCTCCCTTATAAAGTTAGCTCACTGTAACATGAAGATGAGAAAGATGAGTTGATGTGCCCTCTGCAAGGCATGCTGTTAGAAACTCCTTCCCACTTCCTGGGAATGGTAAGGAGGGGGCATAGTCTTATTATTTAATATCAAATTTTATAAATTGCTGAAACAAAATAATTTCCTTCCCTTCTCCTCCTTTAAAAAAAATTTTTTTAAGCCGGGCATGGTGACTCACGCCTTTAATCCCAGCACTCGGGAGGCAGAGGTAGGAGGATTGCCATGAGTTCGAGGCCACCCTGAGACTACATAGTGAATCCCAGGTCAGCCTGAACTAGAGTGAGACCCTACCTCGAAAAACCAAAAAAAAAAAAAAAAATTTTTTTTTTATTTTGTATTTTTCAAGGTAGGGACCAGCTGACGCTGACCTGGAACTCACTCTGTAGCACCAGGCTGGCCTTGAACTCATGTTGATCCTCCCACCTCAGCCTCCTGAGTGCTGGAACTCAAGACCTGCACCACAACGCCAGGCTATAATTTCTTCATACACACATATGACATTTTAATCCTGTGTACCCCACATGACCCTCCCTTATCCCCCTCAATCTCACTGTACTTCTCCTCACTGGTAAGTGCCTATGCCATAGAAGAGAATGACTGCTCCTCTCCCAGCAACCTTTGACTATCGTTAGCTAATGAGGGAGGAAAATGGCCTCCCAAGACCCTTCCCTATGGATAACAGAACGTTGACTGGCCTCATCGCGTGCAGCTCTCAACCACAGCTGCTGTGAGTTCATGAGTGCCGTGGCCTGGTCGCGTCCAGATGAGAGTTCCACAGCACGCCTCCCCATCCCCTACTCTTCTGTTCTCTCTTCCGTGATGTCCCTGAGCCCTAGAGGAGAGGATGTAGATGTCCCTTGTAGGGCACAGCACTCATCTGTCACTTTTAGCCCTTGACCATTGATGATTCTCTGCATTAACCATCCCAAGGGAGCATACTTTGAAGAGGTTTATTGGATTGGTTTCTCTCAGTTCTCTTTTTGTTCTTTTTTTTTTGGGGGGGGGGGTTTCAAGGTAGGGTCTTGCTCCAGCCCAGGAGACCTGGAATTCACTCTGTAGTCTCAGGGTGGCCTTAAACTCACAGTGATCCTCCTAGCTCTGCCTCCCGAGTGCTGGGATTAAAGGTGTATGCTGCCATGCCCGGCTTCTCTCAGTTCTTCAGAAGTCTGACTGTCAGCTGTTTTACGACAATTACTCCAGATGTTTATTTCCTCTGGTCATAGAAAGCACTTAGTTTCAGCAACCACTAAACCATCCTGCCAGACTCAAATTTTTAAATCTGAGTGCTGGGATTAAAGGCATGTGCCACCATGCCCAGCTTCAATTGGCCTTTTTTTTTTTTTTTTTTTTTTTTTTTTTTTTTTAAAATATGTTTTATTTATTTGAGAAAGAGAGACAGAGAGAGAGAGAGAGAAAATGGTGTGCCAGGCCTCCAGCCACTGCAAATGAACTCCAGATGCATGCACCCCTTTGTGCATCTGGCTTACATGGGTCCTGGAGAATCAAACCAGGGTCCTTTGGCTTTGTAGGCAAGCGCCTTAATCGCTAAGCCATCTCTCCAGCCCTTTTTTTTGTCTTTTTCTGTTTTGATTTTTTGAGGTAGGGTCTCACTCTAGCCCAGGCTGACCTGGAATTCAAATGTATTCTCAGGATGGTCTCAAACTTGGTAATCCTCCTATCTCTGCCTCCTGAGTGCTGGAATTGAAGGCTTGTACCACCACACCTGGCTGAATTGGCCTTTTTTTTTCCCCCTAGGTAGGGTCTCAATTTGACCCAGGTGGCCTCGAACTCACGGCGATCCTCCTACCTCTGCCTCCCAAGTGCTAGGATTAAAGGTGTGTGCCACCACACCTGGCTTGAATTGGCCATTTTTTAAGTGTGAAGTTTAATAGTGTTAAATATATTCATTGTTGTGCACCTAACCTCCAGAACTCTTTTCATCTTGCAAAACTGAAACTAAATACCCATTAAACAACTCCCCGTTTTCTCTTCTCCTTGGCCCCTGGCAACCACTATTCTACTTTCTGCCCCTGTCAATTAGACTATTTCAGGTACCACATATAAGTGGGATCATATTATATTTGCTTTGGGGGTAGCACCCTTATTTTATTTATTTATTTTTTTTATATTTGCTTTTTTTGTGACTGGCCTCTTGCATTTAGAACAATGTCCTCAAGAATGTTCTTAGGCTGGAGAGATGGCTCAGTGGTTAAAGGGGCTTGCTTGCAAAACCTGACAGCCTGTTCTCTCTCTGTGTCTCTTTGCTTGCAAATAAATAAAATTTTATTTATTTGCAAGCAAAGAGAGAGGTAAAGAAAGACAGACAGAATGGGCACTCCAAGACCTGCAGCCACTGCAAGCAAACTCCAGACGCAGGTGCCACTGGCGTGGGTACTGGGGAATCGAACCAAGGTCCTTGGGCTTTGCAGGCAAGCACTGAGCCATCTCTCCAGCCCAGCACTTACCTTTATTGGAATTTAAGTTAGATGCCTTTGGAACACAGACATTACTTGCCATGTTCACATACCCCAGAACCTTGCATAGTAGCTGGCACATTGTCTGAGCTCAATATTTGTTTTTCCTCAAGGTAGGGTCTTGCTCTAATACAGGCTGTCCTGGAATTCACCATGTAGTCTCAGGCTGGTCTCATTGCAATCCTACTGTCTCAGCCTCTCAGGTGCTGGGATTAAAGGTGTATGCCACCATGCCCAGCAAAGGAGTCAATAGTATTTACTGAGTGATTACACTATTAGAAAGGGGTATGGGGGCTGGAGAGATGGCTTACTGGTTAAGGCACCTGCCTGGAAAGCCTAAGAACGCTTGTTCAAATTTCCAGGTCCCACGTTTAACCAGACACAAAAGTGACGCAAGAGTGTAATGTCGCACATGCACACAAAGGGGCATACATATCTGGAGTTCGTTCACAGCGCCTGAAAAGGCCCTGGCATGCCCATTCTCTCTCTGCCTTTCTCGCTCGCTCGCTCTCTCTCTCAAAAAAAAAAAAAGAAAGAAAAGAAAGGGGTATTGGGGCTGGAGGGATGGCTTAGTGGTTAAGGTGTTTGCCTGCAAAGCCAAAGGACCCTGGTTTGATTCTACAGTACCCATGTTCAGCCAGATGCACAAGGTGGCACATGCATCTGGAGTTCGTTTGCAGCAGCTGGAGGTCCTGGCACACCCATTCTCTCTCTGCCTCTTTCTCTCTCATAAATAAATAAGTGAATGAATAAATAAATAAATAAAATAAATAATAGGGTATTGTTGGAAGAAAGAAAAAGTTGGTATGAGACAGGCAGTAGCACATGCCTGTAATCTCAGCACTTAGGAGGTTAAAGCAGGAGGATTAAGAGTTCAAAGCCAACCTAAGACCATATAGCCAGACCCTATATCAAAAAACTTTGTTTTTGATTTTTCAAGGTAGGGTTTTGCTCTAGCCCGGGCTGACTTGGAATTCACCATGTAGTCTCAGGGTAGCTTTGAACTCACAGCAATCCTCCTACCTCTGCCTCTCAAGTGCTGGGATTAAAGGTGTGCATCACAACATGGGCTATCAAAACACTTTTATAAAGTAAGCTGGGCATGGTGATACAAACCTGTAATCCCAGCACTCAAGAAGGTGAGGCAGGAGGATCACCGTGAGTTCCAGGCCAGCTTGGGCTACACAGCAAGACTAAATAAAGAATAAATAAGCATTCCCAGTGCCCACCCAACAAAGGTGGACGGCTGTGGTTAATGTGATCATCTCTACCCTTCTCCACGTGGCTGAGTCAGCTCAGCAACACCCCACGTGATCTACAGAGTATTTAAGATCTGGGGACTGACTTGGACTTGGTAGACTTTGTATTCTTGTTCTACTTCTTCTTTTATTTTTTGTTTTGTTTTGGTTTTCGAGGTGGGGTCTCTCACTAGCCCAGACTGACCTGGAATTCACTTTGTCATCTCAGGCTGGACTCAGACTCACAGCGATCCTCCTACCTCTGCCTCCTTGAGTGCTGGGATTAAAGGTGAGCTCCACCTAGCCTGGCTTCCGGCTTTTCTTTTCTTTATGTGTGTGTCTGTGTGTGCACACACGCGAATGCATATGTATGTTTGCGTATGGCCTTATGTAGATGGTGGGGAATTGAACCTGGGCTGGCAGCTTTGCAAACAATTGCCTTTAACCACTGTGCCATCTCCCCAGGCCTTCCATCAGTCTTTTTAAAGATATATTTAAAATTTATTTATTTCAGAAAGAGAGAGAGTAAGAAGAGAGAGAATGAGAATGGGCATGCCAGGGCCTCCTGCCACCACAAATGAACTCCAGACACATTCACCACCTTGTGTAGATGGCTTTAAGTGGGTACTGGAGAATCAAACTCAGGCCATTAGGCTTTGTAGGCAAGTGCCTTAACCATTGAGCCATCTCTCCAGCCCCCATCAGTCTTTTTGATATCAGTAAGAGTACCTTTAGTGAGCAAAGAATAAAAATGAACTTTTTATTTTATTTATTTATTTTTTTGGATTTTCGAGGTAAGATCTCACTCTAGCCCAGGCTGACCTGGAATTCATTATGTAGTCTCAGGGTGGACTCAAACTCACAGCCATCTTCCTATCTCTACCTCCTGAGTACTGGGATTAAAGCCATGTGCCACCATACCTGGGTAAAAATGAATTTCAGGGCTGCAGAGATGGCTTAGCAGTTAAGGCACTTGCCTGCAAAGCCAAAGGACCCAGGTTTGATTCCCTAGGACCCACATAAACCAGATGCACAAGGTGGCACATGCATCTGGAGTTCATTTGCAGTGGCTGGAGACCTTGGTGTGCCCATTCTCTATCTGCTTCTCTCTGTCTCTCTGTCTCTCTCTTGCAAATAAATGATAAATTAAATAAATAAACAAACTTTTCATACCACAAGACACTAGAAAAATCTTTTTATTAATTATTTTCAAGACTGGGGACTGAACCTATTTAAAAATTTTTCAAAGGCTAATCCACAGTGGAACAAGCCAAGGGTGCTTGAACCGAGCCCTCTGAGAATGAGAGATGCAGTAGCCAGCGCAGATAGGAATGTACAGATACTCAGGGTTGGTAGGTGGTCCCACAAGACCACACAGAAGCCCCAGGGGAGCAGACCAAGGTGCAAAAGGGAGAAGAAGCAGGGAGGAGACGCCACCACGGAGGGCCAGCCTCACCACACCACTCACAGCCCCCGGCCCTGGGTGCGTCTTCCAAGCTGCCTACCCATCCTGCCCTTTCTTCGCCTGGGTCTGGCTGGAGACCAGGCTTACCAGCACGTTGGCACATCGCTCATGACATCTTGCTCAACCTAGCAAGGCTGGAAGAATGGATTTGTTCTCCCTGCCTTTCACAAAGGACCAGGGAGGGAGAGGCAGGTACAAAGAGCATGGTTTCCCTAGAAACATGGTGAAAGAGTGATGAAGGGGGCTGCTTCAAAAAAGGGTGGGTAAGCTGGGCGTGGTGGCGCACACCTTTAATCTAAATCCCCACACTCAGGGGGCTGAGGTAGGAGGATCGCCGTGAGTTTGAGGCTTTCCTGAGGGTACATAGTGAATTCCAGGTTAGCCTGGGCTAGAGCGAGACCCTACCTTGAAAAGCCACCAAAAAAAAAAAAAAAAAAAAAAAGATGGGCATGCCACTGGTGTGGTACCTTGAGAATGAAATGGACAGCAAGTTTCACCTGAGACATACTGATTTGGTGCAAGCAACACACAGGCCAGGCTGTAAACTCAATCCTAGAAACTAGGATGGGGAGATCATGAAGAGATTCTTTAGAGATTCTTTGTTAATTTTGTTTTGTTTTGTTTTGTTTTGTTTTGTTTTGTTTTGTTTTGTTTTGTTTTGTTTCTCAAGGTAGGGTCTCACTCTGGCCCAGGCTGACCTGAAATTCACTATGTAGTCTCAAGGTGGCCTCAAACTCACAGCGATCCTCCTACCTCTGCCTCCCAAGTGCTGGGATTAAAGGAGTGCACCACCACACTCGGCACGAAGAGACTCTTAACGTGAGCTCAGGCGGTTGCCACCAACTGCCAATATCTCTGGTCCTATTTGGATTTGTCACAAACAGGACAATAGCAGCTCTGCATTAATTTCCATCTGAGTTTCCTCCCTGGACTAAGCTCCCCGTATCAGAGAGGGAAAAGAACAGCTGTCTGGTAACGCTTATCCCATCACTAGTACTTTTCCTTGATGCCTCTTGCCTTCTCACTAAGAGACGGGGAGCCTCCAACAGCACTGTTTTAACAGGTGAGAACCCTGGGGAGACCAGGCCAGAGTTCTTTCCAGAACAGATAAGGTGGGCAGGGGAAGACTCTCCAAGGCAATGCCATCAGTGTTTATCCATCACATCACCTAACTACATTTTCCCCAAAGGTGGTCTTTCACCTGGTCCCTGCACCTGACCCACCTGGGACACCTCCGGCCTTAACCATGGAGAGCATGCTGACTGCAGGTGACATGATTGAGTCTGACCTGGTGAGGCCCCAACACCATCACGATTTCAAGTCATTAGCCTCCACCTTCCTGCCACTTACTACCAGGGCTTTAGAAATGTTTGTGCACATCCAGGGTCGACACAGTAGTGCCCACAGTGACCCAAAACTCCCCGTCCCACCTATCTCACCAAAAAGCAGACAGCCAAGGAAATGGAATTCCAGAGCCTCCAACCTTCCTCACAGCGGCTCCGCCATCCTCTGCTGAGGACCTGTGTCTTTCCAGGTTCTGCCAGAGCCCTCGTGCAGGGCCAGCCCAGAGCTTTAGCTCAGCTCCGAGCCTGAAACTTTATCATGGGGTACAATCCTGACTACGAGCTCTCCTCTCCACCTTCCAGCTCCCTCGCAGGCCCTGTGGACTCCACAGCAGAGAGTGACAGGCCCAAGAGAGAGCCAGGCAGGGAGGGAGAAGAACCCATAGGGGTGGTTTGTGTTCAGGCTTCTCATCTCCCCCCAACACTGCAGAGAGCCATGTGACAGCAGTGTTCCAGGTATCAAAGCATGGCCTTTGTCCCTGAACCTGGCCCCCAGGGTTCTGCCTGTTTGCCAGAACAGTTGTTTCCAAGGAACAAGATGATTTTTTTTTTTTTCTCATTTAAGTAGTTGCTGAAGCTTAGTGTACAAAACTCCCCAACTGGTTCCAAAAGGGGGAAAAATCTTGCTTTTTTGTTTGAGTCCAAAAATTGTAGGAGCCAGTTAATTTGTAAACAGGTACTTCAGATTGCTCACTTAGGAGGGAGAAATGTTAGGGGAACAGAGGAAGGACCTAGAATCTTTTCCTTCACACTGAGTCTCGGCGCAGCAGCAGCAGCATTAACATTGGTAGAGGGTTAGCACCCAGAGCACTCTTCTTGGAGAAGGTGTGGGGATAAAGGCCAAGTGGCTGTTACCTGCAACACAGGAAAAATGCTTGGATCAGAGGAAAGGTCCAGAAGGCAGACAAGATGTGGGAGAAGGGCCAGGGCAACCCTGCTCCCTGGGAGAGGGGGTCAGGGTCGGGTTTATGGTACCTGTACACTTGTTCAACTTTGTTTAGGCCCCTCAAAGCCAGCTCAAAACAGGGCCAAGTTCAGCCAGGGTGATAAGCATCCTGGCCCTTACCTCCTGCCCTCCATTCCAGAGGCATCTAGGAGGATAAAGGGTCTCACCTCTGCCCCGGAAGTGGACTTCCCCAATTCAAGGAGCACAGCTGCTGTTCCAGTCTGGAGATACGGAATGCCAGATAGGATGAGGACATGACTAAGAAGCAGATCCTGGAGAAACAGAGGTGACAAGGAGGTGGCTCGTTGTTTTGGATTTTTAATTTTTAAAAATATTTTATATTTATTTATTTGTTGATAGAGAGGGAGAGAGAAAGAGAGAATGGGCATGCCAGGGCCTCCAGCAACTGCAAATGAACTCCAGATGCATGCGCCCCCTTGTGCAGCTAGCTAATGTGGATCCTGGAGAATTTAACCTGGGTCCTTTGGCTTTGCAGGCAAACATCTTAACCGCTAAGCCATCCCCAGGCCTAATTTTTAAATTTTTATTTATTTATTTGATTGAGAGAATGGGTGCACTAAGGCCTCCAGCTATTGCAAACAAACCAGACACATGTGCTACCATGTGCATCTGGCTTACATGGGTCCAGGGGAATCGTACCTGGATCCTTAGGCTTCAGAGGCAAGCGCCTTAACTGCTAAGCTGTCTCTCCATCCCTGTCCTGGATTTTTTTTTTAAGAAAATCATTTTTTTAGGTGTGGGGGTGGTTTCAAGGTAGGGTCTTGCTCTAGGCCAGGATGACCTGGAATTCACTATGTAGTCTCAGGGTGGCCTCGAACTCACAGTGATCCTCCTACCTCTGCCACCCAAGTGATGGGATTAAAGGTGTGCACCACCACTAGAGAATCCTTTTATTTTGTTGTTATTTATTTATTTGAGATAAGGGGTACACCAGGGCCTCCAGCTGCTGCAAACAAGCTCCAGACACATGTGCCTCCTTGTGCATCTGGCTTTTTATTTTTTGATATTGCATGTGTGTGTGTGTGCGTGCGCATGCACTTTGAGATGGGTCTGAATATTTAGCCCAGGCTGTCCTAGAACTTAATAAATAGCTAGTCTCAAATCTACCAAAGTCCTGCCTTGACCTCCAAGTGTTGGAGTTACAGGTAGGTGCTGCCATACCCAGCTAGAAGTTGAATCTTTCTCCTAGAAAAAGGGCACTGTGGAGGCGCCTAGAAATAAGTATGAGGACTGGAGAGATGACTCAGTGGCTAAAGTCACTTGCTTGCAAAGCATGATGGCCTGGGTTTGATTTTACCAGTACCCACAAAAAGCCAGGTGCACAAAATGGCACATGTGTCTGGAGTTTGTTTGCAGTGGCAGGAGGCACTGGTATGCCCAGTCTCAATCTCTCTCTTTTTTCTCTCTCTCTTTTCTCTAATAAATAAATATATATTTTTTAAAGAGGGCGGTTAAGGAATTTGCCTGCAAAGCAAAAGGTACCCAGGTTCAATTCCCCAGGACCCATGTAACCATATGCACATGGTGGTGCATGTGTCTGGAGTTCATTTGCAATGGCTGGAGGCCCTGGTACACCCATTCCTTCTCTCTTTTTCTCTCTCAAATAAATAAAAAATAAAGTAAAGAGGGCTGGAGAGATTGCTTAGTGGTTAAGTCACTTGCCTTCAAAACCTAACAACCCAGGTTTGATTCCTTAGTACTTACATAAAGCCAGATGCACAAAGTGGTACATGCATCTGGAGTTTATTTGCAGTGGCTGGAGGCCCTAGCATGCTGTTCTCTCTCTGTCTCTCTTCTCTTTATCTCTCTCTGCTTGCAAATAAATAAATAGGGGCTGGAGAGATGGCTCAGCAGTTAAGGCACTTGCCTGCAAAGCCTAAGGAGCCAAATTTGATTCCCCAGTATGAACATAATGCCAGATGTACAAGGTGATACATGAATCTGGAGTTCATTTGCAGTGGCTAGAGGCCCTGGTATGCCCATTCTCTCTCTTTTTATCATCTTCTTTCTATCTCTTTCTCTCTCTTAAATAAATAAAATATTTTTAAAACAAATAAACAGACTTTAAAAAATAAATAAACAAACATAAGAACTAAGAACTAAGCTATTCCAGCAAGTGGAGGAATTGAACCCCTTTGCTGTAACTTCCCACCATGCTCAATGGTTCTTACAGAGGGACAGATGGGTCTGGCATGCTAACAACATACTATAATCCTGGCTACTTGGGAGATAAAGCAGGAGAATCTGAATTTCAGGCTATCTGGACTGTGTAAAAACTAGGTAGTGTGTGCCTATGCTCCCAGCATTTGGAGAGAAAGACACAGGGAGATCCCTATAGTTTACCACCTAGCTAGTCTGGTTAAATTGGTGAGCTTTGGGCTAAGTGAGAGTCCCTCCCCCAACCTCAAAAACTAAGGTAGAAGGCGGAGGAAATGGCTTAGCAGTTAAGGTGTTTGCCTGCGAAGCCCAAGAACCCCGGTTTGATTTCCCAGATCCCACGTAAGCCAGATGTACAAGGAGGCACATATGTCTGGAGTTCGTTTGCAGTGGCTGGAGGCCCTGGCACACCCATTCTCTCTTTCTCTCTGACTCTCTCAAATAAATAAATAAGTAAATAAATAAAACTATTTTTAAAAATAACCTAGAGGGCTGGAGAGATGGCTTTGCAATTAAGGTGCCTGCCTCCTAAGCCTAAGAATGCCGTTCAATTCTCCAGGTCCCATGTTTAGCCAGATGCAAAGTGACACAAGGGCGCATTGCTGCCCTTGACCACACGGGTGCACACATCTGGAGTTCATTCATAGCGGCTGAGAGGCTGCTGGCGCACCCATTTTCTGTCCCTCTCTCTCTTTCTCTCTCTGACTCTCTCCAGAAAAATAATAATAAGATAGAGAACAGCTGAAGATACACACATACACAACATAAAAAAGAGGTACAAGGCTGGAGAGATGGCTTAGCGGTTAAGCGCTTGCCTGTGAAGCTTACGAACCCTGGTTCAAAGCTTGATTCCCCAGTACGCACGTAAGCCAGATGTACAAGGAGGCGCATGCATCTGGAGTTTGTTTGCAGTGCCTGGAGGCCCTGGTGCCTCCATTCTCTCTCTCTCTCCTGGTCTGTTCCTGTATCTCTCTCTCTCAAATAAATAAAAATAAAATATTTTTTTTAAAAAAAGAGGTACAGCTGGGCATGGGGACACATGCCTTTAATTCAAGCACTTGGGAGGCAGAGGTAAGAGGATTGCCTTGAGTTCAAGGCCACTCTGAGATTACATAGTGAATTCCAGGTCAGCCTGGGCCAGAGTGAGACCCTACCTCAAAAAACCAAAAAAAAAAAAAAGAAAGAAAGCAAGGAAGGAAGGAAGGAAGGGAGGGAGGGAGGGAGGGAGGGAGGGAGGGAGGGAGGGAGGGAGGGAGGGGAGGGAGGGAGGAAAAGAAAGCTGAAAGGGTGAACCACGGGGCCTTCAACTATCACCCAAGAGCTTGAGGTTGGCTCAAACCATTCCCCCAGGTCTTCCCTCTTCCCTCAATACAACCACCTACATCATAAAGACGACCTTGAGGAGCCGGGAATCCCAGAGCCTCAACTCCCGGTCACTGGTGGGTTCCTCCTCAAGCGCATCTTCCTCACACATCATGGTCTCTGCAACGGGAGGGCGGCTAGGCATCTTCCTAGGATAAGCGGGACCCCAGCCAGAGTGGGGCGCTTCCCCCTCCCTTCAGGTGCTGAAGCAGCTATGTCTCTGGACTCTTCCATATGGATTTGGAGGGAGAAGAAAGGAACAGTTCTCAGAGGCCCCGCTGGCTACGCAGAGGAGAGAAAGTCTGGCCTCTGTGCGCACTTGCCACAGGCTGCTCCTGAACTCACCAGAGCCCGGAGGCTTTCTGGAGGGGAAGCAGCTCTCTGTGGAGTCTGTGGGTGCCTGAGGGATACAAGGGATGTTGTCTGGAAGTGACAGGGACCTGGAGTCTGGGCACACTTTTCTCCACTTCATTTCCGGGATGAGGACTTCCTGCAGAGAAGACAGAACTTATGTCACCATGGCCCTCGGTGTCTCCTGTATCACATACCTCCCAGGTATCTCAGACTTTCTCCAGGTATCCCGTGCAGATGACTAGCTGGGGACAGAGCATGGCCAGCACATATCTCTCCCTTCTTGCTATAGCATCCTTCTGTCAGAAAACAGTATCTTGGGAGCCAGGCGTGGTGGTACACACCTTTAATCCCAGCACTTGGGAGGCAGAGGTAGGAGGATCACTGTGAGTTCAAGGCCACCCTGAGACTGCACAGTGAATTCCAGGTCAGCCTGGGCTAGAGGGAGACCCTACCTTGAAAAACCAAAATAGAAAAAAAAGAAAGAAAGAAAGAAAGAAAGAAAGAAAGAAAGAAAGAAAGACAGAAAGAGAGAAAAGGAAAGGAAAAAAGAAAGGAAAGGAAAGGAAAGGAAAGAGGAAAGAAAGGAAAGAAAGAAAAGGGGAAAGGAAAGAAAGGAAAGAAAGGGGAAGGGAAAGGAAAGGAAAGGAAAGGAAAGGAAAGGAAAGGAAAGGAAAGGAAAGGAAAGGAAAGAAAAAAACAGTATCTTGGGCTGGAGAGATGGCTTAGTGGTTAAGGCATTTGCCTGCCAAGCCAAAGGACTTTGATTCAATTCCCTAGGACCCACATAAGCTAGATACACAAGGAGGCACACGTGTCTGGAGTTTGTTTGCAGTGGCTGGAGGCCCTGGTATGGTCAGTCGGTCTCTCTCTCTCTCTCTCTCTCTCTGCCTCTTTCTCCCTCACTCTCTCAAATTAATCAATTAATTTTAAAAAAAGAAAATAGTGTCTTCAAAGGCTACCAGGGAGGGACCACAATGGCCATCTTAGGTCAGCCAACCCAGGCACATGCTGAGACCTGAGTCCAAGAGAGCTCAGCCTTAGATGGTATAAATCATAGCTCCTTCTAATCTAGGCTCTAACTCTGGGCAAGTCACTGACCTTGGCAGAGGAGACTTAAGGTCCCTATCAATAAAAAAATAAATAAATAAAAAGGAACATCACCTTCTACCTCCTGCATGGCATTCTGCATGCTGCACGCTTGGCTAAACACTTAACAGTTTCTTAGGAAGTTTCAAACACCCTAAGGTCATTTCTACCCCATCTCTGCAGCTCCTAAAGAAAACTGCTGGGACTTCAGTGAACCTGAATTCTGGGCTATAGAGGGGTAGAGGGGTGTGTGTGTGTGTGTGTGTGTGTGTGTGTGTGTACATGCATGTTTATAGGTGTGTGGGTGGACATACATGTGTGTATGTGTGTGTATGGAGGCCAGAGGTGCCTTCCTCAGTTGTTCTCCAATTTATTCACTGAGACATGATTTCTCACTGGAACCTAGAGCTTGCCCTTTCACCTACTGTAGCTAGCCAGATTGCCCTGGGGTCCCCTGCCTGCCTCTGCTTCCTGAGTGCTGGAATTTCAGGCAGGCTGCCACACCTGACCGACATTTCTGTGAGTGGTGGGGGTCCAAATTCACGTCTTCCCACTTGAATGGCAAGTGCTTTCCTTACTGAGCCATGGCCTCAGGCCCTGGAGTTCGTGTGCAGGGCCATGTCTGTCTCTTCCTTTGAGGGCCTGCCTGACTCTTCCAAATGCAACAGGATGGATCACTGGCCTTGCATTCGTACAAGTGTGTGGCCCAACCTGGCCAGTGGTCTTCTGTTCTGCTCAGAGTCAGCAAACCTGAGGGCCCAAGTGCTCTGCATGGCATGCAGTCTGGGAAACCCTCTGGCACAGCGTGGCCACTGGCCTGGAGCCTTGGTACCCTGCTTCTGCATGGTGCCCCCTTCCCCAGAGGCCCTGAAGTCTTAGAGCCACAGCAACTCTCGGGCCATCAGCCTTTGATTCCCAGCCTCAGCTCTCACCAGAGGCTCACATTTGGGTTCCTCTGGGAATTTTCTTATACTCAGACTCTTCTTGCTGGAAGGCTGAGGAGGAAATGAAACAGGTTAGAATCAAACATGGGGAGGCCCTGACACTCTCTAAATAAACCATTCGGTGCCAGGTAAAGCCCAGTACCAGAGTTTGGTGTGTGTCGGGAGTGGGGGGGGGCATGATACTGGTATTTGAGACAGGGGCAAATCCCAGGCAATTCATTTCCCATGCCACTGCCTCTCCCCATCTTCCTCGTCTGAGGCCAGAGAGAATGGTAGAGCCCATTGAGAAGCAGCCATATGCTCCTGTCTATTTGTCCATTTGTGCAGAGGTGCTGAGGAGGGCATGGGAACACACAAGGACTCACTGGCCAAAAGACATGCTCACCTCTGCACAGGCCGAGTACAGCCTCTGGTACACTAGGCCTGGCCATTCTGTACCCCCTTCCCTCCCATTTCCTGTGCAAGAGAGACTGGCTTATTTCCCCGACCAGCCTTGTCCTACCAAAGCCTAGGCCGGGCCTACACCCCAACACCTGCCTCCGGGTCCCATACCTGTAGGTGGGTGCAGACCCTCCTCAGCATGTCATATACACTGTCCCGGGAGAGCAATGACACAAAGACATACTGGGATGAGAAAAGACAACAGAAAAGCGTTAGATGATGAGTCAGCTTGCTGTCCCAGCAGACAATCTCCATGGACTAGAGGCAGGCCCTTACATATCTGGGTCTGTGAGAGCCAACAAGAGCTCATGTGCAAGTCTCTTCCAGCTTGTTAGCTTGGAGAGCTACAGGACGGGGGGAAGGAAAGGTGTGAGAATAGGCCAGCATCGTGGGCTCCTGGAGCTAGATGGACAAGGGGATGTTGCCGACCCAGAGAATCACTGACCTTCTGGCTGGTATTGGTGGTGATGGCCAGTCCATTAGGAAGGAGCCGCGCCATCTTGTGTTTTTTGATCATTTGCACGGATACAACAGGGATGACCACCTGAGAGGGAAAGGCATGCTTCTCTGAAGACTTAACTCCAAGAAGATGACCCTCTGCTCCCTGTGGACATAGCTGTGCTCAGCCAAGCAGGCTATCCTGGTGCGGGGCATCTAGACCTCCCAGCTTCTCATCCAGACATGTGCGGGACATCTAGACCTCCCAGCTTCTCATCCAGACATGTGCGGGGCATCTAGACCTCTCACCTTTTCATCCAGCCATGTGCGGGGCATCTAGACCTCCCACCTTCCCATCCAGCCATGTGCGGGGCATCTAGACCTCCCACCTTTTCATCCAGCCATGTGCGGGGCATCTAGACCTCCCACCTTTTCATCCAGCCATGTGCGGGGCATCTAGACCCCCACCTTCCCATCCAGCCATGTGCGGCACATCTAGTCCTCCCACCTTCTCGTGCAGGATGCCCTTTGGATTTTCCCCACCTCCCTGTCCCAATGTTGCTAGCCTACAGTGCTCAAGACTCTCACCTAAATGCGATCCTGTTAACTGAGACCCCAAAGATGGTGGTTCTAACGTATCCTGTACTCTAGTCATAGGAGGTCCCTGAGCCAGCTCTTAGCTGTATGAATGACACCCTACCCTGATCCTGAAAGCATCTCATTTATGAATCATTCAGGCCAGATATAGGGTCAAGATCGGGGCCCTAGTTATAGAAGGAGGAGAATTAATTACTTCCTTGAAATATGGGATGAGGCGTCTTAATGCTGTTCATCCAACCAGTGAGAGGATTCACCATGTGCTGAGTGTGCTGAGGGACAGGCATGGCCTGAGGCATGCCCGTGAGGTACTGGGGCTGTCTCCCCCCTGTACTGAGGCCAGGGCCTTACCCCGGCCATGGCAACCCTTATCCCTCATTACTACCTTGATATCCTTGCCAAAGAGGCTGGCGTGGAAGCAGAGCCAGTTGGGGGAGATGTAGAGCCGGCCCTGGAGTAGGAGGTCCCTCTGGAGAGCACAGGAACACACTGAGAAGCCGAGGGGGGAGGAGGGGCAGAGACTAGCATGAGCAAGGTTAGTCCAGGGATGCCCCCACATTCAAGAGTCCAGAGCCAAACCCCAGCACCTGTCCTCAGTCCCCTGTCCTCACCCCCAGTGTATCCCCCCCCCCAAGCGCTCCAAGGATCCTTCTCCTGAGAATCTCCACCAGACTGCGAGATGTTTCCTCTTTCTCCATAATGCACAGGGTTCCTATCCAAACCTGGGTTTTTGTTACCTCAAGAAGAAGTCTTGCCCAGCCCTGGGGAAAGGCCCTTGATTTTGCAAATACCTCTACATGCTCAGTAAGAGGCATGAGCAGAGAGAACAGTCCCTGATAAGAGCAGAGGTAAAATAAGATTTGGAAGCCTTACAATGCCTCAAGAAAACCTTCATAAAGAGACTGGGGCCAGGCATGGTGGTGGTGCACACCTTTAATCCCAGCACTTGGGAGGGAGAGGTAGGAGGATCAGCTGATCAAAGCCAGCCTGAGATTACATAGTGAACTACAGGTCACCCTATGCTAGAGTGAGACTCTACCTTGAAGGGGGAAAAAAAAGAGAGAGAGAGTCTTGGGGGGTGGCTGGAGAGATGGTTGAGCAGTTGAGGCACTTTTCTGCAAAGCCAAACAACCCAGGACCCTCGTAAAGCCAGATGCACACTGATGCATGTGTCTGGAGTTTGTCTGCAGTGGCTGAAGGCCCTGGCACAACCATTCTCTCTCTGTGTCTCTTCTCTATCTCTCTCTGCTTGCAAATAAATAAGAGTCTGGGGAAATGGCTCAGTGATTAAAGGCACTTGCTAGCAAAGCCTACAGGCCCAGGTTCAAATCCCAGCACCCATGTAAAGCAGGATGCAAGAAGTGGTGCCTGCCTCTAGCGTTGGTTTGTAGCAGCAAGAGGTCCTGTGTGTGTGTGTGTGTGTGTGTGTTTACAAGTAAAAATAATTTTTAAAAAAAGAAAGCCTTCATGAATTTTTCTCCATCCCAAACCAGCCCAGTCTTCTCATGCTTTTGGAGACAAAAGGATCAATTGCACCGAAAGGGAAGCTTTCAATATTGAAATTGCGCTGGGGAAGATCGGGAAGAGAAGGTGTGGATGCCAGTCACTGCACGTGCCTGCCGGCCACACCATGGAGACAGCTCACCTTTGAGAACCACCTCCTCCAAAGGAATGTCCTTAAACAGCTTGTGGTACTGCTGATTGTATTTACTCAGTAGTGTCTGCAAAAGCAGCGCCTGGGTGTGAGAAGCTGGAGGTGACCAGACCACCAAAGGGTCCTGCTTCAGCCCCCAGAATATAATTCCCACTCCCACCGTAGCCCTCCCTCCCCAACTGTGGGAACTCTGCATGAAGTAGTTAATAAACAGCCAGCATGTGGGGAGGGCTGAGTTCCAAGCACAGCTCATCTTGGGGTAATGCTGAGTCCTGACAGGCAGCCTGGTGACCAAAGAGGACACACTACTTCCACCCAGGTAGGGACACCTTACTCAGGTCTCCTGGGTTCCTGCTAACAGGCCTGCTGGCTAAGCCAGAGAGTGAGTGCAGGCAGCCCAGGGTACCTCCCTTGGTGAGCAGTGGAAAGGTAGACTCCGTACACTTACCCCTTCCCGTCCAAACTTCTTTATCTGTTCGCCCTTCAAGCTTTCTGGCCAGTGCAGACTGCAAAGGAGACATTCCATTCCAGGGACAAGGAACCCTTGAGTCCTGCCCATGCATCCTCAGTGCCAATTCTGCCCTGGCTCTGAGCCGGAAGATTGGGTAAGAGATTGGAGACTAGTGCCCTTTTCTAGGGGGGTGGGCAGCAGAATGACACACACAGTGAACACACTGCTCATCCCTGGGGGAAGGTTCTCCACATGTGGGGTGAGAACTTACAGAGTCTTCCTTCTCAGGCATGTGTCAGAGTGCCCTTCCCCAGGAGTATGCTAAGCCTGAGCCTCAGTTTCTCAAGATGCTGAGAGCTGGGGCCCAGCCCTGGGTGTCAAAGACTCTCCCAGTTCTCAAACAAAATGATACGCAGAGGCACAGACAACGTGGGGGGTCTTTGGAGGTGCATATGACAAAAGCATTAGATTCACAGCTCTGGGGCCAGCCCATGGGGTCATGATCCCAGCAAGCCTGCCCTCCTTGGACCTTCCTTCTAGGGCCTGCAGCTCTGAAGTGAGGAGCTCAGAGCGTTCACCTGACTGACCGAGGCCGCTGGGTGGCACGGGGAGATGCTGCTGAAATGCAAACCTTTGCCCCGGCCAGTTTGACCTGAGGACAGGTGGACAGGGTGGAGGCTGGAAACCTGAGAAACCTAGTCTGGCCTCTTCAAATGTTCTGGGACCACCCAGAAAGGTGGGCAGGAGAGGCACCAGCAGCCAATGTCCAACCTAACCCCCTGTTAAAGGGCTCTGATTCAGTCTTAAGGTTTCTTTTTCTTTTTTTTATCTTTTTATTTTTTTTTAGAGAGAGACACAGAGAGAGACAGACAGAGAGAAAGGGAGAGGGGGAGAGGAAGACAGAGATGGGCGCGCCAGCAGTCTCTCAGCTGCTGTGAACGAAATCCAGATGTGTGCGCCCCTTGTGGTCAAGTGCGACATTGTGCCCTTGCATCACTTTTGCATCTGGCTAAACGTGGGACCTGGAGATTGGAACCAGCGTTCTCAGGCTTAGGAGGCAGGCGCCTAAACCGCTAAGCCATCTCTGCAGCCCTTAAGGTTTCTTTTATCTAAGGTTCCCAAACTGGACTTATCTCTGATGGGAAGAGGACCTCACCTGTCATCCGGAGGCTCCTGGACCCCGTGTGATTTTTCTGTGCAGGACACCAAGCTCTTCAATGAAGCCGTGTTTCCATGCATTTGTTGGTTGCTACTGGGAAATGGTTCTATGTCAGGAAAAGGGTCTATAGGGACTCCCCCCCCCATTAGCTCAGTCATGCCCAGGGCAGCTGCCTCTGTCCCCTTAACCCTAGCCTGGCTCTAATGTTGATGGAAAGTTGAAGATGTCACAGTTTGGTGGCAATTAAAGATGTCATGGTTTAGAACCACCTTCCAATTTCTTCCTACGTTCTGTGCCAGGCAAGTGCTTTTAGCGACGGGGCCATCTTCCCAGTTCCTGACCCCCTGCGCCAATTAACCCACTGACCAGGACTCAGAGAGACAGGGAGAGAGAGAATACTCACTTGCCCACATCCAAGCCCTACTCTGGGTATTAGCTTTTTCCTACCTTTGCCAATTTGATAGGTACAAATATGTCATCCTTGTTTGTATTTTGTCTACTGGTAAGCTGGGCATTAGTTTTGTTGAGGCGTCTCACACAGCGTCTTGCCTGGAACCCTGAAGTTCAGGTAATGCCTGGGCCGGAAACAAAATCAATCTGTCCGCCTCACTCTTCAATTCCAGGCAGCTGGTAATCCAAGCACAGCTGAACCTTTGGCCCCACCCTAGAGGAGGGACTCCCACTTCTTCGGGCTTCCGAGGTACCCAGGCAATGTTACCGTAAACTGTCAGCTTCTGGGAAACACCTCTGTGTATAGGAGGCCTTACCAAAGGCAGGGAGTGAATTTAGGGAAGCTATGATTCCAATCAGACAAGAAGTGAGAGTGGCTGGGAGGAGTGGGGCTGCCCCATACCAGGAAGTGGCCAGTCACCTTCAGACAGTTAGAATACCTTTGCCATGACAGCCAAACCATTTTAAAAAAACATCCCAGGAAGGAGGGGATACTTTCCTTGGGCAGGGGGGGCTACCCAGTAACTGCTGAGGTCCTGCCTCCATTCACCAGCTCCAAAGAGACCCCCAATCCTGTTTCTCCAGGTTTGCCATCAGCAAGGCTTAAGCAATCAGACCAGCCCCAAATAAGTGGTCCCAGGGATTAACCGGGAAAGAAAGGTGATCAAGAAGTAGGGCCAAGGGCTGGAGAGATGGCTTAGTGGTTAAGGCACTTGCCTGCAAAGCCTAAGGACCCATGTTCGACTCTCCAGATCCCACATAAGCCAGAATCACAAAGGTGAGGCAAGTGAAAGGTAGAACATGCCCACTAAGTGACGCAAGTGTCTGGAGTTTGAGTGCAATGGCTGAGGCCCTGGAGCACCAGTTCTCTCTGTGTGTCTCTCTCCAAAAAAATTAAAAAGAAAAACAAACCAGGCGTGGTAGCACACGCCTTTAATCCCAGCAGAGGTAGGTGGATCACCATGAGTTCAAGGACATCCTGAGACTACATAGTGAATTCCACCAGGTCAGCCTGGGCTAGAGTGAGACCCTACCTTGAAAAAAAAAAAAAAAGTAGGGCCAAGACAAGGCAGTGTAGGTAACAAGGTTCTGCGTGGCCATCCCTCTACAAAGAAGGAACCAAAATTGAAGCCTAAAAAATGCGGGCTGAGGAGATTGCTCAGTGGTTTTGGGTTTTTTTCATTTGTTTGTATGTTTGTTTGTTTATTTTTTCTAGGTAGAGTTTTGCTCTAGCTCAGGCTTACCTGGAATTCCCTACGTAGTTTTGGCCTCCCGAGTGCTAGGGTTAAAGGCATGTACCATCAACATCCAGCTGGCTCAGTGGTTTTTAAAATATTTTATTTTTCTTTATTTATTTGAGAGAGAGAGAGAGAGAGAGGGAGAGAGAGAACAGGCACTCCAGAGCCTCCAGTCGCTGTAAACAAACTCCAGGCACATGTGCCACCTTGTGCATCTGGCTTACATGGGTCCTGGGGATCCTAATGTGTGTCCTTAGGCTTTGCAGACAAGTGCCTTAGCTGCTAAGCCATCTCTCCAGCCCACTCAGTGGTTTTTAAAAGGGCTTGTTCACAAGCCTAATGACTGGAGTTAGTGTCCCTGGAACCTACATAAAGCCAGACACAAGTAGCACACACGCCTGTAATCCCAGCACACCTGTGGCAACGGGTGACTGAGTCAGGAGAATCCCAAAATTTGGGCCAGCTAGTCTGGTGTTCACAATGGCAAAAATAACATGAAAGACCATCTCAAACAATGAGAAAGGTGAGGACCAACACCCCAAGGTTGTCTTCTGACCTCCACATACATAGCACACCCATACACACACACAAAGAAAAAATCTTTTTTTTTTTTTTTTCAAGGTAGGGTCTCACTCTAGCCCAGGCTGACCTGGAATTAACTATGTAGTGTCAGGCTGGCCTCAAACTCACAGTGATTCTCCTACCTCTGCCTCCTGAGTACTGGGATTAAAGGCATGTGCCACCATGCCAGCTCAGAAAAAAAATCTAAATGCTCTCACACTTATCTCTGTGACTGGAGCAAATGAAAGCTGTCATATATACATATACACACATAATATATATATATATACACATATATACACACATATATATGAATGAGTGAATATGGGCACACCAGGACCTCCTGCCCCTACAAACCACTTTGTGCATCTGGCTTTATGTGGGTACTGGTGAATGAAACCCAGGCCATCAAGCTTTGCAAATAAGCACCTTTAGCTGCTGAGCCATCTCTCCAGCCTCAAAGCTCTCTCTCTCTCTCTCTCTCTCTCTCTTTTTTTTTTTTTTTTTTTTTTTGGTTTTTCGAGGTAGGGTCTCACTCTGATTCAGGCTGACCTGAAATTAACTATGTAGTCTCAGGGTGGCCTCGAACTCATGGCGATCCTCCTACCTCTGCCTCCCAAGTGCTGGCATTAAAGGCGTGCGCCACCACGCCCGGCTGAAAGCTCTCTTCTTTATGACTAGAATTACTGACTCAGCTCAAGGTCTGCCAGGACCCTCAGAGATTACTTACCACAAGCCTTCCAACCACACCATTGTATAGACCAGAAACTGAGTTCCTCCAAGGGACAGGCCCTACCCAGTATTACACTGTGAAGATTCAGGCAACCTCACCCTAGTTACAGCCATGTGGCTTGGTGACCTATGTCCTCAACCTCATAGGTTTGACGCACACATCAGCAGGCATAGTCATATGCTGCATAACGTTTTAGCCATTGGACAGTAGTTCTTGAAGGTTATACCACCTAGTGATGTCACAGTCTTAGTTTATGAAACCACACTCCATGATGTTTGCACAACAAAATCTCCCAATGACCCATATCTCAGAACATTTCCCTGTCATTGAGCAATGCATGCCTGTACTTCCTGAATCTTGTGAAGTGACAGGTATGATAGTGATGTGACCCTTTGACTCCTAAAGCTAATTTCTGGGTTTATTGGGATGTATCATGTCACATTTAACAGAGGGTTTCTCCCTTAATGCTTTAAATTAAAAAAAATTATTTTTATTTATTTATTATTTGAAAGACAGAGAAATAGGCAGAGAGAGGGAGACAAAGAGAGAGAGAGAGAGAGAAAGGGCATGCCAGGGCCTCCAGCCACTGCAAACAAATTCCAGATGCGTGTGCCCCCTTGTGCATCTGGCTTACGTGGGTCCTGGGGAATCGAACCTGGGTCCTTTGGCTTTGCAGGCAAGTGCCTTAACTGCTAAGCCATCTCTCCAGCCCCTAACATCAAAAAAATTTTAAAATATTTTTACTTATTTATTTGTAAGCAGGGGGGTAGAGTGAATGGGCACACCAAAGCCTCTTGCCTTTGCTCCAATGCATGCTGGCTTTATGTGTGTATTGGAGAACCAAACTGAGGCTGTCAGGTTTTGCAAGAAAGTGTCTTCAACTGATGAGTTATCTCTCCAGTCCTCCCTTAACTTTTTGTTTTCATCAAACAGAATATAGGAAATATAAAACATTTATAAAAGATTAAAAGAATAAAAATCAAAAATTCCTTAAGGGCTGGAGAGATGATTTAGCAGTTAAGGCATTTGCCTGCAAAGCCTAAGGACCCATGGTCGATTTCCCAGTACCCAGGTAAGCCAGATGCACACACAAGGTGGCGCATGCATCTGGTGTTCATTTGCAAGGGCTGGAGGCCCCATTCTCTCTCCATCTGCCTCTCTCTCTCTCTCAAAAATATATATATATATATTTAAGTTCCTCAAAAGGTGTTGGGCAGGGCTGGAGAAGATGGTTTAGCAGTTAAGGCATTTGCCAGCAAAGCCAAAGGACCCCGGTTCAATTCCCCAGGACCCAGGTAAGCCAGATGCACAAGGAGGCGCATACATCTGGAGTTTGTTTGCAGTGGCTGGAGGCCCTGGAGCGCCCATTCTCTCTCATTCTCTGTCCCTCTCTACCTCTTTCTCTCTTTCTCTCTCTCTCAAGTAAATAAATAAATAAAATATATTTAAAAAATAATATAAGCTGGGCATGGTGGCGCATGCCTTTAATCCCAGCACTCCGGAGGCAGAAGTAGGAGGATCTCCGTGAGTTCAAGGCCACCCTGAGCCTACATAGTAAATTCCAGGTCAGCCTGAGCTAGAGGGATACCCTACCTTGAAAAACCAAAAAATAAAACAAAATAAATAAAATAAAAGGTGTTGGGCGCACATACACATAGGCAAATATATAAATACATTTTTGAAAATGTTAGAGGGGGCGGTAAATGTGGCTCAGTTGGCAGAGTGCTTGCCTAACATCAAATAAAAACAGGTATGATGAAGAATATCTATAATCCTAGCACTCTGAAAGCAAGAGGATCAAGTTCAAGGTCATCTTTGGTTCCAGAGCAAGTTTGAGGCTGACCCTATGTAAAATAAATAAATAAATAAATAAATAAATAAATAAATAAATAAATAAATAATTTAAAAATCCCTAAAAGTCCCACAAAGAAACCAGCGTAGTGGCATGTGCCTGTAATCCTAGCACTCAGGAAGCTGAGGAAGGCAGGTCCTGAGTTTGAGGCCAGCCTAAGCTATATAATGCAACCCTGTGTCAACAAAGGGAGGACAAAAAAAGAGAAGGAAGAAGAAGAGGCTGGTCGTGATGGCCTTTAATCCCAGCACTAGGGAGGCAGAGGTAGGAGAATCATTGTGAGTTCGAGGCCAGCCTGAGACTTCATAGTGAATTCCAGGTCAGCCTGGGCTACAGTGAGACCCTACCTTGAAAAACAAAAACAAAAACAAAAACAAGAGGGGGGGATAAAGAAATGTTCATTTAAATCTTTTACCTTTTTTAAAAAATTTTATTTATTTGAGAGAGATAGAGGGAAAGAGGCAGAGAGAGAAAGAGGAGAGAATGGGCACACCAGAGCCTCTAGCTGTTGTAGACAAATGCCAGAAATATATGCCATGTTGTGCAGCTGACTTATGTGGGTCCTGGGGAATTGAACCTTGATCCTTTGGCTTTGTAGTCAAGTGGCTTAACCGCCAAGCCATCTCTACAGCCCCCTTTTACCTATTTTTAAACTTGTATATATAAATGTATACATTAAAAAAATTTTTTTTTGAGGTAGAGTCTCACTCTAGTCCAGGCTGCCCTGGAATTCACTATGTAGTCTCAGACTGGCCTTGAACCCACAGTGATCCTTCTACTTCTGCCTCCCAAGTGCTGGTATTAAAGGCATACACCACCACGCCTGGCCATTTTTAAATTTTTTAAAAATACTGGGCTGGAGAGATGGCTTAGCAGTTAAGGCACTTGCCTGCAAAGCCAAAGGACCAAGGTTTGATTCCCTAGGACCTCCATAAGCCATGCACAAGGTGGCACATGCATCTGGAGTTCATTTGCAGTGGCTGGAAGCCCTGGAACACCCATTCTCTCTCACCCTCTTTCCCTCTCTCAAAATAAATAAGTATATATATATAGCTGGTCATGGTGGTTGTGTGCCTTTAATCCCAGCATTCAGGAGGCAGAGGTAGGAGAATCACCTGGGCTAGAGTGAGACTCTACATCCAAAAAAAAAAAAAAAAGGCTGGAGAGATGGAGAGATGGCTTAGTGGTTAGGTGAACCTAAGGACCCCTATTCAACTCTCCAAGTTCCACAGAAGCCAGATGCACAAAGTGACACACAAGCATACAAGGTGGTGCACACGTCTGAGTTTGATTACAGTAGCTGGAGGCCTTGGTGCACCAATTCACTCTCTCTCTTTCTCATTAAAAAAAAAAAAAAAAAAAAAGCCGGGCCTGGTGGCACATGCCTTTAATCCCAGCACTTGGGAGGCAGAGGTAGGAGGATCACCATGAGTTCAAGGCCACCCTGAAACTACAGAGTGAATTCCAGGTCAACCTGGCAAGAGTGAGACCCTACCTCGAAAAAGAAGAAAAATAAATAAATAAATAAATTAATTAAACATTTTTTAAAAAACTTGGGCTGGAGAGATGGCTTAGTGGTCAAGGCGCTTGCCTAAAAACCCTAAGGACCCATGTTCAACTCCCCAGATCCCACATAAGCCAGAAAGAAGAACAAGATGGAGTTCAATTACAGAGGCTAATTAATTAAACATTTTTAAAAAAAAAAAAAAAAAAAAAAAAAAACTTTATTTATTTTCATGTATGTGTGTTTGTGTGTGGACATGCATGTGCACACATGCATACATGCCAGGATCTCTTGCTGCTCAAACAAATATCAGATGCATGTACTATGTTGGGTTTGGCTTTCCATGAATTCTGGGGAATTGAAGCCAGCCTGGAAAGCTTTGTAAGTAAGCACCTTTAACCACTGAGCAATCTCCCCAGCTCCCTTGAGAATACCATTTTTGCAAACATCTCCTCCAGTTTGGCATTTGTCAGGAGTGGTTTGGGCTCTGTTTACTCTCAATGGGTGTGCACCCTTCCATAGGATAGGTTCCTAAGCAGGGACACAGAGTTCTCAGGGCAGCAGGAAGCCAGAGAACACACAGATCTTCGTAAACCCAGATAGTCACAGAGCATTCCAAGAACAAAGGAAGCCGAGCCTCACAAACTGAGTAGGATTATAATCTTGCATGCATTCAAATTTTTTTTTCTTTTTTTTAGGTAGGGTCTCACTCTGGCTCAGGCTGACCTGGAATCCACAATGTAGTCTCAGGATAGCCTCGAACTCGGTGATCCTCCTACCTCTGTGCTGGGATTAAAGGAGTGCGCCACCACACAGGGCTTTGCATTAGATAATCTTGTATGGATAATTAGGTAACACATCCTTGGGGGCCAAATATGATTTTTTTTCCCTCAGTAGAGAGCCTTGCCTCAGCTTCCTGCAGCCTCGGGCATGCAGGGCACCCCTCACTGGAAGTCCCACCCCCACCCCACCGCCCCCAGCGTCTGTCACATGTCACTGTCCTGTGACTGCCCATCTCCAGGGTTTCCAGAGGCCTTGCCTTATTCATTACTCAAGCCATGCACTGTGAAGGAGCTAAAGAGTGAGGTTGGAGGAGATGGGCCTTGTGTATCACAAAAGAAGGCCACGTGCATCCACAAGCCTCAGCAGGGAGAAACTCAATCATCAGAGGGAGCCACTCAGGAACAAAGGACAGACCAGCAAGATGGTGACAAGCCTGTCCTTCCCCATCTCCTCTGATAACGCAGTTGGCCTAATGCCCCTGCCTATGGCTTTGAAAACATTTCTACTAGCCATGCCTTCTCCCCTGCAGTGTCTGTTTAGATAAAATGAAAAGAAAGAAATAAGGACTGGAGAGATGGCTTAGTGATTAAGGGCTTGCCTGAGAAATCTAAGAACCCAGGTTCGGTTCCCCCAAAGCCATGTAAAGCAGATGCACAAGGTAGTGCATGTGTCTGGAGTTTGTTAGCAGTGGCTAGAGGCCCTGGTGTGCTTATTCTCTCTCACACACAAATTGAAAGAAAGAAAGAAAGAAAGAAAGAAAGAAAGAAAGAAAGAAAGAAAGAAAGAAAGAAAGAAAGAAAGAAAGAGAGAAGAAGGGAGGGAAAGAGGGAAGGAGAAGGAAAGAAGGGAGGGAGAAGGAAAGAAGGGGGAGGGAGACAGGGAGGAAGGAAGGAGAAAGAGAGACAGAGAAAAAGAAAGAAAGAAGAGTTGAAGTGGTGGCACACGCCTTTAGTCCCAGATCTAGGGAGGCAGAGGTAGGAGGAGCTCCACGAGTTACTACATAGTGAATTTCAGGTCAACCTGGGCTAGAGAGGGACCCTACCTTGAAAAAAAGCAAAACAAAAAACACAACAAAAAAAGAGTTGAGCACGGTGACACACACCTGTAATTCCAGCACACAGAAGGCAAATGTAGGAGAATCACAGTAAGCCAGAGGCCAATCTGGTCCACTTTAGTGATATCCAGGTCAGCCAGAGGTACAAAGTGAAATCCTGTTTCAAGCAAATAAAACAAAACAAGCTGGGGATGTAGTTCAGTGGGTAGAGTGCTTGCTTAGCATACACAAAGCCTGGGGTTGAATTCCCAGTACCATATAAACTGGGTGTAGTGGCTCATGCATGTTATCCCAGCATTTGAGAGGTGGAGGCAAGAGGACCAGGAGGGTCATCCTTGGCTACATAGTTCCAGGCCAACCTGGGCAACATAAGAGAGAGAGAGAGAGGGGAGGGAGGGAGGGAGGGAGGAAGGAGGGAAGGGAGGGAGGGAGGAGGGAGGGAGGGAGGGACGAAGGAAGGAAGGGAGGGAAGAAGGAAGGAAGGAAGGAAGGAAGGAAGGAAGGAAGGAAGGAAGGAAGGAAGGAAGGAAGGAAGGAAGGAGGAAAAGGAGAGAAAGAAAATGTATCTGGGGGATTGGCTCAGTGGTTGAAGGCACTTACTTGCAAAGCTTGCTGGCCCAGGTTCAATTACCCAGTAACCACGTAAAAAGCCAGATACACAAACCAGCACATGAGTCTGGAGTTCATTTGCAGTGGCAAGAGGCCCTGGTACACCCATACTCATCCTTCCCCCCTCTCTCCACTTGCAAATACATTTAAAAAAAAATTTTTTTTTTTAATTTTTTGAGGTAGGGTCTCGCTCGAGCTCAGGCTGACCTGGAATTCATTATGTAGTCTCAGGGCAGCCTCGAACTCTAGATCCTCCTACCTCTGCCTCCCAAGTGCTGGGATTAAAGGCGTGCACCACCACACACAGCTATAACAATATTTTTCTTTTTTTTTTTGTTTGTTTGTTTTTTCAAGGTAGGGTCTCACTCTGGTCCTGGCTGACCTGGAATTAACTATGTAGTCTCAGGGTGGCCTTGAACTCATGGCGATCCTCCTACCTCTGCCTCCCGAGTGCTAGGATTAAAGGCGTGCGCCACCACGCCCGGCTATAACAATATTTTTGTAGTGAAAGAAGAGAGGGCTGGAGAGATGGCTCAGCAGTTAAGGTACCTACCTGCAAAGCCAAATGACTAGTGTTTGATTCCCCAGTACCCATGTAAAGCCAGATGCACAAGGTGGCGTATGCATCTGGAGTTTGTTTGCAGTGGCTGGAGGTCCTGGCACACCCATTCTGTCTGTCTCTCTTCTCTCTCTACTTGAAAATAATATATATTTAAGAGCTGGAGAGATGACTTAGTGGTGAAGGCACTTGCCTAAGAAGCCTAAGGACCCAGGTTCAATTCCCCAGTACCCATGTAAGCCAGATGCATATGGTGGCACATGCACCTGGAGTTAGTTTGCAGTGGCTAGAGGCCCTAGTGCATCCATTCTCTTGTGCAAGCGCTCTCTCTCTCTCTCTACCTCTTTCTCTCTCTCATAAATAAATAAATATTTTAAAATATTTAAAAGAGAGAGAGAGAGGGAGAAGAAGGAAAGGAAGGGGAAGGGAAGGGACTTAGGTGTGGTGGCACACATCCTTTTCATCCCTGTACTAGGGAGGCTGAAGTAAGAGAATTACTGAGAATTCCAGGTCAACCTGGGCTAGAGTGAGACCCAGTCTTGAAAAAAAAAAAAAAAAAACAGACAAACAACAAGAAATGAAAAGAAACAAAAGGAAAGAAAAGAGAAGAAGGAAAGGAGCTGATGCCACAGGAAAGGTGTCCAGGACACAGCAGTCACCCATCACTCACATCAGAATTCCGCAGGCAATGGAGCACCTGTCAGAAGGCTAGAAGGGGCCTCAAGAGTGTAGGACTCAGCCTGGTGCCCCTCTCTGCTGGCAGCTTCCATCCATCCCCCCACCATACATGTCTCTTCAAGCCTCTAACTCATGTCATACCCCATGGGTCATAAGCCATACCGCCTACCTTCCATCCCATCCCCGCATTCAGACTGTGGAATTAATATCGGAATCTGGGGGTCCTGAAATCCTGAAATTATTTTTTTACCCATTCAAAAATCACAAAAATAGGCAGAGGTGGGAGGATCGATATGAGTTTGAGGCCACCCTGAGACTACATAGTGAATTCCAGGCCAGACTCTACTGGGGGAGGGGGCGAGGAGTAAATTTAAGGACCGGATAGATGACTCAGTGGTTAAGACACTTGCTCACACAGGTTGATGGCTTGGATTCAAGCCCCCAGTGCCCACATAAAGCCAGATGCAAAGTGGTGCGTGTGTCTGAAATTCATCCAAAGTACACTTATTCTTGTTCTCTCTCTCTCTCTCTCCTTGCAAATAAATAAAAATTCTAAACACCCCCCCCAAAAAAAATAACTGCTGTCATGAAGTAGTTGTGCTCTGTTTACTTCTCACAGGGTATGTGTCTTCTCACGGGACAGGTCCCTAAGGAAGGACACAAAGAAAAGCAGGACGCCAAGGAAAATGGCAGATTGGAAAACCCAAAGGCGGCTCTTTCCTGGAGGAAGCCCAGCAGCGGGCACAGCAGGGATCTGCCTGCTCAGAGCCTCACCGGCTGTTGCAGCACTTGGGCCTTCTGCCCGCTTCTTCATTCCTTCCACGAATACTTACTGAGCTTATCCCACCATGTGTCTGGTATGGGGCACGGTGTACAGCATGGGGTGGGAATGGTGCAGAAAGAATGGCATGGGTGAGAGAGACAGAGAGGCAGTGAACAGAGAACCAGAGATGCCAATCTTGAAGTCTCCCACAGACCTCATGGACTAAGCCCTATAGGGCACCAAGCATGTGCATTCTACTCAGCCCGCTTGCCCCAAACAGAACACTCCCAAACCCACATCTCTGATCTGCACTCCTTATTGCCTCCAAAGCTTCTGACCTGACAACTGGATGAATCTTTTTATTTTTATTTATTTTTTTTGTTTGTTTATTTATTTGAGAGGGGAGTTGGAGAATGGCCACACCAGGGCCTCCAGCCACTACATACAAACTCCAGACGCATATGCCACCTCACACATGTGGTTTACATGTATCCTGGTGAATTGAACCTGGGTCCTTTGGCTTTGCAGGCAAATGCCTTAATTGCTAAGCCATCTCTCCAGCCGCCTCCCTTTTTGGGGGGTGGGTTTGAGGTAGGGTATCACTTTAGCCCAGGCTGACCTGGAATTTACTATGTAGTCTCAGGCTATCCTCAAACTCACAACGATCTTCCTATTTCTGCCTCCCAAGTGCTGGGATTAAAGGTGTGTGCCACCATGCCCAGCTTGGATGAATCTTTTATTCATTTATTTTAAAAATATTTTTATTTTTATTTCTTTATTTGAGAGAGGGACAGAGAAAGATGCAGAGAGACAGAGAAAGAATGGTAGTGCCAGGGCCTCCAGCCACTGCAAACAAACTCCAGATGCATGCGCCACCTTGTGTATCTGGCTTACGTGGGTCCTGGGGAATCAAATCTGGGTCCTTTGGCTTTGCAGGCAAGCGCTTTAACTGATAAGATATCTCTCCAGCCTGGATGAATCTTTTAAAATGGGCTTGGGGCCACCACCACCCCAAACCTGCTTTCTTCTAATCACTATGAGAGGCTCCATTTACCACACAGTTACCCCAGCCAGAATCTTCCATTTGTTCTCTTCCCACCCCACATTACCACTACTCGACCATAATATCTCTGTTTCTCCATTCCTGCTATGCCAAGCAAGCCCAGGCCACTATTATCTTTCTGTGGATTCTAGCAACCAACCGTTCCCTAGCTACACCTGCCCCGCCTCGCCCTCATACACCTGCCTCTCTCCCACATCTACAGTGCTGATAGAGCCATCTGCAGCCCAGCTTTAATCCTGCCACTCTCCTGTGGCTGTCCTCCAGTTCTCCACTCCTCATCTGGCCCCTCTGACTATCCAACACCAGCCGCGCATGGTGGCGCATGCCTTTAATCCCAGCACTTGGGAAGAAGAGGTAGGAGGATTGCCATGAGTTCGAGGACACCCTGAGACTACATAGTGAATTCCAGGTTAGCCTGAGCTAGAGTGAGACCCTACCTTGAAAAAAAAAAAAAAAAAAAAAAATGGGGGTGGGGAAGAGAGAGAATGGGCATGCCAGGGCCTCCAACCACCACAAACAAACTCCAGACACATGCACCCGCCTTGTGCATCTGGCTAACGTGGGTCCTGGGGAATCGAACCTGGGTCCTTTGGCTTTGCAGGCAAATGCCTTAACCGCTAAGTCATCCCTCTAGGCCTTTTTTATTTTTTATCTATGAGAGACAATAGGCAAGCTAGCACTTTCAGCCTCTGTAAGCGAACTCCAGACGCATGTGCCACCTTGTGCAGCTGGCTTACGTGGGTCCTGGGAAATCGAACCTGGGTCCTTAACCACTAAGCCATCTCTATTGTCCCCAGCTCCTCTTTCTACCTCCACTCCCATGCAGCTCAGCTGAGTACCCCATTTTCCTTGCTGCAGTAGCCCTTTACAGGGCTCTTCTTGGAATACCTTCCCCTGCTTATTTATGTTGGGGGAGGGGGTTGTACTCCTCTAAACCATTGGTCCAAATGTCTACCACCCCAGAACACCTTCCCTGGTTTTCCTCAGGGGCTCACTCCCTCCTCTGTGGCTTTCACTCCTTGCAAGCTGCTGCCTGAACCCTCACTACACCAGACTGTGCTGGTCTGTTTACACATCCTCCTTTCAGTTGACTCTGAGCTCCAGCACGCTCAGTCTTGTACTTTTCTGCATGCCCAGCACACAGTGGCAACCAGTGTTTACAGAGAGAAGGGGAGGAGGAGGAAAGAGAGAATGATAGCACTCCAAAGACCGGAGAAAGGCTGGGGAGGTGGCTCAGCGGTTAAAGACATTCGCTTGCAAGCCTGCCAGCCTGAGTTCAACTCCCCAGCACCCACATCAAGCTGGACTCAAAGTGGCATACACATGATCCCAGTGCACCTATAACAATGGCAGGCAGAACGAGAAGAATGAGGAAGCTCAGGCACAGGAAGCAAAGCAGCAAAAACCAAAATAACGCTGGGTGTGGTGGCGCACGCCTTTAATCCCAGCACTTGGAAGGCAGAGGTGGGAGGATTGCCGTGAGTTCGAGGCCACCCTGAGACTACAGAGTGAATTCCAGGTCCGTCTGGGCCAGAGTGAGACCCTATCTCGAAAAACCAAATAAATAAATAAATAATACTAAAAAATAAATAAATAACAAGGCCAGGTGTGGTAGTGCATGCCTTTAATCCCAGCACTTGGGAAGCAGAAGTAGTAGGTTTGCCATGAGTTTGAGGCCACCCTGAGAATACAGAGTGAATTACAGGTCAGCCTGGGCTAGAGTGAGACCCTACCTCAAAAAACAAACAAACAAACAAACAAAAACAACAACAACAAAAAAAAAGGGAGACCCTGTCTCAAGTAGGGTTCCAGGAGAGGACGAACACCCTGAGGTTGTCCTTGGGCTCTCACATGTGCACTGTATCACACACACACCCATACACACATCCACACACAGACACGATGAAAACATAGGAGAAGGACGAGAGAAAAAACAAAGCAAGAATGAAGAGTCAGGGCGAATGGTGACGCCCAGTGAGTAGGAGAGGAGACAGGGATGGACAAGAGCTGAGAAGGTTCACCCACACACCTGAGCCCTTCCCTCCAGGACTCCTGGCCTGTGGGAGAGACAGCCCTGACCTAGCACCAGGAGTCATTTAACCCACCCTGGCTGACTGATCAAAGAGAAACTCTGGCTCAAAGAAGGCACCCAGATGAGAAGAGAGAAGACTGGACAGCCAAGTGTGGTGGCATATGCCTGTAAACCCAGCACTCGGGAGATAGACAGTCAAGAGCTTAAAGGTCTGGGGGTGGTGGCTCATACCTTGAAGCCCAGCACTCAGGAGGCAGAGGTAGGAGGATCACCATGACTTTGGGACTACAGAATGAGTTGCAGGTCAGCCTGGATTAGAGTGAGACCCTACCTTGAAGAAAAAAAAAGGATTACAAAATAGCTGCTGGTGGAAATTATCAGCCTGCTTTGGGGCATTTTAAAGGACAAAATGTGATACACTTTTTGTTTAGAGTACCTTTCAAGAGAGTAGTGTTCATCAGTGCAACTTCTCAAGGGTGCAAAGTAAAGGTATATTTCTCCTTTTCCCTCTTTTGGATAAAGGCATTTTCACTGCCTGTCACTGATTAACAGATACTGTTGCCATTAAATAAACTTGATTTCTTATGTGTGCTATATAAAGGGTTTTTTAAATTTTTTCTTGAAATTATGATTTTCATTTACTTAACAATGGCAAAATTAATGTATGTAATTGTCTGTGCATTTTTTTCTTTATTTATTATTTATCTGAGAGGGACAGACAGACACAGAGAGAAAGATAGAGGGAGAATGGTTGTGCCAGGGCCTGCAGCCACTGCAAACAAACTCCAGATGCATGCACCACCTTGTGCATCTGTCTTACATGGGTCCTGGGGAATTAAGCCTTGAACTAGGGTCTTTAGGCTTCACAGGCAAGCGCTTAACCACTAAGCCATCTCTCCAGGCCCTGTCTGTGCTTTTTTTTTTTTTTTTTTTTTTTTTTCGAGGTAGGGTTTCACTGTGCTCCAGGCTGACCTGGAATTCACTATGTAGTCTCAGGGTGGCCTCGAACTCTCGGCGATCCTCCTACCTCTGCCTCCCGAGTGCTGGGATTAAAGGTGTGCGCCACCACGCCTGGCCCTGTCTGTGCATTTTAAGTTAAGCTGCCTAACATGTGATTTGAGATGTACATCTTTGTACTATGAACTGTAAGCAATCTGAAATGATAAGTTTTATCACTTGCTGCTGTCTTTGTAAACAAAGATAAATGTTGCTTTAAGAAGTAGTGATAATTAGGAGTATGCTATGGTTGTGATACTTAATATTTTTTAAGATAAACTTGTTGCTTTTGTGTATTATGCCTGAAGGCTCTTTTTTAAAAAAAAATGTATTTTCATGGTTTAAAAAAAAAAAGCTGCTGGGCGTGGTGGCGCACGCCTTTAATCCCAGCACTCGGGAGGCAGAGGTAGGAGGATCACCATGAGTTCGAGGCCACCCTGAGACTACATAGTGAATTCCAGGTCAGCCTGAGCTAGAGTGAGACCCTGCCTTGAAAAGCCAAAAAGAAAAAGAAAGAAAAAGAAAAAGAAAAAAAAGGAGGAAGGAGCAAGACAGGTTGAGATGGCATATTGGGGTGAAAGCAAAGGCTGGGCCTCTCCAGCACACAGTACGTAGCTGCACTCCCATAGACTATCTGTACCCAAAGAACCCCCTTCCCAGCCCTCTTCCCCACACCAACAGCCCTTCCTAACCACAGAGCAAACCTCCCTCCAGGTCCCATCTGAGCCTCTGGCAATAGCAGCGTCTTGTTAAGGCTGAAACTAAAACCTCAGCCAGGCCTCGCAGGCTGAGCAGGAGGGCATGCGTGGTCATGGGAGATGCCTTCCCCACAGCCGGCAGTGGAGTGGTCCCCTTGAGCATCATCTCCACAGGAAGGCCCCACACTCTCCCAAGTTGATTTCTGAGATCCTAGAACTCCCCCTGTGGGTCCTTCCAGCTCTTCTCAAAGCCAGGCCCAGGGCCAGCTCCACCTCTGCAGCCAGCAAGGACAGTAGGCCTCTGTGACCTCCAAGGAGGGAGCGGGAAATAACGCTGCTCTGCTCCAGGCAAAAGCCACATCAGAGCACACACAGTCCCCCTGACGTGACAAACTCAGAAGCCACGGAAGCAGCCACGCAGGGACAAGGAGCTGTGTGCGCATCTGTCCTACATGTGACTTCAAAACCAGAGGCTCAGCAACCTGCCCCTGCCAGAGGCTCCAAAGCTCTCCATGTCTTCCCATCCACCCCACATGCCAGTACTCAGCCCACTGTGCCTCCTCCTAGAGAAGAGACACTCACCTTACTCTTAGCTTTAATGTGGAGCTGACTTGCGTTCACATTAGAATCACCTACAGGGCTTCTTAGAGACTGAAAGAGTAACATTGTGGTGGTAGACCTGTAATCCTAGCACTCGGGAGGCTGAGGCAGAAGGATGGCAAGTTCAAGGCCAGCCTGAGCTATATATAGTGAATTCTAGACCTGGGTTACATGAGACCTTCTCTCTCTGTGTCTCTCTCTCTAAAAGAAAGAAAGAAAGAAAGAAAGAAAGAAAGAAAGAAAGAAAGAAAGAAAGAAAGAAAGAAAGAAAGAAAGAAAGAAAGAAAGAGAAAGAGAGAAAGAGAGAGAAAGAGAGAAAGAAGAGAAAAAGAAAGAAAGAAAGAAAGAAAGAAAGAAAGAAAGAAAGAAAGAAAGAGGGAGGGGAGGGAGGGGGAGAGGGAGGGAGGGAGGGAAAGAAAGAAAGAAAGAAAGAAAGAAAGAAAGAAAGAAAGAAAGAAAGAAAGAAAGAAAGAAAGAAAGGGGGAGGGAGGGAGGGGAGGGAAGGGAGAGAAGAAGGAAGGAAGGAAGGAAGGAAGGAAGGAAGGAAGGAAGGAAGGAAGGAAGGAAGGAAGGAAAAGAAGGCAGGCTGGAGAGGTGGCTTAGTGTTTGAGGCACTTGCCCATAAGGGCCTAAGGACCCACATTCCATTCCCCAGGACCCACATAAGCCAGATGCACAGGGTGGCGCATGTGTCTGGAGTTTGTTTGCAGTGGTTGGAGGCCCTGGCATGTCCATTCTCTCTCTGCCTCTTCATCTCTCTCAAGTAAATAAATAAATAAAAATATTTTTAAAAATTTTTAAGGAGGGCTGGGGAGATTGCTCAGTGTTTAAAGGTACTTGCTTGCAAAGCCTGCCAGCCTGGGATCTATTTCCTAGTACCCATAGAGTGGCACATGAATCTGGAGTTCGTCTGCAACAGCAAGACATTGGTGTGCCTATGCACACACACACACACACACACTCTCTCTCTCTCTCTCTCTCTCTCAAATAAATAGATAAAAATATTTTTAAAAAACTTTTAGATGGAAAATTTAAAGAAGTTTGGCTCGTATAGTGCTGGTCTAGCATGCAAGCAGTCCTGGGCCCAATCTTTGGTACCACATATACTTTTTTTTTTTTTTTTTTGCGAGGTAGGGTCTCACTCTGGTCCAGGCTGACCTGGAATTAACTATGTAGTCTCAGGGTGGCCTCAAACTCTCAGCGATCCTCCTACCCCTGCCTCCCGAGTGCTGGGATTAAAGGCATGCGCCACCACACCTGGCTACATATACTTTTTCTTTTCTTTTTTTTGGTTTTTCGAGGTAGGGTCTCACTCTAGCTCAGGCTGACCGGGAACTCACTGCGTAATCTGAGGGTAGCCTTGCACTCACAGCAATCCTCCTACTTCTGCCTCCCAAGGGCTGGGATTAAAGGTGTGTGCCACCACTCCTGGCTCACATAGACTTCTTCTGGTGGCACATACTTCTAATCCCAGCAGTCAGCAGTTGGAGGCAGGAGGATCAGTACAAGGTCATCCTGTACTACCTAGCCAGTTCAAGACCTGCCTATGTCACACGAAATCTTGCATCAAAAATAAAAATAGAGCTGGGTATGGTGGCGCATGCCTTTAATACCAGCACTTGGGAGGCAGAAGTCGGAGGATTGCAGAGAGTTCCAGGCCACCCTGAGATTACATAGTGAATTCGAGGTCAGCCTGAGCTAAAGTGAGACCCTACCTTGAAAATCCAAAATAAATAAATAAATAAATCAAAATAGCTGGGATTAAAGACATGTGCCACCACGCCCAGCTCATATTGTTAAGTTATTATTTAAGTATAATCTATATACAGAAAAGTGTATATGGTCAGGTATGGTGATGTACACCTTTAATCCTACCACTTGAGAGGCAGAGATAGGAGGATCGCTGTGAGTTCAAGGCCAGCCTGAGACTACATAGTGAATTCCAGGTCAGCCTGGGCTACAGCTAGACCCTACCAAAAAGAAAAGAAAAGAAAAGAAAAGAAAAGAAAAGAAAAGAAAAGAAAAGAAAAAGTATATGTGAAGTGTACAATTCAACACATTTCAAAATGAGCACATGGACTAGAGAGATTGCTTAGTGGTTAAGGTGCTTGTCTGTGAAGCCTAAAGACCCAGGTTCAATTCCCCAGTACCCACATAAGCCAAATGCATAAGGTGCATATACGTCTGGAGTTTATTTGCAGTGGCTAGAGGCCCTGGCGCACCCATATGCTCTCTGTCTCTCTCTCAAATAAATAACTAAATATTTTTTTGAAAAATGAGCACATACCCAGGGACCAACCCCTCCCTGTTTCTTTTCGTTTCACCCCACCATCCAAAGGAATCCGCCATCGCGCCTTTCAACAATACAAACTGCCTGCGCCCCACTTTTGTGTGAAGAGGATGATAGCCTCCCTATGCTTTCACCCAGCAGTATTTGGACCAGTATGTATTATTTGTAAACTGCATTTTCACTAACATTTAGAATTCCTTTGTAAAGATATACTACAATTTATTTTTTCATTTCACTACTGACAGGTATGGGCAGTTTCCAGGTTTTGCCTATTATGAAAGCAATGAAAATTCTAGTACCAGCCTTGTGAGCACAAGTAGTCACTCGAATGGGTAAACACTTAGCTTTGGAATTGTTGGGTCACAAGGTAGGTGCATGTTTATCTTCTGGCTTTAAAGGCTCCTTGGTGATTTTAAATCTGCAGCCAGAGTTAAGAAGCCACTGAAAAAATTCTTCCCACTTGCTTTTCTCTTTCTGCTTCAAGGGATGCCTCCTTCTCTCTCCAAAGCCAGCTGGCCTGCTAGGACTTGGAATCTGAGGTCCTGACTATCCTGAGGAACATTGTAGCTAGACTCCTTGTTAGTAGAGATTCCCTTTCTCTGTTAAGGCCATACAGCCCATACCCTAAGTTGTATCAAGAAAGTGACAGAAGCCGGGCGTGGTGGCGCACGCCTTTAATCCCAGCACTTGGGAGGCAGAGGTAGGAGGATTGCCGTAAGTTCCAGGCCAGCCTGAACTAGAGTAAGACCCTACCTGGAAAAAAAGGAAGGAAGGAAGAAAGGAAGGAAGGGAGGGAGGGAGGGAGGGAGGGAGGAAGGAAGGAAGGGAGGGAAGACAACTTTCCTGTGTGCCAGAGGCCATCTATGAACTACGCCTAGGTCCTTCCTGGGAGCCTTCCTACCTTCTCTTGAAGCCGCAGTCCCAACACACAGCCCAGAAACAGGGCAAATAGGACAATGTATATGGACACGAGGGTATCATGTAGCCCAGGCTAGTCTTAAACTCACTGTATAGCCAAGGATGACCTTGAACCTCCTGCCTCCACCTGTAGAGTGCTGGGATTGTGGCTATGCACCAAAGCACCCCATTTACGTGGGGTTGGGGAGGGAATCCCGGGCTTCCTGCATGCTAGGCAAGTACTCTATCAGTTGAACTACATCCCAGCCTGAATATACTGAAATTTGAGGATAAAGTAAATTTCCAGGCAGGCGTGGTGGCACACGCCTTTAATCCCAGCACTCGGGAGGCAGAAGTAGGAGGATTGCTGTGAGTTTGAGGCCAGCCCTGAGACTACACAGTGAATTCTAGGTCAGCCTGGGCTACAGTGAGACCCTACCTCAAAACACAAACAAACAGGGATGGAGAGATGGCTTAAGCGCTTGCCTGTGAAGCCTATGGACCCCGGTTTGAGACTCGATTCCCCAGGATCCACGTAAGCCAGATGCACATGTGGCGCATGCATCTGGAGTTTGTTTGCAGTGGCTGGAGGCCCTGGAGTGCCCATTCTCTCTACGCCCCCCCCCCCGCGCCTATTCTGTATCTCTCTCTCTCTCAAATAAATAAATAGAAATAAATAAAATATTTTTTAAAAAAGTAATTTCCAGTCCAGAGAGATTGCTCAGTGGTTAAGAACATTTCTTGTGCAAGCACAAAGGCCAGAGGAGACCTGAGAAACCATTCCATTTCAATCCCTAGGACCCAAAACGCCTGGGCATGACCACATGTGACACCTCGGTCCCTTAGGGGAGCAGAGACCAGAGAATCATGAGAGCTTGACAAAACAACAAAAGCAACAAAACAAAACAAACAAACAACAACAACAACAAAGAAAAACCCAGCAAGCTCCGAGATCATTAAGAGACTCTGGTTCAAAGTAGGAGGATTGCCATGAGTTCAAGGCCATCCTGAGAATACATAGTGAATTACAGGTCAGCCTGGGCTAGAGCAAAACTCTACCCACCTCAAAAAAAAAAAAGAGAGAGAGAGAGAGAGAGAGACTGGCTCAAATAAAGAAGAGGCAGAAGAGCGATGGAGTAGAACACTCAATGCTCTGCTCGGGCCATCACAGGTGCCTGTCTGCAGAACTGCAGGCAAGCGCAAGGGGTGTCACATGGGCACCTGCACACACGCCACTCCAAACAAGCAAAAACAAAACAAAACAAAACAAAAAACACCTTAATTTCCTCCTTGTACAAAAATAATTCTGTTATTATCTCTGCACTTGCACAGAAATCACAGCAAACGGAATGTATCTAGAACAATGGTCATCCCCCTCCCCGCCCCCACTGACTAAAATGTTGAAGAACACGTGCCAGGTCCCAATTCAGCTGTTCCACTTCAGCTCCCCTGGGAAAGGGCTCAAGGAGGGATTAGCACACACCGAATCAAAGTCCCCACCCAGACAGAGGTTTGAAGACACCTTAGACCAGGAATGTGTTGGTTTGTTTTTGTTTTTTTTAACATTTTATTTTATTTTTTTTCTTTATTTGAGATGAGGGGGGCAGAGAGTGGGAATGGGCACGCCAGGGCCTCTAGTCACTGCAAATGAACTCAAGATGCATGCGCCACCTTGTGCAGCTGGCTTACATGCGACCTGGAGAATTGAACCTGGGTCCTTAGGCTTCACAGGCATGTGCCTTAACCACTAAGCCTTTTTTTGAAGTGTTTGGAGAAGCTTCAAGTTGAAGGAGGGATATGGAGGACAGAAGCCCTTCTCCCTGAGACCAATCCAGCAGACAGAACCACACGTGTGCTTCAGACCCAAGCCCAGCCATCTGAATGCTGGCCAGCAGACTCCTGAGAGTGCAAAGTTGAGCTAGCCCAACAGATTTCCTTTTTTCAAATTATTATTATTTATTTTTGAGAGAGAGAGAGAGAGAATGGGCGTGCTAGGGTCTTCAACCACTGCGAACAAACTTGTCGCGTGCACCCCCCTTATACACATGTGTGACATTGTGTGCTTGCGTTACAGTGTGTCTGGCTATGTGGGACCTGGAGATTCGAACATGAGTTCTTAGGTTTTGCAGGCAAGGGCCTTAACCACTAAGCCATCACTCCCACCCCAGATTTCCTTTTGAATGCATATGCAAAAGGAAACAGAAGATGGGGAGGTGTGCGGTCAGGTGGGAGGAGAGTGTGACAGAGGATGCTGGAGCAAAGCTTCAGGTGCATCTGCAGTAGCGTCTAGACTACAGTATGAGGGGAAAGAGTGGGGAGTATAGTCCACAGTCTGGCAGAGAACACCGGGGTCAGTATTCTACTAGCTGTCTATTAACTTCCACTTCTGCTCCCAGTGCCCAGCACCTGCAACCAGACAGAAAACCACCAGGGCAGTTGTGCCCAAACATCACAAGTCAGAGTACAAAGGTGATATTGGTTAGGCTGTTAACCTGGGTCAAGTGGTGCTACCTACAATCCATGGCTAGAAAATGGTGGCAGCTGTGACCTGTTCATACAGGGCTAAGACTTCGTGGAGGTGGTGTCTGACAACCAAGCCCAGGACACAGGCATCTCTGCTGTGAGGCTGCAGGGGAAAGACTCAGGAATTCAAACTTTGTCAAGCCTCCTTAGCACAGGGAGCCACATTCCCTTCTTGGGTAGGATACGGGCAAGAGGCTCCAGCTCCTGCTTTGCTCTCACCCGTAGTCAGCTTTAGTTCTGTTAAGGAGATGGCAGGGCCATGCATGCAGCACCATGGAGCTCTAATTCCTACTCCCTGCTGTCATGCTGCAGCACCATCCTGTCCCTCCTGTCAACAAGTCCAGGCTGCAGCTCTCCCCAAAGACCCCAGGACAGAGAGTTGGGACAAGACCAAAGGGAGGTCTCTAGGGCTGACAGCACCATGCAGAGGCCTTTCTGGGGGAGTGGGGTTTTCTAGATCAAACACTAATCTTGCTCTTCCTTACTCAAAGAACCAAACAGATAGGGAGAGCTAGGGGCTCAGGAGTAGGTGTGGGAAGACTCAGCTGCCTGAGGAGGTGGATCCCAGATAAACAAGGACCCTTTTGAGCTCTGATACAAACAAGAATTCCTGTTTCCTACAGGGATATCAGAAACATTTATGTCCTCCCATCTGGTGGATTCTGGGAGAGCTGACAGCAAGGCTGGGGCCCCATCTTCCTACCTGGCAGCCAAGGCATTGCCTGGGTCTCTCACTATAGCCCGGATCTGGTCCCTGGTTAATGGGCCCAATCTCCTCTTCTCCTGCGCCCTGACCTCCCCACCCTGGTTCTGAATCTCAGCCTGCCCGAAAGGCCCAGTTCCTTGTGGGGATGGAAGGCAGAGCAAGGTACTCTAATGACTTAGCCCTGAGGGCTGGGAATTCTAATAAATGACCCTCTCGCTTGCCTTGGGCCTTACTTGACTAGCCTGCGACTGACCAGAACAGAGGCCCCCTTGTCCTCATTTCTAGCATCCCTCCTTCCTGAAGCTGGACCTGCATCCAGGGAGCTCAGAGGCTTCTTTCCTGCCCACACGCTGTCCAACCAGATGTCCTCCTACTACATGACCTGCTTATGTAACCATATCCCCCACTAGGCTGAGACTTACTCAGCTCTCATCCCAGGCCCTCCCACAGGTCCACACATGCATGCAGTAAGTGCTCAATAATTACCGATTAAGCCGGGCGTGGTGGCGCACGCCTTTAATCCCAGCACTCGGGAGGCAGAGGTAGGAGGATCGCCGTGAGTTTGAGGCCATCCTGAGACTACATAGTGAGTTCCAGGTCAGCCTGGGATAGAGTGAGACCCTACCTCGAAAAAAAAAAATTACCAATTAAGCAAATTCTCCATATAAAAGCCTGCTCCGTGTGGTTCATCAAGAAGCAGCGGGTCCCCGGGAGGCACAAACACAAAGCCTGGAGTGAGAATAACCCACTGAGGTTTGTTTCTGATGATCTGTTACCTCCCTCTGAACCTGGGCCTTTACAAAACGACAAGGCAAGTGATTCCCTCTCTGACCTTCAGGGAGGATCTGAGCGAGGTCCTAGTGCAGTCCAAGGTGGAGCTGGGGTGTTCCCACAGCCCTGCCCTTTGAGCTTCACTTCACATTCCCTGCCAGCGCCATTAAGAACTGAGCAAGCCTTATTTCCCATCATGCTCCTTGAAGTACACCTAGAGTTGCAACACCCCCATAGGAAGTGACAATGGTGGGGGGGGGGCGTGTGCATCCCCAAAGCTCCACATATGCCCTGCATATGCCTGAATCTTTCCCTTGGCCTACAACCTAGGAAACAAGAGCATGTGAGGGAAGGCACTCTAGGACCTAGGCTGCACCAGAGACAGCTCTCATCTGGGCGAGGAGGCACTGGCCACACTCAGACGCCCTCCTCTGGAAGTTCCACCCACTGCTGGAAGGGTGAGGCCGCCCATGGCAACCTCTTTCCTGCCCAGAGCTCAAGACCCCACAGAGTGAGAAGAGACACCAGGGAGACCAACAAGGACAAACAGTGTAGACCAGGAAACATCAGCCATGGCATGTCCAGGATTTCCTACAAAGCCCCAGCCACATTGTGGGACAGGCCACGGGTTCCTCAGACTGCCTGGCTGGCAGCTGGTCTTGCCAGCAGTAACCAACGGCTGGGGCAGCGTCTGTCAAGCTGGGCCCCCCCACCCCCCCCGGGCCTGATGACAGACCACTTTTTCTTGGCAAGCCCCTTGGGACCTGGCCATTTCCACACAAGAAATCTATCATTCAGGTCTAAAAACAGACTTGCATTCAGTAAGGCACAGAGCACCCCTGTGCTCCTGGTGGTCACTTTGCTGAAAGGAGGGTGTGCAGACAGCCTGGGCCACACAGATGCCTCACCTCAGGCTAGCGAGGGTGTGACTTCTATGGGGACAAGTCAGCTCTGTCCATTCATAGACACTGTCCAGTAGAGCCCACCCTAGCACGCCCACCTCAGAATCCCTCTGGCACTCTGGACCTATAGCAGGCTCTTCTCTGGACCACAGGCAAAGGGTGAGGCTCTTGGGCCCCGAGAGAGACTGAGATGGGGGTGGAAGGCATGGAGTCCTGTAATGAGAGCCTTGACTTGGTCACTCTTGCTTTCGGGCCTCTGCTGCTCCTTTGTAAAGGAACAAGTCTCAACCTAGGAGGGAGAAGAACTTGCCTAAGCGAAAAGCCAAGGTTGGGAGTAGAGATGGGTTTCCGTCTCCTGTCGTCAGCAGAGCTCCTGTCCCAGGGGAGGCTGGCAGGAGCACTGGGCTCAGGGAGCTGCCAGCCCCTCTCCTCTCTGCCTTCCTTCTACAAATACCAATTGAAGCTGCTTTTGGCTCAGCTCTGGGTAAGTGATGTGTTGACCGAGGTGGTGGAAGTGGGGCTGTGGTAAGGTACTCTCCACAACATGCCTGCTGGGAGAGGCAGACATCAAACAAATATTGACGTAAACCAGTACATAATTATAACCGTGTAATATATGCACTGAGGGGAAAAGACCTGGGAGGAATTCTATCAGAGAGATCTGGCTCAACCGCGGAGAACTGTGCTAGGCATGGGGCGCATGCCTTTAATCCCAGCCCTCGGGAGGCCGAGGTAGGAGGATCGCTGTGAGTTCGAGGCCAGCCTGAGACTCCATAGTGAATTCCAGGTCAGCCCGGGTGAGAACAAGACCCTACCTCAAAAAACAAAAAGAAAGCAGCAGTATCAGAGCGGATGTCCGATGGATGCTAACCAGACTGAGAAGGGGATGGCCATTGGGGAGGGTCACTGTAGAGGGATATGATGTGCAAAGACCCTGAAGGCCAGAGCTGTGGGACATGTATGAGGCCCACAACAAATCCCTGTATCTGGAGGGTAGTGGTAAATAGTAGAATGGTGAATGATGAGGCTAGGGAGGTGGACAGGGTTGGATTATGTAAACCCTATGGGCCCCAGTGGGGGGGTTGCCTCACAAGCAATAGTAACCCAATGAAGATGAGGTAGGGTCTCACTCTAGCTGGGGCTGACCTGGAATTCACTCTGTCTCAGGGTGGCCTCGAACTCACAGCAATCTTCCTACCTCTGCCTCTCAAGAGCTGGGATTAAAGGCGTGCACCACCACACCCACGCTATTTTATTATTTTTTGGTGCTAGAGGTCAAATTCAGGGTGTGGCTTGCACTCTATAGCAGAACTACATCCTCAGCCCATGAGTTTTGTATTGAACACATGTAAAAGACCTTTAAGTGTAGCTGTCAGGTTAGGGATGAGGCTCAGTGGTAAAATGCTTGCCTAGCACACCAAAGTCCTGGGTTCAGTCTCCAGCACGGAAAAATGATGACATGCCAAGGGTAGTGGCGCACACCTCTAATCCCAGCACTCGGGAGGCAGAGGTAGGAGGATCACCATGAGTTCGAGGCCACCCTGAGACTACAGAGTGATTCCAGGTCAACTGGGCTAGAGTGAGACTCTACCTCAAAAAAAAAAAAAAAAAAAAGAAGGAGGGAAACTGTATCCCACTGAAACTTGTACTGCTCAGGACCATATCAAGAAAATGAAAAGACAATCTACAGAATGAGAGGAGCCACAGGTCTCTCTCTTTCTTTCTCTCCCTCCCTCCCTTCTCTTTGAGACAGGGTATTGCTATGTAGCCCAGGCAGGTCTCAAACTCACAGCAATCCTCTGCCTCCACTTCCCAAAAGTTGGGATCATATGCATGTACCAGCACACTTGACTTTTAGAATTTCAGGTTTTTAAAAAATATTTTATTTATTTATTTGAGAGAGAGAGAGAGAGAGGGAGTGAGAGAATGGGTGCACCAGAGCCTCTAGCCACTGCAAACAAACTCCAGATGCATGCACCATCTTGTCCCTCTGGCTTACATGGGTCCTGGGAATTGAACCTGGGTTCTTTGGCTTTGCAGGCAAGTGCCTTAACCATTAAGCCATCTCTCCAGCCCAGTTTTTCTTTTTTCTCCCCCCAAGGCAAGGTTTCACTCTAGCCCAGGCTGACCTGGGATTCACTATGTAGTCTCAGGTTGGCCTCGAACTCATAGCAATCCTCCTACCCCTGAGTGCTGGGATTAAAGGTGTGTGCCACCACACCTGGCCACAGGTGTACAAAATAAAAAAGTATTGGAAATTGGAGGCAAAACAATTGAATATACTTAATACAAAGTGTAAGTTTAAAATGGTTAAAAGCTGGGTATGGTGGTGTATGCCTTTAGTCTCAACATTTGGGAGGCAGAGGTAAGAGGATCACTGTGACTACAGAGTGAGTTCCAGGGCAGCTTGGGTTAGAGTGAAACCTTACCTTAAAAAATAAAAAATAAAAAAGTTTTAAAAAATTTTTAAAGGTCTGGAGAGATGGCTTAGCAGTTAAGGCAATTCCACTCCTAGGTATATACCCAAGATCATTCAAAATGCATGTCCAACATGAGAATAAAAGAAAGACTGATTGAGAGGGGGGAGGGGTAGGATGGAGAGTGAAGTTGCAAAGGGGAAAGTCGGGGGAGGGAATTACTATGGTTTATTGTCTAGAATTATGGAAGTTGTCAATAAAAAATAAAAATAAAAAAATCCATGTTCACGCCAAGTATTACACGTGAATCTTCACCACAGCATTATTCATAATAGCCAAACGGTGGAAACAACCCAAACAAGATCATCAGAAATCACATGTGGTATTTCTATTCAGCGATTTAAAAGAAAATGAAACACAGGGGCCAGGGAGGTGGATTAGTGGGTAAAGTGCTTGCTGAGCAAAAGCATGAGGACCAGAGTTTGGATCCTCAGAACCCACAGAAAAGAAAACTGGGTGTGGTGGTGGTGAGGCGGTAATCCCAGTGCTGAGAAGGTGGAGACAGGGACTTTCTAGCTAGCTAGTCCAACAGAATTGGTAAATCCCAAGTTCAGTGAGACCAGGTTTCTCTCAAAAAAAAAAAAAAAAAAAAGTGGAGAAGGACTAAGGAAGACACTGCTGGCCTCCCACCTGTGCCCACACATACATGAACATGCACATACGCATGTACACAAATACACATGTAAAAAATGAAACATGTTACAACATGAATCTTAAAAATATTATGTTAAGGGCCAGAGAGATGGTTTAGCGATTAAGGCACCTGCCTGCTAAGCCTAAGAACCCAGTTCCAATGTCCAGGTCCCACGTTTAGCCAGATGCAAAGTGACGCAAGGGCGCAATGCTGCACTTGACCACAAGGGGGCGCACACATCTGGATTTCGTTCACAGCAGCTGAGAGACTGCTGGTGTGCCCATCTCTATCTGTCTCCCTCTCCCTCTCTCTTTGTCTGTCTCTTTCTGTGTCTCTCTCCAAAAAAAAAAAAAAAAATTATGTTAAGCTGGGCCTGGTGGTGCACACCTTTAATTCCAGCACTTAGGAGGCAGAGGTAGGAGGATCACTGAGAGTTTGAGGCCACCCTGAGGCTACATAGTGAATTCCAGGTCAGCCTGAGCTAAAGTGAGAGCCTACCTCAAAAAAAAAAACAAACAGGGCTGCAGGAATGGCTTAGCAGTTAAGGTGTCTGTCTGCAAAGCCTAAGGACCCAGGTTCGATTCCCCAGGACCCACGTTAGCCAGATGAATAAGGGGTGCATGCGTCTGGAGTTCATTTGCAGTGGCTGGAGGCCCTGGCACACCCATTCTCTCTCTCCCGCTTTCTCTGTCAAATAAATAAATAAATAAAAATTTAAAAATATTAAAAAGCAAGCAAACAAAGATATTATGTTAAGAGGGGGCAGGAGAGATGGCTTGGCAGCTAAGGCACTTGCTTGCAAAGCCAAAGGACCCAGGTTCTATTCTCCAGAACCCATGTAAGACAGATGCACATGGTTGTGCATGTGTCTGGAATTTGTTTGCAGTGGCTGGAGGCCCTGGAGCACCCATTCATTCTCTCTCTCTAATAAAAAGATTTAAAATTTTTTTAAATTATGTTAATGGCTGGAAAGATGGCTTGGAGGTTAAGGTGCTTGCCTGCAAGGCCTAACAACCCAGGTTCGACTCCCCTGTACCGTACACATAAAGCCAGCTGCACAAAGTGGTGCATCCATCTGTAGTTTGTTTGCAGCAGCTGGAGGTCCTTGCATGCCCATTCTCTCTCTGTGTTTGCAAATAAATAAATAAAATTACACATGAAAAATTATCTTAAACCAGGCATGGTGGCGCACACCTTTAATCCTAGCCCTCAGGAGGCAGAGGTAGGAGGATTGCTGCACTCAAGGCTAGCCTGAGATTACATAGTGAATTCCTGGTCAGCCTGGGATTGAGTGAGAGAGACCTTACCTTCAAAAAACAAAAATAGCCAGGTGTGGTGGTGCATGCCTTTAATCCCAGCACTCAATCACTGAGAGTTCAAGACCACACTGAGATCACATAGTTTATTCCAGGTCAGCCTGGGCCAGAGTGAAACGCTACCTCGAAAAACCAAAAAAGAAAGAAAGAAAGAAGAAAAAGAAAAACGAGAATTTTTATGATGTACGAACCATATCTCAGTAAAAATGAGGAGGTGGGAAGAGAAAGAGGTAGGAAGAAATGTCTGGGTTTAAACCAAGACAAGAACCAGGGGCTTAAAGAGTGTGTGGAAGTGGAAGAGGGGGAGTCCCTTCTCCGAGATGTGGGGGAGTGTGGAGGTTGCCATGGAAGCAAATGATCACTTCCAAAGGAGGAAAGGGCAGGCGCCTGCTGAAGTTTACCAAGCAAGTAACAGAAGGAAAAGCAGTCCTTGAATTTCGCCACGTGGCTGGTAACCTTAGCAAGGACACTTGGGTACAGTGGTGGGCAGTGCTCCTCCTTCCTTCCTCCCAGGCTGGTGACTTTGTCCCAGGTCTGAATAATAAAGACAGGCCTTTGGCCATAAGTGAGGACACCGGGTCACAAGCCAGCTCAGCCCCATACCAACCTCTGTGATGCTTGGGGTCTGGCAGAATTGTGCAGGATTGTCTCCCCTGGTTCCCAGAGACCCAGGAGGTGCTGCGCCTGGTCCAGGACAACCCCCACCAGCCACCCTCACCTGCCTGTCCTCCATCCCCCAGGACTCACCAACCACAAGTCTATTTTCTGTTCCTGCCTGCCTTGGAAAAGGGCTGAGAAGACCAAGGTCCCTTGGTCCAGCGAGGGGCAGCCACACCCAGAATTCCTGGGCTACACTTAGCGGTTCCCAAGGCGGAGCCTGTAGTGACACGGTGGCGGGCCAGCCCCTGCTGGAGGGAGCCAGCCGCCTCTCTTCCACCGGTGCAAAGATGCGCAGCTCCCTCCCTTTCCCTGAGCTGGGCCCGGCACCAGAGCTGGCAGCTGGCCTGAACCGACTGTGCACACGCCCTGGGCAGGGTTGGGCTCGTGCCCTGCCTCTGGCTCCCGCCAACGCGGCTCTCCCCAAGCTGTGCTCCGGCTGTGGGTTCAGATTCTTGATCAATGATCCAGGCTTGGGGAACTTGCTTGGGTCCCTGGAGCCTGTTCCCTAGAGAGAACCCCAGATTGTGTAACTGTTGGAAACCCCTAGGGATTGCCAGCCCTCGTAATTATTTTGAAAAAATATTTTATGTACTTATTTCTTTGAAAGGAGAGAGGGGGGCAGATAGAGAAAGAATGGTCATGCCAGGGCCTCCAGCCAGTGCAAAAATAAATAAATAAATAATAAATAAATAAATAAATAAATAAATAAATAAATAAAATAAAATCCAGACACATGTGGTAACTTACCTTGTACATCTGGCTTTCGTGAGTCCTGGGAAATCGAACCTGGGCCGAATGGATTTGCAGGCAAGTGCCTTAATGGCTAAGCTATCTCTCCAGCCCAGCCTTCATCATTCCGTGGAGGGTGAAAAATGTTTGACAAAAAAAAAAAAGCAGAGTGGGGGAAGGGACGTGATGCAGGCTTTTAATCCCAGCACTTGGGAGGTGGAGGTAGGAGGATTGCTGTGAGTTCAAGGCCACCTTGAGACTACATAGTGAATTCCAGGTCAGTCTGGGCTAGCATGAGACCCTACCTCAAAAGACCCCCAACCCCCCCCCAAAAAAAAAGAAAATCTATGAGGGGAAAAAAAAAAAAAAACATAAATACTTCCAAATAACATAAGACTTGAGGGCTGGGAGGTAGACCAGTTGGTAAAGTGCTTGCCTCACAAGCATGAGGACCTGATTTCAATCATCAATACCTATGTAAATGTCAGGCGTGCTGGTACTGCCTGTGCTGGGGAGGCAGAGACAGACCTCTGGGGCTCTCTGGCCAGCCCTTCTAACCTCACAGGTAAGCTCCAAGACAATGAAAGGCCTGAGATCCTATCTTGGAAAAAAAAAAAAAACCCAGAAACTAAAAGGAGATAAAATAAAAGAGTTGGGTCGGGCTGGAGATGGCTTAGCAGTCAAGGCGTTTGCCGGAAAGCCAAAGGTCCCAGATTCAATTCCCCAGGACCCACATAAGCCAGCTGCACAAGGTAGCACATGTATCTGGAGTTCATTTGCAGTGGCCAGAGGCCTTGGTGCGCCCATTCTCTCTGTCTGCCTTTTTCTCTATCTCACTCACTCTAAAACAAACACACAAATAAATAAATAAATAAGTTGGTAGCGTCTCCGAGGATAACATCTATTTGCATCCCTTGTATTTGTGTCTCTTGTCTTATTGCTGTAGCTAAGACTTCCGGGAATATATTAAATAAAACTGAAGAAAGCAGACACCCTTGTCTTGATTTTAGTGGAAATGTTTCAAGTTTTTCTCCATTTAGGATAATGTTGGCTCTACAGGATGAAATCTGAAGTTGTCCTCTGGCCTCCATGTGCATGTACATGCATGTAAATCCAAATACATGTATACATGCCACATTTACATACACATGCCAAAAAATCCTTTAATTTGGAGATGTAGCTCAGCTGTAGAGTGTTTGTAGAACATATGTAAAGCCTTTGGTTCATCCTCAATACTGCAGAAATTGAGCTAGTTATGGCCAGGCATGGTGGTGCATGCTTTTAATCCCAGCACTCAGGAGGCAGAAGTAGGAGGATCTCTGTGAGTTCCAGGCCACCCTGAGACTACCTTGTGAATTCCAGGTCAGCCTGGGCTACAGCCTACCTCGTAAAATTTCAGCTAGGCTCTGGAGGAGGGTACATGCGTGGAAAGGTGGAGAGACCCCAGGAGATAAACCACCCCTCGCATCTCAGTGAAGGCCCAGGCAAAACCGCAGAGGAAGCAAGGAGACTGGCAAGAGTGCTACTTCCCCGGTGAGCCTGACTCTCAGCGCCAGGGTGAAGAAGATGCTGAGGATACTCAACATTCATCAAAGCAGAGATCCAGAGGCTCCTAAGAGCTCATCACTGAAGCAGACTTATAACACACCCACCACAGCTCAGGGAATTTTGCAAAAGAGAGGGTGGAAAGTTGTAAGAGTCAAGGGTTGGGATGTCATGCCCAGAGGCACTGCCTCCCTGCAATAACTGTTGCTCCCACAAGGCAGAACCTACAATCCCATGGGGAATACCAGCAACCACAATGAGGACGGTCCCCTGTGGAATGGGTGCAGGGAGGAGGGAAAATATGGTATCAACACACGATATATCCATACAAAATATGGTTTTTTTTGGTTTTTTGAGGTAGGGTCTCACTCTAAACCAGGCTGACCTGGAATTCACTCTGTAGTCTCAAGGTGGCCTCAAACTCACAGCAATCCTCCTACCTCTGCCTCCCGAGTGCTGAGATTAAAGGTGCGCACCACCCATGCCTGGCTCCAAAATATGTTCTTTTCTTTTCCTTTTTTTTTTTTTTTTTTTTTTTTTCCTGAGGTAGGGTCTTGCTCTAGCTCAGGCTGACCTGGAATTACCTATGTAGTCTCAGGGTGGCCTCGAACTCATGGTGATCCTCCTACCTCTGCCTCCCAAGTGCTGGGATTAAAGGAGTGTGCCACCACGCCCAGCCAAAATATGTGCTTAATTAAAAAATTAAGCTAAATTCAATTAAAATGAACTTTACACCTAGAAAAGAAAAACAAAGGAAACTCTTCCTAGCAGGGGCTGAATCATCAGAGCTTCTTCAAGCTGGAGGCACTATGAAGAAAGTACCTTTTGGTGAGCACTTATGTGTGTGTAGTACATAGCCCGGGGACCTCTGACAGAAGCCAGATGTGAGGCTGTCTTACCAGTGTAACACAGGAAGCTCAGAGACATGAAAACTCAGCACAAACTTGTGGAACAAAGACTGCAACCCAGGCTATTCCTGCCATATCAGGCTCACTGCCTATGTGGGAATGACTTAAGAGACAAAAATGAACCTTCTTCAGGGTTACCCGTACCAAGGAACCTGGAGTAAAGAAATATGTGTTCAGGGGTGAGGACATAGCTGAGTGGTAGAGCACCCATGTCTATGAGATCACAGATTCAATCCTCAGTACTGCCACAAACAAAGAAAAAAGAAAGAGGGCTGGAGGGATGGCTTAGTGGTTAAGGCACTTGCCTGCAAAGCCAAAGGACCCAGGTTCAATTCCCCAAGACCCACATAAGCCAGACACACAAGGTGGCACATGCGTCTAGAATTCATTTGCAGCAGCTGGAGGCCCTGGTATGCCCATTCCCTCTCTCTCTCTTTCTCTCTCTCCCTGCCTCTTTCTGTCAATTTATTTGAAAGAAAAGAAAGAAGGAATGGGGGCTGGGGATGTAGCTCAGTTGGTAGAGTGCCTGTCTACCTAGCATGCATGAGGGCCTAGGTTCCATCTCCAGCACCAGGTAAACCAGTTATGATGAGCACACCTGTAATTCCAGCATCTGGGAGGTGGAGGCAGGAGGATCACAAGCTCAAGGTCATAATCAGCTACATAGTGAGTTTGAGGCCCAGCCTGTACCACATGAGAAAGAAAAAAAAAAAAAAGAAGAACAAAACTGGGCATGGTGGCGCACGCCTTCCCAGCACTTGGGAGGCAGAGGTAGGAGGATCACCATGAGTTCGAGGCCAGCCTGAGACAACATAGTGAATTCCAGGTGAGACCCTACCTCAAAAAACCAAAATACTACTGCTATTACTATGAAGAAGAAGAAGAAGGAGGAGGAGGAGGAGGAGGAAGAAAAGAAAAGGAATGTTCAAGTGAGTGGGAGGAAAAAGATGAAGTTGGACTTAGGAAATTGGAATTTCAAAATGTGTACCCATACATAAATATCCCCCTTAGGGATGTTACTGCAGCTCCAATCCCCACGCGGACTCACTGTCTTCGGTGATACTTATAAGGGACAATCCTTTGTCATCCTGGCTCTTCTTGGATAAGACCTGATCCCTCATGGTATGATCAGTGTGGTCAAGTCCAGGCACTTCCTCTCCTGTCTTACTGTAAGAAACATCCCCTAGCCTTCCCACTTACTGCTTTTCCATGGGGCCAATGGGCTAAGCCCAGTCCTCCCAAGTCTCGTCCCATCTCTAGGGACCTCAGTTGTCAACTGTGGTAGTTTGAATTGATGGCCTCCAATATATTCAGTGTTTTATTAGTTTATAGTTTGCATCTGCAGCCACCTTGCTGGAGGCAGTGTCACTGGGCAGATCTTAAGGTGTGGTGGTGGGTTTAGGATTTCAATCTAAAGATATGCAAAGTGTGCCTTGTAGGAGTTCCTGAAGTGTGCTGTGCTGTGTGGCTTTTGCCTCTCTCTCTCTTGCCTGGTCCTGTAAAAAGCAGGCCAGCTTCTTCTGCCATTATGGAACTTCCCCTGGATCTGTAAGCTTCAATAAATAAATCCCTTCCTCCATAACTTTACCTGGTCTGGAGGTTCATCTCAGCGAACCTGAAGCTGTCTGCAACAACAACCTAACATAAACCACATCCTTCTGAGATCTAGGCATAGGATGTAGGACACCCTTGGGGGTCTAAGCAAAGGGCCATATTTTTGGAAGAGAGCATTTTTACATTCTCAGTGTAGTTGATTCCCAAAATGATAGAAACTACATCTGCAACTTAATCAGCAACAACGACAACAACAAAAAGGTTTAAAATACAGACCACCAAACTGGTTACTTAAAAAAAAAAAAAAGCACTCGGCTTTAATTATAGTCTCAAGTAAATACCACACACCACTAAAAGGAACCAGGGCTTTTTGGATACATGTCTGATTCCAAATCCAAAGTTGGAAAACGAGAATTACCTAAAACATCTAATCCTACCAGTAATGAGGAAGCCACAGAAGACTGGGGTCATGGCACAGAGACTTGGGAATCAACTTAAAAGTGCACAATTAGAAATGGTATCTACAGGGGTTGGAGAGATGGCTTAGTGGTTGAGGCGCTTGCCTGCAAAGCCTAAGGACCCAGGTTCGATTCCACAGTACCCATGTAAGCCAGATGCACAAGATGGCACAAGCACCTGGAGTTTGTTTGTAGTGGCTGGAGGCCCGGGCATGCCCATTCTCTCTCTCTCTCTCAAATAAATATTAAAATATATATTTACAGTGCACTGAAACATGTCCAATTTGATAAAAATCTATGAAACCATAATAAGACCACAAGATCAACCTTTGCTGAATACTTGGAGCCATGATTCTGAAATCCCATAAATAAAAGAAGATGCCAGGCATGGTGGCGCACGCCTTTAATCCCAGCACTCGGGAGGCAGGGGTAGGAAGATCGCCTTGAGTTCAAGGCCACCCTGAGACTATATAGTCAGCCTGGGCTAGAGTGAGGCCCTACCTTGAAACATCCCCCCTCAAAAAAGGAAAAAGAGTCAACTGTGTACTCTGTCGTCCCGCCCCCCCACCCCACCCCCCGCCACAGCAGCCCCCCCCCCACTAGCTCTATTGCAGAGTCATCACACTGCTGAACAGGGAACACTTCCATTTAATAAATGAAGAAAGGCTGATAGAATGAGACTCTTTACATTCCCTAATGAAAAAATGGGTCTAGATGACATAATCACCAAGGGAAAGAACCAGATAGTGTATGTTTCCTGAAATGTACAAACCTCTGAGATGTGAGCAGGGATTCAGAGGCAATTCACACTTCATATAAAACTCAGGAGTCAGGAGAATATTTAAACAATACCAACAAACTGAGAGCTGAATGTGGTGGTGACTCATGCCTGGAATCCCAGTGCTTGCAAGGCTGAGGCAGGAGGATTGCCGTAAGTTCCAGGCCAGTCTGGGGTAATAAAAACCCTGTCTCAAAAAAAAAAAAAATACTTGGAAGGGGCTAGATATGTAGCTCAGTTGGCAGAGTGTTTGTCTACCATCCAAGAAGCCCCTGGGCTGAATCCACAGTACCACATAAAACTGGGCATGGTGGTGCAGGAGGATAAGGAATTTAAGATCAGTCTTGGCTATGTAGTAAGTTTGAGGCCATCTAGGGGTACCTGGGTACCTGAGACCCTGTCTCAAAAAACCAAACTAGCTCTGATCATTTAGGAACTTCCAGCTGTGGATGAGTTTTTCCCTCGGCTGGGCCTGGGCTGGCTCAGAGGGGCTCAGTCTAGGCCCTAGCCCAGGCCCAGCAGGGAGGACCCCAAGGCCCTTACTCTTATCTCCTTCAGCTCCCCATGTGGCAGGAGCACCTTGAACTTTCTTTTCTCTTTCCACGCTTTTTTACCCAGATCCATATCTGGTCACATGGACTCCTGAGCTACATGTGGCCCACATGGGCTTTTGGGCTCCGCGCGGTATACTAACTTCTCTTCTCCCCGCTTTGTTCCCCGTACCTCTCAGCCTTCCCCTTTCCACACTCCTTTGTAAAATTTGAATAAAATGTGGTATTTAAAAATCAAAAACAAAACAAACAGTTCTGGTAGGACTGGGGAGATGGATCAATGGTTAAAGGTGCCTGCTTGCAAAGCCTGTTTACTGGGTGACCCATGTAAAGTCAGATGCAAAAGGGAGCACTAAATATCTGGCATTCATTCGCAGTGACAAGAGACCCTGATGCGCACACACATATGAAAGTAAATAAAATAATTTTTTTTTTTTTTTTTGGTTTTGCAAGGCAGGGTCTCACTCTGGTCCAGGCTGACCTGGAATTAACTATGCAGTCTCAGGGTGGCCTCGAACTCTCGGCGATCCTCCTACCTCTGCCTCCCGAGTGCTGGGATTTAAAGGCGTGTGCCACCACACCCGGCAAAATAAATATTTTTTAAAAAACCATTTTACCCAGGTATGGTGGCACACGCCTTTAATCCCAGCACTGGTGAGGCAGAGGTAGGAGGATTGCTATAAATTTGAGGCCAGTTTGAGACTACAGAGTGAGTTCCAGGTCAGCCTGGGCTAGAGGGAGATTCTGCCTCAGAAAAAAGAAATAAATGAAAATAAAAATATTTTATTTATTTATTTGCAAGGGAAGGGAGGGAGGGAGGGAGGGAGAAATAGACACACAGAGAGAATGGACACACTAGGGCCTAGTGTCACTGCAAACAAACTCCAGATACATGTGCCGCTTTGTGCATCTGGCTTTACATGGGTACTGGGGAATCAAACCCAGCCTGTCAAGGCTTTCATAGCAATTGACTTTAACCACTGAGCCATCTCCCCACTCTCTCTCCATATATACATATATATATTTGATTTTTTGAGGTAAGGTATCATTCTAGTCCAGGTTGACCTGAAATTCACTATGTACTCTCAGGCTGGCCTCGAACTCATGGTGATCCTCCTACCCTCCTACCTCTGCCTCCCGAGTGCTGGGATTAAAGGCGTGCGCCACCATGCCCAGCTACATATATATTTTTACTGTAAATAACCTAGAGTTTTTGTAGGGGGGGGAGGGAGAAAGCAATGGGAAGGAGAATCTATAGATTAATAGAGAGTATATATGGAATGGAGAGAAGGCTCAGCAGTCAAGGCACTTGACCCAGGTTTGACTTCCCAGTGCCCATGTAAAGCCAGAAGTGGTGCATGCATCTGGAGTACATTTGCAGTGGTTAGAATTCCTGGCATGCCTATTTTCTCTCTCTCTCTCTCTCTCTCTCTCTGTGTGTGTGTTTGCAAATAAATAAATAAAAATTAAAAGAGAGAGTACATAGACACAGATAAATATTCAAAGTATAAACCGGGCGTGGTGGTGCATGTCTTTAATCCCAGCACTCAGGAGGCAGAGATAGGAGGATTGCCTGAGTTCAAGGCCACCCTGAGACTGCATAGTGAATTCCAGGGCAGCCTTGGCTAGAGCGAGACCCTACCTCAAAAAAAAAAAATTCAAAGTATAAACTAACTAACCTCATCTGGACCCTTATTGAGTTAAACACATAGTACAAAGACATCTGCAACAGTAGAGAAATACAAATACTACCTGGGATGTTTTGTTTTGTTTTTCGAGGTAGAGTCTTGCTCTAGCCCAGGCTGACCTGGAACCTACTAAGCAGTCTCAGGGTGGATTCGAATTCATGGTGATCCTCCTACTTTTGCCTCCTGAGTGCTGGGATTAAAAGCATGAGCCACCACACCTGGCCATGGTGGTTTTTAATCCCACCAGAGGTAGGAGGATTCCTGTGAGTATGAGGCCAGCCTGAGACTACATAGTGAGTTCCAGGTCAGCCTGGGCTACAGTTAGACCCTACCTTGAAAAACCAAACAAAGAAAAAGCCCTAATAATAACAGTCAGTTAAAGAAAGTGTTTTGTGTGGCCTGAGTGATCACTGGACGTTTATTTAACAGTACTAGGGACTGAACTTAGTGTTAGACAAGTACACTACCACTGAGTTCCAGCCCAATCTTCTATTATTTATTTGTGGTTGTTGTTCGAGACAGAATTTCATGTAGCCCAGGCTGGCTTCATACTTGCTATGTGGCTGAGGATGAGTAAGTTGGTTGTTTGGAACATATGTTGAAAGAGAATGAACTACAGAGTGAATTCCAGGTCAGCCTGGGCTAGAGTGAGACCCTACCTCAAAAAAAAAAAAAAAAAAAAAAGAAAGAAAGAAAGAGAGAGAGAGAGAGAGAAAGGGAGTGAGGGAGGGAGGGAAGGACGGAGGAAGGAAGGAAGAAAGAAGGAAGGAAGGAAGGAAGGAAGGAAGGAAGGAAGGAAGGAAAGAAGGAAGGAAGGAAGGGAAGAAAGAAAGAACCATTATTATAACTAGGGATGGTTGTTTGCCCAGACAAACCATTCATACTGCTACTAACCCCCAATCAGAGAAAAGAGACACCGATGAAATACCAGAAGGATTTGGACAATTACTTAACATGTCTTTGACATGACATGTCAGCACATGAGAACACACAATTCATGTTTGACTTAAATTCTTTAAATGTTTTTATTTCAAGTACAAAAAAAAAATAGTGCCAAGAAGGACATGGTGGCACATACCTCATAATCCCAGTTCCTGGACAGGCAAAAGCAGGAGGTTTGGAAGTTCAAGAATAGCCTGGGCAACTTATCAAAACTGTCTCAAAATAAAAAAAAAGTTGCCCGGTGTGGTGGCGCACGCCTTTAATCCCAGCACTTGGGAGGCAGAGGTAGGAGGATCTCCGAGAGTTCAAGGCCACCCTGAGACCACATAGTGAATTCCAAACCGCCTGAGTGACAGTGAGACCCTACCTTGAAAAACAAAAAAATTAAAATAAAAAAAATTAAGTGGGCTGCAGAGATGGCTCAGCCATCAAAAGTGCTTGCTTGCAAATCCTACTGGTCCAGGTTCAATTGCCCAGGACCCAGGTAAAGCCAGATGCACAACATGGGTGCATGTGTCTGGAGTTCATTTGCAGTGGCAAGAGCCTCTGGCACACCCATAATGTGTGTGTGGGTGTGTGTGCAATAAATAAATAAAAACATAAAAAAAAAAAAAACTTGCAGCATGGTGGCATATGCCTTTAATCCCAGCACTTGGGAGGCAGAGATAAGAGGATCTCTGTGAGTTTGAGGCCATCCTGAGACTACATAGTGAATTCCAGGTCAGCCTGAGCTAGAAGTGAGACCCTACCTTGAAAAAAAACACAAAAAAATGAAATAAAACTTTTAAAATAATATTTATTTATTTATTTATGAGAGAAAAGGAGGCAGAGAGGCCGGGCATGGTGGCGCACGCCTTTAATCCCAGCACTCGGGAGGCAGAGGTAGGAGGATCGCCGAGAGTTCGAGGCCACCCTGAGACTACATAGTTAATTCCAGGTCAGCCTGGACCAGAGTGAGACCCTACCTTGCAAAACCAAAAAAAAAAAAAAAAAAAAAAGGAGGCAGAGAGAGAGAAAGAAAATGGGCACACTATGGCCTCTAGCCACTGTAAATGAAGTTTGAAAAACCAAAAAAACCACCTTGAAAAACAAAAAAAAACAAAAAAGGCAGACCTGGATACACACACACCACACACATACACACACATGCCTGTAACCACAGCCCTGAGCAGTGCAGAGACAGAAGAATCACTGGGGCTTGCTGGTCGGTCTGATGGAAAAGTAGCAGCTCCAAGCTCAGTGAGAAACTCTGTCTCAAGGAAACAAAGCAGAAGGGTGACCAAGAAGGATGCCCAACATTCTACTCTGGCTACCAGAAGTGTGCACATAGACCAAATGCCACACAACTATACCAAAAAACCAAATGCACACCACTATACATCACACACACACACACAAATTGATAATGACATTTTTTTTTTAATTTGAGAGAGACAGAAAGAGAGCTAGAGGGAGAGACAGAGAGAATGGGCATGCCAGCAGCCTCTCAGCTGCTGTGAAAGAACTCCAGACGCATGAGCCCTCTTGTGGGCAAGTGCGGCATTGCGCGCTTGCATCACTTTTGTGTCTGGCTAAATGTGGGACCTGGAAAATCGAAAAGGGTGTTCTTAGGCTTCTCAGGCAGGCGCCTTAACCACTAAGCCATGTCTCCAGCCCAGATAATGACATTTTAAACATCAGTAAGAAGCATTAACTTGACTTGGAGAGAGTTAAGGCATTTGCCTGCAAGTCTTAGGATCCAGGTTCAATTCCCCAGTACCTACGGAAGGCCAGATGCACAAAGTGGCGCCATGCATCTGGAGTTTGTTTGCAGTGGCTAGAGGCCCTGGCATGCTCTCTCTCTTTCTCTCTTTCTGCCTCTTCCTTTCTCATAAATAAATATAATATAAAAAAAAAAACACTCACTTAAGACATGAATTTAAAGAGTGATTCAACTGCCACAAGTTATGAAAACCAATTCTAAAGACGTGGGAGAAGGAGAGGGGAGGGGAAGCAGTTTGTCCCTCGGAGGCTTACACTCTGGAGAACAATGCCTTCCTCTGGAATCCCTGCTTTAGCCCACAGGTACATCTGCAGGGAGGCTGTTACTTCTTAATCACTTTCATTCTTAGGGTTATCTGTCCTCATCAACTTCTGAACAGGTGGAGAATTAATCAAAGTTCGACTTAGAGATAACCAGTGGTGAAAGATCAGCGCCCTGCAGCCCAGGTGAAGAGGAACAGTAGCCAAAACGGACCTCGGGTCAAACCGAAGCTCATTTCAGCCGCAGATGCAGAGTTCAAAGGAAGTTTGTCTCTCTTCCCAAAGAGGGTCAAGCACAATTTTCTGGTGTTCGTACTGGGACATGAGACAACGAATGCACCCTTAGTTGACCAAGTGGGCTTCCATGGGCAGTCACATAGCAAGGGAAAATTATGGAAAGAAACACCTTCAGGAATGGAGGAGGAAACGTGCCAATTACCAGAGTCACCAAACAATTGCGTGGAGAAGGCAACCGGGGAGCCCATGCCCCATCTTCTTGCTTTATGGTCACCCAGGTCCAGAGAGACGTGATTTGTCCCAAGTCACAGCACAACAGGGGCAGTGTGAGCTTTAGAACGCATTTCTGTCACCTCCCAGAGTGAAGTTTTTCAGGTCACTCTTCTAAATAGAGAACGTGTCATATAAGAGCCACAGCTATGGCTTAGCTAGCTTAAGGGCTGGGTGGAGCCACTTAAGCAGGCGCTAGTAGGTCACAGAACAGCTTCCCAGAGGCCTATAGCTATAAACCACCTTGGTTGGGCGCCCGAGCATCCCGAGTGAATACATTAGCATATTGGTCTTTCTAGTGGGCGCTAAACCACTGAGGACATGCCGAAACTCAGAAATTTAAAAAAAAAAAAAACAAAAAACAAAAAACAGTAAGGCATGCATGGGACCCAGGTTGCTCTCTCTAGGCTGTTTAGCTCCTCGCTTAGGAAGACCTCCTCCTTGGCTCCAGAAGAAATACTACTGAACACTCAGTAGCCGTCTCTGTCAGCTCTGCCCTCTGGTCCTGCCCATCTGTCCCACAGATGTCCATTAAGGCCATACTTAATGCCTGCCAAATATAACCTCTACCCTAAGTGTGTCTGCAGCACAGCCTGTACCAGACTGCAGCTGATCTAACAAGAACTCTGTGGAGAGTGTACTTGCTTCCTTGCCGCCAGACCGGAGAGACACCCTCTACCCAATCTCCTGAGAAAAGGCTTTGCTGAGCTGAGTTCAAAGCCAGCTAGAGGTGGAGAAGGGGTGCCATCCCATGTTGTCAGAGGACCCTCTTTCATTCTCTAGGAGTCTAGGACTTCTGCAAAGGAAGTCATGTGTGGTGAGAGAGGAGACAAGCAAAGAGAGGGGATGGATAAGAACTAGCTAGATGCACCCTCCCCACCCCCGACTTTTCCAAACTCTTACAGGACGGGGCATCCTGTGTACTCAGGGCTGACTTGGGCCCAGGTTCACATTTGCTCTATCTAACCCCTTCCTGGAACGGGAACTCAGGTTGTGTGGGCTTGGAAGAGGAACTCATAGCTTTGCCTAGGGGTTTCATGTTCTCCTAAACAGCTGTGTCCCCAGGTCCCAAGACTTTAGGGAGCAGAAGCCACTATTTTTCTTTTTCGTTTTCTTTTTCATTTTCATTTTCTTTCTTTCTCTTTCTCTTTCTTTCTTTCTTTCTTTCTTTCTTTCTTTCTTTCTTTCTTTCTTTCTTTCTTTCATTTTTTGTTGTTGTTGAGAGGATCTCACTTAGCTTACGTTAAGCCTCGAACTCACTATGTAGTCCAGGATGATCCTGAACTTCTGATCCTCCTGCGTCCGCCTTCTGAGTGCTGGGATGACAGGCATGCACCATCACAACCGGGTCTATTCCGGTGCTCGAAGTCGAACCTAAGGGCTTCGTGCATGCTAGGCAAGTGCTCTATCTACACCCCCAGCTCCATGTCATCTGTCATGCCATCTCCTGTCTTCCCTGCCTCATGACTCTTCTCCATCTGCGAGAACTTTCCTTTTCCTCCCCAGGTCGACTTTGGACCAGATCCCCCAGGCTTGACGACCGGCCCCAGCCCGCCCGGGCCTGGCGCACGCACGGGTGCGGCCGAGTCGTGCTGAGACAGCTCCGGGATGCCACCCCGGCAGCCCTAGATGCCGCTGGGCGGAGAAAGGGGCCCTCAGGGAGAGCCAGCCTTGGGGATGGGGCCAGTCAGGACCGGAGAAGGGTCGAAATGGCAGGGAATGAATGAGTGAATGTATGAATGAATGAACAGCGTCGGTGGCGGAGGGGCGGCGGTGGAGCATGGGAAGTGATCCCCGGGGCGGTGCACTCCACGGCCCGGATGCCAAGTTCGGACCCCTGAGAAGCATCCTGCCCTAGCGAGCACCTCGCAGCCCCAGGGGAGGCGCCGGGTCTGCTCAGCGCAGCGCAGCCCTGGACCCGAGCCCGCATTCCGGAGGCAGGGAGGTGCCTGGCCCGTGGGCAGAAGGCATCCAGGTGTTGCGCCCCCCCAACAGCAGCAACAGCAGGCTCTCGCAGCAGCCTCCGGGATCCCTGAACCCGGTCCCCGGGCCGCCACCCTTACCTGCCCGCCTCGGTAGCCTCGCTCCGGCTCAGGGCGGTCATTGCTGCTCCTTAGAACCGGAGCCTGCGGCCGCGCTCGGGACCCAGCGCCCTCCGGCCACGCCCACTCCTGGGAAGACACGCCCCCTCGCGCCCCATTGGCTGCTCGCGCGGGACGGGTCCAGCTCATTGGCCAAGTCTCCTCCCATCCACACTGCTAAGTGGGACTCAAAACTGGGCAGATCCTCCCGGGTATAAGGCGAAAACTATGAGGTCGCGGAAGCCAGGGCTTGGGTCTGTACTTACTGTCTCTCACATCCGAGGGCCTCTGCCCCTTGGGCGCTTCCTTTCTGTCGTCTTTGTGGCTCCTTGCCCTCGCCAGGAAATGATTCGTGCCCTCCCCTCAATATACGGTCCACAGAGGTTCACCTTCTCCATTACCAGAGGGTTTGGAACACAGGATCCAGAACTACGTATGCAGTCTCCCAAACACGCTTTTTAATTTTTATTTTTAAGCAGAAAATGAATGAGTACGCCAGGGCCTCTTGCCACTGGAAACGGAACACCCAGATGTACGTGCCATTTTGTGCACTTGATCCCAGGACTTCAGGCTTTGCAAGCAAGCACCTTTAACTGCTTTAAGAAAAATTTAAAAGTATTCCTAGGGCTGGAGAGATGGCTTAGCGGTTAAGGCGTTTGCCTGCAACGCTAAAAGATCCTGGTTCGATTCTCCAGGACCCACGAGAGCCAGATGCACAAAGGGCGCATGGATCTGGAGTTCATTTGCAGTGGCTGGAGGCCCTGGCGTGCCCATCCTCTCTTTCTCGCAAATAACTAAATAAAATATATTTTAAATATATATGTGTGTGTGTGTATTCTTAGGCCAAAGGACCCAGGTTCAACTCTCCAGGACCCACATAAACCAGATGGGCAAGATCTGGAGTTCGTTTGCAGTGGCTAGAGGTCCTGGCGTGTCCATTCTCTCACACACAAATATTTTAAGTATTTTTATTTGCAAGCAGAGGAGACAGAATGGCTCTAAGTGGGTACTGGGGACTTTAACACTGGTCTTTAGGCTTTGCAGGGTGAACCACTAATCTCTCCAGCCCTTACTTGCAAACAGATTGAGAAGAGACGGAATGGGTGCCCAAGCCTCTTTGTGTATCTGACTTTACGTGGGTATTGGGGAATGGAACATGAGTTATTAGGCCTTGCAGGCAAGCACCTTAACCGTTAAGCGACCTCTCTAGCCTGTTTGAAAAAATGCCTCTTGCCGCTGCAGATAATTACACCACTCTGTGTTTCTGGCTTTACTTTAACCATGATCTCTCCAGCACTCCCTCCAACTTTTTTTTTTTTTTTTTTTTGGTTTTTCGAGGTAGGGTTTCACCCTAGTCCAGGTTGACCTGGAATTCACTATGTAGTTTCAGGGTAGCCTCGAACTCATGGCGATCCTACCTCTGCCTCCGGAGTGCTGGGATTAAAGGCATGCGCCACCACACAACCCAAACAAGCTTTTAAGGGTGCCTGCCTCGAGACTAAAAACAGGGAAGAGCAGGCATTGGAGCTCAGCGGCTGGTGGGGACCTGACAATGAACTAACTGGGCAGTGAGAACAGGTCTTACTTCACAACTCCTCTGATCCTACCATCAATCACTTCATTCTCAAGAGTGGTCAGGAGAGGAGGAGGGCACAGGCCTGACTTGGTCCCAACCTCTCCCCCACCCCACCCGTAGTCTTGCTGTATCATCGTAGGAGGGCATCTAACAAGGAGCCACTAGAGGCTGTCCATAAACTCTCTGGGACTAGAACCTTCTCAAGTGCCCAGAACAGGAACTCATTCTACAGCGCCCTCTACTGGAGGCTAGACTAGCTAGTGCAAGTATCTTACAGAGGGACCTGCAACCTAGACACTCGCATTTTGCACAGCCCCACGCCTCAAAAGTGCTGAAAGGGGGCAGCAAACTTCCAAGGCGGTAAGCCGCGTCACCCCAGCCTCACAGACGGACAGGACTGAAAATCACTTATTTGGGAAGACCACAGCGTTCACTGGAGAGGGGGAGGCGCCCCAGGAGACACAGAGCTGTTGCCATTTTCACCTGCTTGGAGGGCAGGGTTCAACCACTTCCCCAGCAGAAAAGAGAGGAAACAGGTGCTTCAGCTGTTGTTTATTGACATACAGGTAGGCTCCATAGCAACAGGCCTCTGTAGATGGCTGCAGTGGTAGGGAAAACGGAAGGTGGAGTGTTCGTCTGCAGCGACAGCTGAGTGGAGTGTAGGAACAGAAGAGCAGAGTGCACAAGTGGGGGAGGCCAAGGAGGTTGGGGAAAGCTAGTATAGGCCAGGGCCAAAGTCTGTCTGCACCGAATCCCCAGCCCCTTGCCCTAAGCCCCTACTCTGGCTATTCTGACCAGGCCAGGGCAGGGTGTTCTCAAGGCAAGCACATTCTACAGGAACTGAACACAGTACGCAAAAGGAGACGATGTTGTCCTCTTGTGGTAAACTCTGGGGGAACTCCAGTCCTGTGTTCTTCCATTTCTGGCTTGGGTTAGGGCCAACACAGGACAGTCAGGCTCTGCACTGACCCCTGCACTAGACTAGCACAATCTAATAATGGCTATGTTTCAGACAGGAATCAATCTTCCCTGGTGTCCCAGCCCACCAGTGTCACACTACAGCCTGGAGCGAGCACTACAAGCGCTGCTGGCCTAATGGACGGGTTGGGGGAAGGGGATGGGGTGGGGACTGAAGAGGGGCAACAGGAGACCATCAGGGCACAGGCACTACACGCATGGTGTTGGTGAAACCAGAGCCAGGGCGCCACCCCGTCAGCACGATAACCACATCTCCTGTCTTGAAGAAGCCCCGAGCCTTGCCTGGAGAAGAAGAAAAAAAGAGAGGTTTGGTGAGTAAGTTGTGACACACGCTTGGGTCCCAACAATGGCCCATTACCTTCTCCTACCACAAGGTGGCGCCAGCCGCCCATTCCACACAAAGCTAATGGGAGGCCTCTGAACATCATTCAGTTGATGCTCTAGGAGTGGAGCACCTTGACTAAGGAAAACCTTTCATCCCATGACATCCTACCTCATACAAGGACAAAGACTGTACCACCCCACAGTGCAGTAGCTCCAGCTTTTTTTTTTTTTAATGGTCTATTACTCTATAACCCAGGCTGGCCCCCAACTCATGGCTATTCTCCTACCTTAGCCTCCTGAGCACAGGCCACAACGCCCAGCTTCTAGCCAATTTTATGTCCAGTAATGAGCAGGCAGCCCTCAAAATGGACAATGAATTAATTTTGCCTTTGGCTTCACACTGGGGAGGTGAGGAGAGGGGCTGACCCCTCTATCCTCCAGGGCTCAGGCTGAGGACTTCAGAGAATGACGGGATTTAGAGACAACATTCTCAGTAAAGAAGTGGCTGGGTCTGCATGTCCCATTTTCTTCTCTTCTTGTTTGGTTTTTTTTAGGTAGGGCCTCACTCTAGCCCAGGCTGACCTGGAATTCACTCTGTAGTCTCAGGGTGGCCTCAAACTCACACTGGACCTTCCTACCTCTGTGTCTCCCAGAGTGCTGGGATTAAAAGCGTGCACCACCACACCTGACAGCATGTTTTGTTTTCTAATCCCCAAATTCTTCAGGATTCCGGAATGCCAGTGCCATCCAGGATCCCAGTTACATACCAACATTCATGGCCAAGTTCACTCGGAGGTCTACATCCTCAGCCCAGGCATCCTGGACGGCATCCTTACACAGCACGGGGAAGATGCCCCGGTACAGATGGGCCTGACGAGCTGTCTGGGGGTTGCGCGTCACAGCAATGATGGGAGCGCGTGGGCGGTATCTGGCTACCTGGTGAGCACTCCTGAGGGAGGGAATGGGTGAGAAATCATTCAGCAGTGGCCTAGGAGCCTTTCAGGAAGCATTCAGGACCCTCACCCAGTAACTAACCCTCTAATGCAACCAGCTATGGCTAGACACCTGGTCCCTGGACACCCTTTAAGAACAGGGAATTGTCCCCCAAGTCCAGGGCAGTGCCTGACTTCGAGTGCTGTGTTACTGTTCACCCTCTGTGCCTTCCCATAGGCAGACAGTCCTAACACAGCAGGGGCAGCCTCACCTACTTACCCCACATGGCTATGGTTGGCAAAACCCCTCCCACACCCTAAACTCTTCCATCTGGCAAAGAAACAGCCCTGGCCCAACCTAAGGGCACCCAATTCCTCTAGCTGCCAGCCAACATCTGCAAGCCAAGCAGCACGTGTTCAGCTCCTGGTTCCTGATATGGGCAAACAACAGCAACAGAGTGACCAGCTCCTGGAAACGAGCAGTGGAAGGTGGCTGGTCAGCTATGCCCTCCTCACACCACAAGGTCCTGGGCCCTGAGACAGCCCCAACAGCCGAGCTCTGAACTCAAACCTGCTAGCAAGAAAAGTCTTAGAATTTCTATGACCTTAGAAATGTAGGTTGCTCTTTAGGAGGCAAGAACAGGTGTTGTACGGGAGCACTCAGCCCAGCCAGGCTCCTTGGAAGATAGGGAATCCACTGTGAGGTCCCTGTGCAACTGTATACTTAAGAGTTGCAGCTGTGTCTCGGGACCTTGCAGAAATAACTGGGCCCTGGCTAGCTCTGAGGACATGCAGCAGGTGACGGGCAATGAGGCACATTGTAGCAGAGAACATCCTGCTTCAGGATTGGCCTCTACACACAACCTTCTGGAGGAGCAGCTGCTCAAGTCAGGACCTGCTGAGTGAAATCCCAGAAGACTAGAGCTAAGAATAGCCAAATAGCAGGGATTGAACCTTTCCACAAAGGTCATCCCTAATGGCTGGAGCCGATGAGGTGCAGAATTGGCACAATAGATGTTACATCTTGGTTCTCCTAGATGCCACCACAGCTTCCTCAGTGCACGGGCACTGTCTCTCTCCTCTCCACCCTGTGCATAAGGCACAGGTCGGGGAGCACACTCTCAGACTAGAAGGAGGAGGGAGAAGATGATGTCCCAAGCTAGGAAGGGATCAAGTCCAAGATTAAACACAGGTCAGATAGAATTCACTATGTAGTCTCAGGGTGGCCTTGAACTCACCATGATCCTCCCACCTCTGCCTCCCCAATGCTGGGATTAAAAGCATGCACCACCATGCCCAGCTTTTTTTTTTTTTTTGCATTTTTCTTCTTTTTTTTTCCCTCCCTCTTTTCTTTTTATTTTTTTTTTTTTGTGTGTGTGTGTTTGAGATAAGTTCTCACTCTAGCTCAGACTAACCTGGAACTCACAATGATCCTCCTACCTCTGCCTATCAAGTGCTAGGAATAAAGGGGTGTGCCACTATACCCAGTCACATTATTCTTTCTAAATGAATTATAATAATATAATAATAAATATAATATAAAATATAATATAAAATATAATAATAAAAATATAATAAGACAGAGTCTTATTCTGTAGCCCAGACCGGCCCCATGGCAATTCTCCTACCTCAGCTTCCCAAGTATAGGGATGGTAGGCACTACCTACTATGCTCAAAGCTCCAAACTGAATAATTAAATATTTCTGTTTTTCCAAGATAGAGACGGTCTCACTCTAGCCCAGACTGACCTGGTACTCACTCTATAGCCTCAGGTTGGCCTTGAACTCACTGTGATCCACCTACCTCAGTTTCCTGAGTGCCAGGATTAAAGGTGTGTGCTACCACACCTGGCTCAAACTGAATTATTAAAAAAGCATATACAGAGCCGGGCGTGGTGGCACACGCCTTTAATGCCAGCACTTGGGAGGCAGAGGTAGGAGGATCGCCATGAGTTCGAGGCCACCCTGAGACTACATAGTGAATTCCAGGTCAGCCTGAACTAGAGTGAGACCCTACCTCCAAAAAACAAAAACAAAAAAGCATATATAATAACTAGAACAAGCAAAACTGGCCATCTGTTTGCTTCCAGTTGACGGTAAGGCCATGAATTTGCTGGAGCCAAATTGCTGCTCAGAGGCCACTGGGTCCAAGGGAGGTCTTCCCTATAGGGTTGGTGTGGCAGATGGAAAGGGGTCTTACCTTGGCCCAATGCCACCTGAACACCATTTCAATGCATTGCTCCGGGACCCCTAAGGAGAGGTTCCACAGAGCAGCGCATCCCCAGGGAGTCACTGCCGCCTCCTACCTGCCAGACTTGGTGAGGACGATAATGGCCCCACTGCAGCACTTGAAGGAGGCCTCCACGGCACCCACGGCGGCAGCTTCTGTGGGGTCGCTGGTAATGGGCGCCAGGCGGCGGAGCTCCTCAAACAATTGCAAGTGATAGATGGCAGCCTCTGCCTCGCGGGCAATCTAGGGGAGCAATATCCGTCCAGAGGGACGAGGGGAAGGGGGGGACACAGGGCTTTGTCAGAGCTTTGCCACCAAAGGGAGAGGAAGGGAGGAGTCACAGACAGCTGGGAAGGAATATATCCCTGGGCAACAAAGACAGAAGAGCCCAATCATGAAGAGGTCTTGAAATGAACAAGATCAAAATAGGAACCATCCTGCACCGGGTGCCTGTGACGTCCACTGTGCCCACAGAACAAAGGACCCCTGGGTCCTGCCCTATCATGACCTCCCTGGCTGCCTTTCTGTAGCTGGAGAGAGAGGCTGCACTCTGGCCCAGGTTCAGGGCTGGCCCGGTCGCCTTCTCCTGGAATGCCTGCAGCAAGAAGCTGTTATCCTACAGTGATACCTGCCCTCAGGGCCCTACCTGCCAGACTCCGTCAGAACTATCAAAGCTGCCGCTAAACACTTATAAGAAGCCTCCACGCTGCCCATGGCCATGGCCTCCATGAAGTCTGTGGAGTGCCTGGAGCCTCGCACAAGTTCTTCAAACAGCTGGCGGTGGAACATGGCTGCCTCAGCCTCCCGAGCTATCTGTAAGGTTTCGGGGAAGGAGGGGCGAGGAAGAGGGATGAAGGAGGAGAAACAGGAGAGGAGACAACACATGGAAAGACAGAAGGGGAATTAATCAGAGGAAGGCATCCTTCGGTTAAAGCTGTCCTTCAGGCAGATGCAGAGGCAGGGTGGTAACAAGTCCACATGCCCGTAGGGGTGGGGTGGGGGTGTAAGGAGTGTCTCAGTCACGTGGGATCCTCCTGCCTCAGCCTCCCAAAGTACTGGGATTATAGGTGTGTACTACACCTGGCTGAAGAATGCTTTTTGGAGTGGGCAATAGAAGAGGATTGTAGTGATTGGGCTCTAGGACCCTGGCATGGGAACATGCCCAGTGGAGCCTGTATCATTTCCTAACAGGACCTGACCACGCTGCCTCGTGCCATAGCTTACAGGAAGGAACAGGTCCTCCCCTCTTCACATGGCTGTCTGTGGTAGGATTTCCAGCTTGACTTGTGTACACACACACACACACACACACACACACACAGAGCAAGGGCTCATTCATCCATAGCACTGACACTGTAAAGTGGTGGAGTGGCTCAGGAAAGCTGCATGTCACAGAAGACAAAGCCACACTGTATAAATAATAGAGTCCTAAGCAGGACAGGGGACACTGGCTAACTTGAAAGGGCATCCTGAACAGCCATGTGAAGAGACAGGTGCCTGTGGAAGCATGCAGGAGTGTTTTAATAAGACTAATTAAAATCCAATAATTACAACAGTCACAAGAAAGCCATTGAGTTATTTACAGATCACCTGCTCAGGTAACACCAGGAATTAGAAAGAAAACTTAAGCTTTAGAAGGTTATAATGCAATTGCTACTGTCTTAGTAAGTGATGGGTAAGGGGAGGGATTGATAATGTCATCTTATTAATTTGACAGTCTAAGCAGGTGTGTGGCAGGTCTTACTGGGTTAAAATTATTCTTTTTGGTAAGAATAGCGTGCATGCAGCCCACAGGACACGGGACATGAACAGGAGACAGAACTGTACCTGGCATTGCCTAGCGCTTAGTTATAGGTCATGGACTGCATCAGTTAGACATGGGAGGAAGCAGTGAGCAGTTAGGGGGAGAAACTGTCCACGGTGTTAACTGATGACAGAGGAAGAGGCTTGTACCCCTGAAGGGGAAGCCATGGCCTGACCCAGACCCCATGACTTATCTTCCAAGCAGTGCCATGCAATCCCAGCCTTGGAGTTCTAGGTGTCTGTCTACACATACAGGAAAGACGAGGCATGAAAGAAAGGATATGGAATTCACAGCTAAAGCTGACCCCAGTAGTCACCTGTCCCCACCTGCTGCTAGATAAACGATGGTGCCTGCAGGAGTCAGCAAACCTGGTGTCAAAGCCACACTTATCACCACGTGACTTTATCTACATTACTGAGGCATGAAGATTACATCAATGTGCATAGGGCCTTATCTGGCATTTAATAAGAGAAGTTAATTGTTTATTGCTAAGACTATTATAATTATATAAACCTCAATCAAGTCCACTTTAGGACATGGTCTTGAAAGGTTGTAACTTACTTGCTCAAAGATATAAATTTTAAAAAAAAATGAGTCAGTTGGGTTGCAGGCTTCAGTTAACCAAGTCAAGATCAGCCGCCATCCTCCCACCTTTGAGGCTAGGAGGTCACAGACTTCCTGGCAAGATAATTAGAGATGGGGGACACACCCAGGAGGGCACCTGCTCTGGAGGTGACATGCTGAAGGCATATGGTTTCCTGGGAGAGAGAAATCACCTCCCTGTCACAGGCATCTGTGGCAAGGAGCCAAGAGCACTGGTCTCTGACAGGAATTGTCTCACATTCCGGGTGAGGTGCCAGGCCAGGCTGCACAACATCCCAAGAACACATTATTAGATAAGTTCACCTTAGAAACTCCAATAACAGAATAGACTGCAAAGGAAAAAAAGCAAGATGCCAGCCTAGAGTGTGGTTTTCCTTTTTTTTTTTTTTAATTTAAATTTGGGGACTTATGGGAGCTGGGGTCACACAAAGGGTAGGGCTCTAGCCCAGGCCAACCTGGAATTCACTCTGTAGTCTCAGGGTGGCCTTGAACTCAAAGCGATTCTCCTACCTCTGCCTCCCAAGAGCTGGGATTAAAGGTGTGCGCCACCACACCCGGCCGGTAGGGGTCTTTTTGCTAGCTAAGAAGGGGATAAAGGCTGGAGAGATGGCTTAGTGGTTAAGGCACTTGCCTGCAAAACCACCAGGTTTGATTCCTCAGTATCCATGTAAGCCAGATGCACAAGGTGGTGCATGCACCTAGAGTTTGCCTGCAGCGGTTGGAGGCCCTGACATGCCCATTCTCTCTATCCACTTCTTTCTCTCTCAAATAAGTAGAATATAAAAAAAATTTCAAAAGGGGGATGGAAACTGACCTAGAAGAGCCTGAGAAAGTTAATCTACAGCATAATTACCCCTGAGTTAACTCTTCAGGAAACCCTAGGGGAGGGTCACACAGGGGCGTCTTCAGCCCAGAAGCAGTCAGGCAAAGGACCATGGCTAAACTGAATCTTTACTAAGGTCTCATTCTGTAGTCTTTCAAACCCTTAACAATCCTGAGTACAAGACTTACAGCGGTCATGAGCCACCTCATCCAATCAGAACTGGACCTTAAAATTCATTCCCAAGAGGAAAAAACAAAACAAAAACAGTTGTCCCCTCAACTCTTCCAGATTCCTAGCCCGTCTGTCTGTATTTGTAGCCCTGCCTCCAGTCACTTAGCCCTACTTTTGGTCTGGCACAGCAAGGCAGGTCCCATGCCACAGATACCATGCAAGGCCAGCTCAGTGTGGAGACAGCCACCAGCAGAGAAGCATTGGTCTGTGGGACCAGCAGGGGGAAATCAAACCAACAGGACACGCCCTTTGTCTTTTTCGAATAAAGCAGAGGGTACCCAGGCCCTCTGGACTGTCCAGAGAAGGAACAGGGCAGACTCTGTCCTGGAGTAACCCAGAACATTGAAGTCCCGACCAGAAGTGGGCTGTGTCATGATGCCCCAAGAGGAGCAGGTTATCGGAGGCAGTGAAGGCAAATCACAAACATCCAAGAAAGCACCCCACCACCCCTGCACACACAGCACATCACTCTTGTTGCTGTGGCTTTGGGCGAGCTGAGAAACTACGGGTAAGAGAGCTCTGTGGCAGCCTGCCTAGACCCTGCCTAGGGCTTACCAGGTGCTGCATGCGCACAGCCTCCAGAGGGTAGTCCCCTTTGGCTGTTTCTCCGGATAGCATGATGCAGTCAGCTCCATCCAGGACAGCGTTAGCAACATCGCTGCCCTCAGCCCGGGTGGGGCGGGGCTTCTTGATCATACTTTCCAGCATCTGGGAGGGGGCAGAGCAATGATGAGAAACGGCCTGGGCCGTCTTCAGAGAAAAGTATATAAAGCTGATGATGCACAGGTTGTGTGGGGGAAAGGGTGAGCGCGCTAGGAGGAGCACTGAGCATGCGCAGGAGGAGGGGCGGGGCACATACCTGTGTGGCGCAGATGACGGGCTTCCCAGCTCGGTTGCATCGCCCAATCATCATCTTCTGAGCAAGGAAGACTTTCTCTGCAGGAATCTCAATGCCCAGATCACCTCGGGCCACCATGATCCCATCGCTGGCCTCCAGGATCTCGTCAAACCTGACAGAGAAAGTGGGCATATGGAACAGCGGCCACCGCCAACAGGTGGGAAGCTTTCCTGGGATTCCCGACTTGATGTTTCTGTAGACTGTAAACATGGGTTGCACAGAGGTGATGGGCAGGGCAACTCCAGAGGTCTGTTCAGAAGCCCCATGGGCTCATCTCTGCTTCATCTGCATCTCATTACTTCTCTTCAATCTCCACTCTCTAATGGGCTCTTTAAGCAAGAAAGAGAGCCCAAGGCTGGCTGGCTGGCTGGCTGTTCGGGACACAGAAGTGCGTGGCCTCATTTAGCCATGGATATAAGAGTCACCATCTTGAGGTGGTTCCCTTCCAACTTGCTGAAGACCTAGAGCCAGGGTCTACCAGCACCTATGGCTTCTGTGGAAAGCAGTGGGGAATTCCAAAATGCCTAGTATGAAAGACACAAAGCTAAGAACAGTACAGTCACAGGGTGGGTACGCATACCTTCTCAGACATCCAAGGAGGTTTGGGGTTTTAACCATGCCAAATTGAGGCTCTAATAGAAGCCAAGGAAGAGCAGGTTGGCTGCCCTATTCTGCCTGTCTCGTGAGAACTGGGCAATGGATCAGCTGAGCCAGAACCATGTAGAGAGCTCTCTAAATAAAGACCAAGGTACGAGCATGCCCAAGCTTCCACAGGGGTGGTGGGCAAAAATTAATTCCAGCCCATGGTCCTCTATCTCCCCACTCTAGCACACATTCAAGAGTTAGACGAAAGCCAGGTGTGGTGGTGCACGCCTTTAATCCCAGCACTTGGGAGGCAGAGGTAGGAGGATTGCCATGAGTTCGAGGCCACCCTGAGACTACATAGTTAATTCCAGGTCAGCCTGAACCAGATTGAGACCCTACCTTGCAAAACCAAAGAGTTACACAATGGCCCCAGATCCTGGAGCTGTGACCCAGCCCACTCTACCACTGGTCCAAGGCCTGTACATGGAGCAGGGTCAAGTTCTCTGAGCATCTCCATTACCTTTGCCTTTTCTTTTTGTTTGGGTCTCGCTCTAGCCCAGGCTGACCTGGAATTCACCATATATTCTCAGGCTGGCCTCGAACTCACAGCATTCCTCCTACCTCAGCCTCTCAAGTGCTAGGGTTAAAGAGTGCGCCACCATGCCTGGCTGGTTTTGCTCTTTAAATCTGAAATGCTTTCTAGGTCCCTATCTACGATGCTCCAGTTCCATGGGTCTGGACTAAAGGGGGCTCCATGGATCTACCTGCGCACGCCTTCGTGGTTCTCGATCTTGCTGATAATCTTGATGTTCTTCCCTTTCTCGCCCAGGACCTTCCTAACCTCATGCACATCGGCCGCCTTGCGGATGAAAGACGCGAACACCATGTCCACATCCTGCTCCACCCCAAACTTCAGATCCTGGATGTCCTTTTCCGACACAGCGGGCAGGTCCACAGCTGCCCCAGGAAGGTTCACACCCTTTTTGCTGCCCAGGGAGCCGCCATTTTCCACCTCGGTCACCAGGAAATCAGCACCTGTATGAAATGGAGCAGGTGGGGGAAGCAGAGCAATGAGCGCACATTCCCCACTGGTAGCCCCCCCAAAAGGCAAGTACCAGGGGCTTTGATCTTTCCCCAGATCAGTAGTTTATTATTTTTATTCATTTGAGGCAGAGAAAGTTAGAGGGGTGGGAGCCAATATATATGGAGAATGGGCACACCAGGCCCTCTAGCCATTGTAAACAAACTCCAGACACATGCGCCACCTTGTGCATCTGGATTTACTTGGGAACTGGGGAATTGAACCCAGGTCCTTAGGCTTTGCAGGCAAGCACTTTAACCATTGAGCAATCTCTCTCCAGCCCTCGGCGGAGTAATTTGGAAAGCAGCATGCTGTGGGTTCTAAAGAACCATAAGCAAGACTTTACCACTATTACCACAGGACTGCCAATAAGTCTCACCTGTAAGTTGGAATAGAATAATAACCCCTACCCATAGGTTGTTTACAAATCTAAGCATATTGCTATGTGGTGGCTCATCCCCAGAATCACAGCATTTGCTAGGTAAAGGATCATGAGTTCAAGTTAGTCTATGTAGTAAGCTCAAGACCAGCTTATATACATGAGACACTTGACCTCCTCAAAAAATAAATAAATAACCATAAACTGTTTACAGCAGTTCAACTTTAGTGATAATTCCCACACAGGAGTCTTGAACATGACATGTTGAGAAAAGACAGAAGGGGGCTGGACAGATGGCTTAGCAGTTAAGGCGCCTGCCTGCTAAACCTAAGAACCCGGTTCCAATCTCCAGGTCCCACGTTTAGCCAGATGCAAAGTGATGCAAGGGCACACTTGACTACAAGGGGGCGCATGCATCTGGATTTCATTCGCAGGAGCTGAGAGACTGCTGGCGCGCCCATTCTCTATCTGTCTCCCTCTCCCTCTGTCTCTCCTGGTCTCTCTCTCCAAAAATAAAAAAATTTTTAAAAAGACAGAAGGAAGCAAGCAGAAAGTCAAAAGCAAAGATGGGGGTGGGACAAGGAGATTGCTTAGGAACTAAAGATGCTTGCTCCCAAGCCTGCTGCCTGGAGTTCAAATCCCCAGCATATAAAATGACACATGCACCAGCAACCCAATGTACCAAAGGCAGTGGATGGGGGAATCTAGCTGTTCCCCTTTACCCAGTGGCAAAACAAGGGAGACCCCAGCAAACAAACATCATGAGTTATAGGAATTCCAGAGGATGGATAGACTTTGCCACCCAAGCTTCTTTGTGACAGAACTGTAGGACAGACATGCTTTTATGCCATTTGCCCCTGATCCCAGCACGTACCTTTCTCCTTCACCTGCAGTGAAATGAGCCCATCATCCACATAGATCTTGCTGCCCACCTCCACCACCTTGCAAATATTCTTATAGTCCAGCCACAGGATGTTCTCGTCACACTTCTCCATGTAGGCGTTATCCAGTGTGATCTTCAGGGTGGCTCCCTTCTTCAGCTCCACCTCCGCAGTGCCGCTCTGCGGACAAAGAGCAAGTGAGCCTGCATGCCACAAAAGCCAGCCCCTCAGACAGGCATGGAAAAGCTCTTTCCTCCAAGGACAAGGCTCAGACCTCAGCTGTAATTAACAGGAATTTTTTTTCTTGCTGGACATGGTGGCACATGCCTTTAATTCCAGCACTCAGGAGGCTGAGGTAGGAGGATCAATGTGAGTTCGAGGCCAGCCTGAGGTTTCCTCTGTGACACTACTTCCTAGCAAGGCAGGAAAAAAACCACTTCTTTTCTTTCTTTGGTTTATCGAGGCAAGGTCTCGCTCTAGCCCAGGCTGACCCGGAATTCACTACGTAGTCTCAGGGTGGCCTTGAACTCACGGCAATCCTCCTACTTCTGCCTCCCAAGTGCTGGGATTAAAGGCGTGCGCCACCACGCCTGGGAAAAAACACACTTCTTTATAATGATGAATCAAAAGCCTTCTGAAACATAGCACCCAGGTAGGCAGATGAGAGGTTGAGCTCCTGAGCCACTTGCTTTGAGTCCTCCCGATTTTGCTGTCCCAGGATACTCACGCCTTTGATGAGCCCCGTCCGGATCTCAGGCCCCTTAGTGTCTAGAGCCACAGCAACTGGCCGGTAGAGGATGGGGTCAGACGCGAAGCTTTCTGTGGCCGTGCGTACATTCTTGATGGTCTCTGCATGGTACTGGGAAGAAGAAAGGGAGATGAAATCAAAGTGTCCTCTGCACTTCACTCCAACCCCAGAGCCAAAACTTTAGGCTAGGAAAAGCCTGTCAAAATTCTAGACGGTCCTCCATTATCTAACTTCACTGTCATCCAACCATCCACCTTGGATGGCATCCACCTCCTTAGCTTTAAAGACTTCTACCATATACCAACTCATCCCAGAGCAAATCTTGGGAACTTTTTCAGAAGAATGCCACCAAAATCCACTAAAGGCATGGGCATGAACACACGTCACCGTAAAAGTAGCTGTGTCCCTTCACATGATTTACTAGTGTTAGGATTCAAATACCCTCAGCAAATAAAGCCGATTAGCACAAAGGACTCAAAACGTGTGTCTGGAGAAGTCGGCCCTTGGCAGCTGGTATCAGGTTCCGTGCTTTTCCCTCTATTGATCCCAACTACAATTCAAACTCCAAGTTATTGACTTAAGCTAACAGTGGTCCAAGGTAAACAGCTCATCACTACGGTTTTGCAGACCTGGTTTCTCAATCAGTTTCTAGAGCCTGGTCCACTGAAGGACAAGGAATAGGGACATGTGCTCAGATGCCTGTCTCTGGAGGAAGGAACTGCCTTGTAGCTGTTCTCCACTAATCACGGCTACACTCTTCCCTGAGTCCTTTCCCTTTCACTTTTTAAAAAACCTGCCATGACTAAAAAGGGCCTGAGGGCCAAGCTAAAAAAAAAAAAAAACTTTAGGAGTGCAATCCATGTGGCCCCGATGATCACAAGGCATTTATTTAATCATTTAATTCAGCATTTATGGGCCTTGTCCCGTAAGCACCTGTGTTCATGAGAGCAGGCCTGTTATCTATAGGAGGCTGGGGCGGAACTGGAATTAGAACTTCACCTCCAAGGACAAGTGCTGCCTGAAGCGTGTCAGCTTCCAAGTCAGATATACTCTACAGTAAGTCTTCATTGTAAGTCATAAAACCTTCCATCTCAAGTCAGCAACAGCACAAAATACAATACAAAGTGGAGAAAAAATATTGGATTTTGTCCCTCTTGATTCAAGGTCTTGTTACATAGTCCAGAGTAGCCTGGACCTCACGTTCCCACTGCCGCCACCCCTAGAGTGCTGTGATTAGAAGTGTGGCCACCACATTTGGCTAGTAGTTAAGTTTTATTTATACTTTGTGTATCTTATTTATTTCTTTAAATTTTTTTTATTTATTTATTTGAGAGAGAGAGAATTAGTGTGCCAGGGCCTCCAGCTATTGCAAATCAACTCCAGATGCATGTGCTACCTTGTTCATCTGGCTTATGTGTAATGGCTTATGGAGAATCGAACCTGGGTCCTTTGGCTTTGCAGGCAAGCGCCTTAACCACTAAGCCATCCCTCCAGCCCTATGTGTGTCTTTAATGACTGCCTTTATTACTGTCTTTATTACTAAACTGCTCCATCAAGTTTCAGCACTATTTTGACCACAGCACCATAGGTGCTGGTTTCAAAGAACACAGTGGGGTGATATCCATACTTCTCTCAACTCTAGAAAAGTGTCACATTTGGCCTCAGCTTTGAGAGGGGAGCTCCATCTCAGTCACTTTCTCAGCTTCTCATGGTCTGCTCATATTTTCCATTTCTTGTATAATTTATTTCTTCCCTTGCTGGGTGTGGTGGCACACGCCTTTAATCCCAGCACTTGGGAGGCAGAGGTAGGAGGATCGCCAAGAGTTTGAGGCCACCCTGAGACTACAAAGTGAGTTCCACGTCAGCCGGAGCTAGAGGGATGGCCTACCTTGGAAAAAAAAACATATATTTCTTCCCAGAAAACAAGTCAATCTCACCTCTACTTATAGGAATTAAGTTACAAGCCTTTCTTAAATTTTTTTCTTTTTGTTTTTTAATTTTTCAAGGTAGGGTCTCACTCTAGCCCAGGGTGACCTGGAATTCACTACATCATCTCAGGGTAGCTTCAAACTCATGGTGATCCCTCCTATCTCTGCCTCCCAAGTGGTGGAATTAAAGGCATGTGTCACCACATTCAGCTCTTTCTTAAAATTTCTAATAAATAGGAACTACTGTCTTTCCTATTCATAGTCTTATTTATACTTTTTTTTTTTTTTTTTTTTTGAGGTAAAGTTTTGCTCTAGCCCAGGCTGACCTGGAACTCACTCTGTATTCTCAGGGTGGCCTCAAACTCCCGGTGATCCTCCTACCTCTGCCTCCCGAGTGCTGGGATTAAAGGTGTACGCCACCACACCTGGCTGCTTTTTTTTAAAAAATAGGATTGGGGCTAGAACCCAGGGTCTTGTGCATGCTAGGCAAGTGTTGTACTCTGCAGCAACACCTCAGCCCAACAGCCTCACTTTCCTGACCAGACTTCTCAATTTTTCTGTTTAACTCTTTTTTTCCTCAAGAAAAAAAAAATCAGTTCTCAGCCAGGCATGGTGGTACACACCTTTACTCCCATTACTTGGGTGGCAGAGATAGAAGGAATGTGACTGTGAGGTCAACCTGAGACTACACAGTGAATTCCAGGTCAGCCTGGGATAGAACAAGACCCTACCTTGAAAAATCAAAATCAGTTCTTGGCTTAATTTGTCAAATTTACTTTCTATTTTATTAAGCTATACCTTCGTAAGATCAATTCCTTTTCATAAATCCTTCAAGCAGGTTGTTTTTGTGTGGTTCTATTTTGTGCAGCAATAGGGCTTGATCCCAGGGACTTGCTCATACTAGGCGAATGCTCTACCACTGAGCTATACCTCAGCTAAATATGCAACTTTAGTCTCAGAGATGTAAAATCATGTGCATCACAATAACAATTAGATGGGAAGATATTATATTAAACTTCTCTGTAGGGTTCTTTCTTGACACGTTTCTGTGAGGCCCTGTGGACAATTGTGCCCTTACTGGCGCATGATCAAATGGCGATGACAGCATATGTAGGTGCCAATCTTGTAGGAGGCTCTAAATTTAGGCTGTGTAAAAGTCAGGATTTTCTGGCAGTGCTATGCTCTAGCACTGCATGTCCTGCAGAACATGCACCCACGTGAACCACCAACCAGAGATAGTGTGCCCAAGCTGCCCAGACACCAGATGCAGCCAGTACATCTCTCTATTGGGAAAAGCCATCAGTCCTCTCAGGAGCAGGTAAAACTCCAAAACAGAAAAATCATGTCCCAGCTCCTACGAAGGTGACTATGAAAGAAATCCTTGATCTGTAGTCAGACCACAGCATTCACATCACATGACATTAGAACAGGTGAGTTTCTAAGACCTTGTGGGGGATAAACTCACTATGATGGGGGGTGGAGGGAAGTTCTCAATTCCAATCTAGGAATAAGATTCAAAGTACAGATAATCTCCAAATGCCAGCCCCTGTCCAGCAGGTGCAGCAGATCTGACTGGCCCTGCCATTTCAGAGCTGTGCGGTGTTACTTTACTGGATGGAAGAAGACATAAAGTCTACTTAAAGGTCAGCACCTCACTATTTCTGCTCCTGCTCACTGGAGACTGCGTGGACTCACATAGCACAAGGACTGTGGTCAGCCACTGGTCACTGCTGTTTCTAGTGCTGTGTTTAAGCTAACACTTCTAATTCCTGTGTCCGGCTGAGAGCCAAGGAGCTTTGGGGGAAAAAAAAAAAAAGATCACAGTGTGTTAACAGCAATAGATCTTTTTGTTTGTTTGGCCAAGGTAGGTAAAGAGTGTATTCATTTTTTAAAAAAAATATTTTGTTTATTTATTTATGGGGGGGGCACATAGAGGGAAAATGGGCATACTAGGGTCTCTAGCCCCTGAATGTAGCTTTATGTGTGTCCTGGGGAATTGATTCAGGGTCCTCCAGCTTTGCAAACACGTGCCTGCTAAACCATCTCTTTTTGTTTGTTTTTGAGACAGGGTCTTGCACTATCCTCAAACTCCTAAGTATCCCAGGCTGGCCTTGAACTCATGATTCTTCTCTTGCCTCAGACTATACCACTGCACCCGGGAGGGATGTATCTTCCCATGCCTAGGTTCTTAGTGGACTAGCTCTGCCCCCACCCCCACTGACCTTTGGGGATCAGACTTCTGCCAGGCCATAGGCTGTTTATGGACCATGAACGAGGGGGATCTAGGATGAAGAATCACGTTCCAGAAAGGAGGGATTCGCTCCTTGAACTGCTACTCCTGAGGATTTATTTTTAGTCCAAACTTAACTCCCAAAGGCCAAAGGGCAACCCCTCATGATGACGTCACAGGGGAACCTTTTCTTTACTCCAAACAAGCTTAAAAGCTGAGAACGAAGTGTCTCGCTCCCCCGTCAATGCCAATGTGAAATCCCATAGTCGAGCCTAAAGGTTTTTTTTTTTTTTTTAAAGGTAGTCTCTGGGCTGGAGAGATGGCTTAGTGGTTAAGGTGACTGCCTGAGAAGCCTAAGGACCCAGGTTCAATTCCCCAGTACCCACATAAGCCAGATGCACCACCGGGTGGCACATACATCTGGAGTTCCTTTGCAGTGGCTGGAGGCCCTGCACCACCCATTTTCTCTCTTCCTTTGTGTCTTTCTCGCTCTAAATTTATTTTTTAAAAAGGCAGTCTCTGTGCCTCAGGCACCCTCTCTCTCCTCAACCACAGCCTTTAATAGGTTTGCTTTAAACTTGGAACAGTCTTTCAACAGCTGCTATCTGGCTCCTGACAAGTCAGGCCAGCTAATAAATAACCCTAGCTCAAACACATCCATACCAGCTGCAAAGGAGCAGTGCTGACTGGCTGTTTTAATACAGTAGAACCCCTGGGCAGGGAACACAATGCTGATGGAATAGGGTATCAGATACAGTGCATCAGACTTGATCTTTGATTTACAATAGTGGAAACCCTTCTCCGGGGCCTGCCCACTCATCCTTAGCCAGAACCAGGACAGAATCGATTTTTTGGTTGCCCTTTCAATTCACCAGAACCATCAGCAAACCCTGCGGCAGGAGAGTTAAGTGCTTTGGCCAAGACACGCAATGGCCTAGGGGTTTCCAGCAGAAACCTTCAACACCTTCCTTTTCCTTTGTGAGGACTAAATGTTACCTAGGTATGTGAGAGAGCCTTGGAGTGTGACAAAACAGGCCTTGTTTTTCAAGCAGACTTGGCCAGTAGAGGGAAGGAAGAGAATAAGGATGGGCTAGTACAACGTCCCATTCACTGAGAAACCTGGACTTGTCTGGTCTACCATGACTAATGAACACCAAATCCTGTTCCCCATTGCCTCTAAGCACCCCAGTGTTCCTGCAGCCAGCCAAGGCTCACCTCATGACTTCCATGAGAGAAGTTCAGACGAGCCACATTCATTCCAGACTTAATCATCTCCTTCAACATCTCCACGGATCGGGAAGCAGGGCCTGGTAGAAAACATTTGAAAACCGTGAGGTGGAAAGACATGATATTCCATTAAGAAAACATTCAGTTTGCTTCATCTTTAATTTTCCCTAAACACTTCTTCCCCAATTGCCAAGTCTTTCAAAAGTCCCTAAGAGGCCACTAATGGGCTGGGGAGATGGCTCGGTAGTTAAAGGTGCTTTCTTCCAAAGCCTGCCAGCCTAGGTTTGATTCCCCAGCATCCATATAAAGACAAATGCACAAACTGGCATATGCATGTAAAGTTTGTTTGCAGTGATAAGAGGTCCTGGAGTGCCCATTCTCTTTGTCTCAAATAAATTTAAAAAATAAATTTTTAGCTGGGTGTGGTGGCATATGCCTTTAATCCCAGCACTTGAGAGAGGCAGGATTGCTGTAAATTCAAGGCCACACTAAGACTTCATAGTGAACCAAAAATCCCTCTAAACCTTACCCAGTGCAGAAAACAAAGCAAAATACTTCCCTTTTTAGGACATTTGTATGTGTATGGGTGCATGCATCCATGACATGCATGCACATGGTGGTCAGAAGTCCACTTCAAGGTACCCTGCCGTTGGCTCTACCTGCACTGCCACAGGTACATGCATGCACCACTTTGTGCTTCGGACTGAGCTCTGGATCTGGCAGACTTGCAAGACAGTTTCCCCTCCATACTAATTCTTTCTTTTCCCCCCCAAGGGAGGGTCTCACTCTAGCCCAGGCTGACCTGGAATTCACTATGTAGTCTTAGGGTGGCCTCAAACTCATGGCAATCCTACCTCTGCCTCCTGAGTGCTGGGATTAAAGGCGTGTGCCACCATGCCCGACTCATGCTAATTCTTAATTATTTTTTAGTTGCCAACTACTTTGACAGCTGTCACACCAACCCTACATACAACATTTTACAACGCTAATTATGACCTTGGTTTCCTTAAGAATCCATACAAAACCTTGCTTGCAACATGGACTAGCTGGGATACTTAATCCAACAATGGTGAGTGGAGCCCCCACTTGGGTGGCAGCATTGCACCTACTCACCAATAGTACAGATGATACCAGTGTTCCTGGCAGTGATGGGGGCTGAGTCAATGTCCAGACGGCACATGTGCTCCAAGAACGTGTCAGCCATGGCTGCATGCAGCTGCTGGGTCTGAATGAAGGCAGTCCCGGCTTCGCTGTGAGGCTTCGGCATGGTGTCTGAGATCCTGGATCCAGGGGAATTAAGGGGAGAGTTATCAGTCTGAGAAGAGCTTAATAAGCCACTTGGCACGGAAGGTCGATTCCTGCTTACACATTAACCTAATAACCATGCTCTGTGAACAAGCCACAGGCTTGACATGCGCCGGTTATGTGGGTGCCCCTCAAATTGGGCAAAGGGCTTGAGTGATCGTGAGCAAATGGGAAAGATCTTAAAACTTCCTACTAATGCATGGACTTCCCAGGGAGCCGATACAAGCAGGCCCCGACACGGGCCACCATTTACTTTGACAGCTTTCACACCAACCCTACATATAGCATTATGTGACATGCATTGAAGGAACTTCCACAGAAGCAAATTGTGACCAATCTTCCAGTAACAACGCCGAGCTTCATACCTTTGGGAAATCTAGATCGTTGTAGGCCAAGCTGTGTTAAGACTACAGATGTCTGCTTTGGTGAGGCACCCACACTGTCCCTTTACAATTCTCACCCAAACCCAATATGATTCCTAACAGCCCAGGAAGTCTTTTTAGCTCTACTTGGCACAGGAATTATGTTCAAACTCCTGACCAAACAAGAAACCTGAAATGCAAAAATCTGTCATCAAAAAAAAAAAAAAAAAAAAAAAAAAAAAAAGCATCATTTTTAGCCAATAAAAGACAATTGCACCTACAAGACAAACAAGCAATTTGAAAACCTCAAGGACACTGGAATGACTTAAAAAATGATTATAACCACATTAATGACTCACTTGTACCTTAAGAAAATAAGGCTTTTTACTTGTTTTGAAAACAATCTTGCTACACAGTCCAAGCTGGCCTGGAATTCACTGTATAGCTTAGGTTGCCCTTGAACTATCCTCCATCCTTGGCTTTTCTAAATGCTGGGATTATGCTTGTCTGATTTTGATTATTTGTATTTTCCAAGGTAGGGTCTTGCCTGTAGTCCAGGCTAACCTTGAATTCACTACGTAGTCTCAGGCTGGCCTCAAACTCATGGCAATCTTCCTACTTTGGCCCCCTCCCCAAATGCTGGGACTAAAGGCATGTGCTACCACACCCAGCTTCCTAACTAAGTTTGGACACACTGTCTTGATTCCCTGTCTAAGGCAAACAAGCAGCGCACCTTTCAGTAGCAGGAGCATCTGCTCTGGGTAATTAACCACCCAGGTCACAATCCTTGACCTTCGCTTTACTTTATTACTGACTTACAACTCAACCTGCCCAGCCAGTTAGCTAGCTAATTAGAGGACAAAGCCTCCAGAAAAGCTTCTGCAGTGTTGGGAGGAAGGCCAAAGCAAGCTGGACATCCCTTAAAAAAAAAAAAAAAAAAAAAAAAAAAAAAAAAAATCAGGCTTCCTCTAAAATGCTTGAACTTAAAGCTGCTATCACAGCCCATAAACAATTCTCTCCTTGTCCCTGTACCTTGCCTTAAATTTAGGATCCAAATCTCAGGACCCTAAATCAAGGACCCTTACCCACTCCACCCCCGACTTAACTGGCTTCTCTGGGTGGCTCAAAGAGTGTTGTAAAGGAAACTTAATACCTAACAAGGCTTTATTTTTGGGTGGGGGGGTGGATCTTGCCATGGCTGTTCTTGAACCCACAGCAATCAACCCTTCTCCTCAGTCTCCTGAGTGCCTGTTTAGAGGCATTCACCACCACTACACCCAGCTCAGAACAGACAACTTTTTGGGGAAGGAAGGTGTCGGCTAGCCCCTCCCAGGGGCCAGTGCACTGTTTATTCCAATGTGTGTTTCCTTACTCTCCAAGACACACTAGGTACCAGGACAACACGTCACTCCTCCTCTACTCTGGGGACCCACTTGGTTTTCTATTTTCTGTCTGCTAGTACTTGGAGACAGTACAGTGCTTATTAAACGACACATCTAATTTAAGGTGACTGTATCAGAATCAGTCACACCTCTCTCTTTCCTCAAATCTGAGTTAATTCAGGATGCCCTGGGCAAATCTGGTCCTTACCCACTGGTAGATGAAGCATGGCTAAAACCCTTGGGGTTCCCAGCCAGGCCAAAGTAAGTGAGAGCACACCAGGCCAGCAAGACACAAAGGCCTCGCTATGACGGTGTCCATCCAGCCCAAGGACTGAACTGTGAACCCATCACATCTACACATGTGAAATGGAGTCATGAACTTATTCTCCTGAAAAAAAAAAAAAAAAAAAAAAAAAAAAAAAACAGTAACTGGCTCTTCCTACCTAGGCATAGGGTCTCCTGTCAAATTCCTGCCTGGGGCTACTGATGATCAAGTCATACCTTTGGTTCTCTGGGCCTGGGCTTCCGGTGACATATTGCTCTTTTTGTGACTCAGGGCGGCTCCTTGGCCCCACTTGGAAAGACCGCTCAGAGCTGAGTAGGGTTTGCCCTGGAGAGCTGTACAAGGATTAAGGTAAAAGCTGAGTGTAACTAAAGCTCTTTGGGGTAATGGAGAAATTACCTTAATAACCAGGTTATCCAAGTAGAAGCTGCTTCCAGAGAGTCAGCTATGATATAGAAAAAAAATAAATAAAGGTACCCCAAGGTTAAAGAAAATAGGGAAAAGTGAGCTCCTACAGGCTATGATACCTCCTCCCATCCCTAGCACCCAATACCCACCCCCCCAGTCAATTAACCTCCTTTCCCTCATCTCTTTTTGAGGCAGGGTTTCATCCTAGCTCAGGCTGACCTTGAACTCATGATGATCCTAACTTAGCTTCCAGAGTACCTGAATTGTCTTTAGATCCATGATTTATTATCATTCTTCTATTTATTCTATAAAAGTACCTAGTCCCCCCCCCTTCAGGGAAGAAACACAAAATTAAACATACAAAAAGAAAAAAAAAACCTAAAAGGATAATAGCAAATAAGCAACATGTTATTCTGGGTGGCAGAATTACAGCAAGTTTCCCCCCTTCCCTCTTTATTAAATTTTGTTTTGAGGCAAGGTCCCACTCTAGCTGAAGCTGCCTTGAACTCACAGCAATCCTCCTACCTCAGCCTTCTGAGTGCTGGGATTAAAAGCAAAAAACCTGGATTTCGAAATGTTTTTATGCAAACAATTGAGACTGTACTCTTTTCTGAAAATAGTGTACATCCTGTGATGTTGCTGGCAGGAATTATATGAACTGTGAAGTTTCATGTAACAGTGCAGTCCTTGCCCTTCAGAAATACTCTGCTAAAATATGGTGTTGTCACATGACTGTCCCCTATGCCCCAATTGCAAGTGCATTGCAGCAGAGGACCTTCAATGACCTAGGGAGGTCAACCTTGATCCATTGAAAACCTCAAAGCAAAAAAAAAAAAAAGTAATATAATCCATGGGACCATTCCATGCCAAAAATCTGTTCATTACAACGCCCAAATCCAGCAAATTTCTTTCCTGTTTAGACTGCTCTCTATTTTAACAGGAAAACCTTTGTGACTCAGATGTTCTGGTGAAGAAGGGATCCTCTAAGCAGATATAATTTCACTGGCTTCAAATACATACCCTGTTTTCCTCTCTTGAATGAAATCTCAAGTCTACAGGCTCAATGTTTTGGCCACTGAACAGAAGTGAACAATGAAAAACCACCTAGATTTCGTTCTTCCTTTCCCCTGCCATCCCCAAGGTAGGATATTGCTCTAGCCCAGGAGGACCTGGAATTCACTGTGTAGTCTCAGGGTGGCCTTGAACTCACAGTGAACCTCCAACCCCTATCCCCCAAGTGCTGGGATTAAAACCCCTTATCTTCAATCCCCAGGCCACCAAGCCATTTTCTTTTTTTAATCCCTGAGGCTCTGACACAGGCCTTTTCTAAGTAGAGGCCTGGAGCTCTCCCTGCCTGGCCCCTGTATTCTTCCCAATTCAAGCTGCTCATACCACCAACCACCTACCTAGGGCAGTAGGTAGAATGCCTTCTAGGAAGGGTTCCCCTCCTTACGAGCCAGACACCTGGATGGTACCTTATCAAGACATGTGACCCCACCCATGCCAGCATGACTCACGACTACATCCTCCTCCTCAGGAGGCACCAACATGCAGAGCCAACCTCCAGCAGAAGGCAGCAGAAGCCTGGCGTGTCCACTGACAGCAGCAAACGCCATGCCCAGGGACAGGAACCTTACTCTTGGGCCTGAGCCCCTGCAGCAGGATCTTCCTCAGAGCCATTTCTCCTCTGTGAGAAAGGAGACACAGGAGCCGAGACCTCAGTCCAGGTGGCCCGCTCTGCCTTTTCCCTGCTCAATCAAGGGCAGCTCCTGACTCTTCACATTACTTTCCTTTGGCTAGTCCTCAGAAACAAGGGGCAAACAACATCATTTAAAAAAAAAAAAAAAACAACTCTGAGCTGGAAGGATGGCTTAGAGTTAAGACGTTTGCCTGCAAAGCCAAAGGATCCAAGTTCGATTCTCCAGGACCCACATTAGTCAGATGCACAAGGTGACGCATGCATCTGTAGCTCATTTGCAGTGGCTGGAGGCCCTGGTGTGCCCATTCTCTCTTTCCCCCTATTTCTTAGGGTCAAATAAATAAAACTTTGGAGAGAATAGCTTAGTTAAGGCACTTGCCAGCAAAGCCAAAGGACCCAGGTTCAGTTCCCTAGTACCCATGTAAAGCCAGACGCACCAGGTGGTGCATTCGTCTGGAGGTCCTGGTATACCCATTCTCTCTTTCAAATGAATAATAATAATAATAATAATAATAATGAACACACTGCTCCTTAGAGTTAGCACTATTGTCAGGCCAAGCTGGGAAAGATTCAAATCACTTCTGCCTTCATAAACTATGATGACCCAGAAGCCTGCATCTAGGTAAGATAGCTATCAAACAGTAAAGTTCTGCATCAGTAATACTTGGAGAGCCACCCAAACCCACTTTCTCCCTCCAAGGTTATTGGCATCTACCCAAGATTGCGTTCCTTCAGTATCCATCACAAAGTTTGCATTTTGTCAGCCTGCTCTCTGGAAGATCCTTTCCTCCAGAGAGGACAGGACCCTACAAGGGACAATGGGCAGGCACGGGCGGTGCCTGCCTTTAATCCCAGCTTTTGGGAGCCTGGACTAGAGTGAGACCCTACCTCAAAAGAACCAAATAGAGCTGGAGAGATGGCTCAGCAGTTAAGGCACTTGCCTGCAGTGCTTAACGACCTGGGTTTGATTCTCCAGTATCCATGTAAAGCCAGATACACGGTGGTGCATGCATCTGGAGTTCATTTGCAGTGGCTAGAGGCCCTCCACTTGCAAGTCAATTTTTTTTTTTTTAAAAGAAACCAACAGCAACTCTTGTTCTTTTCCTAAATGAACCTCAACAGGTCCTACTTTAATTTTTTTTTTTTTTCGAGGTAGGGTCTCACTCTAGCTCAGGCTGACCTGGAATTCACTATGTAGTCTCAGGGTGGCCTTGAACTCACACCTCTGTCTCCCGAGTGCTGGGATTAAAGTAAATTTTTTTTAAAGTAATTTTTTTTTAATCACTAGTTGTATGTGTTAATCTGAGTGTAGGCAGCATGGTATGCATGTGGAGGTCAGGAAACTATTTGCAGGTTCACCCTCATCTGTCCACCTCATTTGAGGCATGGTTTCCTGCTTTACCTTTTTTCTTTCTTGGCTTGCCCTGAGCTTTGAAGAATTTCTTTAGTCTGTCTCCCACCTCACTATCAGTGTCGATGTGCTAGGATGTGCTAGGATTACAGAAGCCTACTAAAACTTCCAGCTCTCTACATGGGGTCTGAGGATTAAACTCAGGTACCCCAGCCTGCAGGTTCTACTTTTTTTTCATGGGGGGTGGTGGGGGGGGGGAATTGGTGTGCCAGGACCCCTAACCACTGCAACTGGAACTACAGACACACAAACCCCCTTGTGCACATGTGCGACCTGGAGAGTCGCACGAACATGAGTCTTTAGACTTTGTAGGTGAGCGCCTCAACCATCTCCCCAGCCCCAGGTTCTACTTTTGAACTACTGTGTAGAATAAAGTACAAAAATCATGTTAATAATAGGACCTGCTCCCAGAAAAGACCATTCTACTTAAGGGCAGAAGGCTCTTCATCAGGGAATTGCTGAAGTCCTCAGATGCCAAGGATCTCCTGGTTTCATTCCAGACGCTTAGAGAACTGGTTTCAGCATGAAGAAGGCAACTGGAGAGAAAACTTCTCTTGTGTTGGCAAGGTGCCCCATGGGGAGCTTGACCAGTGGGCCAGTGAGTCTAGGCATGAAGCCCACACGATGGAAACTGCAAGGTCCCAGGACTGATTTGGGATCCTTCCAAACCGTGTGTAAGCAGGAGCAGCAATGGCTCAGCATTTAAAGGAAGTGCGTCCTCTACAGCAGTGGAGGGGGAGGCAGAGGAGGGAAGTCACTGCCAGCTCTACAAGAGCACTGACCTATTTAGTGTGAGTATCTGCCGGGAGAAGACCCAAACCCTGGCACTTGTATTTCTACCACCCAGAACAGAGCATGACTAGATAATAAATATTTCCATGATGCAAGTTTCAGGCAAGCCACCATCTTATAGTGATCCTCTCCTCAGGATCTCAGTGCTGGCACCAAAGGTGTGGGACACAACACAAAGCTTTAAAAAAAAATTCTGCTGTTGTAACAATGGGGAAAAAACAAGACATGGAAACTTAAAAAACAACAACAAAAAAAAAACACACCTTTTTTTGTTTCAAGACAGGGCCTCATGTTTCCTAGGGTGTCCTCAAACTCATCACTATGTAGCCAAAAATGACCTTTAATGTCTGATCCCTCAGAGTGCTAACTTTACAGCCTAGACACCATACCCAGCTAGAGATCTATATAACCCAGGCCTTCAGACATGCTAGGCAAGCAACACTGTAGCAACTGAGCTATACCCTTAGCCCCTTTCTTACCTCTAAATCAAAACTTCTGACCTCCTCCCAAATGGGCCTGGTAGGCCCCATGTGCCTAACATACCACGCGCCTGAGTCTACAGATGGGGTAAGCCTCTTACACTCACTGTTGGAGATATCAGTTGCTTAACGTCACAATATGCTTTACAGGTCAATGAAAGATGCTTGGGTGGTATGTAGTTCCCTTTAGATCTTTTTTTTTTTTTCTGCAGAGTTCAGTCAGTAATATGCTGGTCCCCACTACAACCAGCAAACACACTGCCCTAATATAGCTGGTCTGGATATCTGTCCAACCATAGCCCCAGACTTCCTTCCAAGTATGCCTGCTGACATCAGGAAAGAGAGACTTAGGGCTTCTAGGAGCTTTGCTGGTAGATAAAGTGGGGGGGAGGAGGGAGGTGAGCCTCAGAGGCCACCGGAGGTACTACAATCCAGCTCTCCTTCCTACGTGCAGACAGGCACACACCACTGCAGGGGCGTGGCCTCGCTGCACCACTTGGTGACCCTACCAGTGCCCCCACCCCCAGTCAGGGGAGGCTGCACATGACCACCCACCAAAGTTAACAGACCACTCAGCTATCCAGTGGTGAAAATTTCAAGATTCCAAAAAGTATAGCACACACTGTCATTTAGCTCTATCCCCATTTCGGACCAGGGGTGATGCTTCCATGGTGATAATGTCCTGTAAGACCTTTACCCAGAGCAGCAAGTACATATCTCAAAGACTCTGCTTGCAGGGTGCGACTCATACTTGGGGCGCACCAGTTAACTGTGGTTAGTTTGGCTGTGGGACATTCTCAATGACTCAGAAATTGAAGTGATGATCCATGAGTCATTTTCCTCTACCTTAAGCTCCATCTTAGCTCTTGGCCAACACATCCCGACTTGCTTCATAAAAGATGAAGCAAAAATCAACTAAAACTCTAGCAATGAGTGAGTAACGCAAGAGCTGCATTTTCTCACCTTCCTGCCCATGGCTAGTTCCTCATTTCTTCCACTGCCTCAACATGAAGAAATTAACAGCTTTATACAAAAATATTTTTTTTCCCGTGACCCCATCTCAATGTCACGATATTGAAGACACACAAGATATAAGCTGAGGTCAGCTACCAAATGTGTGAAATCCCGGGGAGGGGGCAGTTCTGAAAAGTCTAATTATGTCTAATGTAATTAAAATGAAAATGGTTATATGCTACACAGAAAGAGACTGGAATGCTCCCCCCCTCCAAGTAGAATTCACAGAAAGCCTTTGTGCCATCTACCAAGGAAGCCTCACGATCCTGGCTACTCTGCACCTAAACTCTTAGGCCAGTACAGAAAGCCTGGTCATTTATGTTTCACTGAGACATTTTCAATTGGGGAAAAAACCCTACAAACTCTTCCATTGTTTGACTCATTGACTCACCCAAGGATGAGAATTCTCTCAAAAGCGGATAAGTTGAGAGGCTGAGTCATCTTGCCCACAGAGCCCCCAAAGATTCTGGTAATAGGTTACATTACCCTTCCCCACAGCACAGCTTCACTGCATTAACCAACCAACACCCCCCAGGACACCAGAGGCAAATTATTTGCTAACAATGCTGCCTGACCTAGGCCCTCCTCCCTACCCCTAGGAACTGGCAACTCCCACCAACAGGGGTGACTGTCTCCCACCCCCAGGCCTCCAATCCTAGCCTTTTATCAGCCTGGAGGAGGCTGAATAAGTTTCAGAAGTCCTCATGGAGCAGCCCAGGCTAGGAAAAGATTTCAGCCCGGGTCCATGTGACTTTGTTTTTCTGCCCCTGTAGTCAAATACCAAGGGTTTGACCACCCCCCTCCACTAGTCCTTTGTCTAGATGAACCCTTTTTCTCAAGAGAACAAAGAACCGCCTGCGGTTGCAAACAGGGTTACAAAGTAACATTATTAGTCACTTTCTGTAAACACCTAACTAGGATCCCAGAGGGGACTGGTTGCCAGGAGATAGCCCTGGCTCCCAAAGATTTAAACTGCATGATGGACAGCAGGGCAAGATGCCTCAAATTCAGGCCCTTAAGCTCCACTGTGGATTGAGTATTTTGCTCAATGACCAGAAGGACGTCCGCGTGCCTTTCTTTCCGGACATCTCACTAGATCAGCTGCTGCAGAGGGCATGGCGCCATAATGCAGAGCCCGGCCACGAGGAAAAGGTCAGTGGCGCAGCCACCTCAGTACACGAGTGAGTTGCACCTGATGCTAGCTACCCAGCTCGCATCTTCACTATGAGCCTCGCTTTATACACACGAGGTATCCATGTCCTGGGTTATGGAACAGACGATCCAGCACTCAAGAGACATCTTTCCGTACGGAACTGCATCTTTCAATAACCATCACACTGGGAAGGCGCTTTCCTGCTTCTTCAAACCCAGTGAACGTGCCCACTTGTGGGGCCCCACCTCCGCTCCCCCCTCCAGTAAAAACTTCCTCAGTAATGACTAGGGATAAATGGTGTTTCCCTAATTAGCACTGAGTTCAGTGGGCCGTGACCATTCTAGTCACGCTAGTCTTCTGTGAAGCAGCCCTTGATCCACATGGCTGGAATGAAAAAGAATGCGCACCCTCCTTCATAACGTGCACGGACCGCACGCCGAGGCTCGACGAAGCACCATCAGGGCTCATGGTAAGAAGGACGAAGGGGGGGGAGGGGGAGGTGAGGAAGGGGAGGGGAAGGAGGGGGGGCAGTGCAGGTCCAGTCAGGTCCCGGATGCTACGTGCAGCCCCGCCACCGCAGGATGGAGTGAGTTGTTGCAGGTCGTGGCCACCATGCAAGGGACCCGGCGGGACCAGCCTCGCAGGCCACGCAAAATAAGATCGCGCCACCCCTTCTCGCCGTGCGTGGGGGACGACCACGGTGAAGTTACGTAAGGCGCTCGCTGCATCCCCGCCGGGCCACACAGCCTTGCCCGTCCCTGGACCACTGCACTTTGGACGGGTGGACCGCCGCCCGCGCCGGGCCTCGCCTCCTGCAGCATCCAAGAAGGGATAGGGGAGGGGTGGGGACAGGACCGCAATCTCAGGCCGGCGGGAAGCCCGCGGACGTGACCACAGCTGAGGGGGAGGGGCGGAGACCGGGAGCCCCGAGAGCAAAGCCATGCGGAGCGGCGGACGTGACCAGACGGGGGGGAGGGGCGGGCACGAGGAGGGGGCCGAGGCGCGGGAAGAGCCGAATGGAGGATGGAGGGGGGGGGACGGAAACTAGAGAAGGTGTTTCAAGGAGAGGTTACGACGACGGCACCAGTGGGGGGGGGCATAGGAGCTGACGGAGTTGGGAGCAAGATTAGAGAAAGAGAAGGGGGGGTGAGCACTGGAGGAGAGAGAGAGGGAGACAGGGGTAGCAAAGATGCAAGGAAGAGATGAGGGAGGGGAAGATGATATCGCGGACTGAGGAGGAACCAGAGCGAGGAGGTGGGGGAAAGGAGTGGCTGAACCCGTCTGACTCCGGGCGGGAGTCGTTGTCTTTCCCTCTCCTAAACCCAGCTGGATCCAGGATGCCCAGGATCCTGCGCCATCCCCCGACTGAGTGTGCCGTAGCAGGCCCAGGGCACCGCCCGCAATAACCGGGAGGAAGAGTCTCGGCGGAGCACAGAAGGGGCCCCGCTCACCTCGGGCGTGCTCACCTCCGGCTGCGCGGCACAAATGGAGAAGAGCGGCGATCGGGACCGAAGCTCGAGTGGGGGAATCCGCTGTCTCGGCCTCAAGGTTATCCCGGAGCCGGGTCGCGGCGATCCCTCCGCAGCCCCGCCCCGCGCCCAATCCCGGCCGCCGGCCGCCAGGGCCCCGCCCTCCGCGTCCCCGGCACCTCCGGGAGGAAGCGTCGCAGAGGCGGAACCCGCAGGTTGTCCTTTTGGGGAGAACTACATTCCGTGGCGGAAGGACACTTCGGTTCAAAATTACTGCATTGAGAGATATGTAAGCCAATGGGGAAGTGGAGAGGCAGCGGGACCCGCCTTCGGGTCCTCCACAACCCGCCCCATCCCCCAGACCCTACGGCGCCTGGGCCACCTGTTGCCACGGAACTTGGTTGTGTCGGTGGGACACTGTCTCTTGGCCCTCTGCCCAGATCGCCCCGGCTAGCCTAACATACCAGGACAGTGCCCAGATTTATGGGTCCCCGGGCGGCATTCCTCCAGCCTCGCCCTGCGCCTCCCCTCCCTTGGGGTGCCCGCCCCAGCGCACCCAACGGGAAGTCGGGGGAAGTCGGACGGTCTGGGAGCGGTGGATAGTCGAAAGGCTCTGTGCCTGGGGGGTGGGAAACCAGTGTGCCAGATCCCGGAAACAAGGCGGGCAGGTTGGGGCCAAGTTAATAATTTCAGCAGGATCTGCCGTCCAGCTGAGAGAGTACTGAAGTATTAATAGGTGCAGAACTGATCATATGCGAACAACTTTAGAACCAATCATCTATGCAGGATTCCACATTTGTTTTCAACCCTGGCATGTGTTTAAATCTATTTTGTGGGAGCTTTCCTTAACCCTTTTCTAGGAGGCATTTTCTGAGATTATCCCGATTGTGGTTTTAACAGCCAAGGAGAAGAGCAGTTATCAATTAGCTCAATGTATTTACACTTGCATTCCTTCAGCCAAGGTTTGAAAGCAGATACAACGTTGCCACATTCAAAGTGAAGGCTGCCCTCCACACTTCTTTTATCCTGCTCTAGCAGACGCCATGCCAGCACCTGATTCACAAGCTTGTATTCACTTCCTGTTGCTCAAATAAGGGAGGAGAGAGAAAGTGACAGTCTAAAAGTAAATTTGCTTGTAGTGAAACTGTCTTAATTTCTTTAGCAATGCTTTTTCTGAGTCTTAGCTGTGGGTAGGAAGTAAATGCTTGGTTATTAAGGTGACAGAACATGAAGTTGAAAGGTCACACCCCAGGGAGACCCATATTCTTCCCTGACCAGAGCAAGAAGGTGGCATACATGGACACCTGGACTGGGGTGGTGGTGGTCCTGTGGACAGTGGTGGACAACACAGGTGACAGCAATCTAATCAGGGCTGGACATCTCAACAGGAGCTGGGATCCCACCTGTGATCCCAACACTCAGGAAGTTGAGGCAGGAAGAACTGCTGCCAGTCCAAAGCAGGTCAGAGCTACACTGTGAGTTTCAGACCAGCTTATATCAGAGAGACACAGAAACAGAAATTCTAGATACAAAGGCAAGTGTGTCCCGAGTCTGTAATCACAGCATTCAGGAAGCTGAGACAGGGCTGAAGGCAGTCTGGGTTACAAAGGAGACCTTCTCAAAGGGGCAAAATCTAGATTATTTTCCCTAGATTGCCATGCACATGTATTAAACTGTAGACATGGTGGCACACTACTGCAGTTTTAATGACCTGTCATAAAGATGCTGTGCATGAGACAGTGCTGCCAGATGGATTCAGCACGACCTTGCTCACATTAGATACACAACGAAATGTGTCACATTGGCTTTAAAAAAAAAAAGGTCACTGTCAGCTGGGCATGGGAGGCAGACGTAGGAGGATCCCACTAAGAGTTTGAGGCCACCCTGAGACTACATAGTGAATTCCCCATTAATCTGGGCTGGAGCGAGACCCTACCTCAAAAAAAAAAAAAAAAAAAAAAAGTCACTGTCTTGGTTTGCTGAGAAGCCAGCACCGCACAGAGAGCGAGCTTAGGGTATATCTTATCTTTGTTGTAATTCTAATCACTAGCCTTATGACTATCCTGTAATTTAATGTGTAGGAGAGTCCAGTTCGTTAAAAGGAAATTAAGGACAATCGGTTTCATAGGGTGGGGTTGGATCAGATGATTATATGTGAGTCCAACACTGTGCCCAAGAGGCACCTTCTTCCTTTGGTAACTGACCAGCTGTGGAGGGAGGGTGTTCCTGGTGAACAGTGCAGAACATCTTTCTTTCTTTCTTCCTCCCTCCCTTCCTCCCTTTCTTTTTTTTTTTTGAGGTAGGGTCTCCCTCTAGCTCAGGCTGACCTGGAATTTACTACGTAGTCTCAGGGTGGCCTTGAACTCACGGCGATCCTTCTACCTCTGCCTCCTGAGTGCTGGGATTGATGGTGTGCACTACCACACGGGCCTTAGAGCATCTTTCTGAACTCAAGCTTGCCCATCTCTAAGCCATCCCCAGGAATCTTTACTAACAGCCCCAGGGCTATAGAAAAGGAGAGCTGAAGGACCCAGGCTCCTAATTCTAAAGCAAGTCAGGCCACTGTGCTGACTGACTTGGTCAGAGTGGGAGGGGAGAGCTGTTAGGTTCATTGGACTAGGGGGATAGATTGCTGCTTTGCTTAGATTCTTGTCCAAAGGACCATCGGATCTGAAATTGAATGGCTTTAAACTTATAATTGAGTGGGAGATCTTGGGTCAGGGCGATAACTATATAAGCTTTAGCACTGGGGAAATGGTGAGATTACAGGCTTTTCCTATTGATCATGAGACTTCTGACCTCTGAAAACAGTAATTTTTGACGACTGGCTGCCAGAGCAGCCCACAAGCCTTGATGTTAGGTTTAAAACAGAAATACTCAACATTTCAGACTGCTCTGCCCCTTCAAGAGTTAGACCAACTGGACTAATTATTATTATAATTATTATTTTATTTCTTATTTGCAAATAGAGCAGACAGACAGAATGGGCATGCCAGGGCCTCCAGCCACTGCAAAAGAACTCCAGATGCATGTGCCACCTTGTGCATCTGGCTTTATGTGGGTACTGGGGAATTGAACCTGAGTCCTTAGACTTTGGAGGCAAGTGCCTTAACCTCTGAACCATCTCTTCAGCCCTGTAATTATCATTTTTGAGACAGAGTCTTACTTTGTACTCCAGGCTGTTCAGAAACTTGCTATGTAGCCCAGTCTTGCTTGGAGTTATCACAATCCTCTTGCCTCAGAGTCCCACGTGCTGGGATTATAGGTGTGTGCAACCGTGCTCAGCAGGCCTTTGTCTTCTATGCTTTCTTCAGACTTCTAAAATGTCTTCAGGTCTGCCACGGCAGCGTACCAGCCCCACCTCCCCAACCCTGGAAAGAAGAACATCTGGGCTTTTCAGTTAGGGATAAAAAGAAATTTATCTTCATGGAAGAGAAAATATTGAGCTACACATGGAAGGTAAGATAGGATAGAAAAGGGTACCAGAAGGCTGTCCCAGGGATAGTAAATGAATACTCAAGAGTTTTCTGATGTAATTGTGTATCTAGGCTTTCTCAGGCTCTTGCAAAGTGCTGTATCAGCACTTAGAAGCAGGAAGATTATAAACCCAAGGAGTCCTTATCCCCTGAAGTACTGCTTCAGCCAAGGTGACCTAGTTACTCACCATGACCTTCAACTTTTCTGCAGCCCAGAAATGCTATGACTCCGTGGAAAAAGGCTTCTTAGCACAGTCTAATCCTGCTCAGCAAACCACTCCCTTTGGAGGTTCTGTGCTCTCGTTTCTCCCTCCAACTGTAGCCAAAGCTCAAGCTCCCTAACATGCAAGTGGAGAGTAAATAGAGAGTAAATAGTCTGTCTGGGCATTTACTTTATCCTTTCCATTCCAAGGGGAGGGCAGAGGCTGAAGGATCCTCCCATAGGGCTCAGAATGAGATGGTACAGGGACAGACCATGGACAAATGCACTCCTCCCAAGAAGTCCTGCTACAGCTCCCACTGCCTTGCTCTCAAGTCCATCCCTCACCCAGTTTCTGACCTGGCACACTGGCCGCCAGCCACCAGCCTTACTCACCTCCAGGCCAACAGGGACTAAAGAACCTTGGCTCTTCTCCTGGGCAAGATCCTCCCATACAGTGTTTCAGTGGTTTTAACCTAAAGGACAGCATCTCTGTCCCCACAGTGCGATGGGTAAGGTACTCTGAAGCTCAACTTGAAGAAAGTCCTGTGCTCCAGTGAGGCCAATGTCCCTTTAAATGACCTGGAACCTACCTTGTTCCCATGCCTGGGGGTGGAGGGCTTCAGGGGAATTATGTGACCCATGAAACTTCTTCCCTGCCACCTGCAAGAAGCTAAGATACCCCAACTTTCATCCAGAGTAACCCTGTGAGAAGCTGGTAAGAAACCCAGTAATGACTCAGCACCAGACTCCTCTTCCCTCTTCCTAGCCAGGATGAAAGGCAGAAGTAGGCTCCTCCCCAGCTGATGGCCACATTCTTACCACAAACTGAGTCATGGCCACACCCAGCCTGTATGGAAAACTACCAGAAAAGAAGGGAAGGTTAAACTCAAGGAGTTTTTCAGTTATAAATAAAAAATCACAGCCATCTACTCCACCTGGAACAAACTGAAAATATTTCTTTTTCTGACCCTGTCCCTAATCAAGCATATCCAGATCCAAATGAAGTGAGATTATTATTCCTGGAGCCCAGACCATGCTCACAGCAGGCTCTCAGACAATAGCTCTCCTAGCTCCAATGGAGCCCAGGTGTGGGTTGGGAAAATGGACAACCCTCCCTCAATTCTCTCTTCTGTGGGAAAATTCCTCTCCGATAATTCACAGGGCCCTACCTAGAAAATGTCTTTGCAATGAAGGCACTCATGTCAGACAGGTTTTCTTACAGCACTGAGGACTGAAGGAGAACTTTGTACATGTTAGGCTACCACCGAGCTAAAAGGCATTCTTGTGTTGGTGGGGTTTTAACCAGAATTATTTTGCCTCATACATGGTTCTGAATTCTGTCAGACATGATTATCTATAGCTTATGAACTTCTCAAATCAAAACCTGCAGCTTCTCATTTAAGCAATATGAAAATGGTATATGTGAGCTGGGTGTGGTGGTGCACGCCTTTAATCCCAGCACTCAGGAGGCAGAGGTAGGAGGATCGCCTTGAGTTCAAGGCCACCCTGAGAATACATAGTGAATTCCAGGTCAGCTGAGCTAGAGTAAAGCCCTACCTTGGAAAACCAAAAAAAAGAAATGGTATATGTGATTTTATTGATATAAAAGACCACTATTATGGGCTATGTTTTTTTTTTTTTAATGTGACACCATAAATCTAGTTGAGCTATTTGTTTGTTCAGGTTAGTACACACTACTTTTCCCTCATCATTCCATCACTTACTCATACTTGCCAAGTCAGAAACTTAATTACTTACAACTAGGAAAAAAATCTATTAACAATTTCTGAAATTACCAAAAAATGATGCCATTTTTACACGTGAGCACCATACACCTACTCCAGCAAGAACACCAGTGGGAGCGGAACAAAAACTACTGGAGAAGAGTGAAGAGCTCAAGTTCTGGAGTTGGGACGATCTAGTTAGAAACCCAGCATTCTCATTAGCCAAAGATGTCTAGAGAAAACGTCTTCAGGCTCAGCTGGCTGTCAGGAGTAAATGAAGCAAATATTTGTAAAACTTGAAAAGTTATATGGCATAGAGCGAGAATGTGAGTTCTGCAGTTAGGCTGCTACTGCCAGCCATGGAATACGGCAAACTGTTTATCATGCAAGACTCTTCTCATCTACAAAATAGGAGTAACAGGAGCTGGAGAGATAGCTTAGCGGTTAAGGTGTTTGCCTGTGAAGCCTAAGAACCCAGGTTTGATTCCCCAATACCCACATAAGCCAGATGCACATGATAATGCATGCATCTAGAGTTTGTTTGTAGTGGCTAGAGGCCCTAGCATGCCCATTCTCTATCTGCCTCTTTCTCTCTCTTTCTCAAATAAATAAATAAAAATAAAATATTTTAAAAATAGGAACAGGGGCTGGAGGGATGGCTTAGCGGTTAAGGCATTTGCCTGCAAAGCCAAAGGACCCCGGTTCGATTCTCCAGGACCCACGTAAGCCAGATGCACAGGGGGTGCATGCATCTGGAGTTTGTTTGCAATGGCTGGAGGCCCTGGCACGCCCATTCTCTCTCTCTGCCTCTTTCTCTCTCTCAAATAAATAAATAAAATACGTATTTAACATAGGAACAGTAGCACTTATTTCATAGGCTAAGAATAAGTCAATATATGTAGAAAGCTTATAATAATGCCAAGTACATAGTAATATAAAGTGCTAGAAAATTATTAAAGAACTTAGCACAATGCCCAGAAACTACCTAGCAGGAACTAAACTGTCAGCAATCTCTAGCACTGTGCAGCATGTCAGAAAGGTCTTTTAGGAGGCAGGAATTCAAGTCTCAGTGGGCTCACTGATCTGTGAACCAAGAGCCAGAAGAATTTAAAATGCTACCCTTGAAAGGCCAGACTTGGCCTAGCATGGTGGCACACGCCTGTAATCCTAGGATTTGGGAGTTAGAGGCAGGGAAGACCAGAAATTCAAAGTCATCCTTGGCTACATAGTGAGTCCAAGGCCAGCCTGGGCTATACAACACCCTGTCATTAAAAAAAAAAAAAAAGATAAAAGCTGGGCGTGGTGACGCACACCTTAATCCCAGCACTTGGGGGACAGGGGTAGGAGGATCACCATGAGTTTGAGGCCACCCTGAGACTACAGAGTGAATTCCAGGTCAGCCTGAGCTAGAGTGAGACCCTATCTCAAAAAACCAAAACCAAAACCAAACCAAACCAAACCAAACCAAACAAAACAAAAAAAAGATAAAGATAGTTGGGTATGATAGTGCATGCCTTTAATGCCAGCACTTGGAGGCAGAGGTAGGAGGATCACCATGAGTTCAAGGCCACCCTGAGACTACATAGGGAATTCCAGGTCAGCCTAGACTAGAACAAGACCCTAACTTGAAAAACAAAACAAACAAAAAAAAGACAATGACAACCAAAAGGCCAATCTTTTTAAATGCTTTGTGGTATTTTCTAGGCTTATATTTCTTTCTTCACAAAATATATGGAAATTTTCAACACATCTTAGCTATGCTTAGAATTACTTCAGGGCTTTGGGTACATGGAGAATATCCTGAAAGTCCAGAGCCTTACTTAATGGAAGGAAACACAAATTCTCCCCAAGGTTAGCAAGTGGTAAACGAAGACAGTGGTTTCAGAACACCTTTTTTAAAATTTTTTTTACAAATTTATTTGAATGTGTGCATCATGTGTATGCACAGACATGCCAGGGTTTCTTGCTGCTGCAGACTAACACCAGATGCATCTGGGTTGCTTAGAGAATTGAACCCAGGACTGCAGGCTTTGCATGTTTCATCTGCATAACTGATGAAGCAAGCAAGTACCTTTAACAACTGAGACATCGTCCCAGCACCTTAGCTGACCTTTTTTCCCCCACTCTTTCTCTTTCTGTCCCCTCCCCACCATCTTTTTCTTTTTGTGGTACTGGAGATAGAACCCAGGGCCTCATGCACAGTTGACAAGCACTTTAGCAATGAACAATATCCCTAGCCCTAGGCTGGCTTATCTTTAAGAGTAAAGTGTGACTTAAAGGTCCATGCCAGCAGGATCTGTTTCTTAACACCTTTACAAGCCCTTAAGACTAGTACATTCTAGTTGGGTATAGTGACACACACTTGTAGTCCCAGCTATTCTTCCATAGGCAAAGCCAGGAGGATCATTTGAGCTCAGGATTTCCAAAAAACTTAGTAAGTTAGAAAACAAGTTAATTTCTCCCACCTTATCTAAACCAAGAAAAAAAGCAAGGGAAAAGAGTAGAAACCCAGCCCTTGATATACAGAATGGGGCAGGGTAGGTTTTATGCAGAAAAGAGTTGGAGCCAGGCATGGTGGCGCACGCCTTTAATCCCAGCACTCGGGAGGCAGAGGTAGGAGGATTGCTGTGAGTTCGAGGCCACCCTGAGACTACATAGTGAATTCCAGGTCAGCCTGAGCTAGAGTGAAACCCTCCCTCGAAAAAAAAAAAAAAAAAAAAAAAAAAAAAAAAAAAAAAAAAAAAAAGAGTTGGCCCTGAGGATAGGAAACTAAGGCTGCTCTGGCCTCAAAGGCCCTTTTAAATAGTGAACAGCAGTTATTAGCGAGCAATACTTTCATCCTGTATGTTTTATCTGCGTAACAGAAATTTCCCTTCTTCACTGAATCTTTTAATAAAAACGCTGACAGATCTGTAGAACACAAAACTAAATGGGCTCTTGACTTCCTGAGCCTAAATTGTCCCAAACTCTCAGGATATTCTACTCCCCCACCCCTCCCTCATCTGGGGACTTTTGGGAGGTGCTGCACCAAGGCTAGTCAGACCACAGTGATCATATCCAGTCCACAGCACCTTCCATTTTATTGTTTTATTTACAAACAGGGTGAAGTCAACTGGGCAAATCAGGGGTGGGAGTCAGGCCATCCAAATGTGGAGTGGTTCCTGGGTCAATCTCCACCATGAAGGCTGCCTCTTCTATCCTTTTCCTGCCCCTTGGTAATGGCCCCTAAATTCCCCAAGGCAGCCTCACCTGCTGCTCCTGAGCCCTTTGATGAGGGCAGATGGATCTTGGGGGAACAGGGTGGTACGAGGGCTGGGGCCCCCTCAGTTTGTGTAAACCTGAGTTCCGATCACACGCATGATTTCCTTCTGAATCTTGGGGTCCTGAGTATTAATGTTGGCATCGCCCACCTGACCATCCTCATATCTGCCAAAGATAAGGCAAGTGTGAGAATAAGAGGAACAATACCAAAATAATGTTAGCTATTAAAACTGAATTTCAAGGGCTGACCATCCCAAAAGTCAGCTTTTTGCCATATCTGTTATACAAGAAAAGGATGCCTTGAAACAGACCCCCATGATTGGTTCTGATCCCCAGTGGAAAAGTCCCAGTGTCAGTAAACTTAAAGATAGCAAGGGACAGGGTTCTGATTATTGAAATGGACTTCCCCAGTAGTCACATTCCACCATGCTCTTCACTTCTTAAGTCATCCCAAGATCCCCTTCAGACTTACACAAAGAAGAACCTTGTGCAGACATGGTCGGACACAGGGCACACCCAAATGTTCCCATGCTTCTGGAGGTCCTTGGATGTAATCACTGGGAGGAAGAGGGCCAGAAGTCATGGAGTCCAGGCATGGAAGGGAAGATACAATGTTTCAACATCATTTTTGACTGGGCTATGTGCCAAAGGTGCATCAGAAATAAAGGTTAGGGACCCAAAAAGTCAGAACTAGGTGAACTACCTACCTTCACAAAGTGCTATACAGTTTAGATTCCGACTCTGCAGGAACCTTGACTGAATGGATCGGGTCTGAAAAAGAAATAAGCAAGAGAAAAGAGCCAGGTAGGGTATTACAGCGTTTGCCAGAGGTCCTTCATCAGTGATGAGAGGGATAGGGTTCCAATCTTGGGAGCTCCCAGCCACCCTCCAAAAGTTTACTTTCCCATTATCAACCTTGGATGGCGAAAGGTTAATGAACCACTGGCCTCAGACCACTGACTTCGGTGGACCATAAAACTTTCCTGGACCACAGCATAAGGTTACTTCTGTTACAAAGCAGCTCATAACTCAAAGATCCGGCCTCAAGAGCTATCAAGCCACCTGGACATGAAAGTCCTTGTTTTCCCCCTCCATTCTTCACTCCCAAAGACCCCATCCCCCAACCTTAAAAAATCTCTAGTCTCCCACATTCAAATGTAGCAGCAGCATTTTCATCCTGGGGAAGCTGCTGTCTCTCCAAAAAAGAATAGTGTGTGTTGGCTTTTTCTCTCTCTTGTATTTCTCAGGACTCTAGTCAATCCCAAATTCTAACAGATGGGCCCACAACTTCCATGTGTCTGTTTTCATCAAGATTCAACCTCTGCCCTTATACTTAGGACAGAGACAGAACATGACTCTAGAAGTGTGTTCACTTTAGGGCATGCCTGATGCTTTCAAATGACATATAAGTCACCCCAGCTTCACCATCTCCCTCTCATCTTTGTAGCCAATAACCCCAGGGAAGGGTCCTAACTCAGGACAGAGTCAATAAAAAAATACCTGGGGGATGGTATTCATCCTGTTATATCTCTGAACCAGCTCATCCTTGGAGGGCATCCTGTGCTGTCCTTTTCCCATTCCTGTTATAGAACAACAAACTCAGTTCATCTATCCATAAGTATTTCTTAAATACTTTAGTGCCTACTATATGCCAGATGCTCAGCTAGAGATACTTCTTGGTAATACAGTGGTGAATAAAAACATTTGCCTGCACAGACCGTTGTCTGGTGCAGATTACAGATAAGGAACAAGTACTAACACAGTATGGCAAGTGTTGTGATGGAGAGATTATAGAGCATGATGTGAACTAAAGAAGGGGAACCAGCCTAGCCCACAGGTTTGAAGAAGACCTCTCAGTGCAGCAAGATTTGAAACTTCAGAATTAGGAAGAGTTAGTAAAAGAAAAGGAGGGAGCATGCTGCATAGGAGTAATAAGATACAAAATGTTTGAAGGAAAGATAGTCATGTGACTTAGTTTGTATAGAACACTGTGAATGAAAGAAGAATGGCAAGAAATGATGTGGAAGATGCATGCTAGGGCTGGATCAAGCAGGCCTTACAGGCTAAGATGACCAGAGCTTATCCTCAGAACATGAGGGAAGCCACTGAAAAGGGTCTAACATATAGGAAACTACACATGACATAAGCCAGTGAAGAGGGGCTGGCAGAATAGGGCATGAACACCTCTGAATCAAATTATAGACTCACCAACATGAGTGAGAGGAAAGCAAGCAGAGCTTACAAGGAAGATATGCTCTGGTTTTGAAGGTACAGAAGAAACTGACCATTCATTGGGGGAAAAGCAGAAAACAAAGCATGTCCATTATGAGTACTTCTTGACAGGCAATCACACTGGCAACTCCTTGATAACCCTACCTCCTTTAGAAAACCTTCCCACACTTGAGGAAGACATGCCAGTGCCTTTTGGTTTCTTCATTGTTTAACTACATTAGTCCTCTTCCATCCTTATCCCACACTGAAGAGGCCTGGTTTGTATAGACTGAAGCATGATTTTTCTTAGACATAAAATGACACTTGTAGATCTCTATTCTCAACTCTTTTTGGCCCGAGGACAAGATTTCAGTCTATTTAGCTTTGGCTTTATCACAAATCCACTGTTATCTGTTAGGGATGTATAAGCAGGTGACCAAGGAGGATGCTATCAGTACAGGCCATTAGTAGGGCTAACTCACCATTCTACACCCAAATTTTCGACTATGATAACTCTGCTTTGCTTTAATTTTAGGTTTCTGTAATAGCCATGGAATACAGGCAGGAGTGAGCAAGCTATGTATTCATCACATACTCACATAGAAATCTCATGACCAATTCATGGCCTGAACAAATTCCGCTTGACCTGTCAGTTCTTTCCTCTTTCAAGGCAGATACTTATCGAGGCTGTTGTCCCTTTTCCACTATCCTTAACAAGGCTCAGCTCTACATGCAAACATCATGACCTCAGTCCAGGTATTTCAATAACAAGATTCCAGGAGAAATTTCCATTCATGTTCTACTCCAGGGGAAACAGATGGACGGGTAAGAATAATTGCAGCCAGGAGTGGTAGTGCACACTTTTAGTCCCAGCACTTGGGAGGCTGAAGTAGGAGGATTGCTGTAAGTTTGAGGCTAGCCTGGGACTACATAATAAATTCCAGGTCAGCCTGGACTACAGCAAGACCCTACCTTGAAAAAAAAAAATTGATTTTGATGGTGAGTCTTAGAGGTGGCACTTATGCCACAAATCTTGTCCTATTTCAAACCTTTTGCACTGTCCTATTCATAATAACCCAATGATTTTCATGTCCTGGGACCAGATTCTGAGAACTTGGTGGCTAGACTACCTCTGGATGCCTTGTGTCCAGATTTAGAAGTCCCTAACCAGGACTACACAAACATGAAATTTACAAAGTCCTTATAGTGTCCATTATGTGTAGTAGCACAGCATGACTAAATCCTCAGCAGTTCCACTCATCAGTTGGGTGCTCTCCACTTATACTGATCGCTATCCGGAGAGTCACCCATGCTACCAAGCAGCAGTGCCCTAAGAACAAACAAAAGCAGAACAGAATGAGAAGGAAAGAGGTTGTCAAACTCCAGGGTTTACTACAGAGCAGGACACGCACACACATCCCACCCAGTGTTAGAGATTCTCACCTCTCTTTAGGGACCCTGGTCATTCAAGCAAAGCCTCCCCTTGTCAATCCAACAGAATGATAAGAACATCAGCCCAGAAATTAGGAGACCTCGATTACAATCCTATCTCTGCTACTCATAGCTATGTGACCTCAAGAAAGCAGTTTAGCTTAATTTTTTATTATTATTATTATTTGCAAGCAGAAAGAGAAAGAGAGAAGGAAGGAGAATGAGTGTGCCAGGGCATCCAGAAACACGTATCACTACTGTATCTGGCTTTATGTGGGTACTGAGGAATTTAACTCAGGTGGTTAGGTTTTGCAGGCAACCGCCTTAATCACCAAGTCATCTCTCCAGCCCGTTTAGCTTTTTTGTGTATCAGCTTCCTTATCTATAAAGTTATCAGGATTGAACCAGGTGTGGTGGAGCACACCTTTAATTCCAGCACTGGGGAGGGAGGCAGAGGTATGAGGATTGCTGAGTTTGAGGCCACCCTGGGACTACATCGTGAATTCCAGGTCAGCCTGGGCTAGAGCAAGAACCTACCCTACCTCGAAAAACCAAAAGTAAAGTACAATAAAAAAATCAGGAATTGGACTATATGATTAATAACTCTTATAGTAAAATCCCACGGACATCTGGACTTGTAATCACTAATTACTGCAATAGTAAAATCCCAAGGTAGTCGGGAGGACAGTGTCATATGAGGTTTTTCTGTAAGCAGGAGAGCACTGAAGACAAGAAGTCTATACAGACTCCTAAGTACTATCTGCTAAGTAAAGGTATTCAGACTCTGTAGCTTAAGGGGGACAGTGGGATAAGAAAGAAGGAAAAGAAAGGAATCTAGGGGTACTAAAACCAAGGAGAATGAGAGTTTTTCATTTTTTTGAGGCCATCCTGGGACTACATCGTGAATTCCAGGTCAGCCTGGGCTAGAGTGAAACCCTACTTTGAAAACACCAAAAAAAGGGGGGGGGCTTGAGAGATGGCTTAGCACATAGTTAAGGTTCTTGCCTACAAAGCCAAAGGACCCAAGTTTGATTCCGCGGGACCCAAGTAAGCCAGATGCACAAGGGGGCTCATTTTCTCTTTCTCTCTCTGCCTATTTCTCTCTCCCCCCCTCTCTCAAATAAATAAATTTTTAAAAAAAGAAAAGAGGGCTGGAGAGATGGCTTGGTGGTTAAAGCACTTGCCTGCAAAGCCAAAGGACCCAGATTCAATTCTCCAGGACCCATGTAAGCCAGAATGCACAAGGTGGCACATGCATCTGGAGTTTGTTTGCAGCAGCTGGAGGCCAAGACATGTCCATTCTCTCTCTCTGCCTCTTTCTATCTCTCAAATAAATAAAAATTAAAGCTGGGTGTGGCCTTTAATCCCACCACTCAGGAGGCACAGGTAAGAGGATCACCATGAGTTCGAGGCCAGTCTGAGACTACATAGTGAATTTCAGGTCAGCCTGGGCTGGAGTAAAACTCTACCTTGAAAGACCAAAAATAAATAAATAAATAAATTTTTAAAAATCCAAAAAAATTTGCTCCTTGAAAATTTTAAGATTAATAAAACTATCTGGAAACTTGGAATAACCCAGAGATAGGTAGGGGGCTTACCTATTCATGCATAAGTTCTTGGAACTGTCCCTATTATCAAAAACCCAAAAGTACTATTTGGACTTGATGGTTATTCAGGCTTAGGCTCTTTATCTTCTTCATCTTCCCTCAGCAACAACTGACTGCCTGTAGTTCCTACAAGACAGGCAGGGCTTCAGGAGACCACTCCTTAACTGTTTTTACAGTTATGTTACATTTTTCTGTAAAATTTTCCAAAAAGTTTCAAAATACTGGAATGATATTTATAGATTTTTTTTTCAAGGTAGGGTATCGCTCTAACCTAGGCTGACCTGGAATTCACTATGTAGTCTCAGGGTGACCTAGAACTCATGACAATCCTCCTACCTCTGCTTCCCGAGTCTGGGATTAAAAGCATGTGGCACCACGCCCAGCTTACAGAATTTTTTTAATCAACCTTTTAAATTCTGGTACATCTGTAGTTATGTTGCAGTTATTTTGTAAGCAAGCACCTTTCACTGCTGAGCCATCTTCCCATGTTGCCTTTATTGTACATATTTGTGCCTATTCCACAATAGGCTAGTAGGTTAATCTAACCAGGATTTATTTTGTTAAATGCATCTCTCTCTCTCTCTCTCTCACTCAATCGATCTGTGTGTTTGGGGGGGGGGGGGGGCTAGGGATTGAACCAAGCCTTCATACATGTTGGACAAGCAATCTACCAAATGAATTACTTTCCTGGAGTCCAACTTTATTAATTTGTCTGTTATTTCAAAAAGAGTCTTACTCTGTAGCCCAGGCTAGCTTCAAATTCCTGAATGCTAGAGTCACAAACATGAGCCACCATACCTGGCTCTTATTTTGTGTGGGTTTTTAAAAATATTTTTTTATTTGAGAGAATGAGAGAGAGAGAGAATGGGTGCGCCAGCAGCCTCTCAGCCACTGTGAATGAACTTATGAGTGAGCCCCCTTGTGGGCAAGTGCAGCATTGTGCCTTGCGTCACATTTTACATCTGGCTAAACGTGGGACCTGAAAAATCAAACAGGTGTTCTTAGGCTTGGCAGGCAGGTGCCTTAACTGCTAAGCTATCTTACCAGTCTGCTTAAAAATATTTGTGAGCCGGGCGTGGTGGCGCACACCTTTAATCCCAGCACTTGGGAGGCAGAGGTACGAGGATCACCGTGAGTTCAAGGCCACCCTGAGACTACATAGTTAATTCCAGGTCAGCCTGGGCCAGAGTGAGACCCTACCTCGGAAAAAAAAAAAAAAAAATTGTATGTATTTTATTCTTTGACGAATGCCACTTTTAAAAATATTTTTAAGTTCTTTGAGAGCAAGAGAGAGAAAGAAGCAAAGAGAGAGAGAGAGAAACAGAGAGAATGGGTGCACCAGGGCCTCCGTCCACTGCAAATGAACTCCAGGCGCATGTGCCACCTTGTGCATCTGGCTTACGTGGGACCTAGAGTACTGAACTTGGGTCCTTAGGCTTTGTAGGCAAACAGCTTAACCGTTTAGCCATCTCTCTAAGTTTTTAGAAATTTTTAAAAATATATTTATCTGGCCGGGCGTGGTGGTGCATGCCTTTAATCCCAGCACTCGGGAGGCAGAGGTAGGAGGACTGCCGTGAGTTCGAGGCCACCCTGAGACTACATAGCTAATTCCAGGTCAGCCTGGACTAGAGTGAGACCCTACCTTGAAAAAACAAACAAACAAAAAAAATTTATCTGGGCTGGAGGGATGGCTGAGAGGTGAAGGCGCTTGCCTGCAAAGCCAAAGGACCTTGGTTCAATTCCCCAGGACCCACGTAAGCCAAATGCATAAGGTGGCTGATACATTTGGAGTTCTTCTGCAGTGGCCGGAAACCCTGGCACACCCACTCTTTCTCTCTCTCTTCCTCTTGCTCTCTGTCAAAGAAAGAAAAGAAAATATTTAAATATATATATTTATCTACCTTTTTATTTGAGAGAGACAGAGAAAGAGAGTGTGAGTACTCCAGGGTCTATCTCCACTGCAAACAAGTACATGTGCAAGTACATGTGCCATTTTGTACATCTGGCTTTATGTGGGTACTGGGAAATAAAACCCAGACTTTGCAAGCAAATGCATTTAACCACTGAGTTTCTCCAGCACCTAGGTTTTGAAAAACTTAAAAAATATTTTTGTTGATTTATTTCCAAAGGGAGGGGGAGAAAGGGAAGGAGAGAGAAAAATAGAGAGAGAGAGGCTATGGGCATGCCAGGACCCCTTGTCACTGCAAATGAACTCCATCATTTTGTGTACCTGACTTTACATGGGAACTGGGAAATCTAACCCAGGCTGGCTTTGCAAACAAGTGCCTTTTACCACTGAGCCATCTCCCCAGCACACCAGCTCTTTCTAAAATTTAATTTTGAAACAACATTTCATTAAGTTGCCCAGGCTGGCCTCAACCTCATGATCCTTCTTCCTTACACACAGTTTATTACATGTTGGCAGTTTTATAATTCTGGCCATGAGTTTTCTTACCTTTATAAAGGCTATTTACTGAAGAATGCTAAATAACAATCTACAAAGACTCTAGTACAGTTTTCTTCACATAGTGGATATGCAACTGCACGGTGACCATCCCTATGCATAGACCACTGAACAAGAGCAAAAGCAGACTGAAGCTGGGCATGGTGGCACACACCTTTAATGCCAGCACTCAGGAAGCAAGGGTAGGAGGATCACCATGAGTTTGAGGCCATCGTGAGAATACAAAGTGAGTTCCAGGTCAGCCTGGGTTAGAGCAAGACCCTACGGCAAAAAAAAAAAAAATTGGACTGAGACTGCAGCAACCGTTGAGTCAGGGCTGCCTCCGGGTGAAGCAGCAGGACGGCGCACCTTGGGTAAGACGTGCTGCCGGATGGGCAGGCGACTGTGAGGTTGGAGGGAGCATGCGCGGGAGGCCAGGTCTCCGATGGATGGACAGACTGCCGGACGCCTTCAGTCTGTCCCTGGGCTGGCGAGGGGCTGGGAGCCTCCATCGCACCTGACCCCAGCTCAGCACCCCTCAGGCAGACCTGCAGGGCCCACTGCTTCATACACCACAAGCTTCTGATTTAGTTTTATGATTTTTCCTTTCAGTGCTTGGTCCTTTGACCACCTTTCCAAGTTTATTCTACATTAAGAGGAATTTTCCTGAGCTATGGTAGTCAGACCTAGTAGTGGGAACTTCTCTACAGTACCCCCAAATCTGGCAAGGATGGTGCAAGTTTTTGTACATTATGACTTCATCTCCCAGCATTGAGGATATTACCAGAGGTAGCGCATGCCTGTAATCCCAGCACTTGGACTCAGGAGGCAAAGGCTGGAGGATCATGAGTTCAAGGCCAGTCTGGGCTACAAACAGAGTTTCAAGCCAGCCTGGATTATGAGAGCCTGTCTCAAACAAGCAAACAAACCATCAAAAATAAATAAAAATTTATAGTAGGTAACATTCTCTAAAAACCCCTATTATCAATATTATATTACATATACATATACATATATATGGCTTGTTTTCCATAAAGTGATTCCTTTCATACCCAGATTATAACCCTGTATTTAGTGCTTTTATGAATTTTTATTTTCCTTGTTTTTTTGAAAAAGTGCCAAATTTAATAAATGAAGGTTTAAAACAAAAAAAAAAAAAAAAAATTTTTAATGGGCTGGAGAAATGGCTTAGCAGTTAAGGCATTTGCCTGTGAAGCCAAAGGACCCAGGTTCAATTCCCCAAAACCCACATAAGCCAGATGCACAAAAAAGGGCACATGCATCTGGAGTGCATTTGCAGTGGCTGGAGGCCCTGGCATGCCCATCCTCTGTCTCTCTTCTATCTCTCTCTGCTTGCAAATAAATAAATGAAATTTTTTAAAAACCGACTGAAAAGGAAGATACACTGAGTTCCACATCAGATCCTTTTTCTGAGCCCTTAGACAAAGCTAGACTCATCCCTTCAATCATATCTTTGGAAAAAAGTATTACTTCCTGCATTCAATGTGACTATTGTAATAGTGTGTGGTTAAGAGTTTTAAAAGGTGATGGCAGGCTGGAGCAATGGCTTAGTGGTTAAGGCACCTGCCTGCTAAGCCTAAGAATGCTGGTTCCAATCTCCAGGTCCCATGTTTAGCCAGATGCAAAGTGACGCAAGGGCGCAATGCTGCACTTGACCAAGAGAGGGCACACGCATCTGGAGTTCGTTCACAGAGGCTGACAGGCTGCTCTTGTGCCTATTCTCTGTCTCCCTCTCCCTCCCTTTCTCCAAAAAAAAAAAAAAAAAGGTGATGGCATGAGGGAACATCTTTAGAAGCTTAAGCCAATACAAAACACTCAAACCTTCAAATAAATTCGCTTGCACACATATAATCTGTAATTGCCAATATGAAAATATATAAAATATAGAAAACTACCATTTTACTTATTTTGTTTTTCAAGGTAGGGTCTCACTCAAGCCCAGTCTGACCTGGAATTTTCTCTGTAGCCTCAGTGTGGCCTCAAATTCATAGCAATTCTCCTACCTCGGCCTCCTAATTGCTAGGATTAAAAGCATGTGCCACTACACCCAGTTTCTTTTGTTTGTTTGTTTGTTTGTTTGTTTGTTTGTTTTTAAGAATCTGGAAGGGCCGGGCGTGGTGGTACACGCCTTTAATCCCAGTACTCGGGAGGCAGAGGTAGAGGTAGGAGGATCACCATGAGTTCAAGGCCACCCTGAGACTACATAGTGAATTCCAGGTCAGCCTGGACTAGAGTGAAACTCTACCTCAAAAATAAACAACAACAACAAAAGAATCTGCAGGGCTGGAGAGTTGGCTTAGCAGTTAAGGCGCTTGCCTGCAAAGCCAAAGGACCCAGGGTCAATTCCCCAAGACCCATGTAAGGCAGATACACAAAGGAGGGGCATGCATCTGCAGTTTGTTTGCAGTGGCTAGAGGGCCTGGCATGCCCATTCTCTCTACCTGCCTATTTCTGTATCTCTCTCTCTCAAATAAATAAAACAAAATATATTTAAAAAAAAATCTGGGGCTGGAGGAATGGCTTAGTGGTTAAGGCGTTTGCCTGCAAAGCCAAAGGACCTAGGTTCGATTCCCCAGGACCCACATTAGCCAGATACACAAGGGGGCGCATGCGTCTGGAGTTTGTTTGCAGTGGCTGGAGGTCCTAGCATGCCCATTCTCTCTCTCTCTCTCTTAAATAAATAAATATTAACAAATAAGTAAATAAGAATCTGAATTTCTAATGAGCAAAACCAGAAAGAGATAGATTATGTATCTGTGATTGGAGAGAGAGCTGACATAGATCAAGTATCCACAATGTGAGAAGAGACATCACAGATCACATGTTCACAAATGGATGCAGTATAAACACAGTCATGGTGGCCAGAGAGTATTTCTTACCTGAGTATCCAAAGGAAATACTGGAGATGGGGCTCAGGTAGATGCCTTTGCCATAGGCTGCTCCATGCAGCTTGCAGGGAAACACCAGGGTGAACATATGAGCCTGGGCCCTCCCGTGGCTATATATTAGGCATCCACAGGGCTTATCCAGTTCTCTGTCCCTCCATCCTCTACCTTCACTCATTCAAATAAGTCTAGGGACCTACTCTTTTTTTTTTTTTTTTTATTTTGGTTTTTCGAGGTAGGGTCTCACTCTGGTCCAGGCTGACCTGGAATTCACTATGTAGTCTCAGGGTGGCCTCGAACTCACGGCAATCCTCCTACCTCTGCCTCCCGAGTGCTGGGATTAAAGGCGTGAGCCACCACGCCCGGCTCTAGGGACCTACTCTTAACGCTGATTTGCTAGAAAGTGGATTGTGGTTAAACTGCTCATGGAGCAGATATTAGATAATAATGCCTTGCAGAGTGGGAAGTGGCAGAACGGCTGAGTTATTGACTCAGCATCCATACTCCTCTCCTGAGGCCTTGATACATATTCTGACTCCAAAAGAGAAGACCAAAGAAGAGAGAGGTAGCCAAGAAGAGAAACAAAAACCAGTCTAATTTTTCAGAGCAAATAAGTCTTCATAACAACTCTATGAATAGCCACAAAACTGAAACACCCTGTCATTGTAATGGGGTAATTCATCACAGTGGCTGCAATCAGCAATTCCACATCCCTGCCTAAGGTATATTCCCATTCCCCAAACCACCAAAAGACAGAGCCCAACTTTGAATATACAATTCCAACCTCCTCTCTAGGGAAGCTCCCAAGGCAGGCTGGGCATGAGGAGCTGAGGCAGAAACAGCTTTCAAGTACTTTAGAGCAGACTTCTTCAAATCGAGGGGAGCAGGGAATGAAAAGGAAGGAGAAAGGGGCTTAGCCTCACCTGCAGTTTGGTGTAGGATGCATTGACCAGCCCATTGCGTAGGATCGAATGCCAGTTCTCAATGTGGGACCCACTGTAAGGCAGGATAGAATCTATGTGTATGAGGGTCCCAAGAGCACTTCTAAGACTGCCATTCCCACCCATCTGTACCCATACAGGAATGGAGATCTGCACAGATACACCTAACGAATGCAGTCACAGGCATGCTAGGTATGGGGATGCTTAAAACCCCACATCACATCCTTTCTTCTATCTTCCAATAATCACACCCTAAACCCTCAGCAGTTGTTTCAGTGCTTTCATCTGCCTATTTTCCTGATGTTTTTAATTCAACGAATTATTTAAACTCAAGAAACATGACTAATTCCAAACATAGCTTCCAAGCCAGGCGAGACTTCACATCCTTTCTCTTTTACAACTTGCAAGGTCAGCATTTTGGGGGGAGGTGTTGTTGTTGTTGTTGTCTGTTTTGTAGTTTTGCTGGGGACTGAACCCATGACCTCAGATTTTACATCCTATTTTAAAAAGGTATAACACTTCCTCTAAGTTACCCACCATACTTTTCTCTCTCTCTCTCTCTTTAAAATTATTTTATTTATTAAATTTTTTAGAGAGACACAGAGAGAGAGAGACACAGAGAGAGGGAGACAGATAGAGATGGGCACGCCAGCAGTCTCTCAGTTGCTGTGAACGAAATCCAGATGTGTGCGCCCCCTTGTGGGCAAGTGTGGCATTGCGCCCTTGCGTCACTTGGCATCTGGCTAAACGTGGGACCTGGAGATTGGAACCAGCGTTCTCAGGCTTAGCAGGCAGGCGCCTTAACCGCTAAGCCATCTCTCCAGCCCATCTCTCTATGTTTTTTGAGGTAGAATCTTGCTCTGGCTCAGGCTGACCTGGAATTCACTATGTAGTCTCAGGCTGGCCTTGAACTCACAGCAATACTCCTACCTCTGCCTCCTGAGTGCTGGGATTAAAGGCATGTGCCACCATGCCCAGCTTACTTTTCTGTTTTTTATCCCAAGCCAGCATATATGTTTATTGTAACTCCTGAGTGATCAAGAGTTATGAGGTTCATCATTATAGTATAGCCACACGTGACATGGAGTGAAAGGAACAACTATGCTTTTTTATGGGGATGCTTAAAACCCCACATCACATCCTTTCTTCTATCTTCCAATAATCACACCCTAAACCCTCAGCAGTTGTTTCAGTGCTTTCATCTGCCTATTTTCCTGATGTTTTTAATTCACTTGAATTATTTAAACTCAAGAAACATGACTAATTCCAAACATAGCTTCAAGCCAGTGCAAGAGACTTCACATCCTTTCTCTTTTACAACTTGCAAGGTCAGCATTTTGGGGAGGTGTTGTTGTTGTTGTTGTCTGTTTTGTAGTTTTGCTGGGGACTGAACCCATGACCTCAGATTTTACATCCTATTTTAAAAAGGTATAACACTTCTCTAAGTTACCCACCATACTTTTTTCTCTCTCTCTCTCTTTAAAATTATTTTATTTATTAAATTTTTAGAGACACAGAGAGAGACAGAGAGGAGGGAGACAGACAGAGATGGGCGGCGCCAGCAGTCTCTCAGTTGCTGTGAATGAAATCCAGATGTGTGCGCCGCAAGTGTGGCGTGCACCCTTGCGTCACTTTGCATCTGGCTAGGCGTGGGACCTGGAGATTGGAACCTGGGGTGGAACCAGCGTTCTTAGGCAGCAGGCAGGCGCCTTAACGCTAAGCCATCTCTCAGCCCATCTCTCTATGTTTTTGAGGTAGAATCTTGCTCTGGCTCAGGCTGACCTGGAATTCACTATGTAGTCTCAGGCTGGCCTTGAACTCACAGCAATACTCCTACCTCTGCCTCCTGAGTGCTGGGATTAAAGGCATGTGCCACCATGCCCAGCTTACTTTTCTGTTTTTTATCCCAAGCCAGCATATATGTTTATTGTAACTCCTGAGTGATCAAGAGTTATGAGGTTCATCATTATAGTATAGCCACACGTGACATGGAGTGAAAGGAACAACTATGCTTTTTTTTTTTTTTTTTTTTTGGTTTTGCGGTGAGGTCTCACTCTGGTCCAGGCTGACCTGGAATTAACTATGTAGTCTCAGGGTGGCCTCGAACTCTCGGCGATCCTCCTACCTCTGCCTCCCGAGTGCTGGGATTAAAGGCGTGTGCCACCACGCCCAGCCAATTATGCTTTTATGTTAAAAAAAATTATATATCGGCTGGAGAGATGGCAGAAAAAATCATGGATTTACTTCCAAAACTTTCAAATCTATCCTTCCAATCTGTTCCTTCAATAAGCATGTAAATACTATTTCTTTTCAATACATCAAAGCAGTTTGAGAATAAGGACCATGTCCTATAATGCTTTTGGACTCTACAGCACCTACCAAATTACATTTAATGAATATTTGCTGGCTGCCTGACAAATACAGGTAACACAAATTCATGCCTCAAGGTTCCCCCATCCCACTCCCACCTCCACCCTCCTCACTGGAAGGCAAAGGTGCTTCCGTAGAGCTTCTTGGCGGTCCGGAACCGAGCCTCCTTTGCAGGAGGGCTGCTCAGCAGGAGGAACTGGTGTGAGGTGTGCATGAACTTCAGCTGCTGCCCAGGGTGGGGGTGGGGTCAGGAAAACAGAACAGAAATCGAGATCAGGGAGGGAAAGGTTGGGGACAGGGAACAAATCAGATGTGCACTAATTCTAAACAAGGGAAACATGCCTGGGCCCAAAGATAATGTTGAAGGACACAGCCAAGTCAGCTAATTCCAGACCACTATAATTTGAAAGTGGGGGCTGAAGAGATGGCTGAGTGGGTAAGGCTCTTGCCTGCAAAGCCAAAGGACCCAGGTTCAATACTCTAATACCCATGTAAAGCCGGATGCACAAGGGGGTGCATGCTTCGAGAGTTTGTTTGCAGTGGCTGGAGGCCCTGATGCGCCCATTATCTCTAATAATTTTTTTTAAAGAAATTTGAAAAGGTATAGAGGGAGAATGATCACTTACCCTGCTGAGAGGTAGTTTGACAATGTGTGACCTGTTGCTAGAGATGATCCTGGAAAGAAACAGGGAAAGGGAAAGAAAAAGGACAAAGTAAATGTAGTTAGCCTATCCTGAAAAAGCAGCTTTCTCAATCACAGAGCAAACAAGACTCCCGAGTCTTCTGTGATTCTTTCCAGATCACAGCAGGCTATTCCTCTGAGCAATAAGGCACATGCATAAAAATTTAAAGAGTCAAGAGGCAGAGGTAGGAAGATCACCGTGAGTTCGAGGCCACCCCGAGACTACATAGTGAATTCCAAGTCAGCCTGGACTATGGTGAGACCTTACCTCAAACCCTGACCCCCGCCCCCCAAAAAAAATTTTAAAGAGAAGCTACTGAGAGCAACCAGCTAGAGAGTAAGAGATATTGAGGAGGTAAGCAATAGATGTAAAGAATGAGGTAGGCTGGTACATCTAGGGAGAGAAAAGATAGATCAAAGGAAGGATGTAAGAAAAAAAAAGTAGAGGTTTGAAGCAGAAATGGTGAAAACTTGGACCTGGCATTTATTCAGAACCAAGGCTCAATAGCCACACTGCCTGACTTCAAAGGAAGTCCTGGGGCTGGAGAGATGGCTTAGCGGTTAAGGCATTTGCCTACAAAGCCAAAGAACACAGGTTCAATTCTTTAGGTCCCAGGTAAGCCAGTTGCACAAGGTGGCACATGCGTCTGGCTACAGGCCCTGGCATGCCCATTCTCTCTGTGTGTATCTAATAATAAAATAAATAAAATAAATCTTAAAAAGAAAAGTCCTGAAGGCTTTCAAGGATGCGAAAAAATAGAAAGTTATTATCTAGCTTGGAGAAAGAAACAGAAGAAACTAGAATGAACTTTCAGAGAAGTCAAGGACAGACTGGAGTGTACTCAGGCTTAACACAGAGGTCAAGAGAGTAAAAAGGTATACAATATTGAGAGCTCAGCAAGAGAGCACTATTTCCTATGGTGGCTACTTGTAATGCTACCCTGGGTGGTCTGCTTAGTAATTCCTAGGTCTAAGAGAGAAAAATCTACTTTTCCTCTCTCTTAGCATTGATATCAAAGACTGACATGGAAGAGGGAAGCAGGATAGAAAGAGAAAGTTCTCAGGAAAAACTGTCAGAAGAGAACTCCAAATCAGGGAAGGAGTCAAAATCTTTGCTAGGGGCTGGAGAGATGGCTTAGCAGTTAAGGCATTTGCCTGTGAAGCCAAAGTACTCAGGTTCAATTCCCCAGAACCCATGTAAGCCAGGTGTACAAATGCATATGCATCTGGAGTTTGTTTGCAGTGGCTATATGCCCTGGTGTGCCCATTCTCTTTCTGTCTGTTTCTCTTAGCTCTCTCTCTCTGTTTGCAAATAAATAAATTTTAAAAAATTATAAAAAATTATTTGCTAGAAGAAAATAACAATAGTGTCTTTGGCTCTAGACTTTCTTTAAAAAAATACTTTTAACATATTTTTATTATTTATGAGAGAGAGACAGAGAGACCAAGAGGCAGATAGAAAGAATGGGTGCACCAGGGCCTCCAGAAACTGCAAAGAACTCGAAATGCATGCACTACCATGTGTATGTGGGTCCTGGGGAATTGAACCTGGGACCTTTGGCTTTGCAGGTAAGTGCCTTAATCATTGAACCATCTCTCCAGCCCTTTAAAAATATTTTTAGGAGCCAGGAGTGGAGGTGCACGCCTTTAATCCCAGCACTCGGGAGGCAGAGGTAGGAGGACTGCCATGAGCTCAAGGCCATCCTGAGAAAACAAAGTGAATTCCAGGTAGCCTGGGTTAGAGTGAGACCCTACCTCAAAAAACAAAAAACGTAACAAAAAAAATATTTTTAGGGCTGGAGAGATGGCTTAGCGGTTAATGTGTTTGCCTGCAATGCCAAAGGATCCCTGTTCAATTCACCCCAAGTAAGCCAGATGCACAAGGGGGAGCATGCATCTAGAGTCTGTTTGCAGCGGCTGGTGGCCCTGTCGTGCCCATTCTCTTCCTCTCTCTCTCTCTCTCCCTGCCTCTTTCTCTCTCTCAAATAAATAAATAAAATATATTTTAAAAAAATTTATCCTCTTGTCACTGCAAACAAACTCTAGAAGCATGTGCCACTTTGTGCATCTAAATTTACCATAGGTACTGGGGAATCAAACCCAGGCTGTCAGGCTTTGCAAGCAAACACCTTTAACTACTAAGCCATGTCTCCAGCCCAGGCTCTAGACTTTCTACAGCATCAGGGAAGGTCCTAGGAAAGGAAAAGGAGATACTAGGGTATGGTAGTTTGAATATACGGCCCCCAATATATTCAGTGTTTTATTAGTTTGTTGTTTGCATCTGCAGCCACCTGGCTGGAGGCAATGTCACTGGGCGGATCTTAAGGTGTGGTGGTGGGTTTGAGATTCCATTGTAAAGATGCAAAGTGTGCCCAGTAGGAGTTCCTGAAGTGTGCTGTGCTGTGTGGCTGGTGGCTTTTTTTCTCTCTTGCCTGGTCCTGTGAGAGCAGGCCGCTTCTCCTGCCATTATGGAACTTCCCATGGATCTGTAAGCTTCAATAAATAATATCCCTTCCTCCATAACTGTGCCTGGTCTGGAAGTTCATCTCAGCGAACCTGAAGCTCTCTGTTACACAGGGAGAGATTAATTTCTATGGATGTACAGAAAACTTAGCTGAAATGAACTGTGATAAGAGAGACTCAAACTTATAATAACATTTTATGTTTGAAAAATGCTGAACCACGGGACTGGAAAGGTGGCTAAGTGGTTCAAGGGGCTTGCTTGAAAAGCTTGATGGCCTGGGTTTGATTCCCTGGACACCCATGTAAAGTCAGACACCCAAACTGGCACATGCACCTGGAATTCATTTGCAGCACTAAGAGGCCCTAGAGCACCTTGTTTCTTTCTACCTCTAAATAAATAAATAGATAGATAAATATAAAATTGTTAGCCGGGCATGGTGATGCATGCCTTTAATCCCAGCACTTGGGAGGCAGAGGTAGGAGGATCACCATGAGTTCAAGGCCACCCTGAGACTACATAATGAATTCCAGGTCAGCCTGGGCTAGAGTGAAATAAATAAATAATAAAAGAACAAAGCAAATGTTTTGGGAAACATGGCACACAAAGAGAACTTGAGAAATTATGTCAGAATTTGTGAGCTTTGGTAGGCAAGGTATATAAACACAGTACCATGAAAAAGCAGCCATACACTATACCCCTAAAAAAGGAGCTGTAGATTCAAGATTCATCTTCCATACTTTGTCCCTCTCCACCCCATTCCATGAAGCCTGAGCCATTCTATCCATACCACTGCAGAAGAGGATGGGCCAAGGGATCCAGCTTGTCCATCTGCTTCTTGATTTCCAAATATGAGCCCTGGAAGACAATCACCATAATATTATCTCCCTGGAGAGGTGGAAACCCTCCCCTTTCCATAGACTACTGGGGCCCAGGACAAGATAATCATCAAAGGAAAGAAAGAGGATAATGGGGTTCCCACCCTCAAAAAGCCCCAGTCAGGTTGGAAAAACTCAAATAAATATGAAAATGACTGAAGATGCATACAAAACAACATGCAGGTGGGCCTCCCTCATTTTATGCAATTCCTACAGCCCTAAAAAGTTGCTTATAAATTAAAAAAATTAAAAATAAAATCAGTGTCCCAGAAAGCTTAGGCTAAGGAATCCTATGGTAAATGTTGATGTAAGAGTCCTTATGACAGACAATTCATCCCTTCTAGGTAAACCATCTAAGGTAATCTGCACTGTGACATATAGGATTTGCTGAGAAGAGGCCCACCTGTATGTGTGAGTACAAATGAATGTCTACTCATGCAGAGACTGCCGACGAGGGGTGGGGAAATCTGGTGAGGGACAGCCTTGAGTCAAAGGATGGTCACTCCTCCATGTGGCTGCCCCACCCCTGGAAGGACAGAAGATGCAGGCCCCTGGGTCTAGCTCCTTAACTCCAACCCCCCCCCCCAATTTTGGCAGAGGTCTTCCTCACTCCTCTAATTCGTTAAGAATTATGGGGAAACATTAAATATAAACAACTCATGTAGGAATTAGCAACAAAGATAAAGGCTTGGGTGGGGGAGAGAGACTAAGAGTGACAAGAATAAGAGTAAGAAAGTTAACAAAACACAGAACAGGAACTGGAAAGGTTCCAAAGGGAATAAAACAAAACAAAGGCACTTGAATAGCTTCTCTAGATCTTTACCCCATTTCCAGAAATTACAAGCAGAACAAGGCACATGAGCTGAGCAGACAGAGAAGAATACCTGGGTCATCTCCCGGATGGACATCACACTATCCAGAGCTTTCTGAAGCCGCTCATAATTTTTTTTCTGTCAAGAATCAATAGGAAGAGAAGAATCAGGTAAAGAAAAAATGGAGGAAAGAAAGATTTGATGAAAAGAAAGCTCAGATGTACAAAGTAAGTCTGGTCTAAGGAAACAGAATTATGCCATGGAAACAGCATAAGTTTAATGTCAAATACTTCAGAATCATATGTTTGATCTATTTTTTAAAAATATGTTTTATTTATGTGAGAGAGAGAAAGAGGCAGTCGAGAGAGAGAGAATGGGTGTGCTAGATCTCTAGCCACTATAAACAAACTCCAGACACATGTCAACTTGTCCATCTGGCTTTACATGGGTACTGGGGAATCAAACCTGGGTCCGTAGACTTTGCAGGCAAACACCTTAACCATTTAGCCATCTCTCCAGCCTATGCTTGTTATTTTCTTACAAATCAAAATTAATGTCAGGGTAACATTTAACATCTTAGAATCTCACCATCCCTGTTTGTACATAAAGGCTGGTTTGGGGCTAGAGAAATGGCTCAGTGGTTGAAGGTGCTTGCTTATAAAGCCTGACAACCTGGGTTTGATTTCCTAGTACCTACATAAAGCCAAATGCACAAAGTGGCGCATGCATCTGGAGTTTGTAGTGGCTGGAGGTCCTGGTGCACCCATTCTCTCCCTTTTATCTCTCTCTGCTTGCAAATAAATATTTTTTAAAATAACAAATTCTTTTAAAGCAAAGTTTGTTTGCTTCACTAATACAGGCTGACATGAAACTCACTTTGGAACTCAGGCTAGCCTTGAACTCGTGAAAATCTGACTATCTCAGTCTCCATAGTGCTAGAATTAAAGGCATGCACCATGTGGCTAACAAGAGTTGTTTGGTAGCCGGGCATGGTGGCACACGCCTTTAATCCCAGCACTTAGGAGGCAGAGGTAAGAGGAACTCAAGGCCACCCTGAGGAATTCCAGGTCAACCTGAGCTAGAGAGAGACCCTACCTCAAAAAAACAAAACAAAACAAAAAAAGAGTTGTTTGGTGTTTTTTGTCTGTTTTTAAAATTTTATTATTTATTTGAGAAAGAGAGAGAGAGAGAGGCAGATAGAGATAGAAATAATGAGAGAATGAGGGGACTGGAAGAATGGCTTACTGGTTAAGGTGTTTGCTTGCAAAGCCAAAGGACCCAGGTTCGATTCCCCAGAACCCACTTAAGCCAGATGCACAAGGTGGCACATGCATCTGGAGTTCGTTTGCAGCGGCTGAAGGCCCTGGTGTGCCCATTCTCTCTCTCTAGCTATCTCTCTCTCTCTTTCTGTCAAATAAATAAATAAAAGTAAAATATATTTAAAAAAAAAAAAAGGCCTGGGGAGATGGCATAGTGGTTAAGCGCTTGCCTGTAAAGCCTAAGGACCCCGTTTGAGGCTCGATTCCCCAGGACCCAATAAAGCCAGATGCACAGAGTGGCGCATGCATCTGGAGTTCCTTTGCAGTGGCTGGAGGCCCTGGCATGCCCATTCTCTCTCTATCTGCCTCTTTCTCTTTCTGACTGTCACTCTGAAATAAATAAGTAAAAGTTTTTTTTTTTAAAAAAAAAAACATTTAAAAAGAAAGAGAACCCTAGATGCATGTGCTACCTTGTGTATCTGGCTAACCTGGGTCCTGGAGAATTGAACCGTGGTCCTTTGACTTTGCAGGCAAGTGCTTTAACCGCTAAGCCATTTCTCCAGCCCCCTATTTGTTTTTTGCATGTTTGTGTTTTTGGTAGTGCTGGGGATTGAACCCATAGTCTCATTCATGCTAGGCAAGTATTCTACCACTGAGCTACACTTTAGCCTCTGTTTGCAACTCAAAGTATTAATTCTGTGCCCACCCTTACTGAAATGTTCTAAGAATTAAATAAGACGTATAAATCTGTACTACTGACAGTCAGCACAGAGGCACTGTGCTGTGTACTGGTGATGGTTAATTTTTGAAGTTGACTTAACTGGGCTATAGGGTACTTAGACATTTGCTCAAACACAATTCCTAGGTTTGTGTATATGCTTTTGGTTCTGATTAACAGTTACATCAACAGACCAAGTAAAGCAGGTTACCCTGTTTCATGCTGAAGGATCTCATTAGAAAACTGAAGCCTCAGAGCTAGACATGATGGCACACACCTAGAATCATAGCACTCAGGAGGCAGAGGTAGAGGATCACTGTGAGTTCAAGGCTACTCTGAGACTACATAGTGAATTCCAGGTCAGTCTGAGATAGACTGAGACCCTACTTTGGAAAAATTTAAAAAAAAAAAAAAAAATCAATCTTCCCCAAGTCTAGCACTGAAATAAAAGAATATCCCTCCAAATTTGAAATATTTTCCTGACTTTACATCTCAATTACAAAATTGGCTTTTCTGGGCTGGCGGGATGGCTTAGTGTTTAAGGCACTTGCCTGTGAAGCCTAAGGGTCCAGGTTCAATTCCCCAGGATCTACATAAGCCATATGCATAAGGTGGCATATGCATCCGGAGTTTGTTTGCAGTGGCTGGTGGCCCTGACATGCCCATTCTATCTGCCTCTTTCTGTCTCTTTCTCTAATAAATAAGTAAAATATGTATTTTAAAATTGGCTTTTCTATAATATTGAGATTGGCTTGGCTCTCAGACTGGAACGTACACTACTAGTTGTTAGGCTTCTGGACTGGAGCTGGAACTTTAAATCCCACAGGCTCTTGCAGTCTCCAGATTGCTGACTACAGATGCTGGGACTTCTCAGTCTCCACAATGACATGATACTATTCATTGTAATAAACCTCTCCTATTATGAATGTTCGTGTATGAATGAAGTAACTTTATCCATAACCTCTTAAACTCTGTTTCTCTTAATAGGTACCCAGTTGGCATATATTAGCTCTCATTGTTATAATAATCCACAAAGTAAATAATCTCCCCTTTTACATATAGAAAAATTGAAGTTGAAAAAATTAAATGATTGCTAACACTATTCAATTGGGGAACAGAACATATAGAAGTTGAGTTTGGCGGGCTCACCCAAAACCTATATTCTTTTACTGTTTTTTTCAGGCAGGTCCTGAAAAGTATAGCCCAGGCTGACCTCAAACTCATACAATTCTCCTGCCTCATGCTACCAAGTGCTGAAATTATAGTGTGAGCTCCCATAAGAAAGTTTCCATAAGGATGTGACTAATATTAATTTTTCCCTTCTTCTAATCCAAATATTTATAGGCACTGAAACATTCTAGAGTTCAAGAGTGCCCAAGAATCTGTCCCTTATTCCAAGTGCACATTGAAACAACAGTCTACCATCTCCCACTATCTTACCATTTCTGTTCCTTAGCCTTGGGTACCTTCCCAAGCAACTATACCTTAGGGTTAAAGGCCAGAGTTTTAGGATCAGTGGGGTCCACCACAGAGGGGTAAGGCTCAAAGATGATGCTCTTTCTAGGGGACTCCAAAGCTGCCCTGCACATGGCCACCAGCAGATCCACCACCTTAGGGGAAAGCAAAGAAAGGGTAAAGAACTAAATGACTGCTCAGTTATGGGAGTTACGTGGTATCCAGAATTCCACTCTGCTGATTTAAAGCAAATGTACTCATGCCTTACAAAATTATAAAAGTGTAAGCACTAGCAAAATAATTAAAAGATATACCATTCCCATTTCCCCAAATAAAATCTGATTTTCTCACAGATGACTATTGATTATCCTATCCAAGCTATTTGTTTTCTTTGTTCTTTCCTTCTTTGGGGCATAGGGGGAGATAGGAATTGAATCCAGGGCCTCATGCATACTAAATATATGCAACTCTTGAACTCAAGTAATCCTCCTGTCTCAGTTTTACTCTGCCAGACTGTGTATTTGCTTTTGTATGTAAGTATGTACACATATATTATGTATAATTTAATATCCATAAATAATAGCTGTAAAGCACAGTCACCATAAGGTTATACCATTACCTAAATGGACTCTCTATAGTTGGGATCATATTCATTTCTTTTTTATAAACTTTATATTTCAGTGAACATCCTTATACATGAAAGCATTTTTGGAGGTTAAATTCCAAGGACTGAACTTGCTAGACTCCCCTACCTTTCTTAATGCCAATACCCCAGTCTCCTTTCCCTTTTCCATACCTCTGCTCCAGTAGCCACCTCCTCTGCCGCTCCAGACATGACCCCCAGTGTGTAGAAGGAGAAGACACACAGTTCACGAGTACAGACAGCTGGCTAAATGGATACAGTAATCAGATGGTAGAATGGGTTGAGGATTAACAAAATTAATATAGAGAACTTAGGCAACTCTAGAATAAAGTAGAAATCTTAAAACCTCTATGTGGAGGAAAAGCACTACAAAATTAGGTAAAGCTTTAATTAAAATGTCTTACTAGGGGCTAGAGAGATGGCTCAGCAGTTAAAGGCACTGGCTTACAAAGCCAAATGACCCAGGTTTGATTACCTAATACCCATGTAAAGCCAGATGCAAAAATGGCACATGCATATGGAGTTTGTTGCAGTGGGAGGAGGCCATGGTGCACCCATTCTCTCTCTCTCTCTCTCTGCCTATTTCTCGCTCTTTCTCTCAAATAAAAATATTTCTAAAAAGCATCAAAAAATACCTGATCAGGCTGGGCATGGTGGTGCACACCTTTAATACCAGCACTTGGCAGGCAGAGGTAGGAGGATTGACATGAGTTCGAGGTTACTCTGAGACTACAAAGTGAATTCCAAGTCAGCCTAGACTAGAGCAAGACCTTACCTTAAAAAAAAAAAAAAAAAAAAAAAGAAAAGAAAACAGCTGCCGGGCATGCTGGTGCATTCCTTTAGACCCCGGAACTTGGGAGGCAAAGGTAGGAGGACTGCCATGAGTTCAAAGCCACCCTGAGACTACATAGTGAATTCCAGGTCAGCCTGAGCTAGAGCGAAACCCTACCTCAGAAAACAACAACAAAAAACAAAAACAAAAACAGGGCTGAAGAGATGGCTTAGCGGTTAAGGTGCATGCCTGAGAAGCCTAAGGACACTGGTTCGATTCTCCAGGCCCCACATAAGCGAGATGTACATACGTCTGTTGCAGTGGTCAGAGGCCCTGGCACGCCCATTCTCTCTCTCTCACTCACTCACTCACTCACTCACTCTCTCCCTCTCTCTGTCTCAAATAAATGAATAAATAAATAAAAATAAAATAAATCTTAAAAAAAAAAACTGATCTGTTTTATTTATTTTTTGGTTTTTCGAGGTAGGGTCTTGCTCTAACTCAGGCTGACATGGAATTTACTATGTAGGCTCAAGGTGGCCTCAAACTCTGAGCAATCCTCCCACCTCTGCCTCCCACGAGTGCTGGCATTAAAAGCATGTGCCACCAAGACGTCTCCTGTTTTTAAACATTAGGTGGGAACTATGTTGTCAACATTATTTTTATATCCTTCTCTCTCCAAATGTGACTCCTGAGATTTGTCTTCTGAGGAAAACAATTACTTCCAGGGCCTCAAGGAATGTGGACAGAATTCTTTTACTAAAGGCCCAGAAAGAAAGGAAAGATAAGTGAAAGGTCCTTGTCCAAGGAAGAGGGTCACAGAGCAGGGCCAATACCTTGAGCATGGACCCATTCTGGAAGACATGCTGCTCATCACACACCACACAGTACTCATTCAGTGTTGGGATCCTCTGCTCTGCATACTTCATGATCTAGAGAGAGAACAGATGCTTTTTTTTTTTTAATGTTTATTTTCAAGGAGAGAGAGACAGACAAAGAAAGACAGAAACCAGACGTGGTGGCTCACGCCTTTAATCCCAGCACTAAGGAGGCAGAGATAGGAGGATTGCTGTGAGTTCAAGGCCACCCTGAGACTACAGAGTGAACTCCAGGTCAGCCTGGGCTAGAGTAGACCCTACCTCAAAAAACCAAAAAAAGAAGAAAAAAAAAGAGAGAAAGGGGTGCACTAGGGCCTAGTGCCACTGCAAACAAACTCCAGAGACATGTGCTACTTTGTGCATCTGGCTCTACAGAGGTCCTGAAATCAAACCCAGGCCATCAGGCTTTGCAAACAAGTGCTTTTAACTGCTGAGCCACCTCTCCAGCCTGAGAGAACAGATTCTATGCCTCTTGGAAATATAGGCACAGATAGAAGTTGTTTTCTTTTTTCAGAGATAACAAATTATTTAAGCTTCTTTGACAGTTACCTTACTTTTCCTTCCAACCCTTTGCCTAAAGCAAGCTATATGCCGGAGGGCTGGAGAGATGGCTTAGCAGTTAAGACACTTGCTGGAGAAGCTTAAGGACCCATGTTCAACTGTCCATATCCCATGTAAGCCAGATGCACCAAGGTGAGGTAAGCACAAGGTCACATATGCTCACTAGGTGGTGCAAGCATCTGGAGTTCGACTGCAGTGGCTAAGGCACTGGCATGCCAATTTTCTCTCTCATTCTCTATGTCTCTCTCTCTCTCTCAAATTAAAAAACAAAGACCTATTCCTGACTCCAGAGCTAAGTTTGTACGGTATTACAGAAATAAGGCCAGCATCCAGCATGGCCTTTGAATTGAAGTCCTAGGTTAGCATCCCACATCTACTACTTAGTACCTAATATAATTGGGCAAGTCAGTTAACCTAAGCTGTGGTTTCTTCATTTATTTACCTCATGGAGTGTTATAAGAAATATGTCTATGAAAGTATTTTATAAACATAACAGGTCCTAATCAAACTGTGTGGCTATAGTAATGCTAAACTTCCCTTCAAGATAAGTGAGCATTTAGCCCAAGACTAGATGCTGAGGGAGGGGAAATAGGGATTAAAAGCCATTTCAACTACTTAGAAGATTTAGCCAGTCTACTGGCCAAAACCACAGACACAATTCTGTGTTGGGAAGATGGCACAAATCCAGAACTCAGGTAGCAATATTGTTTGCTTGTTTTTTTCTAAGCACTACTTTTACATGGCTTTTATATATAAATCTAAATCAGACTGTTCCAATTTCACATGCTTATGGGTTAGTACTGAGACATGGAACAGGTTTTATTCATTCATTTAATGTAGATTTATTGAAGGCCTACTATAGCCCCAGCTTTGTGTACACAGTACACAGGACCCTACCTCAAAAAACAAAAACAAACAAAAAAATATTAAGTTAATTCTTTTAAATATATTTTTAATTTTTTTAAATTTATTTATTTGAGAGAGAAAGAGGTAAAAAGAAAAAATGAGCACTCCAGAGCCTCTAGCCACTGCAAATGAACTCCAACACATGTGCCACCTATGCATCTGGCTTATGTGGGTCCTGGGCAATCAAACCTGGGTCCTTTGGCTTTGCAGGCAAGCTCCTTAACTGTTAAGACAACTCTTCAGCCCAATTAAAGCAATAAAATTTTTAAAGAAGCAAATGACCAGTAGTGGTTAAGCAGAGAGAGGTCTGTGAAGAATACTGAAGATAATTAGAACAAGGATGTGGTCACAAGTAAATGAGTGTCTATCACAATCTCATCTTGACACCCACATACTTGAAACTTACAGTATGACCATTTATATTTGGTCCTATGTAGTATACCAGTGTTCCCAATCATGTTGTGGGACCTTCTTGAGGGTAAGAACTATGCTTTCTTTCTTCCTGGGAGCAAAGCACTGCAGGAAATACTTAACTAAAGAGCTGGGTGACCTCAGGAGGTCAGGTGGCTCAGACAACAGGGAGGAACGTTGGAATAAAGTTCTAAACTTGATTACCTGGACAAGGAATCCATACTCCAGAGTGGGGATGTTCTTGCAGTGACCACTGACCTGGTAAGAGTACAAGACATTTTCCAGGAGTCTTCTATGAAGTGGGGTGTAAACAGACCTCACCCACACTCACCACCCATAATTCTTCTAAAATAGCTAAATCCTAGTTCAGATCAGCCTAAGTAATCCCAAAACTGGAGAGATCTTTGGACATTTCTGCTAAAGGTTCAGGAAAGTGTTCACCTGTCCTTAACCTTCTTCAAAGTAGATGGAATAAGTTGGCATATCAGCTGACTACTAAATACTGACCATAACCTGATAACATCATACATGACTTTTCCCTAGGGATGCCCATCTCCACACCTCCGGTTCATGTCTACTACCAGACAAGCCTGTCAGATAATTTAGATATAAACTTATAATAATTAAAACCTGGGTTCCATTCTACCCACTCATAGAACATGCCCAGACTTGAATTAAAATGCCTGGACAACTATACTCCCACCTCATTTGAAAAGCTATTACCCCATAATTCCAATCCCACCCTCCTGGTGCCCAAGTCAAACCCTCCCAAGCCCATGTACCAAAGGAGAGGTCCGTGCTGGGGGAGGGAGGCCCACGTGCTGGGGGCACAGGAGACCTGCCTGGGGGCTAGGAGGGTAGCCAAACACCTCTACTTTAGGATTCTTCATGGTGCAAGAAATTGAACGATTCATTAGGCGCCCAACTCGAAGCTCTGGTACACCCAGTTTGCCTTTCAGCATGGAGTCCTGTATGATAGGAAAACTGGGGGACCTGGGGAAAAAGCAAAGGAAAGTGATGAACTTGGACTCACTGTGAGCTCTCAAAGAGGATCGGAAATAAGAAAATTGTAGGTCAAAAGTTTAAACCAAAGACACACTCAAATCTGGTTGTATCTTAATGTTAAAAAAAAAACCCAAGAGACAGCACTCAGGAGGCAGAGGTAGGAGGATCACCGAGAGTTCGAGGCCACCCTGAGACTACATAGTTAATTCTAAGTCAGCCTGGACCAGAGTAAGACCCTACCTTGAAAAAAAACAAAAAATCCAAGAGAGTAACTCACGCAATTGAACTGATTTTTATGACATTATCTGTATGTTTTCCAGACTAAGATATTAAGGGGAGTCAGAGGCAGAGCCTATAGGACAGTTCCTTGAAAAAGAATGCCTGTTTCACTTATTCTTTATTGTGACAGAGTGGAATTAAGTGCCACCACTATGCTAGGCATGTAGTGGCATCCAAAATTTTGCTTAGTGTAAGCTATCTGTCAACAGTGATGCCTGGAGCATTACAAAGCTAGGTCTGTTCTGCCTTTGGGTAGATCAGAGGGCACCAATGGGTCACAAGGTAGACCTACAGTTAAAGACTAGAGTAATCAATGTACTCTTTCATAAGGGCAAAAAAAACTATCCTCTAATTCTGCCTCCTCCTAACAGAGATGAGAGCTAAAGGGACGATGGAAAGATCAGCATACATGTCTCCAAATACTTACAGATCATGAGCTTAGACATTGTGTTTTATAGAATAGATGAGTTATGAACTTTGAATCGGGAGTAGAAGGAAGGGTAAAGACACAAAGGAAATCAGGACCATTTGCGTGTTATTGAAATTTAGAGGATTCAGGGAGTGAACAGAAAAAATTAGTTTAGCACAAGACTAAGGTAAACTAGAGATGATCAACTTTAGGGAAGCGCTTACTTGGGGATGGGTGAAAAGATGCTGAGGCCAGCTCGGAACTTCTTGATGGTACCACTCGCCTTGAACCAACTGTGCCTCTTCTCCTGCTGGGTCTTCAAGAAGTCGTTGCTCAGATGCTTCCATTGTTGGGATGTGAACATACCCAGGATCCTGAGAAATCAAGAAGAACAGGCTTAGGGGCAGTATTAGGCAGAGAACGTAGACTAAGAGAAGCAATTCATCTAAAACTCGGACCCAAAGTCTGCAAAGCTAGTTTTAGTGGGGGAATATATGTCTGAAGAGTCCCTTAATATGACCTTGGCACATGAAAATATGTGATCCTAAATCACCTTCTTCACCCCAGGGGTAAATAGTCACATCCACTACCTAGCTTAGTGGGCCAGAACATCTCTGGAGATGTCAAAGATGGGCCTTCAAAGGCTGGACCCTTGAGCTTTACTGCCAAGAATGACCACTTCACTAGCAGTAGAGGCAAATACTACCCTATGCCTTGCAAAAGTAAGAAAAGGGTTACAAACATGATGGTACAAACTTGTTAGGTGAAAATTACATCCTCAAACTTATGGTCTCCAATTCAGAGACAGACTTGTCAGTCATTTCACTTGTCCTTGATCTGCTCTCTGTGGCATTACTCCTAGGGGTATCCAAACTGAGACATGGTGTTATCATCTAAAAATATGTTGGACACATTTACAGCTATCCTGGCACGCACTGGCCCATGGGCTACAAGTTGGACTCATCAGCAGATATTATTCATGAGCTTCTTCAAACTCTTAGCCTCACCTGCCACCAGTAATCTCTTTTTCATCTTATTAGAAAAAGCCACCAAGCATCAGCTCCCTTAATATTCCAATCCTGCAACAAAATCCATTTCCACCACATCTTTACCTTCCATCCCCTAACTCTCTGAAGACTGATTTCTCTACTAGTGGCCGTTCTTGTCTCTTTAAGAACCCTGCTCTAACAATCATCCCCCTTTCCCAAAGTACAAAAATCCCAGCTTTCTGCATTTGAGCCATCCTCAGCTCTAAGCCTCTCAGTTCATCTTTGTTTCTACTTGTTGCTAACCACTCACTTCTCAACTTTTCATACCTTTACCACTTCACTAACACTCTTCTCATCTTGATGTTAAATCCAACAGAACTCCTACACCATCCTCTTACTTAGCCTCCTGTGGCCCTCCTTGAACACACTTTCCTCCATGGTCTTCTGTGACATCATTCTCTTTCTACTCTTCTTGGACTTCTCACGCCTAAGCTTCAGTGTTTTTTCTTTCTCTGCTTGGTTTCCTGAATATTGTCTGGATGTTAAAAGGCATTATCCTGGATCCTATTTTCTTTTCCTCTATCATCCTTTAGCAATCTTCTATGCTCTGGTCATATTCCCTCCCTAACCTCTCCTATAAGTATCAAGTTGACAAAATTGCATATTGAGGGCTGGAGAGATTGCTCAGTGATTAAGGTATTTGCCTGCGAAGCCTAAGGACCCAGGTTTGATTCCCCAGTACACACATAAACCAGATGCACAAGTGGCCCATGCATCTGGACTTCTGTTTGCAGTGGCTGGAGGCCCTGGTGTATCCATTCTCTCTCTCTCTTTCAAAATAATAAATATTATTTTTTAAATTGTAAGCCGGGCATGGTGGCGCATGCCTTTAATCCCAGTACTTGGGAGGAAGAGGTAGGAGGATTGCCGTGAATTTGAGACCACCCTGAGACTATATAGTGAATTCCAGGTCAGCCTGAGCTAGAGTGACACCCTACCTCAAAATTGCATATTGAGTATCTCCACCTGCATATCCCACTTAGCCCAGACTGACTTGGAATGATATAGTCCAGGATGGTTGTTTTGTTTTTCAAGGTAGGGTCTCACTCTAGCCCAGGCTAACCTGATATTAACTATGTAGTCTCAGGGTGGCCTTGAACTCAGTGATCCTCATACCTCTGCCTCCCAAGTGCTGGGATTAAAGGCGTACACCACCATGCCCAACTCTTTTTTTTTTTTTTTTTTTTTTTTTTTTTTTTTTGGTTTAAGGTAGGGTCTCACTCTGGTCCAGGCTGACCTGGAATTCACTATGTAGTCTCAGGGTGGCCTTGAACTCATGGTGATCCTCCTACCTCTGCCTCCCGAGTGCGGGGATTAAAGATGTGTGCCACCATGCCTGATCCTCCTGCGTATCCCATATGCCTTTAAACAACAGATCTAAAGTAGAACTAAATACCCATTCTCCTACAGACTTGTTCCTCTTTTTATATCCCAACTGATGATATAACAATTTACCTAGACCAGTATTTTTTTAAGTTAATTAATTAATAATTAATGTGTGTGCATGTCTCTGTGCGTATAGGTCAGAGGAGTCGTCTGTGGACTACCTTCTTTGAGAGACAGAGTCTCTTGCTGCCACAAGTGGCTTTACGTGGGTGTTGGGGAATTAAACCCAGGTCAGCAAGCTTCTGGAGCAAGTGCCTTTAAGCCCTGAACCATCTTCCCAGCCCTTTCAGTATCTGACTGTATGACATTCAACATATCCAAATCAGTCTTCAAGTCTTACTGATATTTAAAAAAAATTATTTATTTATTTGAAAAAAAGAGAAAGATACAGAGAGGGAGAATGGGCATAACAGGGCCTCTGGCCACTGCAAATGAACTCCAGACATGTGCGCCACCTGGTGCATCTGGCTTTATGTGGGTTCTGGGGATTCAAACCTGGGTCCTTTGGCTTTGCCAGCAAGCACCTTAATTGCTAAAGCATCTCTCCAGTCCAAGCTTACTGATTTTATATCCTGTAAATCTTTCCAATATGTCTCATTATCATTGTCACCTACGGTTACACTTTAGCTCAGGCATCATCATCATCTCATATCCAGAAAGTATACAAAAGCCTTCTAGTAACATACTTCTGATCTCATCCCCTCCTGTTAATTTTGTATAATACTACCAGAATGGTTTTGCTAAAACTAAATGTGAACATGTCATTTCTTTGTTCTAAAGGACAAAAGCCTAGTGCCTACCATGACTTGAACCTCTCCCCATTCTCTGCCTCTAGTTCCTACTAATTACTCTCCATCGATATTTAACCACTTGAAGTTGCATACATATATGCTGCTTCCTATAAGGGTTATCCACTCTCAGAGTCTGTCTACATAGATAACTCTTAGCCAGACTTGAAAACCATGAATCACCTCACTATCATTCTTTCATTAACAGCCCTCCACTGCCACTGGAATGCTCTTCTTTCCTCAGTGTTTTTTCTATTTGTTTGTTTGATTGTTTTGGTAGGGTCTCACTCTGGTTCAGGCTGACTTGGAATTCACTTTGTAGTCTTAGGGTGGCCTCAAACTCATAGTGATCCTCCTCTGCCTCCCAAGTGCTGGGATTAAAGACATGCACCACCATTTAACTTAGTGGTTAAGGCACTTGCCTACAAAGCCAAAGGATCCCGGTTTGATTCTCCAGGACCCACGTAAACCAGATGCACAAGGGGGTATATGCATCTGGAGTTCGTGTGCAGTGGCTAGAGGCCCTGGCATGCCCATTCTCTCCTTCTCTCTCTCACTCTCTGCCCCTTTCTCTCTCAAATAAATAAATAAAATATATGAAAAGAAAAGAAAAGAAAAGAAAAGAAAAGAAAAGAAAAGAAAAGAAAAGAAAAGAAAAGAAAAGAAAAGAAGTGGGGCTTAGTAGAAGGACGTTATGTCACTAGGACTGTGATCTTCCAGGAGATACTAGTACCATGAATACTCCTAACATACCACAATTTGAGGTGGCCTCTTCCACCACTTACTCCCATTATGATGTTCTGTGCAGACCCAAAACAATACTTCCAACCAACCATGGACAGAAACCTCTAACTTCTGAGCTAAAATAAACCTTACTTCTTTCTAAGTTGAATATCCCTCATATCTTTTCACAGTAATGCAAAGCTGACTAAAACACCATCCATCTTTTTTCCACTCACATGTTCATACTTTAAAAAAAAAAAAACAGTTCTTACTTTTTCAACTGAAGACCCAGACCAAACCCTTCCTTATTTGATGGCTGGAAAACCTCAATTGATGGTTCTGCCAAAAGAAGAGAAAGTCCATATTATGTACGCATCTTTAACCTCTATGGAATCCAAACCCAAAGTATAGTAGTAGAACAGCTTCCTTAGGTTCTAAACATGGCAGCTGCTGAATGGTGGAGGGGCTGGAGAGATGGCTTAGAGGTTAAGTTGTATGCCTGCAAAGCCTAAGAACCCAGGTTTGATTACCCAGGACCCACGTAAGCCAGATGTACAAGGTGGCACATGCATCTGGAGTTCGTTTGTAGTGGTTAAAAGACTGGCGCACCCTTGCTCATGCACTCTTTCTCTCTCTCTGAAATAAATAAAATATTAAAAAAGAAATAATAGAGTCGGGTGTGGTGGCGCACGCCTTTAATCCCAGCACTCGGGAGGCAGAGGTAAGAGGATCGCCAAGAGTTCGAGGCCACCCTGAGACTACATAGTTAATTCCAGGTCAGCCTGGACCAGAGTGAGACCCTACCTCGAAAAACCAAAAAAAAAAAAAAAGGAAAAAGAAAAAGAAAAAAAGAAAAATGAAAAAAAAGATAAGAAAAAGAAAGACAGAAACTGAAAAAGCTCCACCAATGACTTGTAAATTGAACTCAAGGGTCTTTTTTTTTTTTTTAAAGACAGGGACATGATATTTAGTCCAGTCCAGTCTAGTCCAGGCTGGTCTTGAGTTCACTATCCTGCCTCAAACTCTCAAGTTGTAGTGTTTTACAGATAGATGCCACCATGCTCTACAAAAGACTTTTTTCAGACTCGCAGAAAACTTTTCTCTCCTGTTTTGATTTTCAGTGACAGGGTCTCATGCAGCCCAAGCTAACCACATATGTAACCAAGGATGACCTTGAAGTCCTGACTCTCCTGCTTCCACCTCCTAAGTGCTGGGATTTCAGGCTTGTGCCACATTGTCTAGCTGAGCTCAGAGGTCTTAGTCCTCCTTTTCCCTATCTGAATTCAGTTTAGGATTTTGAAGACCACACTCAGAGAGGACCCACTTGCCCAAAGTCACTGCCTTTACCTGGTCCATCAAGGTACTGGGAGAGAGAAAACCGCAGCCTCAACACAATTGGTTCTGTTCGGAGGACCTTCCAAGCTGTAGATACTTCCTCCTAAAAGAATGAATGAAATCATTACCAGTTCACAACAGAAAAGAACAGGCTAGCAGTTTCGCCCATATGACACACACATGTACATGACAGTACACACCACTGCCTGTTGATGGTCTAGGAAAGACAGAGATGAAGACTATGTGCTCCAAATACAGCACTCAGGAACAAGACTCCTGGCCTAATGACAACATCCACAAGTTCAGCTAGACATGATGCTGGCAGGTACTAGCACCACTTACATCGAGGAAGCTGATGTTGATGTGGAGGTCAATGTCCACGTCATCAATAGTTCCATATTCTCTACAGGGATACAGGCAAACACAAGTGAGACTCATTAAGGGGACAGAAACAAGGTGAAGGAAAAAGTAAGCCTGAGGACAGGGGAAGGGAAAAGGTGGAAGGTAGGTTTTTTTATATTTCAGGTATCAGCTACACAGTTTCAAGCCACCTATATGATCACAGTCCTTCCCAGCTAAGTCCTTCTAGCCTCAAAGGTTAAATTATTGGCCTAGAGGGGTTTAGGACAAAGGGGAACTTCTAAGAAAAGTACTTGCCTAAGCCATGTTTAAATATTCTTAGCAGCCTCTCAAATTTATCTATTATACCATAAAAAGAAAAATTGACTTTTTAGTAATGCAGAAGGAAGTAGCTTGTCCCGCCATCCCTGCTGTGGAGTCCCACCTGATGGACACAGAGTTCTCACTGTAGATCTCCTTCACGGCTTCGATGTCTGCATCAAGCTGAGGGTGTCTATATAGGTCAGCTGCACAGCTTCCCTGAGAGAGGGCAAAAATGTTGGTGGAAGCAGAGGTAGAGACAGGCAAAGGGGGAGGGGGAGGAAATAACAAGAATACAAAAAGACACCAAGACCTGGGGAAAGCAAGCAGTGGCAGTGGATAAAAAGTGAAAGCCACTTACGTGAAGTGGTGCTGGCCCTAGCTACCAACTTCACTCAGCAAGTCTGCCCTCCCATCATCGTTCTGGCAAAGTTTCAGCAGACCAAAGACAGGCTTTGCTTGAGGAGCTCATATCCCATAACCTCGAGCTTTTCCTCTCACTCTGACCTATCAAACTCAGAAAAGTTCTATCTAAGAGCATTTTGGGAGTCAAAGCATTTTTGCTCAGGCAGCAATGATAGTGAGCAATCACTGGGAGTCTTTCATGATGTGAATTGAAATGACCCTCTCTGGCTAATGAAAGAATTATTTTTAGGCCAGGAATGGTGACACACGCCTTTAATCCCAGCACTTGGGAGGCAGAGGTAGGACTATCCTGAGGTCAAGGCCACTCTGAGACTACATAGTGAATTCCAGGTCAGCCTGGGCTAGAGCAAGACCCTATCTAGGGAGAAAAAAAAAAAAAAAAAGAATTAGGTGAGTGTGGTGGCGCATGCCTTTAATTCCAGCACCCAGGAGGCAGAGGTAGGAGGATCACTATGAGTTTGAGGCCACCTTGAGACTACATAGTAAATTCTAGGTCAGCCTGAGCTAGAGTGAGACCCTACCTTGAAAAACAAAACACAAAAAACAAAAATTATTTCTGACTAATAGCATAAAGGTAGCCTCCATGTAGAAGCTGTAATTTACTGTGGGATAAGTTTAAGTCCCAGGCAGGAGCAAGGATGCTGGATTAGCTAGGATAAACTAGTCAGCCCACATCTATATTTTATTTTCATTCCATCTCTTGTCTAGGACAACTTCTTTCACTCTTGATTATTTCTAGAGTGGGAAACCTAAGTTATTCAACAATGAGTTTTGGAGGTACACAATCTCACCTGAACTCCATAGAGAAATTCTTCTGATTCATTATCACCTTCTGAATCATCATCATTCCAGAACTGGCCTTTGATGTCCTAGTGATGAAAATATAAATACAATCTTTGTTGGGTCCATGGAACACGGTGGGATGATAAGAGGGAAAAGTGGGAAATTCCTATATCCCTTAGAATGGCATAAATGAAGTCTCAATTCTTTTATTTTTTAACTCTTTGGGAGTTTAGGTCTTTCTGATCACATCAAAGGCCTAGCTCTTACTTGCTGGGACAGAGGAAAACAGAAGGGGAATTTGGCCTTCTTAAGACTCAGTACAATTAGGCTCTAGTAGCCAATGGAGAAAGGACACAAAAGATTTCAGAGTTGGGGCTGGAGTGATGGCTTAATGGTTAAGGCACTTGCCTGCAAAGCCTAAGGACCCAGCTTTAATTCCCCAGGACCCACATAAGCCAGATGCATAAGGTAGTGCATACTTCTGGAGTTCTGCTGTGGCTGGAGGCCCTGGCATGCCCATTCTATCTGCCCCCCCCCAATAAATAAATGAATAAATAAATAAGATTTCAGTGTTGAGGCTGATTCCTAAGCATATCTGGGCTCTAATACAAGCTGGACTCTTCTAGGCAGCTTCCAGCCATACCAAAGTTTTCTTGTCTCCTTATTCCTTTTTCTGTTTTTGTTTTGTTTTGTTTTTGAAAGTGACAGAGAGGGAGAATTGGTGCACCAGGGCCTTGGCCACTGAAATATAACTCCAGATGCTTCTGCCACCTAGTGGGCATGTGCAACCTTGCACTTGCCTCACCTTTGTGCATCTGGCTTACGTGGGATCTGGAGAGTTGCATGTAGGTCCTTAGGCTTCACAAGCAAGCACCTTAACTGTTAAGCCATCTCTCCAGCCCTGTTTTTGTTTCTTGAGACAGGTCTCATTCTGTAGCCCAGGCTAGCCTAAAACTTATAGCAGCCCTACTGCCTTATCCTTCCAAGTGCTGGGATTACAGGTGTGAGCCACCACACCCGGCTTTAAGCACCTTTTCTATCTCCTAAAGCATTTAACTCTCCCCTTCCCCCCCCCACCCCAAAACAAATCTATCTTCACACACCTTGAGTAATACTGTTTCCATACTGCTCCTTCTTTTAACTTCAAATATAGCTACTTCCAAAAGGTCAAGAGAGGAAAATATCAGGAAAAAGTGAAGTCTGTGCTTTGTCTCATCTACCCCATAGTAGATTAGTTAGGAGAGGTGGGCAGTCAGTTCTCACCATTGGGTCAGTGGGTCACACACACTCCCAGGTCAGTGCTAGGCAGCACCCCTCCATTCCACCAGCTGAACCCGGGCCAATGAGATGAGCATTTAGGAGGCCAGAAAGGAAGATAAGGGATGTGGTGATGTCATGGGCAAGTGGAGGTCTGCTGAGGAGGGCAAGCTTTGCTGTGATAGTGGTAACAAGTCACTGTCCTGTGGAAAGTAGATGACAGTTGTTTTCATCATCACGTACTAGCTGGGTGGTATATACATGGGTACATTTTATCTATATATATTTACACTCGCATGCATACACACTTGTACTACATCTTGTACTACTACCCCTGAATGCACTCTACCATGTAAGATAGTTCCATTCCACTCAAACTGGAGAGCTGGGATTGGAGCAAATCCTTCTCTAGTCATAATACTACAATAAAGCCTGAAGTAGTGGTGGCAGGACCAACTGCTTATGCTAACTCTGCCTAATCACATCATTATGGCACAGTCTTCATAGCACTGAGAACCAGACTCACTCTAGAGTCTTTATTCTTACCTATTTTTCCATATTGGGTCACTAATACATTTGAAACGTTGATAATAGCTGGGCATGGTGATGCACACCTATAATCTCAGCACAAAATGGGGGGAGAGAAGGAAAAAGGTTCACAAGCTATATAGCCATCTTGGGCTACAAACAAGACCGTGTCTCCAAACAAAAACAGGGCTGGGGAGATGGCTCAGTGGTTAAAGGGCTTGTCATGCAAGCATGAGGACTTGAGTTCAGATCCTCAGTACCCATGGAAAAGCTGGGTGTGGTGGTGCATGCCTTTAATCCCAGTGTGGGGGAAGTAGAAACAGAAAGAACACTGGGATTTGCTGGCTAGTTAATCTAGGAAAATAGGCCAACTCCAGTTTCAGTGAAGAAACCTTATCTCAAAAAAAGGGGGGGGAGGGCTAGAGAGATGGCTCAGCAGTTAAGGCACTTGCCTGAAAAGCCAAAGGACTCAAGTTCAATTCCCCAGAAACCACATAAGGCCAGATGCACAAGGTGGTGCATGCATCTGGAGTTCGTCTGCAGTGGCTTGAGGCCCTTGTGTGCCCATTCTCTCTCTCAAATAAATAAATAAATAAATAAATAAATAAATAAATAAAATATTTTTTGAAAAATCAGAGGATATTCTTACAAAGGCTGTCTGTAGAAAAACAATTCCAAATGTTAACCAGATTACCTTGCCTCCTTGCGAGTTTTCAAACACAGAAAGCATACTTTCACTACACAGCTTTTGCTTCTGCTGTCCCCCCCTTTTTAGGATGCTTTTCAGAGATACCCACTCACTCTGCTCAAAGGTTATCTTAACTGTCCTTTAGAAAACACCACCACCATACACAGTAGCATTCTATCCCCTGAACATTTTTTCTTCTCCACACCACTCACCATTCTAACATGCATTTATCTCCCATCAGAATGGAACTCTATAGCTATGGTTCTAACTATTTTCATTATCACTTACTATTATACATTTACTGAATTAGTACATGAACTGTCAGCTGTATACCTAAGCCAAGTGGGAGATAAACATAAGGGCTTAAACACGTAAACACTTTTTGACAAAAAGCTCACAAAAATGTAAAAGCAAGACTTCATTCACCTTCAAGGGCCTCTGAGATATAAAATATAAAGATCTGGGGGCTGGGTTAGTTAGATTTGCAAACAGTCCAATGCTGATGTGGATGCTCACAGAAGAATGAAGGGGAAGATACTCCTGTCCAATTTGGCTTGTCCTTGAGGTGAGAGGCAGGATGATGGCAACATAGGCCAGAAGTGTCAACTTTTTCAAAAAGTTTTTGCACTGTAGAAGTCAAGAAAAACCTAGCATCTCTCCATGGGCTGTTGCTTCTTGGTTTGTGCTGCTATCACAAGGGGGAAGAAAAAAAGTTAATCAACAAGTTCTTCCAAGGAAGAGACAGTCCTGAAATTACTAGCTATTTCAAACTCTGCGTTAGTGAAAAAGACTTGAACCCTGTACTCTAAATGCTCTTCCCTCAGGAGAAATGGAGAATGGATTTACAAGGTGAAAAAAAAAAAAAAAAAAAAAAAGGCTGAACGATAACCTGGTTTAAAACTCATGTTATAGCTTCAATACTCGGGAGGTCACATGACTTGCATAAGGTCAAGACTATCTTTGAACTACAACATTTGACAGGTCCTAAATATATCCAATTTTTATGTGACGAGGTCATAAATAATTAAGGGCCATGTTAAGCCCCCAACACACACACACAAAAGGAGCCATGAACAAGGTAAAGGGGTTCCGCAAAATGTTAAAAGCCTCGAGTGTGGATCACAAATGTCTCGCACGATTCACTTTTTTTTTTTTTTTTTTTTTTTGAAAGGACCATTGTACGCCTCCCAATGATCACAATGTGCAAACTCTGGGGCTTCACTCCCAGTTTTACGGTCCTAAAAGATTACAAGTGTCCGCTCCATCCCGAGCGCTCCCCTCCCAAGAAAAAGGACGACGAGGCTATTAAACAAAAAGAGAGACCTGAGCCCCGGAAGGGCGACTCCCCGCGAACTCGGGGGACCCCCCCCGCAACCCTCCGTGCTGGTCCCGCAAGCACCCGCGCGGGCAGGGCAGGGCAGGGCAAGGCCTGCGGATCCCTGGCGTCCAGGTTGGCCTCGAGGGCACCCAGCACCTTGCCTCCCCTCCAGGGCCAAAGAAGCTCCGCGGCCGAGCGAGGGCCACGGGGCCGCGCGGCCTGGGCCCAGCCCGTCCTCAGAGCGACCCTCGCCCCGTGCCCGCGGCTCCGGCGGGGCGGACCCGGCAGCCTGCCTCGGCCCCGCCCCGTCCCCGGGCTGCCTTTCCCCCACCCGCAGGCCAGCCTCGCGGAGTTACTCACGGCGGGCGACCCCGGGCCGGAGTGTGCGGTGGGGGGGACGAGCGGCCCGGGACGCCCCGCGGGGGCGGAGCGGCAGGCCAAGGGGCGGGGGCCGAGCCGGGCGGGCGAGGTCGCTCACCCCCCCATCCACACACACACACTCCTCGTCGTTCCGTCACGGACACGCTAGCTGACTTTGCGCACGCGCCAAGCGTAACGCTACCACCACGTGATGAACTTTCGACCAATAGGCGTGCGGTCTGAGCCTGGGCGTGGCTCTGCTCCCACCCTATGCCCTCCCCCCGCCCCACCCCACCTCAACCCCCCCCCTCCCCGACGCCAGACTTGGAGCGCGTGCGCACTGATCGCTAGTTGGGAGGGAGCGCGGAGCGAGGGGATTGGAGATGCGTGAGAAAGAAGAGGGGCCTCTGGGCTCTCCGGAGCAGAGTGTCGGCTTTTGGCGCCCCCGTGTGGTTGGAAGGACTGCGGAGGGCAAAAGTAATCCTGGTTGCCTGGATCTAGGGACCCTTAGAGCTAAACTGTATCGACCTTAACAGCTTCCACTTATGGGCGACTGATGCTCTTCAAGATGGGGGTTACGTCTCGAGTGAATACATTGCAAGCTGGAATATGGAAAGTTGTCAATACTTTTAATACGCCTAACCTTCTCAACTTTATAATGAAGTTGTTTGCTTGAGGTGCTGGACACTCAACCTACGCTAGGCAAGCACTCTGAGCTACTCCTCGACACTCCCGGTTTACCGTAGTAATCTTGTGATCGACTGGGCACTTAAGCAGGCTGCCTGCTGCCTCTACCAGAAGAGAAATGTAGCGTATAGCGCAAGCCTAGGGAAAGGTCAGAATTCAAAGTATACTTTCTATGGAAAACGTATCGCTTTTGAACTACCATAAGGTAGAAAGACATAAATAGACCAAGTAAATCTGGACCATATGTGCTTTCTGGTTAAGGTAGTCTGCTGTTTTTTGTTTTGTTTTGTTTTGTTTTCTCATTTTTCGATTTTTCAACGTAGGGTCTCACTCTAGCCCAGGCTGACCTGTAAGCTCAGGGTGGCCTCGAACTCATGGCGATCCTCCTATCTTTGCCTCCCGAATGCTGGGATTAAAGGCGTGAGCCACCACGCCCGGCATCTGCTGGTAATTGTAAAGGTTGTAGCTTGAATTCTATGAAATTACAGATATTTACTTACATATTGCAAAATAAGCAATTGCACATGGTTCAACTTAATACTGTCTAATTTCACCTTCACCACAACAGCCCTATAACGTAGGGCTGTTATTGTCTTCATTTCAAAGATGAAAAAATAGAACTCTGAAAAGTCTTCACTTAACACTGTGACAATAAGTGGTCAAACCAAGCTTTTTTTATTGGGGCTGGAGAGATGGCTTAGTGGTTAAGGCATTTGCCTGCAAAGCCAAAGGACCCGAGTTCGATTCTCCAGGACCCACACAAGCCAGATACACAAGGTGGTGCATGCATCTGGAGTTCTTTTGCAGTGGCTGGAGGCCCTGGCACACCCATTTTCAACCTCTCTCTTTCTCTCTCTGCCTCTTTTTCTTAAATAAATTTTTTAAAATACTTTATTTGCAAGCAGACTGAGAAAGAGAGAATGAGCGAGCATGCCAGGGCCTCTAACCACTGAAAAAACACTCTAAATGCATGTGCCACCTTCTGCACCTAGCTTTACATGGGTACTGGGAAATCCAACCTGGATCATTAGCCATTGCAGGCAAGATCCTTAACCACTGAACTGTCACTCCAGCCCTCAAACCAAACTTTGATCCTACATTGTTTACTGGAAGGCCAGCATACCAGGAACATCAAATAAGCTAAATGTAAGAATTAAAAAACTGGGGCTGGAGAGATGGCTTAATGGTTAAGGGCTAAGGACCCAGGTTCAATTCCCCAGTACCCATGTAAGCCAGATGCACAAGGTGGTGCATACATCTGGAGTTCATTTGCAGTGGCTAGAGGCCCTGGCATGCCCATTCTCTCTCTCTCTCTCTCTCACACACACACACACACACACACACACACACACACACTTTCTCTCTCTTTCTCTCAAATAAATAAATAAAATAAAAATATTTTTAAAAGAATTTTAAAACCCTAACGTGTTTGACACCCACTTTCAGTAGCCTCCAGCTTCTTTGAATACTCCATGGGCACCATGAGGAAGCTACATGGGAACCACAGGGTCTTGCTTTGGAAGCACAACTCTGGCTCCAGAAGTCGCTATGCTCTGCACAGGCACAACTATTTCAAACAGCTTGTGTGGAGACTTTTTTGCCATCACAAGTCTTGGTGAACTCTAGATAGTCCTATGACCATTTTCACCCCAGGTCAGAGGCGGAGTACTTGCTTCTGGTGACCCCACAGAAAGCCTGTGATTCATGTGAACATGGTCCTTCGTTTGCATGGAGGGCTGTGTCCTGATTGGCATGAACATAATTTACATGAAGGGGCTGGAGAGATGGCTCAGCGGTTAAGGAGTTTGCCTGCAAAGCCTAACAACCAGAGTTTGATTCCCCAATGTCCACATAAAGCCAGATGTACAAAGTGGTGCATGCATCTGGAGTTTATTTGCAGTGGCTGGAGGCTCTGGCACACCCATATTCCCACTCCTCTCCATCTCTCTCTCTCTCCTTGCAAGTAAATAAATAAAATATTTTTTAAATTTACATGAAGGTTGTCCATGATTGTTGTAAATGCCCTTGCAAACACTTTTTCTGGACATATAAGCAGGTAGTTCAGCTCACTGTTAGTCAGCTGGGAGACACTTATCTACTGTGCTGCCCTCTGGTGTTGCAACATTAGGCCCCATTATACAGTCATCCTTGCCTGCTTTGGATCTTTGTAATGAGTGGAGGGGTGAGCTAATGACATAGAGAATGACAGAAGCAGCAGTGGTGACAAGAGTGATAGTGACAAGACAGCAGCTGAGGAGTTTCAGAGAGCAGTTAGAGCAGAAACAATGGGGGAGCACATGTAACAGAGCCAACACACAGCAGAGGTAATGGGAAGGTGAAAGAGCGTAGGGAACTGAGGCTGAAGAAAGACGCCTGTGAAGAGCCAGAGGAGAGAAACCATAGGCCCTGGTGGTTGGAAGAATTCTGGGGAGCCTTAAAAACTAAGCGGGCCAGGCATGGTGGTGCACGCCTTTAATCCCAACACTCGGGAGGCAGAGGTAGGAGGATCGCTGTGAGTTCGAGGCCACCCTGAGACTACATAGTGAATTCCAGGTCAGCCTGGGCCAGAGTGAGGCCCTACCTCGAAAAACCAAAAAAAAAAAAAAAAATCTAAGCTGGGTAGGGGGCTGGAGAGATGGCTTAGCTGGGAGTGCAGGAGTGTACCACCAAGCCCACTGAATTAAGGGGAAATTGAGGAATTAAAAGTTTGGTGTTTTTTCTGTTTTTGTTTTTGAAAAGTTGAAGCATAGTTGCTTTGGATGTTGTGATGGCAGAAGGGATGAAGGTCCGTCACTCCCTCCATTTTGCCTCGGTTCTGAAACTCTCGCTGGAGAAAGGGCCACTTTCATGCCTGCTTCTTGAGATTGTTGATGCCCATGTGGTCACAGACAGAGACCAACATGAAAGAAGACCAGCATGACCAGCATGTTGGCAGAGATGGCACATCCAGACCAGTTTGATTTGGCTCCCTAAACATCTTTGTTGTTGTTCTTTCAAGGTAGGGTCTCACTCTAGCCCAGGCTGACCTGGAACTCACTATGTCATCTCAGGGTGGCCTTGAACTCACTACGATCCTCCTACCTCTGTCTCCCGAGTGCTGGGATTAAAGGCATGAGCCACCATGCCCAGCTCCCTAAACATCTTTTTTTTTTTTTTTTTGGTTTTCCAAGGTAGGGTTTCACTCTAGCCCAGGCTGACCTGGAATTCACTCTGTACTCTCAAGGTAGCCTTGAACTCACAGCAATCCTTCTACCTCTGCTGGGTAATCCCGAGTGCTATAATTAAAGGTGTGTGCCACCACGCCCGGCTTCCTAAACATCTTTTTAAAAAATATTTTTAAGTGCTGGAGAGATGACTTAGCAGTTAAGGCGCCTGCCTGTGAAGCCTAAGAATGCCTGTTTGATTCTCCAGACGCAAAAGTGACACAAGAGCACAATGTTGCACATGCACACAAGAGGTACATGCTTCTGGAGTTTGTTCACAGCGCTGAGAGGCCGCTGGCGGGCCCATTCTCTCTCTCCCCCCTCCCTCTCTCTCTCTGTCTCTCTCAAATTAAAAAATATAATTTTTTAGGGTTGGAGGGATGGCTTAGAGGTTAAGGCGTTTGCCTGCAAAACCAAAAGGCCCAGGTTTGATTCCCCAGGACCCATGTTAGCCAGAGAACAAGGGGGCACACGTGTCTGGAGTTTGCTTGTAGTGACTGGAGGCCCTGGCGCACCCATTCTCTCTCTTTCTCTCTCCCTCTCTCCCTCTCCCCCTCCCTTTTTCTCTGTCAAATAAATAAAAATATTTTTAAAATATTTTAAAAATATCTTACTTATTTATCTATTTATTTGAGAGAGAGAGAGGCAGAGGGGGTGGGGAGAAGGGCTTGCCAGGGCCTCCAGCCACTGCAAGTGAATTCCAAACACATGTGCCACCTTGTGCATCTGGCTTATGTGGGTCCTGGGGAATGGAACCTGGATCCTTAGGCATCACAAGCAAGCACTTTAACTGCTAAGCCATCTATCCAGCCCAACAACTTTCTTTTTTTTTCTAAAGCTTTATTTTTATTTATTAGAGACAGAGGGGTGGAGGGGAAAAAGAGGAGACAATGGGCACACCAGGGCCACTAGCCACTGCAAATGCACTCCAGACGCATGTACCACCATCTGCACCTGGCTTATGTGGGACCTGGAGAATTGAACCTAGGTCCTTTGGCTTTACAGGCAAACGCCTTAACTGCTAAGCCTTCTCTCCTGCCCTAAGCATGTTTTAAAATATTTTAATTTATTTATTTGCAAACAGAGAGAGAATGATAGAGACAGAGAGAGAGAGAAAATGAGAATATGGGTGTGTCAGGGCCTCTTGCCACTGCATATGAACTCCAGATGCATGCACCATTTTGTGCATTTGGCTTTACATGGGTACTGGGGAATTGAACTCTGTCAGGCTTTGCAAGCAAGTGCCTTTAACTGATGAGCCATATCTCCAGCCCTCCCTAAACATCTTGAGTATTATCTTACTACATTTTAAGTCAACCATTCTTTTTAAAATTTTTATTTATTTATCCATTTTTGAGAAAGAGAAACAGATGGGGGTGAGGGTATGCCAGGGCATCCAGCCACTGCAAATGAACTCCAGATGCATGTACCCCCTTGTACATCTGGCTTGCATGGGTACTCGGAACTTGAACCTGGATCTTTAGGCTTCACAGGCAAACACCTTAAGCACTAAGCCATCCTTCCAGCCCTAAATCAATCGTTCTTTATATTCCTCTCTCTTCACCAGAACTCTTGCACTAGACTTCTTGTCCTAGTATCTATTCCTCCAATCTAGACTCCACTGAGTGGCCAGGGGGAATCCTCCTAAAACCCAAATCTTATCTAAAACACTTCTATGGCTCCCTACTGCGACCAGCACAGCATTTATACCTCTTTTATGACTCTGGCCCCTACTTACCTCTCATCCCTCCCACGTGCATTCTATACCTCAGCCAGGCCAAATTGCACCTTTTTTTTTTTTTTTTTTTTTTTTTTTTGGAGGTAGGGTTTTGCTCTAGCTCAGGCTGACTTGGAATTCACTATGAAGCCTCAGAGTGGCCTCGAACTCCTGGCGATCCTCCTACCTCTGTCTCCCGAGTGCTAGGACTACAGGCGTGCGCCACCAGGCCCAGCTCAAATTGCACATTCTAACAAGTTACACAGGGTATGTGTTGACAGTTCTTATTGGAGCTGATAGTCACAGTACCACCTCTGTCTTTGTCCATTTATGCCCCATGGAGCTGGATATATGACCCATCAAACAAGCCAGGCCGAGGACTCACTCCATCATCATCCTCACCAAAGTGGTTAGTTCAGATGTATGTTTATGACTTATGTGGAGCCAATCATACTTCCCCTCAAAGCTCTCTTTCTTTTGAGGCCATGGTGTGAAGAAGATAAGAAATGGAAGCTGTGGGCACCCAGATCTCTCTGCCAAATGGATAAACTGTGTCTTCCTCTTAGAGTTGCGGAGCCATGACTGCATGAGACTGGAACAAGGGAGGCCTGATGACACTTTGTGCCTCTCAGTTCAGCGCTGCCTGATAACAGCAGCGCTTTGACACATCTCACATCCCTTCTTTTTAAAATATTTTTTTACTTTTGATTTTTCAAGGTAGTGTCTTGCTCTAGCCCAGGCTGACCTGGAATTCACTATGTAGTCTCAAGGTGGCCTTGAACTCCAAGTAATTCTCCTACCTCTGCTTCCCAGAGTGCCGGGATTAAAGGCATGTGCCACCACACACGGCTTCGGATTCCTTCTTGCTTAAGCTGCTTTGTGTTGATTCTTATTCCTTGCAATGAAATCAGTCCTCTACTGAAATGGAATGAAATACAAAAGCAATAGATTCTAGGATTGGAATAGGTAGAACTGAAGGGAAACAGGGATCTGGTTATTCTTGGCTGGGAAGTTAGAAATCCTTGTTATGTGAAATCAACTTAGTTAAATGAACTATTTTATACTGAGATGTGGGTCATACATCTATCAAATATAGAGATTTCAGGGCTGGAGAGATGGCTCATCTAGAAGTGCTTGCTTGCAAAGTCTGCCAGCCGAGGTTCAATTCCCCAGTACCCACATAAAGCCATGCATCTGGAATTCATTTACAGTGGCAAGAGGTCCTGGCATTCCCATTCTCTCTCTCCCTCTCTCTCTCGATCTCTCTCTTTTCCTGGAAAATAAGTAAATAAAAACATTTTTGAAAAATAGACAGTTCAGGGCTACACTAGGAAAAAGAAAAAAGAGGCTGAGACTGGAGAGACGGCTTAGCAGTTAAGGTGTTTGCCTGAGAAGCCTAAGGACTCATGTTCGATTCTCCAGGTCCCACATAAGCCAGCTGCAGTGATGCAAGCATGTAAGGTTGCATATGTGCACAAGGAGACACATACACCTGGAGTTCAATTACAGTGGTAGGAGGCCCTGGCACATCAATTCTTTCTCTCATTAAAAAAAAATAAAAGGGAGCCAGGCGTGGTGGCGCACGCCTTTAATCCCAGCACTTGGGAGGCAGAGGTAGGAGGATTGCCGTGAGTTCGAGGTCACCCTGAGAATACATAGTGAATTCCAGGTCAGCCTGAGCTAGAGTGAGACCCTACCTCGAAAAACCAAAACTAAATAAATAAATTAATTAAATTAAAAAATAAATAAAAAATAAAAGGGCAAGCAGGGCATGGTAGCATATGACTTTAATCCCAGCACTCAGGAGGCAAAGGTAGGAGGATCATCATGAGTTCGAGGCCACCCTGAGACTAATTCCAGGTCAGCCTAAACTAGAGTGAGACCCTGCCTCAAAAAAACCCAAAAAAACAAAAACAAACAAACAAACAAAAAAGGCCAGTTGCTTGGGCTTCCCTCAAAATAATAATAAGGCTGGATGTTGGAATGTTTTGGCCTCTTCCTGAAATCTTCAATGAGGTCCTGTAATTCAGTGCTCCCCAGGTTAGCAAAAGTGTACAGCTTTGTTGTCTTGGACCAGCAATACAGGCTGAAATAGTCACATATTGTGTAGATTATGAAAGTCAACTTCTCTTCCCTAAGCCAAACTGAGTGAGGATAAAAAGACACACGTGGGAAATCCAGGAGCTACTGGAATTTAGGGTTGGGAAATTCCAGAATAAAGGAATGAATTCTGGCCCTCAAAACCACACCTGAATGTTTTGTTTTACCCCAACTTAAATAAGATTTATTTGGCTTGAAATTCGGTGTCCTTGGCTGTGAGTCTTGGGGGGTAGGGTGCATTGTATTAGGTACAAACCTTAGGCATCTTCTTAGATTCCATAGGCCACCTCTGCTGGGTGGCACCCTGCCTATGCCAAGTAGCTCCTCCACGTCCACATCATTGGTAGAAATGAACACGGAAGGTCATGGGAGCTGATGCAACTGAGACCGTGTGTGGGAATTGCTCCATGGGATGCACTTTGGCCGATGGAGCATGAGAAGGGACGGACAAATCCCTTCTGAGAGCTCTCCTGTTGGTAAACTGATCCAAGGTGTAGCTTCTCCTTGCAACCACCATGTGTGTAGCAGACAAGCTGGTTGCTATCATGGGAACTCCTCTTTCTTCACAGCTCATATGAAGCAGTTGTCAATACAGTGATGCACCTCATGACCCTGGCTTCTACATCCCCACAGTCATTATGCTTTTATATTTTATATTTTATTTATTTATTTATTCATTCATTCATTCATTTGTAAGAAGAGAGAGAGAAGAGAGACAGAGAGAATGGGCATGCCAGGGCATCTAGCCACTTCAAACAGACTCCAGATGCATGCACCACCTTGCACATCTGGCTTTACATGCACACTGGAGAATTGAACCCAGGTCATCAGGCTCCTCAGGCAAACGCCTTAACCACTGAGCCATCTCTCCAGCCTCAGAGTCATCATTTTAATCTTTGCCTCAAGGTCTGCATCCTAGAAGTCTTTGGTTAAGATATAGAGATGTAAGGCAATTGAAGTAACCATCTCAACACTAGGTAGTAGCAGTGAGTAGAAGTGAGATTACTTTAATTGCCTTACATCTCTATATCTAGAGGGTCCTGAGGACACAGCTCATTTTTTTTTTTCCAATTTCAAATGCTCTAAATTTGCCTTAGACTAGTGGCTTTCTCTCAAGGGCCCAGTGCCAAGGTAACCATACCAGGCCATTTGTGGGCTATTTACCTGGAAGCTTAGGCTCATTCTACAGGCTTTCTTCATGATTCCTTGACCTTTTGCTAAGCACCAAAGTGCATCTCCTGGGAAAAGCCTGATCCAGCTTGCAGCTTGGCAGAACTAGCTAGGTAAATAAGGTCTGCAAAACAGTGATCAAGTCTGTGCTGTATGAAAACTCATAAAGGGCAAAGGAATAAACTGGAAGATCCAGGCAGATCCAGGCTGCAGGCTGGAAACCAGCTGCATGGCCAGCACTGGCTCGGAGCTACATGAAGCCAACAGATTTTCTCCTTCCTTGACTAACCCAAAGAACACCAGGCTCTAGAATGTAATATATAAAAATACTAGTCACGGGGGGAGGTCCAGAGGCCACAAGCTGGCCCTAAGTCCCTACAAGCTTTCAGCTTTGTCATGATGGAGACCAGTACAGACAGGACAGTGGATGCCCACAGGCTATGACTGAAGCTGGGAAGGATCAAGGAGATTCTGGGGTTTCCATTTCTCTAGAATCTTCTTTTGGAAAGTGTCCCATGCCTGCTCTGTTCCACTGAGGAAGGGATGAGCCTCCTCTGGGGTCACAGGTCACCAATGGCATCTCAGATTAATGTCTTTTTCTCCTCCCTGCATCCAGCAGATCTGGATTGCATCTAGAAAAAGGAATTCATTCCAGAGGCTCTGCTGAAGTCTCAGGATTCTCCCCACAGTTACCGAGTCCTAGAGATCATTAGGCAGCCCAAAATGCAGCATCAAACTGATGGACTCAGCAGGGTGTGAGGGCACACACCTTTGATCCCAGGAGTCAGGATGCAGAGGTAGAATGATCGCTGTAAGTTCAAAGTCACCCTGAGACTACATAGTGAATTGCAGGTCAGCCTGGGCTAGAGTGAGACCCTACCTTGAAAACTCACACACACACACACACACACAAAACACCCTGACAAACTCAGGTTCCCTCCCTAGGTCTGGGATTACAAGGGCTGGGCATGACATCATGGCCAGTATTTATGTGAATGCAAAGCAAGTACTTTACCAACTGAGACACCTCCCCTGCTGAATGCTGGATGCTTTAATTCCAGAAGGGCTATCAAAAGACAATGGATAGGGGGCTGGAGGGATGGCTTAGCAGTTAAGACATTTGCCTACAAAGCCAAAAGACCCAGGTTCAATTCCCCAGGACCCATATTAGCCAGATGCACAAGGGGGCACATGCATCTGGAGTTTGTTTGCAGTGCCTGGAGGCCCTGGCATGCCCATTCTCTTCCTCTCTCTGCCTCTTTCTCTCTGCTAAATAAATAAATAAATAAATAAATAAATAAATAAATAAATAAATAAAATAAAACCCTGTTTAAAAAGACAGTGGATAAAAGGACATTTCCCCTGGAAAGGACCTAGAGCACCCATTCCACTATTCAGCTCTATTGCTATATGTTCTAGCTTGAGGTCCATTGTTTTCCCTTCTACCTTATTCCAAAGAGAAGAGTTTTTAAAAATTGTAAACCAACCTTCCTCCACTATTTCCTGTTGTTTATGTGGGGGTGGACAAATTGGTCTTTTAACCATAGGGCACAACATCTTAAGGAGTTACATCCAGATCTGCTCAAGAAGAGACCCTGGACTGGGTAAAGCGAGTGGGTATGGTAGTGCTATGTCTCTCATTGGAAAGTGAGTGTGTTTTGATTGCATCTAGTATCATTGCACTGTTAGGCACATGTTTGGAACCACATGGTTGTCAATGAAAGTATAGGCGGGTGCCAAAAAAATGGGTAAAATATGCTGGGCACATATTGCATTATCTACCCATGATCTTTTTTCCTTGGAGTATTCATTTCTCCCTCTCCTTCAAGACCTGGAGAGATGGCCTAGTGTTCCATTTTAAAGGTGAACATATGTGTAGAGCTGGTCAGTCTTCCCTAGGTCAATCTTTAGAAGGAAGCAGAGTCAAGAATTGGAGGCATCATTTTAATCCCTAGGTCCGTGGTGGTACGGACATCCTTTGATCTTTCAGTTATATAAACTAATTTCCTATTGACTAAAGATATTTGCGTTTGACTTTTAAAAAAATTTATTTGTTTATTTGCAAACAGAGAGAGAGAGAGAAGAGAGACACAGAGAGAAAGGGCACACTAGGGCCTCTAGCCACTGCAAACGAACTCCAGATGCATGTGCCCCTTGTGTATCTGGCTTACATTGTACTGGGGAATCAAACCTGGGTCCTTTGGCTTCATAGGCAAATGCCTTAACCGCTAAGCCACCTCTCCAGCCCTTGTGTTTGGCTTTTGATATTTGCTACTGAAAAGGACTAGACTAACACACGAACACACAAACAAAGACCATGCTGGTCAGACTCAGATATTATACAGATCTTCTACAGTCTTAATCAGGTGTTAGGAAACTTTTTGTCTTAAAGGATCCGATAAGTTCCTTAACCTTTGTGAGCCTCCTATGGCCTCTGTCTCATCTTCTTGTTTTGACAACCCTTTACAAGTATAAAAACCACTCTTTTTTAATATTTATTTTTATTTATTTATGTATTAGAGACAGAGAGAGTGAGGGAGAGAGAGAGTGGGCATGCCACTGCAAAGAACTCCAGACGCATGTGCCACCTTGCACATCTGGCTTATGTGGGTCCTGGAGAATCGAACCTAAATCCTTAGGCTTCATAGGCAAGTACCTTAACCGCTAAGCCATCTCTCCAGCCCTAAAAAACATTCTTAATTAGTAGATCATACTAAAATAGGTCATAAGGGGCTGGAGAGATGGCTTAGCAGTTAAGGTGTTTGCCTGCAAAGCCTAAGAACCCAAGTTCAATTCCCCAGTACCCACGTAAAGCCAGATGCACAAGATGGTGCATGTGTCTGGAGTTTATAGTGCTGAAGGCCCTGGTGGGTCCTCTCTCTCTCTCTCTCTTTCTCTCTCCATATATATCTGCCTCATTCTTGCTCTCGCTTGCTCAAATAGTAGAATATTTTTTTAAAATAGGTCAGGTTTCCCCTAAGATCATAGTTTTCTGACCCCTGATCTAGGTCACACCAGCTTGGGAGGGACAACGTGGGAATCTACAATCTTTCCAGTCCCTCACTCATACTCAAGTATTAACGGAAGTATGTTTCAAGTGTCTTGACACAACTCAACAATGAATTAAGGGTCAGGGTAAAGTTTGGAATTGGAAATGTCTTGTCTTATATGCAGCATGATTTGTAGCCTGAAGTCAATGAAAATCAGTATTATTTTTTGGGAACATAGCTTTTCCAAATGATGCAGTGGCCCAAAGACTTTGTCTAAATGTCCCAGTTCATCTCTGATCATTCTTCTCCTCCTTACTCCTTCAGGAAGCCTTTCTTGTATTGCTCCCCCCACAAAAGCCTGACTCAGTGCTTTTCTTGCCGTGTGTCCCTCCATTGTACCTACATTGCTGCCCTGTCTTTCCTCTTAATTTCTGATACTTGGCATGAGCCTAAGCCCTGGCACACTTTCAGGTGAATATCCATGTACACATACAGGTGCTCCACGTCTCCATGTGTGCCCAAGGTGCGCAGTGAACTGGTGCATGCAGACCCCAGCATTGGCTCCTCTCCCAGCTGGAAACGATCTGTGGGTGTACGCCACTGACAATCTTATTGCCCAGTCTAGTTTTCATTCCCACTCCCTCCAAAAACGAGTCAAAGACAGAGGACAGGTGGGAACAAGTTTTCTTAGAAACTGTTATGAAGGAAGAATCCTCCACCCCCACACCCCACATCCGTCACTGCTTGAGTGACATCAGATCAGAAGCCTCCAGCTTCAGCAACATCTGGGAAAACAAAGTGCCTCCCACACACATGTAGGGCCCCAAACTAAGTTGATGTCTGACTTGGGTGGTGGGGGGGGCTGGTAGAAGGAGGAATTATCCCCTCAGGGAAATATGGGCAAGGCCCCTTCAGGCCCAGAAAAAGGCTGACCAAGGCAAGGTGAGTGACGGTGTACTAGGCTGGATCTTTTGCCCATCTCACAGAAGCAGGCGGGAAGCACCACCATTGATCAGCTTTATATGGCACCCACTGTATACAACGGACAGACAAAGACGGACAGACAGAGCACACACCACTTCTAAGCCGAACATTGCTCACCATCTAGAAGCACCTTGGATAAGCACATATGAGACACTCTTGCATAGGAAAGATGTACTTTTCTTTTTTTTTTTTTTTTTTAAGGAATGATGAAGTATTTTGGCAAAACATCTACTTCCCTCCCAGGTCCTGGGTAAAGAGGGACCTCTAAATTCTGAAGCTTCTACATAGAAATTATCCCCCTCTCAATGGCAGTATATACAGCAGCAACCTCCCAGGTCTGTGCTCACAGCCCTCTACTAGGTATACCTTGAATCTACTTTACAAGTGGGCAGACTGAGACTAAGAGACGGAAGGTGGCCTGGAGCAAGGGGACACTGGGGCTGGCGAAGGGGGAGAAGAAACAGGAGGTGTCTCGTCAGCTCAGCCAAAGGCAAGGCCTCTGTCTATGTGGACTGGGAAGAGAAAGTCATCCTCTTTCTTCCTGCCCCGGGGCTGGGGGTGGGGGGAAGCAGTGGTTCCATGGAAAAAGACTGTTGAGAAGGAGACGGTTCCCAGTCCTGCTGGCCAGGTGCCCCTTGGGATGTCAAAGACCAGGGCAAGCTTGCGCTCTTCCTGGGTCCTCTTCAGGGATGCTTAGTTTGGGGACTGTGAGTTGTGAACTCACTGCTTCTATAACCCTCTTGTTACCTGCATACGAGGCTAGACCTCATTCCTTAATCATTTTTTAAAAAAGGACAGAGACAGAGTGGTGGAGCGGGGGCGGGGTTGGAGGGAATGAGACACAGGACAATCGTTCCACAGCCTCTTCTGCATAGGCTGGGCTATCAAGGGTCTCCTGCACCCTGTCTCCTAGGGATATTTAAAGGCAGCTTTTATGAGAGTCTATACTGTTGTTTTTTGTTTCTCTTGTGTTTTTTCTTTGTTTTAATTTATATAGATATATATATATATATATATTCTTAAAAAAAGCAATAGTCCTTTGGTCCCTAAAAGCTAAGGAATGATATGAGTTTTGAACAAAGTAAGTCTGGGCTTCCCTTGCTGAGAAGCCCTTGGCACCCCCCGAGGCCCTCTGCTGGTTCCCTTAGACAGCTGATCCTCAGTCAGTACTGGTTTTCCTGTCAGCCTCAGCGCTCCTCAGAACAACCCACTTGATGAGTGGTCTGAACCCCAGGCGCCAGCCCCGGGCCTGATCCACCTCGGTCTGCAGCTGCTCCTTCGGGAAGGGCCGCTCCAGCATTTCTGTGCTTTTCTTCTCACTCTGCAGTTTCTGTGTTAGATATTCATTGGCAAGGAGACAGGGACGAGGGAAGCAAAAGTCACCCCAAAGAGTAAGACAAGAGCAGTCTGTTCTCTCAGTGACAACTCAGTTAAGTATCTGGGGCCTTTCTCCCTGGCAGCAGCCTGCCCCTGCCTGGGGTCAGAGCAGGTGACCCTAGTCAACATCCTACAGGGAGCTCCTGGAGTTGCTGAAATGAGCTGAAGTCAGGTAGACCTCCAGGGACAGCATACCTCTCCAAGTTTCAGGCAACTCCCACGGACCCTCGCTCTGCCGGACACCTAGAATTTGTCATCACTCTGCCTATTCCCACCAGACGTGCAGATCCTACCTTTTTGTGGTTTTTTGAGGTAGGGTCTCACTCTAGCCCAGGCTGTCCTAGAATTCACTATGTAGTCTCAGGGTGTCCTCGAACTCACAGCAACCTTCCTACCTCTGCCTCCTGAGGGCTGGGATTAAAGGCGTGCACCACCACGCCCAGCTTGCAGGATATTGAAGGATATTTCTTCTTTCCCTTCATCACTGCTAATATCTCAGTCCTTACACCTTGTTTCTTTTAACCGCTCAATGGTTTTCTATTACCTTTAGTATAAAGTAAGGACTCATGGCATATGAGCCTCCCCCCCGCCATGAACTAAACCAAATCTCCCCCTATAAAGGTTCTCTACTCCTATGGCCTCCTGCAGCTTCCCCTGGAGTAGAACAGCTTGGATTTGCTGGAAATGATCTTTCCCACATTGTGGAAGCAATAAGTTGTTTAATTCATCTCTGGCCTTGGATAGAAAGAAAATCTCATCTTCTTTCAAAGATCTCTCCCAGCTCCTGACTTTTCTCTTTCTCCCAGACTTTCCTAGAGGTGGGTGCCCCCATTGTCTCCAAAAAAACATCAAAATTGGGAGAGTCTTATCAACTGGGCTCCCACTTGCCTGGCATCCGTCAGGGACTCACCTTTCTGTGGCTGGTTGGTGAGAGCAGGTCAGTAAGGCCGGTTGGCATCTTTAGGCCTCTTTAACTGGACCTTGAGCCTCTTCATGCCAATTTGAAAACCATTCATAGCCTGAATAGCAGTCTGGGCACTGGTTGGATTGTCAAAACTAACAAATCCTGAAGGGTGTAGGCAGACAGGTTAGCTGGAAAGCCTGATTGGCAAGGACCTCCTTTCTCTTTGACTAGACTCGTCCCTCAAGGGCCTCAGGCCAGTTCCATCATACACATAGTCTTCCATGGACACACACTCATAAAGGCAAACGGACTTATCTTCCTCAAAGTGTGATTCTTGGAAGAATGGGGAGCACCCCGGCTGCAGACAGGCGGCAGTGTGTTGGTCTAACCCTGACCCACCCCACTCCTCCCATTCTGGTTTCACCACTGCAGATACTACCCCAGCTTCCCAGGTGAGCCTAGAAACAGGGCTTGTTCTTGGTCCAGGTTTGCCCTCCGTAGTTTGGGTACCCACTTTGTCCTATACATTCAGTCTCTGGAAACCATTGCTGGATGTAGGGTATGTAGGGAATTCTAAGGTTAGGAATGGAAGAGGCATAAAGATGGAACTCAGCTCACCAAAACACTTGCTCTGGTTGGTGGCTCGGTCCACAAAGACTTTGGCAGAGACCACGGCTCCAAAGGGCAGGAATGTCTGTATGAGTTCTGCATCACCAAACTCCTGAGGCAGGTGATAGATGAAGAGGTTACAGCCTTCGGGGCCTGCAGGAACAGTAGCAGGCTGGTTCAGGGGAAGGACCCTGAGTGGAGCCACCCCTCCACCCAAAGGCTCTGATCTCCACCCCACAGCCCCTCACCTTCTCTTTGCTGCTGAGGCAGGGCTGAAGGCTGCTGGGGAAAAGCTGAGTTCACTGGGGCATAGGCCGATGGATAAGCTGCTGGAGATAGAGGTGGGAGTGGGCAGTGACCCCCAGGGGCCATTCTCCAGAGTTCCATCTGCCTGGCCAGCTTTGACCAGTTCCACCCAGCTCACCATAACCCTCGCTCCAAGAGAGGTTGTTGTGGGGCTGGGAATGAACTGGACAGGAGGGTTGACTCCTTAGAACAAGAGCCTAACCCTCCCATAAATATCCCTATTCCTTTAGGGGGGGCCCTTCAACTCCCCCCTCCACCCCAGGCCCACCCGCAGCCCCAAGTGAAACCTGCATAGTGGTGCATCCCAGCGTAGGCCTGCAGCAGGGGGTCAGCCACACCCGGGCTCTGGGCTGGAGAGAGAGGGGCCCGAAGCCCACGGTGAAGGTGGGTGGGCAGGGTCAGGTGACAGAGCCAGGGAGTGTGGGAGGTGAAGGGGCCGCTATGAAACTTAGCAGGGAAGGTGTGGGAATCCCTTCCCCCACACCCCCAAGCAGATCTTGCCTCCCACGTTTTGCTCCCCATTCCATTTCAGGAAGGTGTGAGTAGGGCAGGATGCGGTGGCCCACCTGGGTAAGGAGAAAGCCCATTGTTATAGAGTGTGTCAGAGCTTGGCTGCCCGTTGGTCTGGGGGGTCAAGGAGCCGAATCCATTGACTCCCATGGGCGCTGGAAGGCCAGGGAGCCCACCAGGGCTGGCGCTACCGGGCGAAGAGTTGGCTGTTGGTAAGTGGAAGACATGAAAGGTCAGGTCCAGGTTCATTCGGGGTCCTCCCAGCCGCGGCTCGGATCACCAGGGCCACTCACCTGCTGTAGGCAACAACGGAGCAGCCACCAGGCTGAAGGCCGCCACATGCTGCATCTGGGCGGCCACCGCGGCCACTGGACCAAGCCCAGGACCCTGTGCCGCCGCCAGCAGCGCTGCCTGATGCTGCAAGATCTTTGGGCAGGAAGAAGGGCGGCTGTAGAGGCTTCAGCTGCCAGAGCCTGAACCCAACCACCTTTCCCTGCCAGGCCTACCTACACCTACCGCGGTGGTGTAGGCGCCACAAGCCCCGAGCTGCAGCGGCGCGGGCTGGAAGGTGCCCAGCTGACCTGCCATCTGCTGCATGCGCCGCAGAGCGCGCTCCCGGTCAGTATCTGCCAGCTTGACCACGAGGCTGGATGAAGCGCCCTGGGCAGGGCAAGGCAAGTCAAGGAGGCCACGGTAGACCAGTTCTGACCCAGAGTCCAGCTCTGGGCCAAGAGCCTTCCCTATCAGGTCCTTGCCCCAGGGACCTGAGCAACTGGACCCAACCGGATGGCTTCACCCTCAGCCCAGGCCCCGAGTCCTCACCGCCATAGTCCGGCTACCATGCAGACTCTGGATGGCCGCCTGAGCTTCCACTTGACTTCCAAACTTCACGAAGGCACAGCCTGGACATAAGAGAGAGAAAGAGAGAGAGAGAGTTGGGGATGGGGGAGGGGAGGGCTCAGACCACCGGGTCAAAAGCTAAAGAAAGGGCTGGAGAGATGGCTTAGCGGTTAAGGCGTTTGTCTGCAAAGCCAAAGCATCCGGGTTCGATTCTCCAGCACCCAGGTAAGCCAGATGCACAAGGGGGCGCATGCATCTGGAGTTCGTTTGCAATGGCTGGAGGCCCTGGCGTGCCCATTCTCTCTCTCAAATAAATAAATTAATTAATTTTTTTAAAAAGCTAAAGAAAATTCACTAGGAAAATCCCAGGGCCAGTTCTGGTCACCTTTACTGGTACCATCCGGGCTCCGTAGGACAGTGCACTCCTCGATGTGGCCGAAGGGCTGGAACAGACGCCTGACATCTTCCTCACCCTGTTGCTTACCCAGCATCCCCACAAACAACTTCCGGTCCTCTGGAGGGGAGAGGAGACACAACAAAGTCAGGAATGACCCAGGAACCCCCAAATGTTGTTAGACTCCCCAGCGTTGCCTGAGGAGCTTAGAAAGATAGCTAGCCAGTCTAGCTCTGGGAAGAGGTGTAGGGAGTGAGAAGGTCCTCCAGAGGCTGGGTCTTTGTGAGGGGCAGCAGGACCCACAGGCAGATCCAGAGGAAAGAAACTCAGCTTGGATTTCCATCAGGAAAACCTGGGTCCTGGAGAAACCCAGAAAGGGGAATGATAAAGTCTTGGTACACATAGGTAAGGCCCTAGGTGCATCGTGTGAAATGTTTTGAACTTTCTGCTGCTAGAGTTTGGAGACCATTCTGTCATGCTAAGGGTGGCAGTGGCAGGGGTGTTTGTCTTTACACTGTGTCAAGAGAAAAGACGTAGACCCTTGCTGGCCACCCTGGGGCTGTGGCCAGAATGCATGCCCTTTCCTGCTCAAATCAAGGAGGGCTCGGGAAAAGACAGAAAACTACTACTGCCTCGCCAGAAGGGTGAGGGGTGAACCCTGACCTCCAACAGGCTGCAGGGGAAGTCTGTGTGTTTGAGCCTCCAGCATTAGCTTTTTCCCCACAGTCCCCACCGGGCTCCCTGACTCTCCCTTAATTCCAGTTCCACTACTTCCATCTCTTTGCTTAGCTCCCACTGAGACATCTCTATCACACCTTCCAAGGTTCAGGGTCCATTGCGGAAGAGGTGGCAGAAAGACTGTGAGAGCCAAAGGAAGGGGGGAACTCCTTACAACATGCTCCTCCAGACACAAAATGGCCTGGATATCCATGACCTCACAGTGCCTGACACTACCTACACAAGACCGTCATAATAGGAGGAAAAGATCATGACATCAAACTGAAAAGAGAGACTGATTGAGAGGGGGAAACGTATGATGGAGAGTGGAGTTGCAAAGGGAAAAGTGGGGGTAGGGAGGGAATTACCATGGTTTATTGTCTATAATTATGAAAGTTGTCAATAAAAGAAAAAGAAGCACAAGAAAGGACTAAACGCTGGGCTTGTGTCACGTGAAGCTGCAGGGATGGGATTAGAGAGCAGGGTTTAACCACACCTCTAGCATCTAAGCTTCTGTAACACTGTCTAGGAGCTCAGGAAAGAGAGGTGCAGCCCACAAGGCCCACTGCTAAGGTATGGATCCTTTCTCTACCAAGTGTCTGAATTTGTTTTTTGTTGTTTTTGTTTGTTTGTTTGTTTTGTTTTGTTTTGTTTTGTTTTTTTGTTTTGTTTTTCAAGGTAGGATTTCTTTCTAGTCTAGGCTGAATTTCACTGGAATTCACTATGTAGTCTCAGGGTGGTCTTGAATTCACAGCAATCCTCCTACCTCTGCCTCCTGAATGCTGGGATTCAGGGCGTGCGCCACCACACCCAGCTGAGTCTCTGAATTTGGAATGAGGCTTCTTAATGCATGGGGCAACACATGTTGGGAGATAAGAGCTGGGAAAACCTAACTCCTAAACAACTGCTTTACTCCTTGATGAGTTTGGCTATACAGATAGGTGTCCATGGATCCTAGGATCAGGGAAACAAGACTGGTGGGATCATAGCCTGGAGTCTAAGTGACAAGAAAATGGAAGAACATATCAACAGAAGTTATCCATGAAAGGATCCCCAACAAAGTTGTGTGTGTGTGTATGCGTGTGTGCGTACACGCTTGCGTGTTCACACATGCTGGGGGATATAGTTCAGTGGCACATGTGCCTAACATATGTGAGGCCCTGAATTTGATCCCTAGCAGTACTAAGAACCAAACAAATTTAAAAAAAACAAACAGCTGGGCATGGTGGCACACGCCATTAATCCCAGCTCTTGGGAGGCAGAGGTAGGAGGATCACTGTGAGTTCGAGGCCACCCTGAGACTATATAGTTAATTCCAGGTCAGCCTGCACCAGAGTGAGACCCTACCTCAAAAAAACAAAAAAGAAAAAGAAAAGAAAAAGTGATGGAATATATTGTTTCAACAAAAAATATTATGATGGGCTGGAGAAATGGCTTAGCAGTTAAGGCTTTCACCTGCAAAGCCAAAGGATCCCAGTTCAACTCTCCAGGACCCACATAAGCTAGATGCACAAGGGAGCGCATGCATCTGGAGTTCGTTTGCAGTGGCTAGAGGCCCAGGTGCACCCATTTTCTCCCCCCCTGCCTCTTTCCCTCTCTCAAATAAATAAATAAAATATATTTTAAAAATGTAAAAATTAGGGGCTGGAGAGATGGCTTAGTGGTTAAGGCACATGCCTGCGAAGCCTAATAACCTGGTTTGATTCTCCAGGTCACACATAAGCTATATGCACATGGTGGTGCAGGCTTCTGGAGTTCATTTGCAGTGGCTCTCTAGCCCTGGCATGCCCAATCTCTCTCTCTCTCTCTGTCTCTAATAAATAAATAAAAATAAATAAAATCTTTAAGAAATGTCAAATTAAAAATATATATTAGGATGAAGATCAAAATTAAAGAGAAAAGCAGAAAAGCTCTAACTGGAAGCAAGAAAAGGGCATCTGAAATTCCTCCTATTTGACCCTTCTCTAGTATATCCTAGAGTAGGCGCCAACGAAAGCACTTTAAAGCCATTGTCCTAGAAGACAACAACACAGAGATCAAAACCATGAGAATGCAGGAAAGAAACATCTGGATAAGAGCGTCCCATGAATGGTGGGTCAGCCTCTGGAAAGAGTCCAGCCTCCTTGAGTGGAAGGAGTTAGAGGCAGCATCAGTGTAGAGCGAAGGCATTCATGAATCTCGTGACTAATCTGACTTTCATGGCTTTGCCTTAACATTGGAAAACCAGGCCTCGTTTGGACAAGTAAGCAAACTCCAGATGACCATGTCCATTGTTCTGAGCTGTGCCAATGTCTGCAGAGGGCTAGACACAGCTGGAGAAGATCCCGGAGCCTTCATAGTCCAAAAGGGGGCTTCATGGTGTTGTAGTTCAGAGTACAGCTGTGTCACTGGTAGGGTCTGTAAGCTGGTAATGGCATCTAGACCAGATGTCATGCCTCGTGGACCAGCAGACAGGCAGCCGTGTGTAAGAAGAGAGATCTCAAAGCCGGGTGTGGTGGCGCACGCCTTTAATCCCAGCACTCGGGAGGCAGAGGTAGGAGGATTGACGTGAGTTCAAGGCCACCCTGAGACTACATAGTTAATTCCAGGTCAGCCTAGGCCAGAGTGAGACCCTACCTCGAAAAATCAAAAAAAAAAAAAAAAAAAAAAAAAAGAAGAAGAAGAAGAAGAAGAGATCTCGGGCTGAGCTGAAGCTCCTAGAACAGGAGAAAGGTGTATGGACAGCGCTTATCTGATCCCGCATCCACACCCACTTCCTCTTGTTGCTCTCTTCGCTGATGGTGGAGCTTGGAAAGGTAGCTCCTAGTCTAGCTATCATGGTCCATGAAATGCTCTCATCCTTCTTTTCCGGTCAGAATCTCTTGAGTTATTTATTTCCATTTCCCCAACAGGGCATTAAACTACCGGAATGTGCAGAACTTGATATTGACATGAGCATCCACTATGGGCTGAGTTCTATGCTGCAGGTTTCCCAGGTACCTTGAGCCCTACTACCCTTTTTGCTACTTTACAGGGACTTTAATAGTGTGGTGGCACACACCTTTAATCCCAGCACTTGGGAGGCAGAGGTAGGAGGATCGCCGTGAGTTCGAGGCCACCCTGAGACTACATAGTGAATTCCAGGTAAGCCTGGACTAGAGTGAGACCCTACCTCAAAAAAAAAAAAAAAAAAAAAAAAAAAAAAAAAAAGAAAAGAAAAAAGAAAAAAAAAAGGCTTGACCCCTGAAGATAGCCTCCAAATCCACATTCCTGAAGATTTTTGAGGGCCAGTCAATGCCTATCCCCGTCAGAAGAGATGAGATGATATTATATTGCCCAGATATATCCGTTTCTTCTAAGTCAAACTGCCAGTTTGTTACAGAGGATGCTACACGAGTCAGAGAGTACTTGTATGAGTAAAGGTTGGGATATACTCCTTAGGTGGCATTCAAATGCCTTAAGGTTAAGTATCCACTGTCAAAAAAATATATGTATTTGGGCTGGAGAAATGGCTTAGTGGTTAAGGCACTTGTGTGCAAAGCCAAAAGATTCCAGTTCAATTCTCCAGGACCCATGTAAGCCAGATGCACAAGGGGGCACATGCATCTGGAGTTCGTTTGCAGTGGCTGGAAGCCCTGGTGTGCCCATTCTCTTTCTCTCTCCCCCCTTTCTCTCAAATAAATAAATAAAACATATTAAAAATATTTGAGGGTGGAAGAGATGGCTTAGCAGTTAAGGTGCTTGCTTGCGAAGGCTAAGGACCCATGTTTAACTTTCCAGATACCATATAAGCCAGATGCACAAGGTGACACAAGTGTACAAGGTCACACATGTGCACAAGGTGGAGCACGTGCCTGGAGTTTGATTACAGAGGCCGGAGGTCCTGCTCTCTCATCAAAAAATAAACAAACAAACAAACAAACAAAAACAATATTTGAATAGGGCTGGAGCGATGGTTAGTGGTTAAGGTAGAGACCCATAAAGCCTAACAACCTGAGCTTGATTCCCCAGTACCCATGTAAAGTGAGATGCACAAAGTAGCGCATGCATCTGGAGTTCATTTGCAGCAGCTATAGCCCTGGTGCACCCATTCTCTCTCTCTCTCTTTGTCTCTTTCTCTCTCTGCTGGATGTGGTGGCACACACCTTTAATCCCAGCACTTGGGAGGCAGAGGTAGGAGAATCTCTTTGAGTTGGAGGTCAACCTAAGCCTATATTGTGAATTCCAGTTCAACCTGGGCTAGGGTGAGACCCTACCTCGAAAAACCAAAAATAAATAAATAAATAAATAAATAAATAAAATAAATAAATAATAAAAGTACCCATGGAGGAAGGCATGGTAGTGCCTACCTTTAATCCCAGCTTTGGAGAGGCTGAGGTAGGAAGATCATTGTGAGTTTAAGGCCAGCATGGAGATAGAGTGTGAGTTCCAGGTAAGCCTGGGCTAGAATGAGATCCTACCTTGAAAAAACAAACAACAACAACAACAAAACTCAAATTAAATTAAGTTTAATTTAAAATGGGCTGAGCACATGGCTCAGCAGTTAAAGGAACTTGTTTATAAAGCCTACCAGCTGGGGTTTGATTCCCTAGTACCCACATAAAGCCAGATGCACAAAGTGCTACATGCACCTGGAGTTCATTCAGAGTGGCTAGAGGCCCTAGCATGCCCATTCTCTCTCTCTCAAATAAATATTTTAAAACCTGTGAGAACTAATAAATGAATTCAGCAAAATGGCAACATATAACATCAACACTCAAATGTTCAGTTGCATCTGTGTACAGTAACAATGAATAATTTGACATCAAAATTAAGTAAATGGTTTCATCAGTAATGCCGTCAAGAAGAATCTATGGATCCCAAGTAATTCCTATCAAAATTCCAACAGTGTTTTTTTTTTTTTGTAGAAACAAAAAGTTCATCATGCCAGGCAAAGTGGCACGCACCTTTAATCCCAGCACTCAGGAGGCAAAGGTAGAAGGATCATTGTGAGTTCAAGGCCAACCTGAAACTACATAGTGAATTCCAGGCCAGCCTGGACTACAGTGAGACCCTACCTCGAAAAAAAAAATCCATCCTAACATGTATAGGAATAATCAAAAGGTAAAATAAAGACAGGGCATAAAAAAAAAACACCTAACTCCCTGGTTTTAATAAAGCTACAATAATCAAAATTGTGGTACTGAAATAAAGACAGATGCATAATTCAATGTAATGAATTACAGTCATCCTGGGCTAGAGTGAGACCTCGAAAGACCAAAAAATAAAATAAAAATAAATAAATAATAAAATAGAGTGCTAGGAATTGCAAAAATAAGTGCTTGGGAATCTAACCCAAGCAAGTTAGCTTTGGCAACCAAGTGCCTTTAACACCCAAGTCATCTCTCCTTACATATATGATTGAATGTTATTTATTTATTTATTTATTTCATAGGGGGTGATGGCAACTTGGGAATTAATACCTCCTAGCAGGATCTCTTGCCAGCTTCCCCTTGCCAGTGCACTCTCCTGTTGCTGTTGTCCAACAGAACACCAGACTCTTGTGCAGCCTGTAAGCCAAAATAAACCTCTTTTTTTGGTGTGATGGATTTCTTTAGATAAATAATGGTACCGAGGAGTGGGATTGGCTAGACACCAGCACTTTTGGGATTTTCAAGAGGAAGGAAGATTTGAAATCTTGGCCTAAGACATGCCTTGCAGTGCTGTAAGTACAGCCTGGCCACCCTGAAAGATCTGAATGTATGGACTGTGAGGTTTGGAATGAGGGTGAAAGAGCCATCCTGGACTAGCAGTTTGACAAGTTTGCTGTTATGCCCGTGTCCTGAGAAGAAAACCGTAGAAAAAAACTGGTGTGAGCAAATAAAAAAAAATAAATAAAATAAAATTCAGAGTGATTACAACCTTTGAGATTGGGCCAGCTGACCTGCACTGGGGCAATAGGAAGAATGCAGACTTTTTGAAGGGGCCTGAAGACTGAAGGAGTGTCCTGTTCTTCAAAGTCTGATTTATTCCCCCTGGATTAACAAACTGGCAACCAAGTGCAAATGCAGGAAAGAGAGGGTCATTTTAACACACGGTCTTATGTTTTTGAAATGGCCATGGGCAGTGTGAAGCAGGTTTGCTGGATGCCTCATCCCTCCATGAGGATGGACCGTGGGTTGCAGTGGAGACAGTGGAGATGCCGGGACTATGAGATTCAGTGCTGGGGGAGGCGGGATTGGAACTCCAGAGACTTGTTGCTGCTCAGAAGACGGATAATTTGTCACTGAGTTGTTGGATTGTTACAGTTGGATGCCTGTTGTTGTTTAAAATCTTGTATTGGTTAAGTATTTCTTTGTTTTGCCCAATGCCATCTTTTGCAGTGTGAATGTTTTATATACCATTATGGGTTTTGGGGATTATTTTTTGGTATTATGGCTCCATTAAAAGACCTTGGATTATGGGGATAAAAAATTGATAAAAAATGGGGGTAGGGCTGGATGTGGTGGGATGTGCAAGTGTTCTGAATGCAGTTAGCTGATGGGTGTTTGCCTGCAAGTAGCCAAAGGAACCACCTTATGTTGACCAGAGAGTGATGTCCACCCTCTGCTATGCCATCATTTTTTCCCCATAGCCTGTAAGCCAAAATAAAGCCAGATGCACAAGGTGCCAGCAATACATCTGCAACAGAGTTACCTTATACCACATATAAAAAAATTGAAGGTAGGGCTGGAGGGATGGCTTAGCAGGTGGCTGTTTGATTCCCCAGGACCCATATTAGCCAGATGCACAAGGTGCCACATACATCTGGAGTTCGTTTGCAGTGGCTGGAGGCCCTGGTGTGCCCATTCTCTCTCTCTCTCCCCCTCCCTCTTTCTCTCTGTCAAATAAATAAATAAATATAAATAAATAAATATAAATTGAAGGTATGACAGGCATGGTGGCGCATGCCTTTAATCCCAGCATTCGGGAGGCAAAGATAGGAGGATAGCCACGAGTTTGAGGCCACCCTGAGACTACATAGTGAATTCCAAGTCAGCCTGAGCTAGAGTGAAACCCTACCTCGAAAAATGAAAAAAAAAAAAACTTGTTTTGAAGATAGGATTGGAGAGATTGCTCAGTGGTTAAGGCACTTGCCTTCAATGCCTGACAACCAAGGTTCAATTCCCCAATACCCACATACAGCCAGATGCACAGCCAGTGGTATGTGCATCTGGAGTTTGTTTGCAGTGGCCCTGGAGCACCCATTCTTCTCTCTCTCTCTCTCTCTCCCCTTGCAAATAAATAAAATAAAAATAATTTAAGGGCTAGAAAGATGGCTTAGTGGTTAAGGCGTTTGCCTACAAAGTCAAAGGACCCAGGTTTGATTCCCCAGGGCCCACATAAGTCAGATGCATAAGTGGCATATGCATATGGAGTTCATTTGCATTGACAAGAGGCCCTGGCATGCCCATTCTCTCTCTGTCCGTCTCTCTTCTATCTCTCTTTCTGCTTGCAAATAAATAAATAAAATTAAAAATTTTTAAGTAATAATTTTAAATTTTGAAGGTAGATGAGTCAGGGCTAAAGGTAAGAGCAAAAACTATGGACCTCTGGGGCTAGAACATGGGGAGACTCATGACACTGGATTTGGCACTGAGCACCTGGATATGGTATAAAAAGCATAGTCAGCAAATGTAAAGAATAGGTAATTGGACTAGATCAGGATTAAAAACTTGCACAGGGTGGGACAGATGGCTAAGCAATTAAAGGAACTTGCTTGCAGTCTCATGGCCCAGGTTCAATTCCCCAGTACCCATGTAAAGCCATATGCATAAAATGGTACATGCATCTGGAGTTCGTTTGTAGTGTCAAGAGGTCCTGGTACACTCATTTTATCTCTCTCTCTTTCACTGTCCCTGCTTGCAAATAATAAATAATTTTTTAAAAAGTGTGTTTAGACAGAGTTTGTTCCAGGTCCAACCTGGGCAAGAGTAACACCCCACCTTGAAAAAACAAAAAAACCAAACAAACAAAACAAAAACTGCATAGCAAAACACAAAATAGTGAAAAGGCTACAAAACGGGAGAAAATATTTTTGAAAATATATCTGAAAAAGGGTTTTAATATCCAGAATATAGGAAGAACTCCAACAACTCATCAATAGCAACAACAACAGCAACGAATGTTTTAAATGGGCCGAGAGCTAGATGTGGCTGCACATGCCTGTCATCCCAGTGGGTGACGACAAGAGGACACGAGCTTGGACCAGACTGGTTACATAATGAGACACTGTCGCCAAAATCAAAACAAGCAAACCAGACAGCTAACAAAAGAAAGAGGAAGGAAGGAAGGAAGGAAGGAAGGAAGGAAGGAAGGAAGGAAGGAAGGAGAAGGGAGGGAGGAAGGAGAAAGAAGAAAGAAAGAGCAAGCAAAGAACTTGAATAGATCTTCCTGCAAAAAAAAAAAAATGCCAATGAACAAGAAACATCAGTAATCATTAAAGAAATGCACATCGAAACTACAATGAGGGGCCGGGCGTGGTGGCACACGCCTTTAATCCCAGCACTCGGGAGGCAGAGGTAGGAGGATCGCCATGAGTTCAAGGACACCCTGAGAATACATAGTGAATTCCAGGTCAGCCTGGGTTAAAGTGAGACCCTACCTCGAAAAACAAACAAATAAAAAAACAATACAACGAGGGGCTGGAGAGATGGCTCATCAGTTAAAGGCACTTGCTTAAAAGTTTGCCAGCCTGAGTTTGAGCCCCTAGTAGCCACGTAAAGACAGATGTGCAAAGTGGTGCACATGTCTGGAGTTTGTTTGTAGCAGCAAGAGGCCCTGGTGCACCAATTCTTTCTTTCAAGTCTCTCTTGGCTTGCAGATAAATAAATAAATAAATAGATAAATAAATAAATAAATAAATAAATAAATAAATAAATAAATAAATAAAATAAATTTCTTAAATGGGGCATGGTAGTGCATGCCTTTAATCCCAGCACTCAAGAAGCAGAGATAGGAGGATTGCTGTGAGTTTGAGGCCACCCTGAGACTACATAGTGAATTCCAGGTCAGCCTGGACTAGAGTGAAGGCCTACCTCAAAAAACAAACAAACAAACAAACAAAAATTTCTTTAAAAACTACAATGAAGCCGGGCATGGTGGCATATGCCTTTAATCCCAGCACTTAGGAGGCAGAAGTTGGAGGATTGCCATGAGTTCAAGGCCACCCTGCAAGTACAGAATGAATTCCAGGTCAGCCTGGGCTAGAGTGAAACCCTACCTTGAAAAACAAAACAAACAAACAAACAAACAAAAAGCTACAATGAGACATCACCTCACATCTCATCTGTTAAAATAGTTGCTATGAAAGACACAGAAAAAGTTGGGTGTGTTGGCACACGCCTGTAATTATAGCACTTGGGAGGCTAAGGTACAAGGATCATCATGAGTTCAATGGTAGAATGCACTACAGAATGAATTCCAAGGCAGCCTGGGCTGAAAATGAGAACAACAAAAGGCTGCCTTAAGTAAGACCAGGACAGACACCAAAGTTGTCCTCTGACCTACACACACACACACACACACACACACACACACACACACAGAAAGAGAAAGAGAGACAAAGAGAGGAAGAGAGAAAGAGAGAAAGAGAGAGAGAGAGAGAGGCTGGTTCCACTACCTTGAAAAAACTTTAAACAATAATAATAAATAAATAAAAATAAAGAAGAGCTGGGCACAGTGGCTCATTTAAATGCAGCACTCAGGAGGCTGAGGTAGGATCTGAATTCAAGGCTGGACTTGGTTAGAGTGAGACCCTGCCTTAAAAAAAGGGGAACCTGGGGAGATAGCTTAGTGGTTAAGGCGCTTGCCTGCAAAATCTAAGGTCCTAGGTTCAATTCCCCAGTGCCAGATGCACAAGGTGGTGCATGTGTCTGGAGTTTGTTTGCAGTGGCTGGAGGCCCTGGTGCACCCATTCTCTCTCGCTGTATGTGTAATAAATAAATAAAAAACAAAATCAATATTTTTTGTTTGTTTTTGTTTTTTGAGGTAGGGTCTCATTCTAGCCCAGGCTAACCTGGAATTCACTCTGTAGTCTCAGGGTGGCCTCGAACTCATAGCGATCCTCCTACCTCTGCCTCCCAAGTGCTGGGATTAAAGGCATGCGCCACCACACTTGGCCAACAAAAATACAAATTTATGGGACCCTCCCTGGCGCCTGTGGGCACCTGCTGGATATGAGAAAATTAGAAAAATAAAAATGAAAGAAGGGAAGAAGGAAAGGACTGCAACAAAGAGACTTAGAGCAAGAAACAGAAAGAGATACTGTCCCTTCACCATGACCTAGGAAAGCCAGGAGGGAAGAAAGACAGACCAGGCTTGGGATCTTCAGGTCCCTTAAAGGAAAAAACGCTTTAGCTTCCAAAGATGTGTTTTTCTTTGGCAGAGAAAAGGTGGTGTCACATGATGGGTGTTTGTCAGAGACTCCATCAAAGCCTTGGCCAGAAGGTGTTGATCTACCCCGAGCCAAACTGCAAAGCAGCGCCTCTTTTTCCTTCGGAGGCAGAACACATCTCCAGAAGCAAACAATCTGAGGGGTATCTCAAGTGTGTCTATAAAACCTCTACAATCAGTCTCCTGAGGAAAATATTTTTCCAGAATTAAATAAGGACTGGAGAAAGAGATAATTGTTAATTACTACAGTCTATAACTGATTTGAGTAGAGAATATACCCCAGTATTACAAAATTCTGAAACTTCTGCCTCAAAATTCAACTTTAGGAATGAAGGTGTGGCTTAGTAATAGAGTGCTGGCTGGGCACACTTGAGGTCCTGGGTTCTAAGCACCAAGGAGGAAAGAAGAGAGCTAACAAGATAGATAAACGCTGATAAGTGGGATTCTAGAAGGTACTAGGCTGGAAAGATGGCTCAGTAGTTAAATGCACTTCCTACTCAAGCAGGAGGGCCTGAGGGGGCCTGAAACCAGCTAAGTTGGAATTTCCAGATCCCACATGGGCGTGTGTGTCTGTGACCCCCATGTCCACAAAGGGGAGCAGAGACCAGGGAATTGTCCAGGCTCATCAAAAGCAGCAAGCTCCTATATGAGTGAGAGCCTCCAGCTCAAACAAGAAATGCCGGGCGTGGTGGCGCACGCCTTTAATCCCAGCACTCAGGAAGACCGCAGTGAGTATGAGGTCACCCTGAGACTATAGAGTGAATTTCAGGTCAGTCTAAGCTAGAGCAAGACCCTACCTCAAAACAATTGAAATCCCCCCAAAAAAGAAAAAGAAAGAAAGGGGAAAAAAAGAAAGGAAGAAAGAAAGAAAGAAAAGAAAGGGCAGAAGGGCTGGAGAGATGGCTTAGCAGTTAAGGTGCTTGCCTGCAAAGCCAAGAACCCAGGTTCAATTCCCCAGGTCCCATGTAAGCCAGAGGCACAAGGTGGCATGACATGCATCTGAGTTCATTTGCAGTGGCTAGAGGTCTTGGTGGGCCCATTCTCTCTCTCCATTCCCCCCCTTTCTCTCATTCTCTCAAATAAATGAAAAAATTTAAAAAGGGGGCAGAAGAAGCTGGGCGTGGTGGTGCCCACACATGCACTTATACTCACATGCAAATAAGGTTTTTTTTTTTTTTTTTTTTTGATTTTCAAGGTAGGGTCTCACTCTGGCCCAGGCTGACCTGGAATTCACTCTGTATTCTCAGGGTGGCCTCGAACTCACGGTGATTCTCCTACCTCTGCCTCCCAAGTGCTGGGATTAAAGGCGTGAGCCACCACGCTCAGCTTCACATGCAAATAAATAAATAATTAAAATAAAAATAGCCAAGCTGGGAAGTGGAAAACGCAGAACAATTATCATACTGATTCATAAATGTCTTAACTCTATGTTATGAAATTAAAAAGAGAGGTAGCGCTGGAGAGATGGCTTAGCGGTCAAGGTGCATGCCTGTGAAGCCTAAGGACCCAGGTTCCATTCTCCAGGTCCCACAAAAGCAGATGCACAAGGTGGCGCATGCATCTGGAGTTCATTTGCACTGGCTAGAAGCCCTGATGTGCCCATTCTCACACTCTCCCCCCCGTCTTTAATAAATAAATAAATGAAAATAAAATCTTTAAAAAAGAGAGAGAGAGAGTTTTAAAAATCATAGGGGTTTGCTGGTCGTGGTGGAGCTCACCTTCACTCCCAGCACTCGGGAGGCAGAGATAAGAGAATTGTGAGTTTGAGGCCACCCTGAGACTACATAGTAAATTCCAGGTCAGCCTGGACTAGAGTGAGACCCTACCTCAAACAAACAAACAAAAAATCATTGGGGTTTAATGATTTTGTCTCATGACTAGAAAATGCCTTTCCTGTAAGACTGTACTTACAGTTTAATTTATTATTAGTACTTCCAAAGTAGAGATAAAATAAGATAAGAAAAAAAAAAAAAAAAAAACAGTCCTCATGCTGAGCAGCAAATCACACAGGGTTTAGGTACCATTGGCTGAAGGACTGAGGATCCTTACCTCCGATTTCAGATAATTGAGGTTAACATTTTGAAATAATTGTACCTGGAACTTTTAAAACATATATATATAAATATTATTTGTTTTAGAGAGAGACTGACAGAGAGACAATGGGCACTAAGCCATCTCTCTAGCCCTACCTGGAATTTTTTTGTTTTGTTTTGTTTTTGGTTTTTCCGAGGTAGGGTCTCACTCTAGCTCAGGCTGACCTGGAACTCTCAGTGATCCTCCTACCTCTGCATCCCAAGTGCTGGGACTAAAGGCATGTGCCACCATGCCTGGCCCTACCTGGAATTTCTAATCTAAGGAAACTTTGTTTATTGAGATGGGGTCTTGCTAGGCTGCCAAGGGTAGCCTTGAACTCTTGGGCTCAAATGATCTTATCTCAACCTCCCAAGTAGGGGGAACTAGCAGCATGCACCATTGTATCTACTTTATGCAAATATTTAATCTTTTATTTTATTATTTATTTATTTATGAGAGAGAGAGAGAGAGTTAAATCTGCTTCTCCAGGCCCCCCGGAGCTCCTCTGAATCTACACAGGTGTGTGTGTGTGTGTGTGTGTGTGGGTGTGTGTGTTTCCATTTACATAGGTAAGATTGGTCAGCACTATGACACCTGCAAAGCTTGTACAAAAAGAAGGGAGGAAAAAAAAAAAAAAGAAGGGAGGAAGTTAGAACACTCAAGCTGATGCCATGAAACAAGCAGAGGCATTAGAAGGAGTGTGAAGGCCTCCTTCATGCAGAGATGTGTGACATGTGCAGGACTCCACACAGCAGGGTCCCCCCAGCACTTGGACCTAGTTCCTGAACAAGAATCTAACGTGCGCTGTGTTCTGCTGAGTTCTTGAGCCTCTGAAATGCTTCTCTTTCTGCCTGAGACATGAGCTCCCTCTCACTTCCTGTCTCTCACTGACTCCTTCCTCTTGAGCTTTTACCTTAAGCATTACTGCCTCTGGGAGCTCATCTTGAGCTCTCGTGGTGGGTTAGTTACACCTTATTTGTATAACAACCCTCTCCCAGACTTTCCTTTGAGAAGCACTGGTCACAATGAACAGTGACCCCTTGTTTAGCTGTCCATGCCCCCTCATAACCTTGGGGCTCTATGGGGCCAGGTCTGCCTTGATCACATCTTATTAATTATGTGGGACAACTCAAAACATGTTGGTTGGACTGGGGAAATGGCTTAGCTTTTAAAGCGTTTGCCTGCGAAGCCTAAGGACCCAGGTTAGATTCCCCAGGACCCATGTCAGCCAGATGCACAAGGGGTCACGTGCATCTGGAGTTTATTTGCAGTGGCTGGAGGCCCTGGCACGCCCATTCTCTCTTTCTCTCTCTCTTTCTCAAATAAATAAATAAACATGTTGGTTGGGTGGTTGAATAGACTATAGTTCATTCTGTCTGCTTCTTGGCTCATTCATCAAGTCTTAGGTGACTTACTTGTGGAACTGTCTCGGGTTTGTGGGCTGAGTAGTGATTACAATCTGGCCAACAATGACCTTGATACGAACAGAGCTTCCTAAAGAACAGAAATTCTTTGGGGGATGTTTCATAGGCAGCCTGGACAATCTGAAAAACATGTCTGGAAAGAATGAGATGGGAGAGGAAGACATGTATGTGGACAGAGAAAGAGACCTTGGAAATATCTATCCAAGGTAATGTAGAGATGATATCTTGACCAGACAGCAGGAATCAAGGACAAAGGTGATAGAATCTAAAAGGATGAAGGAAGTTGTGAATGTACTTCACAGTGGAACCACGAAGCCACCAGTGCCTCCTGTGGGTGTGGACACTGAGCAGGAAGTCTGACAGGGGGTGCGGAGTTAGTAGTGCTCAATAAATACCTATATCAATTGGGTTCTATTCTCTCCTGGACCCAAGGAAGAATTTTTTTTCCAAGGTAGGGTCTCACTCTAGCTCAGGCTTACCTGGGATTAACTCTGTATTCTCAGGGTGGCCTCAAACTCATGGTAATTCTCCTACCTCTGCCTCCTGAGTGCTGGGATTAATGGCATGCGCCACCATACCCAGTTTAAGAAGAATTTTTTTTACCTAATCAAGCCATGGCTAGTTTCAGGTAAGACAGACAGAGATTCTTACTCAAGTCTACAGCCATGCCATCCTGAATGCACTCTATCTCGTCTGATCTTGGAAGCTAAGCAGGGTCTGACCTGGTTAGTACTTGGATGGGAGATTCTAGTAGAGAATCAGTAGATATCAAAGAGGGCTGTAGGTGAATATCCTGGAATGATACCAGACCCCAGGGCAAGACACCACGAATGGACACAAGAAGCCAACATTGCCTTTCCCACAGGGAAGTTGGCCAGAATCCAGCTGCTTTTTAGAAAGCTCCCTAGAATTAACTTCTCTACCAGGAAACAGCAAAGTGAACCTTCTAAAAATGTCCCAGTGCTCCTCAGCACAGTCATGTTCCTTACTGTGGCTCACAAAGCCCCTCATACCAGCCTCGCCTTTTCCTGTGATTAATCACAGTTACAGTGAAGGAACGAGTGACGTCAACCCAGAATGGATTGTTGCTGTGGAGCCAGAAGTATCTGGAAAAGGAAAACAATGCCAGCCTGATGCTTTACCTACACCTGTACATGACACCTAGCAAGACAGGAATGGCCACACTGCAGGGGTAAAGTGACAAGAGGTTCCTTCCTCCGCTTCTGCCCTTTCTGCCTCCTCTAGGTCCAGGCTCACTAGCACCCCATCTGTCCTCAGTCCAAGCTGAGCTGTTTCTTGGGATGCACAATACTGATAAGGTCGGATTCCAGTACTAAGCCAGGACCAGACCTAACCTCAGGAGTGGGCCCGCCCATCCCCTACATGGGTGCCACTCTGAGGTTTGTCAAACAGGGAAGTTACCTCCACGGCCCTCACTGGCAGCCGGCTTCACTTGGATCGGACGATTCATCTGAAAGACATGGGACCAACACACCCATTCAGCATGACTGCCTGGTCCCGAGGTCCCCATTCCTTCTCCCCTGGACTCCTCAGGATCTGAGCTCCCAGCCCCTTGGCACTCTGCATCCCACCACTCCCACCAGGATTATAGGCTTTCTCCAAGACTCCTTCCTTCAACCCAGGAATTTAGAAGCTGCTGGAACCTGAAGGAACAGCAGGTAGCAGGACACTCAGGGGCAACACAGGTGGGTCCAGTGGCTGAAGAGATGCTTCTGCCTTGGGCTCTGGGCAGGGCGGGGTGTTGCCTGTCCTGGACTTACATAAAGGCTTTGAGTGAGAGGACTTGGGTGGGAGAGTGGAACTGATCTTGCACATTAGTGTTGTGCATCTAAAACTGAGAAGATAATGTGATGTGTTATTTAGACTAAACAAGCTGGGAGTCAGCCTGTGTGCTATCTACCCCCGTGTCTGCCATTTCATGGTTGCATGACTTCAAGTGAGCCACTCTTTCAAATTCAATTCATCAGTTGGGGTGGGGGGAAACATCCCCAAAGCTTCGTTGCCACCACAGTCTCTGTACTCAGCCCCTACATCCCCTCCCTGGGGTCCCCTTCCCCTCCGGAGAGTGTTGAAGTTCCCTGGGGCCCCATCCTCATCCCTGCTCACCCGCCCCTCCCATCCTCCCTAGATCGCCTCACCCACACCCACAGCCTCAGCAGCTATCCACGCAGGGAATGACTCAGAGCGCTGCGTCTCCAGCCCACACTCTCTCCTGAGCTTCAGACCCATGGCTCCAGCTGCTTGCTGGCCATCCTGACGAGAAAGGCCTGCTGACACCTTCCACTCAACACGCCCGAACCCAAACTCCAGCCTCCCAGTTACCCCAGCTGTAAACCTGGAAAGCACCTTGACTGCTCCCTCGAGCCCTTCCCCTCCTCCAACCTTCTCCTAATTCAAGGGTTCCCCTATCAGAGGTGGTAAATATAAATAAATAAATAAATAAATAAATAAATAAATAAATAAATAAAAACACATCACTTGGGAACCATATTCGATTCTTAAGGTGGGGGACTGTATAATCTGAAGAAGAAAAAAAAGCTCCTAGGTGATTTTTAATACATACCCCCCACATTCCCATCCCCCAACCACCCTAGGTGAATTCATGGTTGAATCCCCATCTCACCTTCCTCTCATAGGTGTTGTGGGGATCACATGAGGTAATGGGGATGCAAAAGGTCTTGGTAAACTGCCAAGAGCAGGGTGCGTGGGATGTGAGGAGTTTTTGTTGGGGTGGGGGGGCAGACAGCTGAGTGCCGGGAGGAAAGAACAGCGGCCTTCCTGTTGGTGAAGGAAGGGGTACTGATGCCCATCTGGCCTGAGAAGGTGATGATCTGACCCCCTCCCCTCAGGAAACGCACTGCTTCTGCACCAATCAGGGGCCACTCCATCCCTTCCAAGGCGCTCGTTGCCGAGACAACAGGCAGCTTCCTGTTACCATAGCCACAAGTGCTACCCAGTAACCATGGTAACACCCTGGCAGTCACAGTTGAGCAATTTCTTTGGACCAAATTTGGGGGTAGGAGGGGTGGGGAAGACTCATTTAAAAAAATAATAATAATAAAAGGAAAAGAAAACAGGCCAAGCCTGAACCAGCGTAATCCCCCTCCCACCCAGGGCTCTGACACACCCACCCTGTGGTGGTGGAGCACCTGCAGTGTACCAGGCTGTGGGTGGGGGCCGAGACACCGACAGGATTCAGGTTGCAGTCTACAGGGGATGACAGATCAATCCAAGCAGATCAGCGCGAGCAGGACAGGTCTGGACTGGCCTGGATTAGGGACCAGGAGAACCGGACCCGTCCCTGGGCATGGCCACCTGTGATTGTGGAGGAGACACCAAGAGACAGAGCCATGGAGAGCAGAGACACGGGGAGAGATGCAGAAACGCAGCAAGACAGAAATGATGAGAGAAAGAGACAGACCTAGAAAGGGGCAAAGAAAAGAATTACTGATGGGAAGGGAACAGGGATCAGGAGGCCCATGCAGGGAGAACAGGAGCAGTTTTGTAGGAAGGAGGAGAGGGGATGAAGCCTGGGGTGGGTGGTGGGTGGGAGTCAGTGCAGGTGAGCAAGACCATCATTATTTTATTAGTTCTCAACTACATCCTGAGAATTTTTCTCTCGGAGCCTAGGGTGACAAGCGAGCACCCATGACAGCAGTGTTTCCATGGAAACCTCCTGGCTGGGTTTCCTGGGAGATGGTGCTCATTGGTGCTCTGGAGGGACGCCCCTTTCTCTCTTCCCACCCACTTCACCACTTTTTGATCGAGTGGACATTGGGTGGTACGTCTGATTTCTCCCACACTCCTGTCAAGGTCCAGGCCTCAGAGGCTGGAGGCCTGTGCCTTTCATCACTCAGGCACGCCGCCAGCATTTCCTGAACTCTATAATGAACCCCAGTGATGACTTAGATGGGGACCCTCTCCTCACAGACTCACAGAGGAGAAGGTAAGGCCCCTATTTCCTGAGAGTCCACCATGTGCAAGGCCCTTCCTAGGCCACTCATCCATCCATCATCCATCCATCCATCCATCCATCTATCTATCTATCTATCTATCTATCTATCTATCTATCTATCATCTATCTATCTATCTACCTATCTATCTGATCTATCTGGTCTCTAAATCCTTTATTTATTTGAGAGAGAGAGAGAGAATAGGCACACCAGGGCCTCTAGCCACCGCAGACTCCACACACATGCGCCACCTTGTGCATCAGGCTTATGTGGATACAGGGAAATTGAACCTTAACCACTAAGGCAAACACCTTGACTACTAAGCCATATCTCCAGCCCTCTAAGTCCTTTCAACTGCTCAGGAAGGTAACACCACAGTTCCCATATGGTGGACGAGAAAGCTGAGGCTGAGGGAGATTGAATCACTTATCTAGAGGATCATGTGGTGGGTAAGTGGCTGAGCTGAGATTTATCCCAGTTCTGTCTGATGGTGACGTTCATGTTTTTTGCTTTGTGCTGCTCAACTCCATGTTTTTTGCTTGTTTGCATATTTGTTTGTCCATATATATATAGCCACTGCAAACAAACTCCAGACACATGCGCCCCCTTGTGTATCTGGCTAACGTGGGACCTGGTGAATCAAACCTAGGTCCTTTGGCTTTGCAGGCAAATGCCTTAACTGCTAAGCCATTCCTCCAGTCCTCAACTCCATTCTTAAGACATGAACACAAATGATGAGGCACAAGGGGACCATGGCCTTGGAGACAGTCCAAGATGAGGAGCTATAGATAAGGCTAAGTCCAGTTTGGAAGGCCACTACACCAAACAATCCATGAGGGAGCAGGGTTTGAGCTGTGCCTTGCAGGACCAGGTGGTTCACTGGCCAGGTAGACATAGGGCTGGCAGCTGAGAAATGGATGATGGCTGTGGTATGAACAAGAAGCCGAGAGGCTGAAAGAACAAGGATCCATCCCTGGGCATGGAAAATTGCTTCTGAGGCATATGTGGATTTAAACCTGGGTTACATCACTAGTAGTTTCTCTAAGATCTCTTACCCTCAGTATATTCTTCATAAAAGGAGGAATTCACAATCTTACATTTCAGGGTTGGGGGAAAATGACAATGACTAGATCTTAGTAGGTGTGCCAGGAATAAAGGTGTGTATATGTGTGTGTGTTTGCTTTGTTTTGGTGAAAAGAGGTGAAGTTAAAAGGCAGGCAGGGGCCAAATCAGGGCAGGCTGTTTAAAGCATGTCAAGAATTTTTTGACTTTGTTGTATTTCAAATAAAGACCCATGATAGAACTCGTTAAAAAAAAAATAAAGAGACAGAGAGACAGAGAGAGGGAGAATTGGTGCGCCAGGGCCTCAGCACTGCAATTGAACTCCAGACACTTGTGCAATCTAGTGGGCATGTGCAACATTGTACTTGCCTCCCCTTTGTGCCTTTGGTTTACATGGGATCTGGAGAGTTGAACATGGGTCCTTAGGCTTCACAGGCAAGTGCCTTAACCACTAAGCCATCTCTCCAGCCCGGACTTTAAAAGATGGAATGAGAACTGGGTGTGGAGGTGCACACCTTTAATCCCAGCACTCAGGAGGCAGAGGTAGGAGTATTGCTGTGAGTTTGAGGCCACCCTGAGACTACATAGTGAATTCTAGGTTAGCCTAGGCTCGACTGAGACCCTACCTCAAAAAAAAAAAAAAAGAGAGAGAGAGAGAGAGAGAGCTGGAGAGATGGCTTAGCGGTTAAGGCATTTGCCTGTGAAGCCAAAGGACCCAGGTTCAACTCTTCAGGTCCTATGTAAGCCAGATGCACAAGGGGGTGCATGCATCTGGAGTTCGTTTGCAGTGGCTGGAGGCCCTGGCATGCCCATTCTCTCTCTTCTCCTCTCTCTCTCTGCTTGCAAATAAAAATAAATAAATAAAATTAAAAAGAAAAAAATGGAATGATCTGGTCAGTTTAGCCTTAGGAAGCATCCCATAAGCTGTCACAGTGGACAGGAAGGATTGGGAGGGAGTGTGCAGAGCTAGGAAGACCACTGATACTGGTAGGAAGTGGGGGTGATTTGGACCAGGGTAGAAGGAAATAGACAGACACAGAAGATGCTCAGAAAGAGCGAACTATGGCTTTATTGGGTGTGGAGCCAAGGGAAGGGGGGGAATGCCAGCTGATTCTCAGGTTTATGTCTCAGGAGTTGGATGAGTGGGTTTTCTGGGAATTTGGAGGTATGGAGATGTCTCCAGGAGAGGATGAGCATAAAGCTGAGGAAACTATGTCCTCCAGGCTCTGTGCATCACGCCCACAGGCAGCGGTCACAGAAGACATCTGAGATTTTGGTACATACGTGCGGCTAGAAGAGAAAAATGCCCATGTGCCGGGTGTGGTGTCACACGCCTTTAATCCCAGCACTCGGGAGGCAGAGGTAGGAGGATTGCCTTGAATTCAAGGCCACACCCTGAGACTACATAGTGAATTCCAGGTCAACCTGGGCCAGAGTGAGACCCTACCTGGAAAAAAAAAAAAGGAAAAAGGAAAAAAAAAAAAAAGAAAGATGCCTATGTGAGCTGCTGGGTAACCCTGCCTTGCCTTGCTCGTGCCAGGGGAAGGGGAGGGACCTGGTAGTGGGGCAAGGGAAGGTCAGCATTGGCTCCTCAACTGAGAACTGGTTTCAGGAATTTAGGAGAGCTCTTGCTTTGGCTTAAGCACCTGAGAATTTCCCAAGTGGAGTCCAGGCCCATGTCTGCTTCAGGGCACTGGAGGGGCATCAAGACAGAAAATGTCACAGAGGGGAAAGAACAGTGTATCCAGGCAGTGGAATGAGGAAGTTCAGAGACAACACGGGTGAGCAGAAGGGAAAGCAAGGCCGACCCCAGCTCCCTGCTTGGCTTGTCTAGAGCGCTCATCTTTGGGTGCAGCGTTGCCCTGCTCCCGACTCCTGTCCACGGGCTCATTATTCCTTCCTGCACTCAGCACTCACCCTCAGTGCCACCCCCGTCCAGGGTAAGAGAGTTTGTTGGCACCCTCTTGAGAAAGGGACCTTTGGTGGGTCTGGGAGAGATATCATAAGGTCAGAGGAGAGAAGGGCAATTTTTAATTTAATTTAATTTTATTTATTTGAGAGAGAGAAAGAAAGAAAGAAAGACAGATAGAGAATGGGTGCACCAGGGCCTCTAGCCACTGCAAATGAACTCCAGACGCATGCCTCACCTTGTACATCTGGCTTATGTGGGTCCTAGAGAATTGAGCCTGGGTCCTTTGGCTTTGCAGGCAAGTGCCTTAATCGCTAAGCCATTTCTCCAGCCCCCCCCCTTTTTAAAGCAAACATCAACCAACCAACCTAAAAAAAACAAACATCATTTCCAGCACTTTGCTCTAACTCACCTCTTCTTCTTCTCTTCTACTCCGATCCTCTATTAAGTCCCATCAGCTCTACAATCTACTTTGTGTGTCTGGCTTTACTTGGGCACTGGGGAATCAAACTTGGGTCACTAGGTTTTACAGGCAAGTGCCTTCACTGCTGAGCCATCCCTCCAGCCCCATCTCTAGAATCTACTCACGTGTCTTTAGCTCTTGAGTCTATTCTCATCCCTATCCCTGCCCCGTCCCCGCTCCAGTACAGCATCACCATTTACTGCACCCACCTGTCATTGTCCTTATAGAGCCAGAGCACTCTGAAAATCAGTCCCTTATTTTTCCTGTTCCAGCATACATGCCCATGTGTGTGTGTGTGTGTTGTGCAGTGCATACATGTATGTGTGCGGTGAGAGTGGCCAGAGGTGGACTTCAGTGTTTTTTTTTTTTTTGTTTTGTTTTTGGTTTTTTTGAGGTAGGGTCTCACTCTGGCTCAGTCTGACCTGGAATTCACTATGTAGTCTCAGGGTGGCTTCGAACTCTCGGCGATCCTCCTACCTCTGCCCAATGTCCTGGAGGCAGAAACAGGAGGATCCCCAGAGTTCGCTGGCTAGCTAGCCCAGGTGAATCAATGAGCCCGGCTCTATAGCTCTCTTTATTTACTGATGTAGAATCTCTCAGTTGAGCCTATAGCTTGCCTATTCAGTTAGTCTAGCTAGCCAGCTTGTCTCAGGGATTCCTCATCTCCATCTTCTTCTAGCTGCCACGTACATCTGGCATTGATATGGGGGTTGGGAATTCGAATGCTGATCCTCATAACTCACATGGCAAGCACTTCAACAACTGAGCCATTTTCCTAGCCCCTACTCTTCCTTTCTTAAATCCACCCATGCCTCCCCATAGTGGTGCATGCCTTTAATCCCAGTAGTCTGGCAACAGAGGTAGGAAGATTGCTATGAGTTCGAGGCCACCCTAAGACTACATAGTAAATTCCAGGTCAGATTGGGTTAGAGTGAGACCCTACTCAAAATGCAAAACAAAATACACATGCGCACACACACGTAGGAGACAGAATTCCTGGGGTAAAATGTGGTGAAACACATCTTTAATCCCAGCACTTGGGAGGCTGAGGTAGGAGGGGATTGCTGTGAGTTCAAGGCCAGCCTGAAACTACAGAGTGAATTCCAGGTCAGCCTCAGCTAGAGCGAGACCCTACCCTGAAAAAAAAAACAAAAACAAACAAACAAACAAAAAACTTTCTTAGCCTGGTGTGGTGACTCACACCTTTAATCTCAGCACTCTGGAGGCCAAGGTAGGAGGATTGCCATGAGTTCGAGGCCAGCCTGAGACTACATAGTGAATTCCAGGTCAGCCTGGGCTAGAGTAAGACTCTTATCTTGGAAAAAAAAAAGATGAAAATTAGCTAAATCTCGAGCTGTAGGCTCAAGTGAGAGATACTGTCTCAATAAAGCAAAGAGGAGAGGTGAGACATCAAGGAAGACACCCAGCAATAACCTTTGACCTCCACATGCACTTGTGTGTACACACACACACACATACACATGCCTACAACATACACTTGCAAAAATAGGGGAAACACTCCTGCAATCATGAGGATAAATAAGTCAGACCATACCCTTTGGTCACAGCCCAGCCTTCTGTAGTGTACATGGCTTGGTCAATAGAGTGTGGCTGGATTTTTAGCTTCCATTTGATCTCCCCACTGTTTTGTGCAAGGCACAACTTGTAAAAGGAGGGGCACACATTGCCCAGTTACATTTCTCTCCTTCACAGCATTTGAAGCAGTAGGTTTCCCCAGGAAGGGGGACAGAAAGACAAAAGGGGCATTCTCTCTCTCTCTTTTTTTCTTTTTCTCTTTTTGCCTGTGTATATTGTGGGGAGGCATGTTGTAGATGCATGTTCGTAGTGTGTGGTTAGGTGTGCATGTATGTGTGTGTGCACGTATATAAAGGCCAGAGGTGAATGTTGGATATCTTCCCTAATTAACGTTCATCTTGTTGTTTGTTTTTGAAATAGGGTCCCTTCCTGAATCTACAGACCATTGATTCACCTAGGCTAGCTAGCCAGTGAACTCTGGGGATCCTCCTGTTTCTGCCTCCAGGGCATTGCGATCACAGGCATGTGCCACCATTCCAGGCTTTTAATTGGTGGTAGTGACTCAAACTCAGGTCTTCATGCTTGAGTGGCAAGCACCTTACCAACTTAGCCAGCTTCCCAGCTCCAAGCAGGGCACTCTCTTAATCCCAGAAGTGGGGCTGAAGTTGGCCTTCCTCTACTCAAGTGGATTCTGGAAACTTAAAGTGAGGTTGAAAGAAAGAACTGCAGGCTGGAGAGATGGCTTAGCGGTTAAGGAGCATGCCTGCGAAGTCTAAGGACTAAAGGTTCAACTCTACAGGTCCCATGTAAGCCAGATGCACATGGTGGCGCATGCGTCTGGAGTTTGTTTGCAGTGGCTGGAGGTCCTGGCAATTCCATTCTCCCTCTCTATCTGTATAAATAAAAATAAATAAATCTATGAACCAGGCGTGGTGGCGCGCGCCTTTAATCCCAGCACTTGGGAGGCAGAGGTAGGAGGATTGCCGAGAGTTCGAGGCCACCTGGAGACTACATAGTTAATTCCAGGTCAGCCTGAACCAGCGTGAGACCCTACCTCGCCAAAAAAAAAAAATAAAAATAAATAAATAAATAAATAAATAAAAATAAATCTAAAGAAAAAAAAAGAAAGAAAGAACTGCAGCTTCATGGGGAAGAGGCTTCAGAAAATGGAAGTCAGGCTGGGCAAGGTGGCATATGCCTTTAGTCCCAGCACTGGGGAGGCAGAGGTAGGAGGATTGCCATGAGTTCAAGGCCACCCTGAGACTATGTAGTGAATTCCAGGTCAGCCTGGGCTAGAGCAAGACCCTACCTTGGGAAAAAAAAAAAAAGGAAGCCCAGCCAGGTGGGACTGTGGTCCAAAGCAAACCCTGAGTAGGGAGCCAAGCCTCGACAGGTGACAGACTGGCAGTGGGCAAGTGGGTGGGAGCTGAGGGGAGGGCTCATCCAGCATAACCTATGCTATTTCTTCTGAGGACATAGGCTCTCTCTTTGGGGGTTCATCCAGTTTTTCCCCAGTCCTCTGTTAATAGTCCTGCCAGATTCCAGCAGGTCCAGCCTGAAGTCTTATCTCTGCTTCTCCAGTAGGTGGCAGCTAAGCCCCAGGATCGAATGCCTACAGCGAGCTGGCCACCCATTCTCTGTATGCTGGCAGGCGAGTTGCTGCTGCTGTCCCTGGCAGGCTCAGAGGAAAGATGCATGGCATGGACATTGCTGGGGCTAGCCAACACAGCCATTGATTTTCATTTAAGAGAATAATTAAATATTAATTTTCACTTTGTTAAGTTGAGGAAGGTGAATAAAGATAAGTCTGGTAGTTCCAGAGGAAGCCAGGCCATGCTGGAGTCCTGTAGATAGAAGGGTGGGAGTGGGCACAAGTCCTCAGTTGGCATCTGTCCTCTCCAGACCTAAGATACCAGTCTGCCACCAGGATGGCTCAGATAATAGTTAAGTGAATGAGGTCTAGGATCAGACTAACTGGCTCAAAAGCCCAGATCTAAGTTGGGTGTGGTGGCACTCTGGAGGCAGAGGTAGGAGGATCACTGTGAGTTCAAGGCTAGCGTTTTTATAATTCCAGGTCTGCCTGGGCTATAGTAAGACCCTACTTCATAAAACTAAAAAATAAAAATAATTTTTTAAAAAAAAAAAAGCTTAGGGCTGGAGAGATGGCTTAGCGATCAAGGCGTTTGCCTGCAAAGCCAAAGGATCCTGGTTCGATTCTCCAAGACCCAAGTAAGGTGGTGCGTGCGTCTGGAATTGGTTTGCAGTGGCTGGAGGCCCTGGAGCACCCATTCTCTCTCTCTGCCTCTTTCTCTCTCTCTGCCTCTTTCTCTCTCTCAAATACATAAATAAAATAAAAAAGGGGGGGGGCTGGAGAGATGGCTTAGCAGGTAAGCACTTGCCTGTGAAGCCTAAGGACCCTGGCTCAATTCCCTAGTAGCCACATAATCCAGATGCACAAGGGGGCGCATGCATCTGGAGTTCGTTTGCAGTGGCTGGAGGCCCTGGTGCGCCCACTCCCTCTCTCTCTGCCTCTTTCTCTCTCTGTCTGTCGTTCTCAAATAAGTAAATGAAAATAAACAAAAACAAACAAACCAAAAAGCCTAGATCTTCCCATTATACAACCATGGGTAAATTAAATCACTTGATTTTATAGACTCACTTTCCTCATCTGTAAATTGGGGATACCAATAGCGGTGCCTTCTTCAGAAACGATTAAATCACACGTAAAGTGTCATAAATAGTGGTGTCAATGACTACTAGTGGGTCAGGGAGGTGGCTCAGTAGGTAAGAGTACTTGCTGTGCAGGCACAAGGACCTGAGTTTGATCTTCTGCACCCACGTAAACAGCCAGGCATGGCCTTGCATGCCTATAACCTGAGCCCCGGGGGCGGAGCGCAGAAACGGGAAAATCCTTGGGGCTCACTAGTCAGTCACTGTAACCAAAAACAGGCAAATTCCGGGTTCAGTGAGAGACTTTGTCCCAAGGAAATAAAGTGGAAGAACAATAGAAGGGGACACCTGATATTCTCTTGTGACCTCCACACTCATGGGTATCCATGTAAATGCATATACCACACACAGGCGTGCAGCTCTCACACACACCACATGTATTACAGGTCACAATACTAATACCACACACACACACACACACACACACACACATACACATTTAGTTACTATCATTTTGCTTTGCTCCTCGGAAAACTTTCCTAGTACCAGGGTTTCACCACCCTTATCTCTGGTGCACTAATCTTTCTAGGACCCTGCAGGTACCTCTCATCTAACTGAGCCCAGTAGCTCGTTAAGAAATTCTTTTCCCCTGCTGAAGAGATGACATAACTGTTAAGGCACTTGCCTACAAAGCCAAAGGACCCAAGTTCAATTCTCCAGGACCCATGTAAGTCAGATGCACAGGTGGTGCATGAATCTGGGGTTCGTTTGCAGTGGCTGAATGTCCTGGCGTGCCCAATTTCTCTCTCTCTCTCTCATCTGCCTTTCTCTCCTCTGTCTCTCTCTCTCTCTCTCTCATCTGCTTTTCTCTCCTCTGTCTCTCTCTCAAATAATTAATTAATTAAAAAAGAAATTGTTTTCTCCCAAAGCTCATCATAATTTTCTCAGAACCTCCCAGTGGCACTCAGTTTACCTTCAACTGCCACCCTCTGTAAGTTCCTCTCTCCAGCTTGGCCCAGGCTCTCGTGGACCCTCCCCTACAGCTCCACCCTATTTCACAGCCACCTGTTCCTTCCGTCTGTGCACATCTACCGTGCTGTTTCCTGCGCAGGTGTTACGGCTCATCTCATGGACTCTGGTAGCAGTAGAAGTCATTTGCTCCCATGGCTACATGAATGATGGCTTCTACTGCTGTTCCTACTAATGCCACTGTCTCCGTGATGGCTGCTACCACCAGCAGCTCACTCGTATCAGGTGCTTATTTTCTCCTCTAGGATTATGCTCTGAACATCACACATCTTAGCTCACTGGAGCAGCATAGGACCCCGTGAATTCAATCTCACAGAGGAAAAAACTTAGGTTTAGAAGTAACGACTTGGGCTGGAGAGATGGCTTAGCAGTTAAGGCACTTGCCTGTAAAGCCAAAGGACCCAGGTTCAATTCCCCAGGACCCACATAAGCCAGATGCACAAGGGGGCACATGTGTCTGGAGTTTGTTTATAGTGTCCTGAGGCCCTGGTGTGCCCATTATCTCTATCATCCATCCATCCATCTATCTATCATCTATCTATCTGCCATTCTCTTTCCGTCAAATAAATAAATAAAAATAAAATATTTTTAAAATAGAAGTAAAGACTTATCCGAGGTCGCAGAGCAGGGTCTGGCTTCATACCCAGATCTGTATGACCCCACTGCCTACATACAGAAGAGAGATGAGTTGTCCCCAAGTAGCAGGCTCAGTTACCAAGGTTGGTTCTAGGATTTGACACCCCTCAACAGTTGCTTTAACAAGCTTATTCCATTGCTGGAATATTGGTGATGATAACTGTTAGTTGTCGTCATTTGGGGTTTTTTTTCCTTTAGAAATTCTTCCAGGGCTTTACAACCCTTATCTCATCCTTACAGAGCCCTGAAAGTACCTCTCATCTAGCTGAGTCTAGTCGCAGAATTTGTTTCCTTATACTGAGCTGAAACAGGTTCCTTGTGTGCACTGATCTTGATTTTGATATCTGGGCCCATCTACAGAAAAACCCATCCCGATAGTCATGTTTGCTGAATTCACTAAGTCTCAGTTTCTCTTCACTATACTCCACAGACATATGCTGCTAGCGCAATTTGCTCTACAGCTCAAAACGCCAAGTACTACATCCAAGACAGAATTAGCATGTGGCGGAGGTGAGGTTCAAACCTAGCTTTCATGTGAGACATGAAACCAACATTCTTTTTTTTTTTTTTTAATTTTTTGGTTTTTCAAGGTGTAGGGTCTTGCTCTAGCCCAAGCTGACCTGGAATTCATTATGTAGTCTCAGGGTGGCCTTGAACTCAGGGCGATCATCCTACTTCTGCCTCCTGAGTGCTGGGATTAAAGGCGTGAGCCACCACGCCAGGCTGAAGCCAGCATTCTTGATTATTGTATTATGATGCCTCCCTATAAAAGTCCCTATCTTCCTCAGCCATATATATATATATATATATATATATATATATATATATATATATATATATATATATCTCCACATTTCTTTCTTTTAATTTTTATTTCCTATTTCTTTTTCTAAAATAATTTTTTATTTATTTAGAGAGCGAGAGAGAGAGAATGAATAGGCATGCCAGGGCCTCTAGCCACTGCAAACAAACTCCAGATGCAGGCGCCACTATGTGCATCTGCCTTATGTGGGACCTGGAGAATTGAACCTGGGTCCTTAGGCTTCTCAGGCAAGCGTCTTAATCACTAAGCCATCTCTCCAGCCCTATATCCCCATTTCTTTTTTGTTTTGTTTTGTTTTGTTTTTTGAGGTAGGGTCTCACTCTAGCCCAGGCTGACCTGGAACTCACTATGTAGTCTCAGGGTGGTCTTGAACTCATGGCTATCCTCCTACCTCTGCCTCCCGAGTGCTGGGATTAAAGGCGTGCGCCACCACGCCCGGCTCTCCCCATTTCTTAAGAAACATCATCCCATGAGATGTTTTGTGCTTTTGTACTTTTGTTCCATCCTGGTCTCTGTCTGGGAGGCTAATGACCCTCTTGAATCTGAAGCCTGGAATGGAAACTGTCCAAGATGTGGCCCACCCATACCATGGCATTTGAATCATGCTCTTTTTCTAGTCACAACACTCCTCAGACAAGAGAAAAGGAGGCTGGGAAGCCATGACTCATTCTTGGTCACCCGTGCTGGATCATAATGATTACTGCTTATTTCTCCTGGGCAGCCAGGAGGTTCCACTTTGCCTTTTGCCCATGACCATCCATCAGCCATGACCAGACAAGGTACCATTCACATCTATAAGCCTAGCTGCTTATAGAGTCAGTTCTCCCCTACCGTTAGCCAAGTTTTGGGATGTGGAGAGAAGACAGTTTTGGTGAACCAAGGAACTCCCAAAAAATGTTATAGCAAGAAGAACATTAAAAAGTACCATCAAGGCCGGGGGTGGTGGTGCACGCCTTTAATCCCAGTACTCGGGATGCAGAGGTAGGAGGATCGCTGTGAGTTTGAGGCCACCCTGAGACTACATAGTGAATAATTGCAAGTCAGCCTGGGCTAGAGTGAGACCCTACCTCAAAAAAATCAAAAAAAAAAAAAAAAGAAGAAGAAGAAGAAGAAAGAAAGAAAGAAAAAAAAAAAGAAAAGTACCGTCAAGGAACACGGGGCTGGGAGAAAATGAAATTCCAGCCCAGTGGAGCCTCTTCCCTATATAACTACATACATGCTCAGAGCAGTGACAAATGACACCTGAAGCCACAATTTTAGCCACAGATGAAAAATTCTGGCTTATTTCACAACACTGATGCCTGTCCTAAAAGATGGGGTGAAAGCACTTAGCCCATGGCCTTGAGCCCATGCATCTCTTTGAGCCAGAAGACCGAGTGTAGCACAATGCTTGAGTTATTCGGGGCGTATGTAAGCCCTCTCCTAGACAGACACCTCTGCTTCTAGCTCCTGCTGCCAACCCAGCCCCGCATGCTGCTTTGGCATGCACACAGGGCACTGTCCCCAACCTGAGGTGATTTTCATCCCCCAACCCTGGTGGACTTACCCCTGGCAGGGTCTTCTGCTCATGCAGTGCACTCTGAGCCTTGAGGGCAGAGTCCCGCGCGCAGTAGGTGAGGAAGGCACAGCCTGGGGAGGAAGAGGCTGGCTCAGAGGGGGTTCTGAAACCCTCAAACATTCTTCTTAGGGAAAAACCAGGTAAGCTGACAAATGTGGGAACCACCCTCTTTTGAACAATATAACACTGCTTCTAGAAAGCTTTCTCTATCTCCCATTTTCTCTGAGGGGAGGGTCTTAACCTGCCTGGGGACCTGGGTCTCAGGCTCTGGCTTCCTCTCATTTTCTCCTGGCCTCCTGCCCAGGAAACATATGCACCCACACCCAGTCACATGCTCATACAATCCCACAGCTCCCCTCCCCACTCCAACCATAAGTCCAGCTGGGGTTAAACCTCCCTAAGCGGCTTTGCCTTCATCTTTAATTCAGAATCTCCCTTCTCTTTTGGATGCAGACTCTCAGCACCTCCAGAGATCAGCTTCAGTTCCTTCCCAACTTCACTTCAAGTGGCAGGAGGAAGAGGAGGGTTGAGGGCCAGCTCCTTCCCAACACCTACCTCCTCCTAAGTTTGAAGTTTTGAAATAAATTGAATTGATGCTTGGGAGATGATGCTGGTATAAGGGCTTCTAGTAAGTAGGAGATTCTAGGGCTTTGCTAATGCTATCCAAGGACCTTGGTCTGTCAGAATTGGGTCTTTTGTTTGTTTGTTTGTTTTCGAGGTAGGGTCTCACTTAACTATGTAGTCTTAGGGTGGCCTCGAACTCTCGGTGATCCTCCTACATCTGCCTCCCAAGTGCTGGGATTAAAGGCGTGCGCCACCATGCCCGGCTAGAATTGGGCCTTTTAGAAAATACTTTATTTATGAGTGAGAGAGAGAGAGAAAGAATGACATCAGGGCTTCCTGCCCTACAAATGAACTCCAGATCTGTACATGAGTACTAGGGAATCAAACGTGGGCCAACTGGCTTTGCAAAACAGTGCCTTTAACTGCTGAGCCATCTCCCCAGCATAAGATAGGGCTTCTTTTTTTTTTAAATTTATTTATTTACTTTATTTATTTGAAAGAGATAAAGGCAGAAAAAGGGATAATATAGGTGTGCCAGGGCCTTCAATCACTGCAAATGAACTCCAGATGCATGTGCCACCTTGTGCATCTGGCTTACATGGGTCCTGGGGAATTGAACCTGGGTCCTTTAGCTTTGCAGGCAAGAGACTTAACCACTAAGCTATCTCTCCAGCCCAAGGATAGGGCTTCTTAAGGGTTGTTGTACCCTAACTCTGGCTCCTCTAAAAGGTCCAACAAGTAGATTCCTCTGTGCTCAGCCTCAGAATCTATAGCCTGCCAGAAATCACTGAGGCAGGCATGTCTTCCTTCCCAACATTCACTGAGCACTCATTCACTCAGAAAATACCCAGGACTTATTTATTATTATTATTAGGGTGGGGAAGTATGATGGCTTGGGGATAGACAGAGAGGCACTCATGGAGATTAGTTAACAAACCAGACTTGGTGGCACAGGCCTTTAACCCCAGCACTTGGGAGGATCGCAGTGAGTTTGAGACCACCCTGAGACTACATATAGTGAATTCCAGGTCTGCCTGGGCTAGAGCGAGACCCTACCTTGAAAAAACAAAAACAAAAAAAAAGAGAGCGAGAGAGACAGAGAGAGGTTAGATAATAAATCATGAGGGTCCTTTGAGTCCAAAGGGTTGAGGAGTATATCAAAGAAGTATATCAAAAAGTATATCAGCCAGGTGTGGTGGCGCATGCCTTTAATCCCAGCACTCGGGAGGCAGAGGTAGGAGGATCTCCATGAGTTTGAGGCCACCCTGAGACTACACAGTAAATTCCAGGTCAGCCTGAGCTAGAGTGAGACCCTACCTTGAAAAAACAAACAAACAAATAAAAAAGTATATCAAAGAAGTCATTGAGGGGTTGCATGAGCAAGATCCATCCCCAGTACCATGAATGAATGAAGTCCTCAAGAATAAAGACATTAAATCCTTTGGGCCAATTGAAAAGAAGAGTCTGTGATTATTTCAGGCAGAGAAAACAGTATGTTGAAGACTGAGTCAAGAATGTACTGTGTTGGAGGCCTTCATAATCGGAGGAAAAGATGACGACAGGCATCAAAATAGAAGACAGCCAGGTGTGGTGATGTACATCTTTAGTCCCAGCACTCAGGAGGCAGAGGTAGGAGGGGATCACTGTAGGTTCAAGGCCAACCTGAGACTACATAGTGAATTCCAGGTCAGCCTGGACTAGAGCGAGACCCTACCTAGAAAAAAAAAATAGAAGAGACTAATTTGAAGGGGGGAGGGGACTCAACAGGGGGTGGATTTGAGAAAAGGAGAATGGGGATGGGAATTACCATGGTGTATTATCTACACTTATGACGACGTCAACAAAAAGTTTTTTTTTTTTTTTTTTTTTTTGGTTTTGCGAGGTAGGGTCTCACTCTGGTCCAGGCTGACCTGGAATTCACTATGTAGTCTCAGGGTGGCCTCGAACTCTCGGCAATCCTCCTACCTCTGCCTCCCGAGTGCTGGGATTAAAGGCGTGCACCACCACGGCCAGCTACATTCTTTTTTAAAAAAACTTTTTGTTGCTGGGCGTGGTGGCGCACGCCTTTAATCCCAGCACTTGGGAGGCAGAGGTAAGAGGACTGCCGTGAGTTCGAGGCCACCCTCAGACTACATAGTGAATTCCAGGTCAGCCTGGGATAGAGCGAGACCCTACCTTGAAAAGTCGAAAAAAAAAAAAAAAAGTAGCCTGTTGGGCAATGAATGGGTAGAAGGCTGGTGAATGGGGCAGAGTGACTAGTGAGGTATGCAGAAATGAAGCTATATATAGCCTTAGAGGCTTCCTTCAGGTTTTGAATTTTTTCCTAAGAGTATTGAAGAGGCACTGAAGTGTATTAACCAGGGTTGTGACATAATAAGATCTGTGTTTTGATTTGTTTGTTTGTTTTTCCCAAAGGCCTCTTGAGTGCAAGAAGGATTGAAGGAGGAAAAATGGATGTGAGAAACCATTAGGAACTGGTGCAGTTTTCCATTTAGACCTCAGCAGACAAATAGGAACTTTTTTCTTTTTTTCTGGTGTCTTCTATGGGGCTTCCTCCTTAAGCAGAGCAGGTTAACTATGGCTTATTGAGAACGTCTGGCAGTGGCTGGGCAGGGTTTGGGATTTTCTAATTCACAGGCTAGGGTTGTTTTCAAAGCACTGTCTCCCATAGTGCCCAGCCATCAAAAGGCAATGAGTCACTCTAGCGTTTGGACGTCATGGTTGCTGGGGAGAGAGTGGAGATGATGCTGACTTGGGGACCCTTCATCTCTTCCTGCAAGGCAACACTTTCCTTGGAGAAGTATAGGCTGGTTTGGGGATAAAGTCTCACTTATATAACTGCTTCATCTTTTGCCACTAAACCTTAATATTGGACCTCAGAACTAGAAGGAGGGAAGGTACCTGAGGGTCTCTGGGGCCCAGTTGCTACCTAAAGGAACCTATGTAAGATAGCCTGGGGTAGAGGATAGAAGGATAGAAATACAGACAGTGGGCCGGAGAGATGGCTTAGCGGTTACGGTGTTTGCCTGCAATGCCAAAGGATTCTGGTTCGATTCTCCAGGGCCCACAAAAGCCAGATGCACAAGGGGGCACATGCATCTGGAGTTCATTTGTAGTGGCTAGAGGCCCTGGTGCGCCTATTCTCTCCCTCCTTCCCTCCCTCCCTCTCTCTCCATCTCTCTCTCGGCCTCTTTCTCTCTCTCAAATAAATAAAATATATATAAAAAAAGAGCCGGGCATGGTGGCACATGCCTTTAATCCCAGCACCTGGGAAGCAGAGGTAGGAGGATCGCCATGAGTTCGAGGCCATCCTGAGACTACATAGTGAATTCCAGGTCAAAACCTCGGCTAAAGCGAGACCTTACCCTGAAAAACCAAAAAAGAAAGAAAAGAAATACAAGCAGCATGGCTTGAGGGGCAGATAAAAGAAAAAAATAGCTAAAAGAATGATGGCCAAATGAGGGAGAAAGAGAGGATGAGGAAATGGTTTAGAGACTGAGCGTGTAAGACATAAAGATGTTCTATACATTTCCTTTATTGTACAAATAGCCTATAGAGATTAGCTTTATACTCACATTCTGAAATCAATGTCTAGAAAATGAATTATTATAGGTGGATGGACAGAAAGATAGGCAGTTGGACCACAGTATCAGGAATGAGGATGATGGGATCTTGCCCTCATGACCCCTTTAACATAACCTCACCCCCAAGGGTAGCTTTTGTACCCTTATTCAGATGGTCCAGCTGTGCTGTGGGCATTTTTCTGAAACCCCTATATTAGTGTGCTAAGAAATGTCCTAGGGTCTTCCAGATAAAAAGATATGGCAGTCTGATCCCAGCTCTCAGGTCTTAGGAATGTACCCGTAGTGCTACCCAAGGCCTGCCACTCCTCTTAGGAATATTGTGGAGGATAGCAGGTGGCCTTTCCCCTACCCAAATCCTGAATGCCCAGAAGAGTGGTTGTATGGAGAGACTAACATGTTCCTCTTCAAATTATTAATCTATGATTCTAGCTCTGTGGTTCCAGCCCAGCCTGTACAGACTTTTCTGCATGTAAACAAGTCTCCTCCCTTCCCTACAGGAAGAAAGGGGTGTGGTTGGACAGGACCATGGTGCCTCTGTCTTTCTGGCAAGGGCAGTGAGAAGATTCTGCCACCCTTCTATCTGAATCCCCGGGGAGAGTACTGTGGCCTGGCACCAGCCTATAGGGAAAACAGAAGGCCATCAAGAGGATTAGGGAGGAGCCAAGAAACACAGAGGGCAAAGGAAGTATGGGTTCAACTAAGGGGAAAAAAAAAAATCTAAGATGAAGGAGACACAGAGTAAAAAGTTCCTAGCTGAGGCTGGGTTTCTGGACTCAAACCAGAAGAAGAAGAAGGTAAAAGAGTGTTGAGTTGTTGCAAAGGGTATGAGATATCGGGGTCACTGTCAAACATGAAGGGGTCATTTGGTTCTGAGGGATTCCTGGGTGGTGAGGTGGATTCTATGAGTTAGACAGGTCTGGGTTTCTAGAGGAAAGGAGAGTTTGGTTGGGGTAGAGGTTAGGCTGAGAGTCAAATGAAGGCTCTGGGAGGACGAGGAGGTGGCTGGAGTTGGATGCCTGAGGGAAGGGTGCAGATCCAAGATGTGTTGTGAGTGCTTAGGGCCGAGTGGGGGTGGCGCCACACGGGGGAGGACTTAAGGGCTCCGTAGGTCCAGGGTTCAGGAGCTAGGCGAGGAGAGCTAGAAGGCAGAATAAGTTTCCAAATTCCAGGATTGCGGGGTGTCCGATGAGAGGGATGGTGGAGAGAGGTCCAGCTGCGAGGTGAGGATGGCGGGGATGTGAGAGGTAAGAGTAAGGATTTGGGAGAGTAGAGTGACCATGTTGGGGGACCAAGAGAGATGCATCCATCGAAAGGTAGATGTCACTGAGAAAAATCCTGGGTCTGGGGGCTGTGTGATGGGGGGGGGGGAGAAGGGGACAGAGGTGAGGGAGGCAGGCGATGACCTGATGTTGGGTTGGAAGGAGGTAGGACCCGGGTCGGGATCGGGGTTGGGCCGGGGCTGCACTCTAATTGGATTCGGGGCTGGGCTGGGCTGACCCCCGCGCACCTTTGTGGAGGCCAGTGAGCCGGTCCTTCAGCACCGTCAGCTCGTAGATGCGGCCGAACTCCTCGAAGAGCGGCTTGAGGTCCTGCTCGTCCAAGCCCCGCGGGATCTGCCCCACGAACAGCTTGATGGCGTCGTGGTCCTTCATGGGCACGGCAGGACCGGGGTTGAGCCCGCTCATGCCGACGCCGCTGTCCGCGGTGCTGAAAGCCAGGCGCGGGCCGGGGCCGGGGCCGGAGGGAGGCGCAGACCCTCCGGGCGCCGCCGCGGCCATCTCCCCGCCCCAGTCCACCCTGCCGCCGGGTCCCGCCTCGTCCCCTCCCTGGACCGGTGGCGAGGGCCAGGGGGGAGGGGGCGGGGCCCGGGCGGCGAGGGCGGGGGGCGGTGCCCGGGAGAGGGGGGCGGGGTCCGGCGGGTTGGGGGGAAGGGGGCGGGGCCGGAGCCCAAGCGGGCGGGACGCTTTTTGGGGAGGTGGGTGCTGTGTGCGGTATCTCGGTGGGGGTGTCTGGTTCAGAGATGCCCCACGCGCGCGCGAGGGCACGGGCGCACGCGTAAGTTTGCGCGCTATGCTCTCCGGGCTCTCCACGCCCCAGCTCCCGCCCCGCCCACCCCGTGCTTGATGACGTCAGGCAGCGGGCCGCCGGAGTCTACGCAAGTTCATTTGCATAGTGAGGAAGCGATGGCCAATCAGAGCTGGAGTTGGTGGGGCTCTGGGAAGTGGGAGGGGGCGGCCGGGCTCAGGCGCTCCGGGCTCGCCATGGCAACGGGACCCTCGGAGGGATGCTATGCGTGTGTACCTGCCTCTGTGTGTGTGTGTGTGTGTGTGTGTGTGTGTGTGTGTGTGTGTGTGTGTGTGTGTGTGTGTGTGCACACGCGTGTCTCTGTGTGTGTACGCGCGCGCGGGGCGTGGCCGTGGAGCGCGCGTGGGCGCCTCGGACCCCGGGGAGGGCAGGTGGCTTCGTCACGCGGGGCGCTGTCTGCCCGGGTCGGAGCCAGTGGGTCGTCACGCGCGGGCGCACGCAGGCACACACCTCCCCAGAGCCCTGGCGTTGTCGTGCGGGGGTGGATGGGGATTCCTCGTCTCCGTCTCACTTAGGGCTGCCCAGCCTCCCCACACACGCGTGTCCCCTGAGCCTGAAAACAAATAATGAGACAACCTCCCCGCCCACGAGCACCGCTTCACACGGATTTCTCCCTCACCAGAGTGAGGGAACTTAACATTAGCCATGTTTACTCAGCACCCCGTTATGCCCCCAGGTACCCAGTTCATCCCAATTCTGGGAGAACGGGTGGGGAAGCCACCTTTTCCAGAAAAGGACCACCTTTTCCAGTCAAGGATGTTAGGGTCTACCTGGCCCGAACGTTTTCAGGGCAAAGAAGAAAAAGAAGAAATAGAATCTGACATACCTTGTGTCTAAACATCTAAGAGTGAGTCAAAGCACAACTGGCTAAAATGTTTGTTTGATTTTTTTACATATACAGAAAGACAGCAAATGAAAATATATGTAAAGCTATATTTTTTGTTTTGTTTTTCGAGGTAGGATTTCACTCTAGCCCAGGCTGGCCTGTAATTCGCTGTGTCGTTTCAGGGTGGCCTCGAACTCACAGCGATCCTCCTACCTCTGCCTCCTGAATGCTAGGATTAAAGGCGTGCGCCACCACGCCCGATTTAGCTATGTTATTTTTTATATGGCATTTGGCAAAATATCAGAGCTGATGTATTTTTTTCTCATTCATATGCCTAGGTATTACCTTAAAGGGCAGTACTGTTTGGACAAAGTTGCAATACAATAAACATTACATATTTATTGCATAAATATTTTCTTGCCTTGTTCCATAAAAACGTTAAATAAAGCCAGGTGTAGTAGCACACGCTTTTAGTCCTAGCACTTGGGAGGATCACCATGAGCTCAAGTCCACCATGAGACTACATAGTGAATTCCAGGTAAGCCTAGGGTACAATGAAACCCTACCTCAAAAAACCAAAAAAAATCCCAAAATGTTAAATATGTTGTTTTATTAGAGATTTTGTTTGTTTTTTGTCAGGGTCTTGGTGTATAGTCCAGTATGACCTTGAACTTCTTATCCTCCTTATTAGAGATTTTAAATTGTTTTTGTTTATTGGCACATGTGCGTGTATGGTAATACCAGGAACTCTTGCTGCTGCAGATGAATGCCAGACACTTGTGCCACCTTTTTTAAAAAAATATTTAATTTATTTATTTGAGAGAGAGAAAGAGGGGGGGAGAAAGAGAGGGAGAGGACACGCCAGGGCCCTAACCACTGCAAACGAACTCCAGATGCGTGGGCCCCCTTGCGCATCTGGCTTACGTGGGTCTTGGAGAGTTGAACCGGGATCCTTTGGCTTTGCAGGCAAACGCCTTAACCGCTAAGTCATCTCTCCAGCCCACTTGTGCCACTTTGTGTGTCTAAGAAGGTGACTTGGGAATTGACCCAAACTCAGGTACTCATGCTTGTGCAGCAAGTGCTTTATCCTCTGCACCATCTCCCAAATACCCAGAAATCATGATTTCTAAAAGTTATTTTTCTCACCAGGCGTGATGGTGCACGCCTTTAATCCCAGCACTCGGGAGGCAGAGGTAGGAGGATCGCCGTGAGTTCAAGGCCAACCTGAGACTACATAGTGAATTCCAGGTTAGCCTGGGCCAGTGAGATAGTGAGATATATATATATATATATATAAAAATATATATATAATTATTTATATATATAATTTTTCTTGCCTGGTGTGGTGGAGCATGTCTTTAATCCCAGCACTTGGGAGGCAAAGGTAGGAGGATTGCTGTGAATTTGAGGCCACCCTGAGAATACATAGTGAATTTCGGGTCAGCCTGGGCTAGAACAAGACCCTACCTCAAAAAAATTATTTTTGTCCCTTATGAAGAAATTGCTCCAAATAATTAGTTGATTATGAAATTTCATTTATTTAATTAGTTAGGACACAGAATGAATGGGCATGCCAGGGACTCTAGCCACTGCAAAGGAACTCCAGGTGCAAATGCCACCTTGTGCATCTGGCTTACATGGGTCTTGGAGAGTTGATCCTTTGGCTTTGCAGGGAACACGTTAATTGCTAAGCCATCTCTCCAGCCCCCCCTTTTTTTTTTGGTTTTGCAAGGTAGGGTTTCACTCTGGTCCAGGCTGACCTGGAATTAACTATGTAGTCTCAGGGTGGCCTCGAACTCTCGGCGATTCTCCTACCTCTGCCTCCCGAGTGCTGGGATTAAAGGCGTGCGCCACCACGCCCTGGTTCCAGCCCTTATTTTTTATAACTAAGATTTTTTATTATTTGCAAGAGAGAGAAAGAAAGAGGGACTAAAACCCCATTGTGTATATGCACCACATTTTCATTATCTACTTATCAGTTAATAGGCATTTAGCGTGGTTGCATTTCCTAGCTATTGTGAATAGAACAGCAATGAACATTGATGTGCAAGTATTTCTGTAGTAGGCTATAAAATCTCTTGGGTGTATACACAGAAATGGTATAGCTGGGTCATATGGTAGATCTATTTTGAGCTTTTTGAGAAACTTCCACACCGACTTGCATAGTGGCTATGCTAGTGTACACTCCCACCAACAGTGAATCCTCACTAATATTTGTTGTCTTTTGTTTTTTCAATCCCCCCCCCGCCACAAGGTAGGGTCTCGCTGTAGCCCAGGCTGACCTGGAATTCACTCGGCAGTCTCAGGGTGACCTGGAACTCACAAAGATCCTCTTATCTCTGCCTCCCAAGTGCTCAGATTATTTATTTATTTATTTATGGTTTTTCTTTTTCTTTCTTTCTTTCTTTTTTTTTTTTTTGAGGTAGAGTTTCACTCTAACCCATGTTGACCAAGAATTCACTAAGTAGTCTCAGGGTAGCCTGGAACTCATGGCGATTCTCCTACCTCTTCCTCCCGAGTGCTGAGATTAAAGGTGTACACCACCACGGCCGGCCATTTTTTTTTTTTTTTTTAAATAACTAAAGTCCGGGCGTGGTGGCACACGCCTTTAATCCCAGCATTCTGGAGGCAGAAGTAGGAGGATCACCATGAGTTCGAGGCCACTCTTAGACTACATAGTGAGTTCCAGGTCAGCCTGGGCTAGAGTGAGACCCTACCTTGAAAAACAAAAACAACAACAAAAAAAAGTGGGGCTGCGGCTGGAGAGACGGCTTAGTGATTAAGGTGTTTGCCTGTGAAGCCTAAGAAGCCAAGTTTGACTCCCCAGGTCCCACATAAACCAGACACACAAGGTGATGCAAATGCAAGAACAAGCACACAAGGTGGTGCACGCATCTGGAGTTCAATTTACAGCAGCTGGAAAGCCCTGGTGCACCAATTCTCTATCCCTCTCTCTCATAAAAAATTTTTAAAGTTGCCGGGCGTGGTGGCACACAACTTTATCCCAGCACTCGGGAGGCAGAGGTAGGAGGATTGCTGTGAGTTCAAGGCCACCCTGAGGCTATATAGTGAATTCCAGGTCAGCCTGGGCTACAGCGAGACCTTATTTCAAAAAAAAAAAAAAAAAAAACACTTTTTTTAAATATGAAAATTAAAAAATGGGGGGCTGGGGCTGGAGAGTTGGCTTAACGGTTAAGGCACTTGCCTTGAAGCCTAAGGACCCATGCTCAACTCTTTAGATCCCATGTAAGGCAGATGTACAAGGTGGTGCATGCATCTGGAGCTCATTTGTAGTGGCTAGAGGTCCTTGTGCATCCATTCTTTCTCTGCCTCTTTTTCTGTCAAATAAATAAAAATAAAAATATTTTAAAATTTTAATTTATTTATTGAGAGAGAGAGGGTTCTTTTACTGCTGCAAACTCCAGATGCATGTGCCACTTTGTGCATCTGGCTTAATGAGGGTAGCAGAGAATCAAATCAGGCCATCAAGCTTTGCAAGGAAGCATGTTAAATGCTAAGCCATCTATCCAGCCTGTCTTTTTCTTTTCTATTTATTTTTTTAAAAAAACATTTTATTGGGCTGAGGAAATGGCTTAGTGGTTAAGGCATCTGCCTGCGAAGCTGTAGAACCAAAGTTCAATTCCCCAGGACCCATGTAAGCCAGATGCACAAAAGGACACATGCATCTGGAGTTTGTTTGCAGTGGCTGGAGGCCCTGGTGTGCCCATTCTCTCTTTCTGCCAATCTCTCTCTCAAATAAGTAAATAATAATTTTTTTTTTTTTTTTTTTTTTTTTTTTTTTTTCCGAGGTAGGGTCTCACTCTGGTCCAGGCTGACCTGGAATTAACTATGTAGTCTCAGGGTGGCCTCGAACTCTCGATCCTCCTACCTCTGCCTCAAGTGCTGGGATTAAGTAAATAATAAAATATTTTTTAAAAACATTTAAATCAAAACATTTTACTTATTTGAGAGAGCGAAAGAGGCAGATAAAGAGAGAACAAGCTGGGCGTGGTGGCACACGCCTTTAATCCCAGCACACAGGAGGCAGAGGTAGGAGGATTGCCTTGAATTCGAGGTCACCCTGAGACTACATAGTGAATTCCAGGTCAGCCTGGGCTAGAGTGAGACCCTACCTTGAAAAACAAAAACAAAAACAAAAAGAAGCCGGGCGTGGTGGCGCACGCCTTTAATCCCAGCACTCGGGAGGCAGAGGTAGGAGGATCGCCGAGAGTTCAAGGCCACCCTGAGACTACATAGTGAATTCCAGGTCAGCCTGGTCCAGAGTGAGACCCTATCTCCAAAAACCAAAAAAAAAAAAAAAAAAAAACAAGAAGAAAAGAAGAGGAAAGGAGGAAAAAGGAGGAAAGGAGGAGGAAGGAGGAGAAGGAGGAGGAGGAGGAGGAGGAGGAGAGAGGCTAGTGCCAGGGCTTCTAGCCACTGCAAACGAACTCCAGACACATGAGTCACCTTGTACAATTGGCTTACGTGGTTCCTGGGGAATTGAACCTGGGTCCTTAGGCTTTCTAAACAAGTGCCTTAACTAAGCTATCTCTCTAGCCCTCTTTTCTGTTTCTTCTTCTTCTCCTCCTCCCCCTCCTTCTTCTTCCTTTTGTAGTTTGAACTTAACATGCCTAGGTATGAATTATTTGGTACTTATTCTGCCTGGTGTTTCCTGAGGTTGGAGGATCTCTGGTTTGTTGTCTATCTGTAATTTTGGAGACTTCTTTATTGTTATTATCTCATTATTATTCCCTTCATGTGCCTGGCTGCTTCTGATTATATGCTAGGCATTGTCTTTAAAAAAATATTTTTAGAAATAATAATAATGGGAGGTCTGAGGGAGGAGGGGTATATTTTCTTTCTCCAGAATGGACCTACATTTGTTTCTGGAAGGCATCCAAGAGACTATCAATTTTGAGATAATAAAACTAATTTTAGTGATTAAAATGGCCCAACTTGGGCTGGAGAGATGGCTTAACGGTTAAGCTGCTTGCTGTGAAGCCTAAGGACCCAAGTTCAATTCCCTAGGACCCCCATAAGCCAGATGCATGAGGAGGCACATGCATCTGGAGTTTGTTTGCAGTGGCTGGAGGCCCTGTCGTACCCATTCTCTATCTGCGTCTCTCTCATAAATAAAAAGATAAATAAATAATTTATTTTATTTTTTTCATTCCTTTTTTTAATTGACAACTTCTGTGCTTACATAAATAATAAATTTTTAAATGGCCCCAAGTGGAGCACAGTTTCTACAATGACCTGTTTCCAATTCATTCTTATATTAGTTTGGTCTTTTGAGGTCTTGACCTAGAGTAGAGATTTTTTTCCAGAGAACTTTTTGTGGGTCTTGGACTACAACTGTTTCTTAAAAATATTTTACTTTTATCTATTATTTGAGAGAGAGAGAGAGAGAGACAGAGACAGATAAAGAAAGAGAGAGAAGCCGGGTGTGGTGGCTCACACTTTAATCCCAGCACTCTGGAGACAGAGGTAAAAGGATCGCCGTGAGTTCGAGGACACCCTGAGACTACATAGTGAGTGCCAGGTCAGCCTGGGCTAGCGTGCAACCCTACCTTGAAAAACAAAACAAAGAGAGAGAGAGAGAATGGGCACTCCAGGGCCTCCAGGCACTGCAAACAAAACTCCACTCGCATGTCCCACCTTGTTCATCTAGCTTATGTGGGTCCTGGGGAATTGAACCTGGGTCCTTTGGCTTTGTAGGCAAGTGCCTTAACCACTAAGCCATCTCTCCAGCCCTGGATTCATGTTTTAAAAGGCAAAAAACTTACTGGGCATGGTGGCACACACCTTTAATCCCAGCATTTGGGAGGCAGAGGTAGGAGGATTGCTGAGAGTTCGAGGCCACCATGAGACTACATAGTGAATTCCAGGACACCCTGGGCTAGAGGGAGACCCTGCCTCGAAAAACAATAACAACAAAGTAATAATAAAGTTACAGACAAAGGGGCTAGGGAGATGGGTCAGTGAGCACAGCACAGCCTGCATTTGGATCTTCAGTGCCCATGTAAATGCCAGGTATGGTGGCACAATACCATATTTGGAGGAGGAGTTAGGCAGATCCCAGAGGCAAGCTGGCAAGCTAGGCCAGATGAATAAGTGAACTCTGGGTTCATTGAGAAGCCCTGTCTTGAAATAAAGTGGGAAGCAATTAAGAAAGAGTGCAGAAGGCTGGAGAAGATGGCTTAACGGTTAAGGCGCCTGCCTGCCAAACCTAAGAATGCCCGATTGATCTCCAGGTCCCATGTTTAGCCAGATGCAAAAAGTGATGCAAGGGTGCAATGCCGCGCTTTCCCACAAGAGGGCGCACACGTCTGGAGTTCATTCACAGTGGCTGAGAGGCCTCTGGCACGCCCATTCTCTCTCTCTCTCTGTCTCTTAAAAAATGAAAAAAAATGAAAAAAGAAAGAGAGCTGGAGCTGGTGGTGGTGGTGCATAGGCAACTCTTCTGACATGGTCTCTGCATGCATGTACGTGCACCTGCACACAAACGTACATACACCATATACAGGTAAAAAAAAAAATACATGGGGTGGTGAGGGCAATTGCTTAGAAATTTAGGCATTGTGGGCTGTACTTTTGCTGAAAGAGGCAGTGGTGGGAGATGGGAGAGACCTACAAAAGCTTCAGAACACTAAGGAGAATTGGATTGAAGTCTGGCAGGAAAGAATTTCAAAAAGGAAGAGGTCAAAACCTCAAAATTCAAGAACAGGTCACATGATGTGCCACTTATCTGAGAGCTGTGCCCTGGCTTTGACATGCTGCTTGTCACAGCCTTGGTGAGAGAGGCTCTAGTGAGGTTTTAACACCAAACTAACTGTAGGGTTTGGGGGTCTGAATGGGAAGGGAGAAATGGAAACACACCAGCAATTGTCCCAGTCAGCTCACCTGAAGACAGCTGGACTGAGAGGAGAGATGGCTTAGTGGTTAAGGCATTTGCCTGCAAAGCCAAAAGATCCCCGTTCAACTCTCCAGGACCCACATAAACCAGATGCACAGGGGAGTGCATGCATCTGGAGTTTGTTTGCAGTGGCTGGAGGCCCTGGCATGCCCATTCTTTCTCTCTCTCTCTCAAGTAAATAAAATATATTTAGTCTTTGTATGCTATGTCTTGGAGAAAAAAATCATGTTTTTTTCTGAATTACATAAATGTTATATTTTGTGTAATATATATATATATATGTATATATTTAAAAAAAAAAAGAAAGGGAAGGGCTGGTGTGTGGTGGGGGGTGATGTAGCTTAGTTGGTAGAGTGCTTGCCTGACAAGCAGGAAGACCTAGGTTCAATTCCAACACTGCATAAAAGTGGATATAGTTGTGCACACCTGTAATTCTAGCACTCAGGAGGTGATGGCAAGCAGATTAGAAGTTCAAGAGGCATGGTTTACATGAGACCCTGTCTCAAAAAAAAAAAAAAAGCCAGGCATGGTAGTACATGTCTTTAATCCCAGCACTGGGGAGGCAGTGGCAGGAAGATCGCGGAGTTCGAGGTCACCCTAAGACTACATAGTGAATTCCAGGTCAGCCTGAGATAGACTGAAACCCTACCTCAAAAAACCAAAAATAGCCGGGCGTGGTGGCGCACGCCTTTAATCCCAGCACTTGGGAGGCAGAGGTAGGAGGATCACCGTGAGTTCAAGGCCACCCTGAGACTACATAGTGAATTCCAGGTCAGCCTGAGCTAGAGTGAAACCCTACCTTGAAAAACCAAAAAATAAATAAATAAATAAATAAATAAATAAATAAAAAGAAAGAACGAAAAGAGGAGGAAATGCCTGGAGAGATTGCCCACTGGCTAAGGTACTTGCCTGCAGAGCCTAAAGACTGGATTCGACTCCCCAGTACTCAAAGCCAGATACACAAAGTGGTACATCTAAAGTTCATCTGCAGTGGCTGGAGGCCCTGGTGCGCCCTTCTTTCCCTCTCAGTGGAGGATAGAGTGGGCAGCTTGAAGCTGTCTTAGATTAGCTTCGTAACCATAAGCAAGCCATTTAATTTTTTTTTTTTTTTTTTTTTTTTTTTTTGCGGTAGAGTCTCACTCTAGCGCAGGCTGACCTGGAATGCACTATGTAGTCACAGGGTGGCCTCAAATTCATGGCATTCCTCCTACCTTTGCCTCCCCAGTGCTGGGATTAAAGGCCACCCTGCCCAGCTTCATTTAACCTTATCTGTCAAATAAGGATAACAGTGAAGCCTATATAATTGGTTGGAATGAAATTAGTCAACACCCAGTGCTCTTTTTGTTGGTGTTTTCTGTAGTCCTGGGACTTCTTGTAAATACTAGGCAAGCACTCTATTACTGAGCAACATCCTGTTCCAACATCCACACTCATAAGTATCCCTAACGGGGCTTGACACAGCACATAAAAATGACAAAGCACTTTTGTTTCCTGGTGGAATCTACACACCTGTCTTCATTCAGAATTCTTACACAAGACTAGACAAACACCAGCAGTTTCCTCCGAATTTCTACCTCTCACTGAAGATAAATCATCCTGGGAAGTGGCCACCCACAGAGCAGAGAAAGCTCCCTCACATACTCTTTTCTTTGGATTTTTTGTTTGTTTTTTCGAGGTAAGGTCTCTAGCCTAGGCTGATCTGGAATTCACTATGTAGTCTCAGAGTGGCCTTGAACTCACAGCAATCCTCCTACCTCTGCCTCCTGAGTGCTGGGATTAAAGGCATGCGCCACCATGCCTGGGGGTCTTATGCCTTTAAAAGCGACTGCTAAGACCTCACTGACTTGCTATAAGGTGAGCATGAAATTTAGTAAATCAAAAAAAATTGCTAGGCCAGGCGTGGTGGCGCATGCCTTTAATCCCAGCACTCGGGAGACAGAGGTAGGATGATTGCCGTGAGTTCGAAGCCACCCTGAGACTACATAGTGAATTCCAGGTCAGCCTGAGCTACAGTGAGACCCTACCTCGAAAAACCAAAAAAAAAAAAAAAAAAAAAAAAAAATTGCTACAGCAGGGTGTGGTGGCACACTCTATAATCCTGGCACTTGGGAGTTGGAGACAGAAGGGTTGGGAGTTCAAGGCCAGCTATGGTTACATAGCTAGTTTGAAACCAGCCTGGTCTATATCAGACCCTATCTCAAGAAAAGAAGAGAGAGGGAGAGATGGAGGGTGTTCCTCCTACTTCTGACTCCCAAGTGCTGTGATTTAAGGTGTGTGCTATCACGCCCAGCTTCTCTTTTATTTTGATGTCATCTTTTCCTCCTATTGTGAGGGTCTTGTGTAGGTAGTGTTGGCCACTGTGAGGTCATGGGTATCCAGGCCATTTTGTGTCTGGAAGAGTGTATTATAAGGAGTCCTACCCTTCCTTTGGCTCTTACATTCTTTCTGCCACCTCTTCCGCAATGGACCCTGAACCTTGGAAGGTGTGATAGAGATGTCTCAGTGCTGAGCACTCCTCTGTCACTTCTCAGCCCTATGGTGCCTTTAAAAATATTTATTTGAGAGAGAATGTGCATGCCAGGGCTTCCAGCCACTGCAAATGAACTCCAGATGCATGTGCCATCATGTGTTATCTGGCTTAACTGGGATCTGGAAAATCTAACCTGGATCCTTAGGCTTTGCAGGCAAGCACCTTAATCACTAAGCCATCGCTCCAGCCCCCTATTTTGAGTCATGAGGGGACATCTTTTTTGGTGTGCATGCACATGTGTGTGCTTGCATGCAAAGGCCAGACGAAGACTTCACAATTCCTCTTCTATCCCAGTCATCGTTTTCCCAGAGATCATTTCCAAGGCTGGAGCTCTGCCTTTTTCAGTTTAGACTGACCAGGCAGCCCTAGCGACCCTCTAGTCTGTCTCCCTCAGTATTGGAGTTAAAGGATGAGTGACCACTGGCTGGTCTTTGTTTTATTATTGTTATTCTATGTGTTTATTTTGGTTTTTTCAAGGTAGAGTTTTGCTCTAGCCCTATCTAATCTGGAATTCACTATGTAGCCTCAGGGTGGCTCATTATTTTTTATTTTTGGTCTTTCGAGGTAGGGGCTCGCTCTAGCCCTGCCTGACCTTGTTTCAGGGTGGCCTTGAACTCACTGCAATCCTATCTCTGCCTCTCAAGTACTGGGACTAAAGATGTGTGCCACCATGCCCAGTTTCCTTTTTTTTTTTCTTGGTTTTTCGAGGTAAAGTTTCACTCTGACCCAGGCTGACCTGGAATTCATTATGTAATCTCAGGGTGGCCTCAAACTCATGGCAATCCTACCTCTGCTTCCCGAGTGCTGGGATTAAAGGCGTGCACCACTACACCTGGCAAGTTTTCATTGCTTGTCTTTTCTGGGGTGCTAGGGATCAAACCGAGGACCTCATGCTTGTGCAGCAGGCACTTTACCCACAGAACCATTTCCCCAGGCCTAAAGTTAATTTTTTTTGGGGGAGGGGTAGGGTCTTACTGTAGCCCAGGCTGGCCTTTGAACAAGACAACTTTGCCCTCGAACAAGGTGGGAGGCAAGGATCTATACCTGGGGTTGTCCTTTCACAAAATTTTAAAGAAAAAAAGGAAAAAAAAGAAAGGTCGCAGTAGTCCCAGAAAACATAGTGCTCCATTAAGTGTTTGCATGGCCTCTTCCTTCGTAAGTGCTTGCTCATTTCCCTTTACTCTGCCCAAACATGAGGAACATCAAGGATGCATCAGGAAAGAGGGAACATAGGGGTCCTTGCCTGGGAGCACCAGTCAACCTTCTGGGAAATACAGAAGAGAGCTCCTCTGGTGGGGATAGTAATGCACTTAGCTAACGGCTCTCCAGGCTTGAGTCTTGAGCTTGGCTGGGGAAGGTGTGTGTGTGGGGGGGGGATTGTGAAAATCCCATGTAGATCTGCTGGTAGAATAGAAGGTGCCTGCTGCTTCCCACAGAAACAGAACAAGACCAAGGAAGTTCTGTGGCCCAACCAGGCCCCCAAAGAACGTTTGAGGGACTGCAAGGTAGTGTTGAACCAAGTTTTGCTTACATTGCTTCTCAGCCCTTCTGTATCTACCACACCGGAAGCATTCTCAGAGAAATGCCTGGGAATTCTTCTCCACTGCCTTCACTGCCCAGAACAAGGCAAAGGAACTTAATGGTCAGCTGCTGTTCACCACTGCCACAGCCCCTGCGTTGTTGCTCACGTACAGAGACCACCAGGGGGCGGCCTGAGACCACAGCATGACACTTGTCCTTTCCTGGGCAGTTGAGGAAGGAGAAGGTTGGAGCTGTCTGCATCACTGTGGAGTCTAGCCTCTCACAAGCACCTTGTGAAGGGAAGGGGGGAGGAGGAGGAGGAGTTCAAGACCAGCTTCGGCTACATACCAAGTGTGACACCAGCCTGCATGACACGAGACAATCTCAACAATCTCCCCACCATCCTGTCACAGTGCCTGGACCAGTTTGTGTTCAACAGAACTTAAATAGTGGTTCCATGAGATGAGAAACCCCAAGGAGAGGAAAGGAGGGGCTCTGGGGGAAGGAGGTGAGCACGCACAGGGTTCTATAGTTCTTGCCACTGCCTACAACTCCTCTAAGCTCCGCAATCTCTTCCATAGGAGCCTTGGAGGTGATTGAGAAGTGAAGATGGGTGTGGCTCTTAATCTGGAAGACCTCCAGGTTCGGGTCCTGAGTCTGACCTGGATGGGCCTGTGGAGCTCTCCCACTCAAGAGCAGGGAGACAGCATGTTTGTTCCTTGGCCCCAGGCCCATTCAGTTTTCTTAAATTTAAAAAAAAAAACACATTATATATAATTTTTATTTATTTATTTGGCAGAGAGAGAGAGAGAGAACGAGAACAGGCACACCAGTGCCTCCAGCCACTGCAAGAAAAAAAAAAAAAAAAACTCTAGACACAGCCAGGCATGGTGGCACACGCCGTTAATCCCAGCACTTGGGTGCTTGCTTCGGCAGCACATATACTAAAATTGGAACGATACAGAGAAGATTAGCATGGCCCCTGCGCAAGGATGACACGCAAATTCGTGAAGCGTTCCATATAAAAAAAAAAAAAAAATCGCAGCACTTGGGAGGTAGAGGTAGGAGGACTGCCGTGAGTTCGAGGCCACCCTGAAACTACATAATGAATTCCAGGTCAGCCTGGGCTAGAGTGAGACCCTACCTCGAAAATCAAAAAAAAAAAAAAAAAAAAAAAAAAAAATCCAAACACATGCACCACCTGGTACATCTGGCTTACATGGGTCCTGGGAAATCGAACCTGGCTCCTTTGGTTTTAACTGCTAAGCCATGCTGACCTGGAATTCACTATGTAGGCTCAGGCTGTCCTCAAACTCACAGTGATCCTCCTACCTCTGACTCTTCAGTCCTGGGATTAAAGGCGTGCGCCACCACACCTGGCAGTTTTTTCTTTTCTTTTTTTTTTTAATTAACTTACTTTTGAGAGTCAGACCTTATTTTCCCCTCCTTTGAGATGAGGCACGGTTTCCCTCCTGTTCTTTGCTATGCTCACTGCCTCCCACTTCAAGGTCAGTGTGCTGGGACTGACTCGGGCTTGAGCAACAAGTGCTCTATCCACTGAACCATCCCCCCACTTCCCTTTTTTCCTTTACACAGGGAAACCGCATTCATTAGAGAAAAATACCACATGGCTCTTTATTGAACACCAGCGCCAGCACTGGCCTGCTTCTCTTCAGACACAGGGGAACACAAGGCAAGGGGACCTGTCCCCTGGCCAGGACAGAGGAAGCCTGGCCCCACTGCTGCTCTCTTAGGACCAGCACCCTCCAGGGTGCGGGCAGCTGCTGACTCAGGTCTATTCAAATTCCTGTTCACAGTAGCCTACACTGATGGGCTGGGCCTGGACTCCTCGCCTGCAAGAGGACACAAAGAAATGGCAAGATGAGCCCTTCAGTTTTGGACTGCAGCAACCCACTCTCCACCACAGCCAGTAGGCCTCCTCCCCATTTCACAGAACCTCAGGAGAGTTCCTGGGGACCTCACTTTGAGGTGCTCACTGAGGAACGCCTCCTCTTTTGTATCCTGCTGGTCTATACCCCAGTCCCAAATGACTCAGTCACTTTAGGAGTTTCTGATGCCATCCATTCTGCACTCTAACATGCTGTAACACAGCAGTGGGGAGGGAACAACGTGCTGCCCAGTCCATGCGTTAGGATGGATTAAACCCTGTCCTTAGATCCCAGGCAATCTCCAAGCAGTGCGTTTAGAGATGACAAGGAACCTGTTCAAACTCCCTCAGCATATGGGCAAGCCTTAGACTGCACAGTGTATAGCTCTCAGTCCAGAGATGTCTCTAGGTTCTCAGGATCTAGTTCATGACAGAACCAGGGAAATTATGCCCACACAGCCATTGCTGACAGAGGCATGGGCATCATGAGGGCACCATGAGAGCTTACTGGTTCAAATCCCACTTCTGAGTGACTCTGGACAAGGTACTTGTCTTATCTGTGGCTCAACTTTCTGTTTTTAAAACGGAGTTAAAATCTTCCTACCTTATAGCTTGTGTGCAAAATCCATGGGACAAGGCCTGTCAAGGGCTAAGCACGATGCCTAATTCTTTTCCTTCTTAGGTTGCGGTCCTAAGCCCCAGATCTGCTCACCTACCCTCAGGAGGCTCCACAGCCTGCTTACCTCAGCAGCTCACAGCGGAAATGTGACAGGCGATTATGAGCAAAGTTTAGGTCAGTTGTCGAGTTGCTGCTCCACAGTCTCTCGGCAATAGCCCCTGCCCTGGGCCTAGAGGAGGAGGAGGGGTGTGTATTAGATGGGGTCTTGTGCTTCTTGCCTTTTGTTTAGGACCCAGACGAGTTCAGAGCCCAACCCCATTCTGAGAAAGTGGGTATGATCCCGCCCTTCTCCAAAGATACGGGAACCTGAAAGGCACCACTAGCTGGTTGCTGACACTTGGGAGGTAGAGGGAGGAGGATCACTGTGAGTTCAAGGCCACCCTGTAGTGAATTCCAGGTCAGCCTGGGTTAGAGTGAGACCCTACCTCGAAGGAGAAAAAAAAAAAAGGTCAACTCTACACTCAACAGTGCTTGGTGACACTGCTGAGGAAATGGCAGAGGTGTCCTTAGAGAAATCACAGGACTCAGGATTGGATTCTGAGTGAGTGACCTGTTCTTCAGGCTTCACCATTGCCATCTATGAAGTGGGGACAGCAATCACTATCCTACATACCTAATGGGCCATTGGAGGGCCACATGCAGAAGTCACTTCATTACACACCAACAGAAGGAGCAGGGTAATGGGCTCTTCGCTCTCAGGCCCAAAAGGAAGGTAATAGCACTAGGCAGTGAGATGGAAGAGTCCAACTCCGCCCTGCTCTAAGACCAACCTCGCCACCACAAAAACAAAACAGACAGACAAAACAAGACACTTACCAGAGCCTAGGCACCAGGTTTGTGCTGTCCACATACTCTCCCCACATACAGGCTTCTCCTCCAATCACCAGAGCTTTACTCTCAGGGGTACCTGAGTGAAAACAACAGGCCACAGATAGGAGTTGACCGCCAACTCTCCTCCCAGTGTGGCCATCTCAGAAAGGCCATTTCATTCCCTAACCTGCAATGTCTAGCTCAGCCCTTCCTCCTGTGTCCCATGCCCAGCCTCTAGGGCTAGCCAAGAGCATTCTTCTCTCACCATCAAATGCCAGGGGCTCTACTTTGTACATGTTCTTCCAGTCAGGGCCATAGGCTATATTGTTCAAATACCAGGGGGCAGAGAGTAAGGCTCGGAAGCCAGCCTTGGTGATCTTTTCCATTTCCGTCATGTAATCCACTGGTGCCTTTTCCCGCCATACTTGTATGACTGTATCTGGCCGAACCTGTCACAAAATGTCAGAGGTGGTCATGGAATAGAGCCGAAGAGATTCCTGAGTCTCATTCATAAGCAACTGCCCAGGCCTCTGCTCCCAGCAGCCAGAGCTGCCTCTGGGGCTCCAAACACTCAGCTCCCATGCTCTGGAGCTGAGGTGCACCCATGGCTTCAGCAGAGCTTCCTGCTGCTTCTTTCCCCAGCCCCTGCAGCTTCCCTCCACATGGAGACAGTAATGCTGGCTGGGAGCTGGGTGGGGCAAGCAGTGGAGCCCAAGGTGTTTCTGCATTGGGCCAGGGATGAGGGATCTTATTACTCAATAAGGAGGAAGTAGGCCTGCTACAGAGACCCAAAAGACCCAAGTGTGTGACTCAGAGAGGAAACCCGGCACACATCATGTCGGTCTTGGCATCTCCAATAGCCATGATTAGTTAGTGAGGCAAGAGAGAGGCTCTGACACTAAAACCCAAGGTCTGACTATTAAACCCTAGTCCACACCAGGAAGACTGGCTTGCAGAGGTGAGGGAGGGCCAGGAGACAAAGGAGTTGCTGGGGGTGCCTCTTCTCTGCCCCTGGCTCACCTTCACTTTATTATCAAACACTTCTTGCCACACCACATAGCCCTTGTCATAAGCAGAGACGATGTTCAGTAGCCTGGAGAGGAGAGGAGCATCAATAAAGTGTCTGCAGGCCCAGGCACTACTGTGTGTGCCAGGGCTCTGGGGCTGAGGCTGGCCAGGGCTCATTCCTGACTAGGCAGTACCTTCTCCACTCTTAAACTTGAAAGAATAGGACAAAGGACCCTTGGGGGGAACCAGAGAGTAGTCAAGCAGGGCCTGACTCTGGTCTGAAAAGCAGGGACCTCACAGGAGATGACCTCCCCCCCAACAAGCACCACCCTCCTTCCTTCCTCACATCTGGATGTAGAAAGATTCCAGCTCCTTGAAGTCTTGAAAACCCTTCTTCTTCATGAAGTCCTGGATACCTGGGTTTGATCTCCTGAATCACGAGAGAAAATGAAGGTCAGTTCTTTCACCATCCTGAAAGCCTGTAGCTCAGGGATTAGGCACCAGGCTTCACGCAAGTGGCCCTTTCACCTAAACACCCAAACCATGAAGGATACCAGCCAACATGAAGGAGTGGCCAAGCACGGCTGTGTGAGCAGACTAGTGAGGCGGCTGAGAAAGACAGAGGTATGCACCTGAAGAGTGTGAAGACTAAAGTACCAGAGGAAACACATCATGCATCCTCTCTCTGCATCACCACACGGGGGTGCAAGCTCAGAAGGAGCTGCAGGCGCAGGATACTGTCCTCTGCTGTTCAGGTGGATGCCAAGACCTGCTGTCTGTCACCTGCTGCAGTCCCCCTGCCCATGGCATCCATATTTTGCTACCATTGCTCTCTTGGGATATTTTTCCCTCCTCAGGTCCTCCAAAGACTAAGTGTTCCCCAGATCCAGCTCTTTTATCACTTTTCAGAGATGCCCTCGGCGTCTATTGAGCGCAGCAGATCTGACAGTGTGGAGTTTATGACTTAATACTGATTAGACCGTGTCATCTGGTAATGCTAAATTCTCTACTAGATCATTAGTTAGGCTATTTTAAGCTTTCATAAGGGGGGCTATTTCCCTTTACCGTGGATTTTTCCAAGACAATTGTGAGCACAGAGCTAGTACTTCCATTAGTACTGCCAGGTCCTAGAGGAGGAAGAGGGTCTCACACTGTAGCCCTGCCAATCACAGGGTCCTCTCTAGGCTGAGACAGACACCAGCTGTCCCAGAAGTTGGCCCACACCAACAGCTGGCTTAGGTAAGCCCACAGGACTGACCTCTATACTCTGAGAAAATCATTCATCAGGCTGAGGTGGGAAGTTCAGAGGGTTCATACCAGCACGTGAAGTCAACCTCATCTCCACCCAAATGAAGATAGAAGTCGGGGAAGACAGAGCTGATCTCCGAGAAGAGATTGTTCATGAACTGGTACGTGCTGTTGAGGCTGGGATTCACTGGTCCAAAGGTGCCAGAGGGCTGGGATCCAGAGTAGCAAGGAGTCAATAACCCAGGGGCACCTAAGTTAACAGAGACCCCCAAATAAGTGTCACAAAACATAGACCCCCCTGTGTATACTCCTACATATAGGTCCCAAAGTTACACAAAGGAAGGCAACTGAGTCCCTAACTTGTCTGTGTAGTGCCTGGTACTCACAGGCACTGGTACTCACCGGTTTAGTCATGATCAAAGAAATACATCTATACACGCCATCAGGGACAGAGGCTGGACTACAGCCATGCAACTATCAGTGTACGTATATGTACACACACACACTTGCCTTGGCACACTGCTTCCAGCCTAAGTCACCCCTTGCTCCTAAAAGCTGTTCTCAAATGGCCTTTCAGCAGCAAAGTGAGAGAAGAGTGTGGTGGTTTGAATAAGATGTCCCCTTAAACTCATGTGTTTTTAATGCTTGGTCCCCAGCTGGTGGCAATATGGAAGATGGAGCCTTGCTGGAGGAGGTGTGTTTCTTTGAGATGCCCAGCTCCCCCTTGCCAGAGCCTGACTCAGTCTTTTGCTGCTATTTGCCACTTGTGGCAAGAAGTAATGCCCGGCCTCTGCCAGTGTCATGCTTTCTCCTGCCATCATGAATCAGCTTTCTCTCAAGACTGTAAGTCAAAATAAAAACTTTCCTCCTATCAGCTGCTTCTGGTCAGGTGTTTTGTCCCAGGAACACAAAGGTTAACTGCAACACACAGCCTGACTGAGCCCACCAGCACAATCTCCTACCCCCTGCTACCCAGAAGCTCTACACTCCCCAAGGGGTTTCTCTGGCCCCAGAGCCTTCCCTCCTGAGTTGGAGGCCAGGTGGAAGCTTGCTTTAACCTGCCATGGTTTTTAGTCTGCAGTTCACCCTGGGGGTCTGAGGGCAGACAGGAGAAAGTGAGCAAAGAGGTTACCAACCAGCTGTGACCGGTGAACACCACCAAGCTTCCTTCTTTCCAATTCTACCCTGAGGCTCAGCATCTATTCCAAGGAACAAACTACATGGCCATCTGAGAACATGCCCGTGTGTGTGTGTGTGTGTGTGTGTGATCTCTCTATGTAGCTCAGGTTGGCCTTGAACCTGAGAATCTCCTGCCTCCACAGCCTCCCTAAATGCTGGAATTATAGGCATGCACCAGCACATCTGGCCTCTGACCGTATGTTAACATTAAAGGTACAATAATAAAATAGCAAAACTTTGCCCAAAGTCAGTTCTTCCCTTCTAAATTCCCAGGTAGGAGAAGCTGATGGAAAACATTCTCCCAAAGACCAAGGCTGAAATGTGCAGCTTGTAAGAGCCAATTCCCCAGAGGCCCTCTGAGATCCACCAGCAGGCTCCCTCCACACAGCACTTTTCTTACCTAGACCCCAGGAAAAAGTGTGGCCAGGAGTGTCAAATTCTGCCAGCACCCGGATACCCCGCAGCCGTGCATATTCAATGATCTGTTTTATATCTTGTGCCGTATACACATGGGTGGCAGGGTTGTAGGACCCCTGAAAGGTATAAGAGACCCTTCAGGGAGCTGGAGAGATGGCTTAGAGGTTAAGGCATGTGCCTGTGAAGCCTAAGGACCCTGTTCGATTCTCCAGGTCCCAGGTAAGCCAGATGCATATGGTGGCACATGCATCTGGAGCTCATTTGCAGTGGCTGGAGGACCTGGCGCACCCTCTCCCTCTGTCTCTAATAAATAAATAAGTAACTAACAAAAAAAGAGAGACCTTTCAGATTCTCATTTCTTATGTGCTATCAAAATGTCCCCAAACTCCCCGCATGTCAGAACACCTGTACATAGCCCTTAGGTTCTAAGGACTTCTTCAAGGGTCTCTATCATAGTTTCCCACAAGTTCTCACATTCACTGTTCTGAGTATCTTAATGCCAGTGACATAAGCAAGGAGGAACTATGCCCACTTAACACAATGTAAATAAACAACAAAAATGGGTCCAGGAAAGCTGATCTCTTCAAGGTTATAAAGCAAATTAACGGCAGAGTTTGGACTTGAATCCACAGGTCAGGATTCCAAAATCATTGTCCTCCTTCCTGTCAGTGTGTTTGGTTAGAGTGAGAGTTACCGTCCTTTGCCAGCAGGGTTCTGGCCAGGCTCAGGTATCAAGCTGTGAGTTTTGGCTGGGTGAAACCGAGTACCTACCTTTCTGGTGAGCTGTGGATAAGTGAAGCTCTCGAATGGGAAGGAAGGGTCATCAACCACATGCCAGTGGAACACGTTGAATTTATTGTATGCCATGACATCCTGTAGGTTACAACACTGTCATACACGTGCCACAGCCTCTCTGGTCTCAGCTTCACACTGGGCCAACCAGCCCGTGCTCCACATCCCCCAGCAAAGCCCAACCTGCCCCCTGCTTCCAGGGAATCTGCCAAATCTTCATGGGAGGGAAGCCTAGCAGGAAGGAAAACCTAACCACTTCTTCCTTCCCAGGACACATCAGAGAAGCTGACAGAAGTGGGATCCTCTCTTTGAGATGAATCCTGGCCACGGAGAGAGGACAGGGACAACTAGACTTGACAGAGCCCTGCTGTCTTCCAAAAGTCTCCTCAGTAGTCTTGACAGGAACACTTCCTCCTGCCATTTGTGCTGGGTTACCTGCAACCCAAGAGGCTGCTGGGAACTTAGCTGCCCTATAACTCCAACCTCGAGGTGTCAAAGCTGATACTTGTGCCAACCCCTTGCTCTACCAGAGAGCCAAGGAAAGCAGCAGACACAAGCTAGACCAGCACCTGCGTATCAAGCAAGAATCAAGCTCAAGAGAGATAGTTCACTTCCCCAGTAAGGATGTGATGCTATCTTTCCAATGACCTTGTCCCAAAATGCTCTGTCTGGGCAGAGGAAGTCAATTCCCCCAAACACTTTCTGTACCTCTGGAAATAGACACAGTAACCAAATTACTCTTGTGTTTTTTCCTTTTTTTTTTTTTTTTTTTTTTTTTTTGAGGTAAGGTCTCACTTTAGCCCAGGCTGACCTGGAACTCACTCTGTAGTTCCAGGCTGGCCTTGAACTCACAACGATCTTCCTTCCTCTGCCTCCTGAGTGCTGGGATTAAAGGTGTGAGCCAACACACTGGGTACTCTTGTTTGTTGTGTCTTGCAGCAGGTCACCATTACCAGTTTTCCCAGGGGTTCGTAGAATTACATATATATATTTTTTGTTTTTTTAGGAATATAAAACCTAACCTGCCCCTTGCCCCACCACCGGAAAACCTTATACGTGAAGAACGCCTAAAAGCCTGGGTACCAGTGTATTCAGGATGGTAGACAGCGGCAGGTAATGGCGAGATGTATCCAGCAGCAAGCCTCGGTGAGGAAAGCGGGGAAAGTCTCTAATCTTCGTCTTATTGACAAAGAACTGTATGGATCAACATTGAACATGTTAGGATTCAAAGGAAGCTTACCATGGAGTCAGGGGAATGAGGAAAACTCTCCCAAGATCCCTGAAAGGGGATGTGTGGATCTCTCCAAGATAACTATCCCTAGCAGCCCACCCCAAACCTCTACATCAAAGACCACGAGCAGCCGTAAGCCTAGAGAGTCACTGTCCTGTCCAAATACAACCATCCACTCACCACTCGGCACACCAATGGCATTTTCTCTACAGCTAGCATGTTTATTTCTTCAAAGCAACATAGTGTCAAGATCATTACTAAGTAGCCGGGCGTGGTGGTGCACGCCTTTAATCCCAGCACTCAGGAGGCAGAGGTAGGAGGATCGCTGAGAGTTCGAGGCCACCCTGAGACTACATAGTTAATTCCAGGTCAGCCTGGACCAGAGTGCGACCCTACCTCGGAAAAAAAAAAAAAAAAAAAAAAAAAGATCATTACTAAGTCACTCAGGGAGGCACACTACAGTGAGTCCACACAGACCAAGCCAGTTCTCCACCCACTTCCTCCTACGTGTCTGTTAGGGCTATCTGAAGCTACCAGGACCCTATCTGAAGCAAGACAAGATTTTTCCAGGAATCTCTGCATCTTCCAGCACTGAGAAGGAAACCCCAGAGTTCAATAAGGAGCCCTTCTGGAGGGCCCACACTCACCGTGCCCTCTGCAGATTTCCAAACAAGCTGGCTAAAAGTCTCCAGACCTGTGGAGAAGTGGAGAGGCAGAATGGGAAAGAGATACATCTACTTGGCATCAATATCACCTGGAAGGTGCTCAAGAGGCATGGCATAAGGCTGCAGTGCAAGCGGCTCAGAGCCCTCCTTGCAACACACCGACCTATACACCCACACACCTCTTATCCTTGCTTCCCAAGCCTTGAACTCAGCCTATGAAGAGACTGCAAGGTGTGGGCTTGTCAGGACAGATTCAGGGACACAAAGGCCTGCAAGGGATTAAAGCTCTCCATGGATAAAGCCAGTAGGGACTAAGGTAAGGGATCTGAGAAAAGGGGACCCCAGTCTGCTATCCTTCACTTCTCTGAACTGTGAAAAAGGGATCCTAATACTGAGTTTTCAAGGAGCCTGGATTCACAGCTGGACACAGAAGACAAGGAATCACCCATCCTCTCTTCTGGGCTTGATTGAGAAAAGACTTAGCAACTGGTAGCTGAGTGTGGTGGGTGCCCCTGAAAGCCTGTCCAGTCACTGACATAAACACGGGGCAGCCAATGCAGAAAAACTAATAAGGAACAAGTTTCCTTGTTCCTTGACTAGCAGAGATGTGACACAAAGTGGAAGAGGCACTTGGTTAAGTCTTCATCTAGGAACCAAATTACAAACACCAGGGAAAGGAGCCTGGGCTCTGCCCACTATATGTAATACATACATATAAGCAACAGTATTTATTCATTTTGCTTGTCACAGTTTTCTTTTATGTTTTGAGAGAGGGTCTCATGCTGTAGTCCAGGTTGGTCTCAAACTCCACAATCTGCCTGCTGCCTTGGCCTTCTGGGTGCTAGGATTAAACTCACACCACACTCAACATTTATTTTCCTTTTCTTGGTGGTTTTTCGAGGTAGGGTTTCACTCTAGCTCAGGCTGACCTGGCATTCACTATTAGTTTCAGGGTGGCTTCAAACTCATGGTGATCCTCCTACTTCTGCCTCCTGAGTGCTGGGACTAAAGGCGTGCGCCACCACAGTCGGCCTTAGTTTTCCCTTTTAAAGACTTTCCAGTTGCTTATGCTGGGTGAGAACTGAACGGTGATGGTGGTGGCAGAACTCTCCCCAGCTGCCCCTCTAGCCATGGGCGCTGCTGCTCGGGGGAAGCCTATCAACTTCTAGCACAGCTGCAAGGAGATGGGGATGCACTCCAACTGGAAAAACCACCTTGGGAGGGAGTATTCATCAGTCCTCCCCTCTCTCCTTTCCATCCTCCCACCCTCTCCCCCTCCATCTTGTTACCTCGGAGAGCTCCCCAGACAGTGTCAGAGAGGAGTAAACACTTGTTGTCATTTATGGTCAGGTTGTCTGAAATGACAAAAATGATCCCATGTGGTTAGGTTTTCTACTCCCAGGCTATAGACCACACATTCCATGTGAATCCCTGGACTGGAAAACAACAAAACATATCGGAACCCAGGCAGCTGAAGTGTGGTCACTACAATGGTTCTGCAGGCCTGGCAGGTGATGCCTGAGGACTGGAGTAGGCAGAGACCTCTGCAGCCCCACCAGCTTACAGGGCAGTTTCCACACAGAATCCTGACGGCCTATCAGCTTTTAGGTGGGAAGTCTGACGTTGTCTTTGGGCAAGCAGAGACAGGAGGTTCAAAGCAACAAGTCCATAACTCAGCACTGCCAAAGGCTCTGTAATGACTCTCCATGTCTTTTGCTCTAGGCCTCTGCCACTTCACCTGAGAACATGAGGGAGCAAAGATTCAAATGCTCATGTTGGAGACTGAGACACCCCTAAGTTTCCTACTTAGCGAAGGCAGGAGGCAGTGCCTAGTGACTTAGCTTCTGTACAGTATAAAATGACTCCATACTTCTGTCCCTACTGGCCGGTATCCCACAGAAAATCAAGTGTGAGCAGTTCTAAAAAACATACCACGCTCAGACAAGAAGCAATGACTTGGGACACTGGGGGACTCAGTGAAGAGCCGGTGTGACATTTCACACCAACCCTCGGGCACTGGTTAGGGAAAGCTCATCTTTTCAAAATTTTTTTTTTAAACTTTATAATATTTGTTTGAGAGACAGAGAGAGAAAGAGACAGATAGAGGGAGAGAAAATGGATGCACCAGGGCTTTTAGCTGCTGCAAACAAACTCCAAACGCATGTGCCGCTAATTACATCTGGCTTACGTGGGTCCTGGGGAACCGAACCTGGGTCCTTGACTTTGCAGGCACTGCTCCAGCCCGGAAAAGCTCATCTTTTATGGTTTGTGGCACTTGTGACTCTTGGTGCCCATGGTCATGAGGGATTCCAGGCCAAGCATCAGCAGCTTATGCCAGGATATCTGGAGTTACAGCTCCATAAGGGTTTGTTCTCCAATCAGGGAACAGGGTGGTACTTACAGTTCTCCACTGACTCCAAAGTAGGAAACTCGTTACATCCTGCTGTAGCCACAGAGACAACCAACTTGTTCTTCCCCAACACACGCAGTTTTCCTAAGATAGAAAAGTCAGTGAGCTGACCTGCCCCCAGAAGCAACAGGAAAATCATGGCCCTACAGGAGGGCCTCTAGTTCTATTCCCTCTGCTCATGCTGTAGTGAAAGGGAAGGGAGCATGTGGCATTCATCCTGGGCATTTGCCTTGCCTGTCATGTTCAACCTTCATTCTGGGTGTGTCCCTGTTCTGCCCAGCAGCCTGTCCTGACCCATGCACCCATGACCTGGCCTTCTTATTTCCAGCTCTCCCTACAAGTTCTTCCTTATGACTTTCAGAATGGTGTTGACATTTTTGTTTGTTTGTTTGTTTGTTTGTTTGTTTTTCGAGGTAGGGTCTCACTCTGGCTCAGGCTGACCTGGAATTCACTATGTAGTCTCAGGGTGGCCTCGAACTCTCGGCGATCCTCCTACCTCTGCCTCCCGAGTGCTGGGATTAAAGGCATGCGCCACCATGCCCGGCTTGGTGTTGACATTTTTGTTGTTGCTTTGTTTTCTGTGATTAAGTCTTGCTGCGTAGCCCAGGCTGACCTCAAATTCACAGCAATCTTCTTGCCTCAGCCTCTCGAGGGCTACACTCACAGGCACGTGACACCACACCCAGCTGCAGGGCGGCCTAAGCCTGGACTAAATGAACCTCCTCATCTCTACTCCTTCCTGGGGCCACATGTATGCCACTGACTTTGCAGCACCAGTGGCTCCCTACGCACTACAAAGCCAGGGACAGGATGGCCTGCCAGAAGGCGGGGGAAGAGCCTTCACAACCAGATTAGAACCTAAATGTTGCCCAAGTGCCCCAGACCATGTGAAGGAAGCCAATTCTATGCACTGCTGCAACTCAGCACTCAGGACTGCCAGGAAGCCAGTCAGTAACAGGCCAGAGAAACAGATTTTCAATCCTCACACTCAACACCCTGTGTCCCCACACCAGTAACTGCCTTAACCTCACAGGGTAAATGGACTTTGAGGCCACTGGGCCAGGTCAACTCACAACTCCATTCTAAACACTCTCTCTTATTTTTATGATTTATTTTTTATTTATTAGAGACCGAGAGAGGGAGAGAAAGAGAGTGAGAATGGGCATGCCAGAGTCTCTAGCCACTGCAAATGAACTCCAGAAGCATGTGCCACCATGTGCATCTGGCTCATATGGGACCTGGAGAATTGAACCTGAGTCCTTAGGCTTCGCAGGCAAGCGCCTTAACCACTAAGTCATTTCTCCAGTCCCATTCTAAACTCTTAACAATACATCCCTCGCTACATGAAAGGTTGGGCAGGCTCCAAGGATGAGACGACTCTCAATGAAGAGCTGGCTCCTACGATCCCCAATCATATGGGCACCTCTTCAAGTCCACCTCCCAAACCGTGGACTTCATCCAGAGACAGGAGTGAAGGAAACTATAACAAAATACGTCTGCTTAATCTACACTTCATTTCTGCCTCCTTCATCCTCTCCTGTCCCCACACATCACAGAGCACCAGTGTTACTGTGTGTCCAGGCAGCTAACTGGGCTTTCGTGTCAATGCTCTTGATTCTCAGTCTGCCCAGTAAGGGGTAGTCACAAGTCCTCCATGTGTAACTATCAAGGTCACTGCCCTGATGGCAAAGCAGAAGCAGCTACACAAACATAGGTTCATCTAACTTGCTATTCAGGAGACAGGGAAAAGCCACTAAAAAAAAAATTTATTTATTTGAGAGAGAGAGAGGAGACAGAGAGAATGGGTGTGCCATGGCCTGTAGCCACTGCAAATGAACTCCAGATGCATCACCACTTTGTGCATCTGGCTTACATGGGTCCTGGGGAATGAAACCCTGGGTCCTTTGGCTTTGCAGGCAAGTGCCTTAACCACTAAGCCATCTCTCCAGCCCCAAAGCCACTTTTTTATTATTGTTCTAAAACACACTTACATTCTGTCCATTTGTCTACTGTCTGGAGGTAGGGGGAAGAATGTGCCACAAAGGCTCTTTTGAGGATGTGACAAACATGGAAACCTTTCTATCCCAGAACTGTGGCCTGACTTAAGGAAGGGTTCCATCTTCAGTTACCACCCCACCCCACCCCCCAACTGTCTCAACTATCTCACAGTGATAAAGAAACTTATTCATGGGGATGGAGATGGCTTAGCAGTTAAGGCACTTGCCTGTGAAGCCTAAGGATCCAGGTTCAATTCTCCAGGTCCCACATAAGCCAGATGCACATGGTGGAGCATGCATATGGAGTTCATTTGCAGTGGCTAGAGGCCCTGGTGCACCCATTGTCTCTCTCTCTGTCCTTCTTTGTCTCTAGTATATAAATAAAAATAAATAAATCAGAAAAAAAAGAAACACATTCAGAAACATAGCTATTGTTTAAAAAAGCAACCAGGGCTGGAGAGATGGCTTGGTGGTTAAGGCACATGCCTGCAAAGCCAATGGACCCAGGTCTGATTCCCCAGGACCCATGTAAGCCAGATGCACAAGGTGGTGCATGTGTCTGGAGTATGTTTGCAGTGGCTGGAGGCCCTGGCACATGCATTGCATGCTCTCTCATTCAAATAAATAAGAAAGTATAAAAAAAGCAGCAGCAGCAACCAGAGGGAAGGTCTCAAATAGGCAAACAGGAGGGACACTGGGTCATCTGAAAGATGTAAACAGAGTATCAGCACTGTGGCTTTCTGCCTCCACACTGCCACTGAGCCAAGCTCATAAGAGTGCAGGAAAAGGGCAGGGAGCCATAAGCCGCCTCTCAACACTCCCACACCCCTCACACTGAGAATGTGGTGTGGGAGGCATGGGATGGCACAGTGCCCACACAGCCAGCAAACACATCACAGGCACCATGAGGCCGGATGGGACAGCAGGAAATGAACTCTCAGGTGCCCAGAAGAAGCACACGTGGAACACAATCAGTGGGCCAGGAAATCAGGAAGGGTTAACTGAGTTCTGGTTCTGCTGCTGCCAAGCTGAGCAGGTCTGGGACTTCTCCTTTCTGCCTGGTAAACACCAGCAGGGTGGGACCACATTCCGGCTGCTAGGACTCCATGGCTCCAGACAGACAATGCAACCCAGGGTCTCATCTTATGACGACAGCCTGCTACCTCTGCAGCTCTCTCGGCTCCTGCTTTCATCTAAACCTGTTCTGAGTTCATTGGAAAGCGTGCACCCCTTTCTAACTAAAAAAGTGGTGGTGAGAGTAAAAAAATATACGGCATTGAACTTAAAAATGTGTGGAGTTCATTTACAGTGGCTGAAGGCCCTGATGTGCCCATTCTCTCTTTCTCTAAAATAAATAAATAAATAAGCCGGGTGTGGTAGCACACACCTATAATCCCAGCACTCAAGAGGTAAAAGTAGAATTGCCATGAATTTGAGGTCAACCTGAGACTCCATACCCTACCTCCCCCCAAAAACCTTATAAAATAAAATAAAAAATATATAATACCACCTTATTAAGTATATAAGAACAGATTAATGGGGGTGAAAAGGCCTAAGTGAGGTCAGAGGAAGAGATTGATTAAAGGAAAGGTTGAGGGAGGGCTAATCAAAATCTAAGAGGAGGGCTGGAGAGATGGCTTAGCAGTTAAGGCATTTGCCTGCAAAGCCAAAGGATCGCAGTTCGACTCTCCAGGATCCACGTAAGCCAGATGCACAAGGGGGCTGGAGGCCCTGGCGCGCCCATTCTCTCTCTCTCTCTCTCAAATAAACAAATAAATTATTTTTAAAAATCTAAGAGGATATAAATAAGTTATATGGAAACCTACTTTTATGAACAATGGAACACTCAGAAGCAATAGATTGTTACTAGAAAATTTTCAGTGCCAGGGATGGGATACCTTCCAGTGAGTTGTTGGCCAGGGAGGTCCCTGATACCCCCAAAACATTATAGGCCATTGCTGAGGCCCTTGGTTTCCTACCAGGAATAGATGGTAAGACCCTATTGCTGAAGACTCCACATACTTGGGCTGCAAGGCCACTGAGATATCCTGCTGGAGCTAAGCTGAAAACCTCCTCCATGTGGACCAGCTAACAGAAAGCTGCAAAAAGTTATGCTGCATGCAGTTCAATGGGAGAGAGAGAAAACACCAGTGAAGATACTCAACAGTGAACATTGCAAGCTTTAAAATTGGCCAGCCAATTTAAAATGACCAAATGAGCCAATGGGTGCAATAGTGGCATGTCTGTTATGGGGGAAACCAACTGCTTTCTAATTGGATTAGAGGCCTGCTCCATGGGAAAGAATACATTCCTGATACTGAAAACCTAGGATGGGGTAGTCATGAGCCCTAGGGGTGTAACGTCTGCTGGTGTCTGGCTAAATGTATATACTATGCTCACCAAACTGCCCAGTAAGCACTTTTCTTAATGTTCATACCCATATATTAATGCTACTATCATTTCTGGTTAGAGAAGCTTCTCTTTTCAGAGCGTGCACTACCATGCCTGGCTAAAATTTTATTTTTATTTATTTATTAGAGAGAAAAACAGAGAGGGAGAATGGGCACACTAGGGCCTCTAGCCACTGCAAACAAACTCCAGACGCATGTAGTATCACCATGTATTCTGGGAAATCGAACCTGGGTTCTTAGGTTTTGTAGGGAAGCATCTTAACTGCTAAGCCATGTCTCCAGCCCCCACTCCTAATTTTTATGTGGGTACTGGGGATACAAACTCAGGTCCTCATATGCTTACATCGCAAGCCCTTTATTAACTGAGCATCTCCCGAGCCCCTCCTCTGGGAATGTCTACTGAATGCACTGAATGAAAATCTGTTTAAAATCTTCCAACAGGGGGAAAAGAGAGGTGGTCAGAGGGGATTATGATCATGATATGTTTATAAGTATGAAAAAGTTGTAAAAATTAAAAAAACTTTATATCTGAACAATAAAATAAAGAGCTAGTGAGATGGCTCAGTGGTTAAAGGCACTTGCTTGCAAGCAAAGCCTAGTTGCCTGGGTTCAATTCCCCAGTACCCATGTAAAGCCAGACATACACAGTGGCCCGTGCATTGCATGTGGAGTTTGTTTGCCAGGGCACACTCATTCTTTCTCATGCTGACCTCAAACACACAATTGTCTTACTTCTGCTTCCCACGTGCTCGGATTAACCACGCCTGGCTCTCTCCCTCTTTCTTAAATAAATAAACAAACAAACAAAATCTTCCTATAGAACCAGGGGTGTAGCTGAGGGGCAACAGCCCTTACCCAGCATCTGCAAGCCTTAAGTTCAACCCCCAGCACTGAATAAACAAATCTTCTAATTGTCTGCCATGGTTTTTGGCCACTGGATGATCACAAAGAAAGGTCTTGCCTGCGTTCTTGCCGGAATTCTCACTATAGCACAATGGACTCTGGAGAGAACTCTGAAAATGTCTAACTTCTCTGTAGTTGGTCATGGATTGGTTCATTCCGCCCACATTTCCCCTGGTTAAGAAACAGCTCTGCTTTTCCTTTATAAACTTTTTGGCCATTCCCAGCCCTTTTCTAAGATAGCTCCTGACGTGATCATGAGGTACACATCAATTATTTTATTTTATTTTTTTTGGTAACACTTATCTTAACATAATGTTTGGCTAGCTCCTCACCTAGGCTGTGAGTTCCTCACCAGCTGGGACCAATCTGTGTCTCTGTATTCCCAGTGCCTGACACACGGTAGTCATTCAGTAAGTGCTTGCTGAAAAGATGAATGACGCTAAAATTAAAAAATGCACATGTAATGCTATGTATGCATAATGACTGTGCTATATATTGGGCATAAATGGCAAAGAGTGGACTGATATTTCTTTTTATATTTTTTTAATTTTTATGTATTTATTAGAGACAGAAAGAGAGGCTGAGAGAGGGAGGGAGAGAAAGAGAGAATGGGCACGCCAGGGCCTCTAGCCACTGCAAACGAACTCCAGATGCATGCGCCACCATGTGCATCTGGCTTACATGGGACCTGGAGAGTCAAATCTGGGTCCTTAGGCTTCATAGGCATGCACCTTAACCGTGAAGCCATCTCTCCAGCCCTGAGATTTCTTTTTTTTTTTTTTTTTTTTTTTTTTTTGTTTTTTGAGGTAGGGTCTCACTCTAGCTCAGACTGACCTGGAATTCTCTCTGTAGTCTCAGGGTGGCCTCGAACTCACGGCAATCCTCCTACCTCTGCCTCCCGAGTGCTGGGATTTAAAGACGTGAGCCACCATGCCCGGCAGTTGAGATTTCTTTGACACACCCAAACCTAGTACTTCTGAAGTCCTGAGATTATGGTGAGGGTTGATAAGAAGATACCCAAGCTTATAGACAGTGGCTTTTCAGACATGCTCTAAGGAACTGTATGTCAAGAAATCCAAAGGTCTGGGCATTTCCATTCTGTGAGAGGGAAAACTTACTGCTTTAGGGTGCCTGAACACTACGTCTTCACCTCAGTGCTAAAGAGCATCCCCCTGCACCCAGTTTGTGCCTTCCTGAATCAAACCATTTTCCATCCTATCCACCCTCAATTCTCAGAATCCTAGCACATTGGTTTGGGTCACAGAGTGACATTTGCTTTGGCTTCTGGATTGGAAACTAGGAAAGTTAAGCCAGCTTGAGACACCTTCCCAATCTTCAATGCCTGCCCTGGCCCCATGGGCCCTGGTACTCTAAGCTGAGCCAAAGCTTTTTGCAATGCCTACTTCATTCTTCTCCCTTTCCTACCTTTATACACATCCCACACAGGCCTCTCATCCTCAGGCTCAGCCTAATGAGACCTTGAAATCATTCACTGCTGGCTCATTTCCTCATTCCAAGCTATACTGGGCATGGACTGTGCATGAGGAACCATTCTAGGTGCTGGGGCAGTTAACAAATCAAGGCTGAACAGACAGCAGCTACATTCTCCACCGGTAACACAGTGCACCTGGTAAGCAGGCTTCCCCAGTCCATAAATAAATAAATAATAAATTTTAAAAAACATACAAAAAAGAGCTTTACAGAAGAAAAAGGTATCTGCTTACTGACAGCTGAGCTGACAAGCACCCCACTTTCTGTACTTGAGCATGAACTTCAAATGAAGGGGCTCTAACTATGCTAAGCCCAAACAGCATGCCACAGTTGACTGGGAAAGCTTAAGCAATGCCACAGAAGCAAAAGTCACAAAGAGGCCTGAAGAGACAGCTCAACAGTTAAAGCGTTTGCCTGCAAAGCCTAAGGACCCAGCTTCGATTCCCCAGGACCCATATCAAGCCAGATGCACAAAGAAGCACATGTATCTGGAGTTTGTTTGCAGTGGCTAGAGGCTCTGATACACCCACATTCTCATTCTCTCTCTCTTTCTCTTTGCTTGCAAATAAATAAAATATATTTTTTTGCCGGGCATGGTGGTGCACGTCTTTAATCCCAGCACTCGGGAGGCAGAGGTAGGAGGATCACCGTGAATTTGAAGTCACCTTAAGACTACATAGTTAATTCCAGGTCAGCCTGGGCTAGAGTGAGACCCTACCTTGAAAAGCCAAAAATAAAAAATAACATAACAGTAACATAACATAAAATAAAAAATATATTTTTTTAAAAGAGCCACAAAGAGTGACCTAATTGTGGGTCTTACTCACCACACCTAGAAATAGAGAAGAAAATCAAATCTGTCTCTATGATCTGTTTTTCTATATCTGTTTCTCCAGACTTATAAACCTTAAGGCAGGTCACATCTCACACACACACACACACACACACACACACACACACTCTCTTCACACATATACACCACACACACATACATACACATGCCTTTAACAGGCCAAGAAAGCTCTAGCATGCTCCAGTGTTGAGACTATGTAGATAAAAAGTTCACAAATCTAACCAATGCAGGCTGGAGAGATAGCTTAGTGGTTAAGACACTTGCCTGCAAAGGCTAATGACCTGGGTTCAATTCCCTAGTACCGACATAAAGGCAAATGTACAAAGTGGTGCATGCAAGTGGGATCCATTTGCAGTGGCTAGAGACCCTGGCACACCCATACTCATATTCATTCATTCTCTCTCTTCCTCTTTGTCTTTCTCTCCTCTTTGGAAATATATTTTTAAAATTTTTTTAAAGATTTATTTTTATTTATTTGAGACAGAGAGAGGGAAAGAGAGAGTGAGAATGGGCGCGCCAGGGCCTCTAGCCACTGCAAATGAACTCCAGATGCATGGGCCCCCTTGTGCACCTGGCTTACATGTGACCTGGAGAATTGAACCAGGATCCTTAGGCTTTGCAGGCAAACTCCTTAATCTCTAAGCCATCTTTCAAGCCCACCCCTCCCCAAATTTTAAATCCTACTAATGCCCTAGCACACTCTTGTTCTTCTGTGGAGTGTAAGGAATGGCATCTCCGGGACTGTTCTTATTTTTCAATCATTTTCTTCTTTCTAGGTTTTTTTATTTTATTTTATTTTTTTGGTGGTGCTGGGGTTATCAAACACAGAGTCTTGCACATGCACCAAACAACACTCCCAGTTCCATTTTATTTTCTTGATTTTTCAAGTTAGGGTCTTGTTCTAGCCCAAACTGATCTGGAATTTACTATGTTGTCACAGGGTGGTCTCAAACTCACAGTGATCCTCTTACCTCTGCCTCCATGGCACTGGGATTAAAGGGAGGAATGCGCCACCAGGCTTGGCTCCATTTTATTTTAAAAATTCATGAAGCTTCCCCTCTATCAATATCCACCTTCAAGGAATGCAAAGAAATTCACAACTGCTTTCTTATTATCCCCTAAAGTGCCTGAAATGTGGGCAGATTAAAAAAGCAAAATAGAAAAAAAAAAAAAGGAATTCAAGCAATACTCTGGAAATTAGTCCATCTGTGTGAGTATGCATAAACTCGTGACAATCATCCTCTGGCTGACTAGTGAGTAAATCATGTTTCAAAATACACAAGACAGGGGAGGAGCCACAGCTCAAGGAACTAAGACGAATTGTTCACACACCAGACCCAAGTACCCATACAGGCATCCTGAAAGTTGAGATTCTTGGACTCAGGAGTATCCAGGAATAATTTGGGAAAACATTATGGTTTAAGTAACAACAGAAAAAACACAAAAACAAAACAGGGCTATGAATAAAGAGGCTGGTTGAGGACAGCAGGCTAAACTGACACCAGGCCCTGGGAATCAAAATGAAATATGACAATTAGTGCATCTCTCAGCTAAATAAACTGCTCCTACATATATTCATCACTAATTCTCACTATATATCTCTCCATTCTCCACATACCCTTTCCCAAGAAAGGCAACGCTAATCCCTTTCTTTCTCTTTGCTTTTAAAACAGTACACTTAAGGACAATACAGTCTTGTAAAGGAATATATCTTGTCCTTTCCAGTGGAAAGATTACCAAGTGCTTAATCCAGGTGGGAGAAATGCAACTGGCAGGATTCCTTCTCCCCAGACAGGCTGTCTGTCCTTACCTATACCTTTTTCCTATACTTCTAAGACCCATTTTGTATCTCTTAAATTTTTAAAATATTTTATTTATTTATTTATTTATTTATTTATTTATTTATTTATTTACTTTTATGTATTTGTGATAGAGGAAGAGGCAGAGAGAAAGAGAAAATGGGTGCACCAGGGCCTCCAGCCACTGCAAATGTACCTCACTTACATGGGTCCTGGAGAGGGTCCTGGAGAACTGAACCGGGATTCTTAGGCTTCACAAGCAAACACCTTAACCGCTAAGCCATTTCCCCAGCCCTTGTATCTCTGATTCTGTGGCAAGTTAAAAGCAGCCCGAGTTTAGACTACCAGCTGGGATCACGTGGGTCTCCCCACCCCCCCTTTCTTGGAATCACAAAATTATACTCCAAATCGCAAATGTGAAAGGAAAAGCAACACTAAAGGAAAACCTAGAAACTATCTTCCTGGTGAGCTTAGAAGAAGCATTACGGGATGGTTAAACTAATCTTCACTGTTTCCCAGGAAAGGTACCCTGTGGGGCGCGTCTGTGAGGCTCTTTCTAGAGAGGAGGGAAGACCCACCCAGAATGTGGGTAGCACCACCCCACAGGCTTCTCTCTCTGCTTCCTGACTGCTGCCCCAATGTGCCCAGCCCAGCCTTCTCATGCTCTTACCCCAACGCCTTCCCCCATGGTGGACTTTAGCCACTTTAATCACCAGCCAAGGTAAAACCCTTCCTTCCTGAAATGGCTTTATGTCCAGTATTTTATCACAGCAAAGAGAAAAGTAACTAATACATCTGATTACAAACTTTTACACCAAGTAGTCTTTTAACATTAATGTAGCTAACAAATTGCTAGTAAACTCCCAATATGTTGCAGGGATAGTTACAGAAAGAATGGCCAAAGGAAATATTTTGGGAGATTCAGATTTTAAAGAATTATGCCACTTACTTCCTTTGCTGTTTATAATCTAAGGATGAGCAAACCAAATACTAACAATGGCTACAGAAGGGTCAGATAATCATTTTACTTCCGCTCTGGACTAAAAGGGCTGGGGAAGTGGTGTGAATGTTCTGTTCAGAAACACTGATACCTAATAACTCATAGGTGTGCATATGAACACCTTGTTTTATTTTATTTATTTGAGAGAGAGAGAATGGGTGCATCAGGGCCTCTAGCCACTGCAAACAAATTCCATATGCATGCACCATCTTGTGCATCTGGCTTATGTGGGTACTGGGGAATCAAACCTGGGTACTTAGGTTTTGCAGACAAGCGCCCTAACCACTAAGCCATCTCTCTAGCCCATGAACACCTTCTTCAACCTTTTCCTTCTACTTCCTACCCCCAACCTCACCATGTACACTAGGCTTCTGCTCAAGTGGTTCTTCCTGCCCCTTTTTAAGTCCCTGAAAGCTCATTTCCCTATGGATGCATGATTCTAGGCTTTCTTTCTCAGTTTAAACCTTTACTGAGCATGTTATGTGCCAATCATTTCCTAATATTGCCTATGCAGCCCAGGTAGGACCCAGTGCTACTTGAGCACAGCCCAGAGGATTTCCTCAAACACTATAGGCATGGTATTTGCAGTATTTTTGAGAAAGGACAGAAAGATAAGGAATATTATAATGACATGGCAAGAGGGGCACAAACTCTTTCTGGGATCTATTTTTTATTACAACTTTTTGTTTGTTTGTTTGTTTGTTTGTTTGTTTGTTTTTCAAGGTAGGGTCTCACTCTAGCCCAGGCTGACCTGAAATACACTACATAGTCTCAGGGTGGCCTTGAACTCACAGCAATCCTACCTCTGCCTCCGGAGAGCTAGGAAAAAAGGCATGTGACACCATGCCCAGCCTATTACAACTTTTTTGTTTGTTTTTCAAGGTAGGGTCTTGCTGTAGCCCAGGCTGATCTAGAATTCACTATGCACTCCCAGGATGATCTTGAACTCATGACGATGCTCCCACCTCTGCCTCCCAAGTGCTGGTATTAATGGCATGTGCCACCATGCCCAGCAGATCTGATCTATTTTTACTGATTAAAAAGCTATGGACCTCTTTTTCTCTCTGCCTTTTCCTCTCTCTCTCTCTCTCAAATACATAAATAAATATATATTTTAAAAATATGGGCTGGGGAAATGGCTTAGTGGTTAAGGCTTCACCTGCAAAACCTTAAGGACCTCAGTTCAATTCTCCAGGATCCATGTAAGCCAGATGCACAAGGGGGGAAGGCACATGCGTCTGGAGTTCATTTGCAGTGGCTAGAGGCCCTGGTGTGCCCATTCTATGTGCTTCTTTTCTCTCTCTCTCTCAAATAAATAAATAAAGCATGAAATGAAAGCTATGGACTAGCCAAGCATGGTGACACATGCTTTTAATCCCAGCATTTGTGAAGCAGAGGTAAGGAGGATCACTCTGAGTTCAAGACCAGCCTGGGAGTACAGAGTGAGTTCCAGGTCAGCGTGGGCTACAGCAAGATCCTACCTCAGAAAACCAAAAACCATGGGTTGAAGAGATGGCTTAGCAGTTAAGGCATTTGACTGCAAAGCATAAGGACCCATGCTCTACTCTCCAGATCCCACGTAAGCCAGACACACAAAGGTGAGGCAAGTGCTAGGTTGCACATGCCCACTAGGTGGTGCAAGTATCTGGAATTCTATTGCAGTGACTGAGGCTCTGGCACACCAATTCTTTGTCTCACTCTCTCTCTCTAAAATAAAAATAAAAATAAATAAAGATAGAAAGAAAACCAAAAAACTATAGACTTCAAACACCTCTGGGAAAAAGAGAAGACTTTAGACTTCCAATAATGCACTGGAGGCCAACTGGCCCATCCAGATGATGTTTTCTAAAAGGCTTCTTACTAAAGACAATACATTGTGCTTTCCAGGAGGAAATGAAGCATTCCAGAGACATCTCCAAGGTGTCATGGACAGCAATTAGGCTGTGCTTACTTAGGGTCAAAAACCCTGAGTCTTTAGAACTCTCCTCTCGTGCCTATGTCCCAACAGTGTTCACAACAGTAAAACCACTTTACAACTCTGTTTACTAAGGAAAAATCTTTAACTTTTAACTTTGTTACCCATTACACTAATTTAGAGAAGGGAAGGGTGGTTTCCTAGAGACTTTGGCTAAGTTCCCTAAGTATATACTCTGTCCAAAGAAAGTTAACTGCCATCCTTCCCTGAGGCAGAACAAGCCACACCTGTTAGCAAGGGATTAAAGGTGTGCACTACCATGCCCTGCCTCTCTTTTATGTATATATACACACAGAGAGAGATACAGTTATGGAGTGTGTGTTTGTGTGTGTGTGTGTGTGTGTGTGTATTGGGTGTGCCAAGGCCTCCAGCCACTGCAAACGAATTCTAGATGCATGGGCCACAATGTACATCTAGTTTTCACATGGAAACTGAGGAATTGAACCCAGGCAGCCAGGTTTTGCAAGCAAGCGCCTTTAATCACTCTCTACAGGTGTTCTTTCTATCTTTTTTTATTAAAAAAATATTTTATTTACTAATTTTGAGAGAAGAGAGAGGCAGACACACACAGAGAGAGAGAAAGAGAGAGAGATGGATGGAGGGAGGGGGAGAGAGAGAGAGAGAAAGAGAGAGAGAGAGATTTGGGGGCACCTGGGCCTCTAGCCAGTGCCAACAAATTCGAGATGCATGTGCCACCCTGTGCATCTGGCTTACTGTGGGTCCTGTGGAATTGAACCTGGGTCCTTTGGGCTTCGCAGGCAAGTGCCTTAGCCACGAGGCCATCTCTCCAGCCCTCTATCGTTTAAGTTACCAACTCTGCTTCCTCAATCGGCTCCGCCTAAAATTCAGTTTCCCGTCGGAATCCCAGAGCCCGGGTTGGAGTTCTCTTATCAATGAACTACCCCTAGGCTGGACAGACCGCTGTTCAGTGGACAGTCAACTTTCCACAGCTGACATCCTGACTGCTTTACTGAACTGCGGCTCTACAGCAGACAAGTTTTATTTCTTTTTTTTTTTGGGGATTGGGGGTGGCTGGCGATGAGAACCTACTACAGCCAAGAAAAGGAATCTAGATAGGTCTAGACCCCCGAGGTCAGCCCAGTGAAAGAATGGAGACCCGGGCTACGACAGGAGGATGGCAGGAGAGCTGCAGCAGACAGGGGTGTGTGTGTGTGTGCAGCCAGGGGGTTGGGCAAAAGCCAGAGAGGAAGGTGTACAGGGAGATCGGTGTGCCAAGGGTTCTTTGGGGAGGAAGGGAGGCTGTGACTCACCGGACAAGCTAGGTCGGGGCCAAGAGCCCGAACCGAACAGCAGCTTTCGGTAGCGCTGGAAGGCCTCGTCGAGGACGCTGCACCCGGGCTGCACGGCCGAGGAGGCATGGTAGCGGAACTGGAAGATGTTGGGGTACAGGGTGTAGTGCCGGTGGGACGTGTGGATGTACTGGGGCCAGGGCCACAGAGCCGCAGCCCGGCACGCGAACGCCGCCGCCAGCAGCAGCGAAAACACGAGCCTGCAGCAGCCGTCCATGGTCCCCGCCCGGTCCCGTCCCGTCCGGTCCCGCAGCACCGGCAACTCTTCTTCCCTCGGTCGGCTGAGCTCCCACGTGAGAGCCCGGTCACGTGAGCGGGGCCCGCGCGGGGGGGGGAAAATCGGCGCGTCACGTGACCGCGGCCTAGGCCGGGCAAGCGACCTTTGAAGGGAGGACGCCCGCTTCCGCCAGGCCTCTGCGTGCCGCTAGCCAATCAGGAGAGGCGTTAGGGGCGGGAGGAAAAAGGGCGCCGCCTCGCGGCGTGCTCAACTTGATGGCTTGGCCTCCTGGAAGACCCAAGGCCTAAGGCAATTTCAGGAACGGGAAAAACAGGGTTAAAGCCCCGAGGCACTGTACTGCAAAGTGCTGTGGGGCAGAAAGGCACTGAACTTGAGCTAGTTCATCCAGCTAGAAAGGAATCGCCAAAATCGCAGTGGGATCTAGTTATGGTGAGGAAAAAGTGATTTTGTTTTCTTTTGTTTGTTTGGGGGTTTAATCAAGGCAGGGTCTCACTCTAACCCAGACTGACTGAGAACTCACTCCATAGTCCCAGGCTGGCTTCGAACTCATAGCGATCCTGCTACCTTCCTCCCCCCAATTCCCACCCCCAGCCTCCTGAGTTGCTGGGATCAAAAGCATGCGCCATTATGATTGGTTTAGGAAAGTGTTTAGAGGCACACCATTGTCTGCCTCCAACTGGGAGTGAGTATAAATACCCTATTCTTCTACCCTCAGATCCCTTCCCTTCAGAAAGAACATTACACATCCATGCGTGTGTGTTTTACCAAAAAACTTGTAGAGCACTTTTCGCAAAGTTGCAAGATACAAAACCAGCACGCAAAAATCAGAATGCATACAGCCAGGCATGGTGGTGCACGCCTTTAATCCCAGTACTGGGGAGGCAGAGGTAGGAGGATCGCCATGAGTTCATGGCCACCCTGAGACTACATAGTGAAGTCCAGGTCAGCCTGGGCTAGAGCGATACCCTATCTTGAAAAACAAAAAACAAACAAACAAAAAAATCAGTAGAATGCATACATTCCAACAATGAACTTACTTGGGAAAGAATTCAGGAAAACTATATCTTACAAGAGCTTCAAAAAAGAACCCAGGTTCCCTGGCATGGTGACTCACACCTTTAATCACAGCACTGGGGAGGCAGAGGTAGGAGGATCGCTGAGAGTTTGAGGCCACCCTGAGACTACGTAGTGAATTCCAGGCCAGCCTCTGTGTAAATGAGACCCTACCTCATAAAAAAATAAACATAAAAGGAAATTTAGGGCTAGAGAGATGGCTTTGGCTTAGTGGTTAAAGGAACTTGCTTGCAAAGTCTAACAGCTTGGGTTTGATTCATCAATATCCATATAAAGCCACATGCACATAGTGGTGCATGTGTCTGGAGTTCATTTGCAGTGGCTAGAGGCCCTGGCGCCCATACTCATATTCTCTCTCTCTCTGTTTCTGTTTCTTTCTCTCTGCCTGTCCCTCTGAAGTAAATAAAATATTTTTAAAAAAAAAGAAGGGAAACTAGGGCAAGGAGATGGCTCAATGGTTAAAGGCACTTGCTTGCAAAGTCTAACAGCTTGGGTTAGATTTCCCCAGTTTAAAAAAAAATGCCAGAAACTCTTGCCGATGCAAACAAATTCCAGATACATGGGTCACTTGATGCATCTGGCTTTACATGGATACTGGGGAATTGAACCCAAGCAGTTTGGCTTTCCAAACAAGTGCCTTAACTGCTGAGCCATCTCTCTAGCCCTCTACCTTATTCATTGAGATAGGGTTTCTTTTTTTTTTTTTCTTTTCTTTTTTTTTTTTAATATTTTATTATTTATTTATTTATTTATTTGAGAGAGAAAGATACAGAAATAGGCAGAGAGAGAGAGAGAGAGAATGGGTGCGCCAGGGCCCCCAGCCACTGCAAACGAACTCCAGATGCATGCACCCCCTTGTGCATCTGGCTTACATGGGTCTTGGAGAATCAAGCCTCGAACCGGGGTCCTTAGGCTTCATAGGCAAGCGTTTAACCGCTAAGCCATCTCTCCAGCCCCCCCTTTTTTTTTTGAGGTAGGGTCTCACTCTAGTTCAGGCTGACCTGGAATTCACTATGTAGTCTCAGGGCGGCCTTGAACTCACGGCGATTCTCCTACCTCTGCCTCCCAAGTGCTGGGATTAAAGGCGTGCGCCACCACGCCTGGCTCGAGATAGGGTTTCTTAATGAACCCAGAACTCACCAATTCTATCTAGCCAGCTTGTCTCAAAGATCCTCCCCAGCACTGGAATTTACAGGTATGCACCATGCCCAGCGTTTACCTGGGTGCTGGGGATCCAAACTCATTAGAAATGTGGAAAAAGATTGGGGCTATAGCTCAGTCGGTAGAGAGCTTGTCTAGCATGTAGAAAAGCCCTAGCATAATAAGTACCTCATAAACTGGGTGTGGTAGCACACATCTGCAATCCCAGCACTCTGGAGATGGAGGCAGGAGGATTGGAAGTTTAAGGTACAGGCTGGAAACACCAATGAGACCTTTGGCTGCACGCTGCCACACATGCCCTCTTCAAAACACATTGAGCTGTCAAGAAGGGGCACAGTGATAAAATGCTTTTGGGTGAAGTGACAGTATGTGCTAATTTGCTTCCGTCAGTGGTGTAACAAAGAGCCAAAAAATCAGTACATCACCTTTGTGAAGGAGATCAAAGGATGGTTGAACAGGCTTCCTGTTGCTGATATGGGTGACATGGTAATAACCACAGTCAATACAGGGATATGGCTCAGTGGGGAAAAACATTTCTGTGAAAGCACGAGGACCTGAGTTATTTTTAATTAGCTATTCTATGTATTTATTTATTTATTTTTAACATTTATGTATTTATTTGAGAGAGAGAAAGAGGCGAATAGATAGATAGAGAATGGGCACACCAGGGCCTCTAGCCACTGCAAACAACTCCAGATGCATGTGCCACCTTGTGCCTCTGACTTTACATGGGTACTAGGGGATCGAACCTGGGTCCTTTGGCTTTGCCGGGAAGTGCCTTAACCACTAAACCATCTCTCAAGCCCCATTTTTAATTAATTAATTAATTAATTTTTCAAGTGTAAGAGAAAGAGTGAGAATAGGTGTGCCAGGGCCTTTTGCCACTGCAATGAACTTCAGATGTATGCCCTACTTTGTGCATCTGGGTATTGGGGGATTAAATTTGGGCTAACAGGCTTTGCAAGCAAACACCTTTAACCACTGGACCATCTCACTAGCCTGAGGACCTGAGTTTGATCCCCAGTATCCATGGGAAAAGCTAGGTTTGACCACGCATGCCTGTAACCCCAGCCCTGTCAGGGTAGAGACCAGATAATCACTAGCTCACTGGACAGCCAGTCTAACTGAAAACTGCAGCTCCAGGTTCAGTGAGAGACTCCATGTCATGGAAACATGCAGAAGAGCAGTAAAGGAGGTCACATGGCATTCTCTTCTGGCTTCCACACATGTTCACATGGGGCGTGTTCTTCTGCACACAAACATACATGTGAAACAGGAAATTTGGGGTGTCCTCTGTCAGTGCACCAATAGATGCCAAAGCACTGATCATTGGGGCTGTCCTCGAATTCTTGTCTTATGAATTCAGCAAACGAAATCCACAGACCACAGAATAAAGCCCAGGAAGATTTTATTATAGCTCAAAGCCTTAGGAGGGAGAGCTTTAAGAGAAGGAGAGCTTAAGGGAAGGAAAGCATGGCCTAGACCGTCAGAAAAGAGCTTTAAGAGACCAGGGGCTTAAGCCCAGAATGTAAGCGAAGGGCAGCTGGTTTAGCCAGTCTAGTCCTGATATCACGTGTCCGGTCAGGATTTCTGTAAAAGGGAAATCTTCCCAGAAATCTTAATTCTCTAGGAAGGGCCTTCTCGGAAGGGAGTGGAAGGACACCCTAAGGGGACAGAGATAAGGAAAGGCCAGACCCTTCTAACATTTCTTTTTTTGTTTGTTTGTTTTTGTTTTTGTTTTTCGAGGTAGGGGTTCACTCTAGCTCAGGCTGACCTGGAATTCACTCTGTCTTCTCAGGGTGGCCTTGAACTCACAGTGATCCTCCTACCTCTGCCTCCCGAGTGCTGGGATTAAAGGCATGCGCCACCACTCCCGGCTTAACATTTCTTTTTTTAAAAAATATTTTTACTTATTTATTTGGAGAGAGAGAGGAGAGACAGAGTGAGCATGGGCACACCAGGGCCTTCTGCCACTGCAAATGAACTCTAGATGCATGTGCCACTTTGTGCATCTGGCGTTAAGTGGGAATTGGGACTTAAACCCAGGCCACCAAGCTTTCAAGCAAGTGTCCATAACCACTGATCCATATCTCTAGCCTCCTTCTGACATTTCTGACCTGTAGTAAAGTGTAATGGCTTAGATTTTTCCCTGGAGTGCCCATTCACTCTCTGTCTCTTTCTCTCTCTCTCAAGTAAATAAATGTAAATAAAAAATAATAATTAAGCTGGGCGTGGTAGCGCATGCCTTTGATCCCAGCACTTGGGAGGCAGAAGTAGGAGGATTGCTGTGAGTTCAAGGTCACCCTGAGACTACACAGTGAATTCCATGTCAGCCTGAGCTAAGGTGAGACCCTACCTCGAAAAACAAAATAATAATAATAATGATAATTTAAAAAGGTAATACTATTGGCTAGAAAGCATCATCCTACTTAATAGAAAGAGGATCTCAACTTCTTTTTTTCCAACTTCTTATAACATTATCATCAGAAGAAATAATTGTCAGCTTGATTTAGTACATTGATGTGGAAAAAACTCGAACTCTTAGCAATCCTCCTACCTCTGCATCCCTAGTGCTGGGTTTAAAGGTGTGTACCACCACGCCCGGTTTCAAAGAGTGTTTTAACAGTAGTACAGCTGGTATGGCTTCGCCATCTCCCCAACTATTTGATTAGAACTTTGACCTCTGTTACCCTTGCTGTCTCATGACAGTGGCTGGTAATGTCTATTGTGTTTTTTTTTCCTGCCAATAGTGGCCATTGGAATTGTGCAATGTTGTGACCTTGCTTAGATGTTTCCTGTAAACATGTGGCCAAGTATCTTGACTTGTCTACATTGTACCTGACTGTGATTAAAATTTTGGGTGACATATATTAATGGCACTCACATTTTCAGTTAGACAAGCTTCTCTCTCTTTTAAAGGTGTGTTTGTTTTCTTTTCTTTTTTATTTTTATTTATTTATTTGAGAGCGTCAGACAGAGAGAGAAAGAGGCAGAGAGAGAGAGAGAGAGAGAGAGAGAGAGAGAGAGAGAGAGAGGCAGACAGAGAGAGAGAGAATGGGCATGCCAGGGCCTCCAGCCACTGCAAATGAACTCCAGATGCATGTGCCCCTTTGTGCATCTGGCTTACTTGGGTCCTGGGGTCCTTAGGCTTCACAGGTAAGCGCTTAACTGCTAAGTCATCTCTCCAGTCCAAGCTTCTCTTTTCAGATGGTGGTGACCACTGGGATGACGCAAAATGCCCCATAGTGCTGAGAAGAAGTGACAGAGGAGTGTTCAGCACTGAAATATCTCTAACACACCTTCAAAGGCTCAGGGTCCATTGCAGAAGAGGTGGTGGAAAGAATGTAAGAGCCAAAGGAAGGGGAGGACTGCTTACAATGCAATCTTCCAGACACAAAATGGCCCGGATATCCGTGACCTTGCAGTGCCTGGCACTACCTACACCAAACCTAAATAATAGGAGGAAAAGATGATGACATCAAAATAAAAGAGAGTCTAAGTGGCCAGGCGTGGTGGAGCACACCTTTAATCCCAGCACTCAGGAGGCAGAGGTAGGAGGATCACTGTGAGTTCGAGGCCACCCTCTGACTACATAGTGAATTCCAGGTCAGCCTGGACTAGACTGAGACCCTGCCTTGAAAAATCAAAACAACAACAAAAAAAAGGAAGGAAGGAAAGAAAGAAAGAAAGAAAGAAAGAAAGAAAGAAAGAAAGAAAACAAAATAAAAGAGTCTAATTGAGAGGGGTAAGAGATATGATGGAAGGTAGATTTGTGAAGGGGAAAGTGGGGGAAGAGATGGAATTATCATGATTTATTGTCTATAATTATGGAAGTTTTCAATAAAGAAAGTTTAAAACACTTTCATAGCAAAGGACTATTAGGTAAAATGATAGATTGTGAAATTAAAAATTTAGAGTGCCTAGAGCCTCCAATCATGATATACATGTTATTGTTGGGTGACATTTAATGCCCAAGATCACAAAAAAAACTCTAAAACTCCCCTTATAGTAGGTAAGACAATGATGAAATAGAAACATAAAGATCAATTTTGCTTTGTAGAAAATCATTCAGAACTGGGCAGGAAAGATTTCTCAGTGGTTAGAGGGGATTTGCAAAGTGCTTGCTTGCAGTTAGATGGCATGGGTTTGATTCCCCAGTACCCACATAAAGCCAGACACACAAAGTGGCACATACATCTGGAATTGATTTGCAATGGCAAGAGGCCCTAGTATGTCCATTCTCTCTCTCATTCATTTTCTTTTTTGGCTTGCAAATAAATAAATATAAAATATATAAATAAAAAGCCAGGTATGGTGGTGCATGCTTTTAATCCTAGCACTTGGGAGGCAGAAGTAGGAGGATCACCATGAGTTTGGGGCCTCCCTGAGAATACATAGTGAATTCCAGGTCAGGCCAGTCTAGAGGGAGACCCTACCTCAAAAAAGGAAGAAAGAAAGAAAGAAAGAAAGAAAGAAAGAAAGAAAGAAAGAAAGAGAGAAAGAAAAGAAAAGAAAAGAAAAGAAAAGAAGAGACAAAATTGCTGGGTGTGGTGGCGCATGCCTTTAATCCCAGCAGGCAGAGGTAGGAGGATTGCCATGAGTTTGAGGCCACCCTGAGACTACATACATAGTGAATTCCAGGTCAGTCTTCTCCTCTCCTTTCCTCCCCTCTCCTCTCCTGTGCTCTCCTCTTCCTTCTCTGCCTTCTTCCTCTCTCTGCCTTCCTTCCTTTCTTCCTTTTTTTTTTTCTGGTTTTTCGAGGTAGGGTCTCACTCTAGCCCAGGCTGACCTGGAATTTACTATGTAGTCTCAGGGTGGCTTTGAACTCATAGTGATCTTCCTACCTCTGCCTCCCAAGTGCTGGGATTAAAGGCATGCGCCACCACGCTGGCTTCTTCCTTTTTTTTTCTAGGTAGTTAGGGTCTCACTCTAATCCAGGCTGACCTGGAACTCACTTTGTAGCCCATGCTGGCTTTGAACTCACAGCAGTCCTCCTACCTAAGTCTCCTGAGTGCTAGAATTAAAGATGTGTGCCACCACACTCAGCCTGTGTGCTTTTTCTGACCTTTGGACATTCACTAACATTAAGCTTCAGAAAACTAGTAACGTAGGACTGTGATACGAGTTTCTGAGAAGCACATTTCACTGATACTCAGAGAGGGCTTGGAGAATTTGTTCTGTTGGAAGTGGTGCTTTTGTTGTTATTTTCATTTTGTTTGAGGTGCTGGGCTTGTGCATGCTAGAAAAGTAGTCACCATTGAATTCCATCCCCAGCAATGAAGTAAGTGCCTTTTGGATTTTTTTTTTTCTTTTGGAATCTGTTGGTTTTTATTCATGTTTAGATTGTTTCTCCCTCTTAGGACTTATCTCATGTGTGGGTGGCACAGAAAATGCTCTGATACTTAAGTCCCCAGGGAGAGACCTGAAAAGAGAAGGCTGGGTGTTCAGAACTCGAGGACCTAGAGCAGGTAAAAACACACAGGGTGGCTCTGATGTGGTGATGCACAGCTCCATAATACAGGGTTCTCATTAGAGATTTGGGTCAAGCCACAGCCATAAGCTTTCCTTAACACGAATCTCTCTCAGGAACCTGGTAGAGTTATACCCACATTAGGCCAGTTGGTTCGAAGACAAACCATTTTTATGCCGTACACCATCCTGAATAAATATCAAGCATCCATAGAATTCCACAGAGAACGACTCAAGCTCTAACAAAGACTTAAGGAAAAGCATAATTCTGCGGAGTGCAGATCAATTGATGCTGCTGGCAGCATGTGTGTTTGAAGACTTGTTATCCTCCCCTAGTATGTGTCTGCAACAAAAGAACTCTCTTCGTCCACAAAAGCAACAGAGATGTAGGGGAAATTTTTGAGAATCATACATATTAAGAGGGTTAGGTGAACTTAGAAAATATAAAGCTCACTGGGCGTGGTGGTGCACGCCTTTAATTCCAGCATTCAGGGGGCAGAGACAGGAGGATTGCTGTGAGTTTGAGGCCAGCCTGAGACTACAGAGTGAATTAGAGTGAGACCCTACCTCAAAAAAACCAAAGGAAAAAATAAATAAAATATAAAGCTCATATCTCTCTTTTAAGGTGAGGGATTTGGGGACCAGAGAACTGAATCAAAGAGCTACAATAGACATTTTCTTTTAGTCCTGGGGATTGAACCAAGGGACTCTGGCATGCTAGGTATGTGTGTGTTCTATCACTGAGCCACACACCAGTCCTCCTGCAATATGCTATTATTCATAGTGATACTTCTAGCACCAAGCTAGTAGATGTTTAATCAATGTTCAGAAAATTAATAAGCTCATCCTTTGCTGAACATACTAATAATACTAAGAATACGGCATGCTAATACTTTTTTTTGGGGGGTTGTTTTTTGTTTTTGTTTTTCAAGGTAGAGTTTCATTCTAGCCCAGGTTGACCTGGAATTCACTACGTAGTCTCAGGGTGGCCTCGAACTCATGGTGATCATCCTACCTCTGCCTCCTGAGTAGTGAGATCAGAGGTTTCCACCTTCTTTTTTTTTTTTCTTATTGACAACTTCCATAATTGTAGACAATATCCCATTATCCCATGGTAATTCCATCCTTCTCCCCACTTTCCCCTTTGAAACTCCACTCTCCATCATACCCCCTCTCAATCAGTCTCTCTTTTATTTTGATGTCATGATTTTTTCCTCCAATTATGATGGTCTTATGTAGGTAGTGTCAGGCACTGTGAGGTCATGGATTATCCAGGTCATTTTGTGTCTGGAGGAGCACGTTGTAAGGAGTCCTACCCTTACTTTGGCTCTTACATTTTTTTTTTTATTTTATAATTTTTTATTTATTTTTGGAGAGAGACACAGAGAGAAACAGAGAGAGGAAGACAGATAGAGCTGGGCACGCCAGCAGTCTCTCAGCTGCTGTGAACGAAATCCAGATGTGTGCGCCCCCTTGTGGGCGAGTGTGGCATCGCACCATTGCGTCACTTTGCATCCGGCTAAACGTGGGACCTGGAGATTGGAACTGCTGGAGATTGGAACCAGCATTCTTAGGTTTAGCAGGCAGGCACCTTAACCGCTAAGCCATCTCTCCAGCCCTGGCTCTTACATTCTTTCCACCACCTCTTCTGCAATGGACCCTGAACCTTGAAAGGTGTGTTAGAGATATTTCAGTGCTGAGCACTCCTCTGTCACTTCTTCTCAGCACCATGGTGCCTTCTGAGTCATCCCAAGGTCACTGCCATCTGAAAAGAGAAGCTTCTCTAACCAAAAGTGAGAGTAGGGCTGGAGATATGGCTTAGCAGTTAAGTGCTTGCTTGTGAAGCCTAAGGACCCTGGTTCAAGGCTCGATTCCCCAGTACCCACATAAGCCAGATGCACAAGGTGGTGCATGCATCTGGAGTTTGTTTGCAAGGGCTGGAGGCCCTGATACACCCATTCTCTCTTTTTCTCTCTCTACCTCTTTCTCTCTCTGTCTCTCTCAAATATATATATATATATATATATATTTAAAGTGAGAGTAACATAAATATATGGGTATGAACATTGAGAAAAGTGCTTACTGGGCAGTTTGGTGAGCATAGTATATACATTTAGCCAGACACCAGCAGATGTTACACCCCTAGGGCTCATGACTACCCCTGTTGTAGGTTTTCAGTATCAGGGATGTATTCCCTTCCATGGAATGAGCAAGTCCAATTAGAGAGCAGTTGGTTTACCCTACAACAGACAGGCCACTATTGCACCTGTTAGCTCATTTGGCCTGGCTGGCCAAATTTAAGGCTTACAGTGTCCACTGTTGAGTATCTTCTCTGGTGATTTCTCTCTCTCCCATTGAACTGCATGTAGTATAGGTTTTTCCATTTTTGCCATTTTTCTTGTTTTGTAGTTCTTCTGGTTTTACCTTTGCTCTCTTGTATTAACTAGTATTTGAGTATGTTTTTTTTTTCCCCAAGTTACTTATATGTGTGGCTTTTTTTTTCTCTTCATTATGGAGGATCTTTTCAAGTATTTTCTGTAGAGCTGGTTTTGTCTTCAAATATTCCTTTAGCCTGCTTTTGTTGTGGAATGTCCTTATTTCTCCATCTATTTGAATGGATAGCTTTGTAGGATAAAGTAACCTTGGTTGATAGTTATTATCTTTCAGAACTTGGAATACATCATTCCAAGCCCTTCTGGCTTTTAAAGTTTGTGTTGAGTAATCTGCTGTGGACCTGATGGGCTTGCCTTTATATGTGACTTGATTTTTCTCTCTAACTGCTTTCAATATATTTCCTTTGGTTTGTATGTTTGGTAGTTTAATTATAATATGGTGAGGAGAGGTTCTTTCCAAGTTTTGCCTGTTTGGTGTTCTAAAGGCTTTCTGTATATGCATTGGCATCTCTTTCCCAATTTGGGGGAAGTTTTCTTCAATGATTTTGTTGAAAACGCCTACTATGTCTTTGGAGTGAAATTCATCTACTATATCCTGAATTTTTTTTTTTTTTTTTTTTGTTTTGTTTGTTTTTCTGAAGTAGGGTCTAACTCTCGCTCAGGCTGACCTGGAATTCACTATGTAGTCTCAGGGTGGCCTCGAACTCATGGCAATCCTCCTACCTCTGCCTCCCAAGTACTGGGATTAAAGGCGTGTGCTACCGTACCTGGATACCCTGAATTTTTCATAGTGTCCTAAATATCTTAAAATTCCTATTCATACCTACCTATTAGTTTGTCTTTCTCTTTGTTGGACTGTATTAGATCTGCCACCTGGTCTTATAGTTTAGATATTCTGTTCTCTCCTTCATCCATTCTACTGGTGAGATTTTCTACAGAGTTTTTTCTTTCACTGTGTTCTTCATTGCTAGTATTTCTGACTGGTTTTTCTTTTTCTTTTCTTTTTTCTTTTTTTTTTCCGAGGTAGGGTCTCCCTCCAGCCCAGGTTAGCATGGAATACTATGTAATCTCAGGGTGGCCTCAAACTCACGGTGATCCTCCTACCTCTGCCTCCCAAATGCTGGGATTAAAGAAGTATGCCACCACACCCAGCTGGTTCTTCTTTATTATTTCTACTTCCTTATTTATGTCTTGTATTGATCTCCTTATTTCATTAAGTTGGTTTCCTGTGTCTTCTTTGATTCCTTTGATTTCCTCTTTGATTTCTTTGAACATATTTATAATTATTCTTTTGAAATCTTTCTCAGGCATTTTCTTTAAATCAGTCTCACTGGAGGTCATTTCTGATACACTAATACTTTTTGGTGGATTTATATTTTCTTGATTCTTTATGTTTCTTATATTATAATGTAGAGATTTTTTGCATCTTGGATTAAGTTTTTTTTGGAGAGAGACAGAGAGAGAGGGAGAGGAAGACATATAGAGATGGGCCCGCCAGCAGCCTCTCAGCTGCTGCGAACGAAATCCAGATGCGTGTGCCCCTTGTGGTCAAGTGTGGCATTGCACCCTTGTGTCACTTTGCATCTGGCTAAATGTGGGACCTGGAGATTGGAACCGGCATTCTTAGGCTTAGGAGGCAGGTGACTTAACTGCTAAGCCATCACTCCAGCCCATCTTGGATTAATTTTATGCTTGGGTTTTCTAATTATCTGCAGTATTATTAGATGTAGCAATCTATCTGATGTTATATATGTCAGGGTAGGAGCTTAAGGTGCTAGGTGTGACTCTTAAGACTCTTCGAGTAACCACAAAAGTGACCCTAGGTATTGGGTTTGCCTGCTATGAGAGTATTCAAGTAGGCTGAGTGGAACAAAATATAGACAAATTCTAAAAATTTAACTAAACAATGTATCCATTCAATGAGAAATAGCACAGAGGGCTGGAGAGATGGCTTAGTAGTTAAGGCGCCTGCCTGTGAAGCCTAAGAACACCAGTTTGATCTACAGGTCCCACATTTAGCCAGATGCAAAAGGTGACACAAGGATGCAATGCCGCACCAGCCCACAAGAAGGCACACACATCTGGAGTTCACCCACAGTGGCTGAGAGGCTGCTGGCGCATCCATTCTCTCTGTCTGTCCCTCTCAAATAAAAAAAAACAAAACAGCACAGAGTATTTATGCAAGAATAGGTATTATGACAAACAGATCCTCTAACAAAGTCACAGTGGGAGGCTAAGATTTCTGGTCTGTAGAGGGTTCCAAGGTCAGCTTGTGACTGAGTGAGACCCTTCCCCAACCAAGGACAAAAGAGGAAACAAAGGCACTATAAATCAGGAAGCAACAAATGACAAGCCCAAAATATCGCTTATTTAAGAATGGCAAATCTGACCATTCCTCAGATTTCATATATAATTTACCCTGACATGGAAGGTGCAATTAGCACTTCCAATGCAAGCCTATATACCAGGCTTATTTGGCGGGTACTGATCTGTAATCTCAGTTACCTTTTGGGATGGCTTTGGTCTCCATTTTGCTGTGTGCCTGCTTGGGTTCCTCTTTGCTGTGCTGTGGGCTCAGGCAGGCTGGCAGAATCTGTGGGTTGCTGCTCTGATCACCTGTGCCGGGTGCTGTGTAGGTGAGCTCCCTCACCCAGGTCTCTGGTGCTTGCTGGCGCTTGTGCTGGCTGGGGAGGGGGGTGAGGGAGCTATGGATGGTGGCTGAAGTTCCCTTACTGGTCCTCACTATCCTCTTCCCTACAAGCCACTCCATTGGTCCTTGCTATCCATCCTTCCACCTTTCTTGAGTTTGCAAGGAGGCCTGCGTGAGTGGAAAATCCCCTCACCTGGCTTTAAAATCCTGGGGCTCAGGCCGAGCCTTGCAGCTGCGACCACATGAAACTGTTGCCCCCGCTCCTGGAGCCCCTTCTGCCTGCTTCTGTGGTCTCTAGACACCCTGGATCTCTCATACTTCTCTGCTGTGTTTGATAATTCATTATACACACCTCACTTTTTAGTAGAAGAGTGTATTTTTCTTTCTTTCTTTCTTTTTTTTCTTTTTTGCTTTTTCTCTCCTAGGCTGCTTTGACATGGTTCCTATGCCACCATCTTAACCAGCAGTCTTGTTTTGCTTTTTGAGGCAGGATCTTGCTCTAGTCCAGGCTGACTTGAAATTTACTATGCAGTCTTAAATACTCATGGCGATCCTTCTACTCTGCCTCCCAAGTGCTGGGATTAAAGGTGTGTGCCACAATGCCTGGCAAAGCTTTTTAAGCATGTATGTGTATGTTTTTGTGTAAGCAGATGCATGTGTGTACACATGGGGATCCTAGGACAACCTTGAGTGTAATCCCAATAAATGCTATCCAGTTTTTTTTTTTTTTTGAAACAGGGTCTCTCATTGGCCTGGAGTTCACCCATTAGGCTAGACTGGCTGGCCAGCGGGCCCCAAGGAGCCTCCTTAACTCTGGGATCAACAGTACTTGCCACCACAGGCCCTTGCTATCATGCCCAACATTTTTAGGTAGCTTCTGGGGACCAAACTCAGATCTTCATGCTTTTGAGGCAAGCACTCTAGACAGATGGTTGTGGAGACATTTATAGTCTCAAATTATAACCACAAGCAAGTGAATCCTGTTACACTTTGTTTTTTTAATGTTTTGTTTGTTTATTTTGTTTTTCAAGGTAGGGTCTCACTCTAGCCCAGGCTGACTTGGAATTCATTACGTAGTCTCAGGGTGGCCTTGAACTCATGGTGATCCCTCCTACCTCTGTGTCTCGAGTGCTGGGATTAAAGGTGTGCACCACTACAGCTGGCTATTTTTAATTTTTATATTTATTTATTTGCAAGCAGGGAGAGAGGGGGGGAGGAAGGGAGAGAGGAAGGGAAGGAGAGTGAGAAGAGAGACAGACAGAATGGTTGTGCCAGGGCCTCCAGCTACTGCAAACAAACTCTAGATGCATGCGCCACCTTGTGCATCTGGCTTTACATGGGTACCTGGAAATTGAACTTGGGTGGTTAGGCTTTGCAGGCAAGTGCCTTAACTGCTGAGCTGTCTCTCCAGCCCAAGAAGATGGAAGAGAAACGGGGTCTGAGCTCTGAATTCTGCCAGCATGAGTGAGGAGGCTCTGAGACAAATTCCGTGGCAGTTAGAAAACAACTGGCTGCCAAGATGGAGAGGAAGAAACAGGTCTTGACCTTCCACAGTCCTAAAGTCCACAAAATAAAAGGGAACTGGACATATCAGAGGGTGAGGAGGTACCTAATGATAGTTAGAGAGAAGGAAGAGGGCTTACTTGAAGACAGGGCTAGACAGAAAATATCACCCTGAAAATTCTGACTTTTTATTTTATTTTATTTTATTTTATTTTATTTTATTTTATTTTATTTTATTTTATTTTTAGTTTTTCCAGGTAGGGTCTCACTCTGGCCCAGGCTGACCTGGAATTAACTATGTAGTCTCAGGGTGGCCTTGAACTCATGGCGATCCTCCTACCTCTGCCTCCCGAGTGCTGGGATTAAAGGTGTGCGCCACCACGCCCGGCTAAATTCTGACTTTTAAAAATATTTCTTCAAGTTTTTTTTTTTTGAGGTGGGGTCTCCCTCTGGCCCAGACTGACCTGGAATTAACTATGTAGTCTCATGGTGATCCTCCTACCTCTGCCTCCCGAGTGCTGGGATTAAAGGCGTGCACCACCATGCCTGGCTTTCTTCAATTTTATTTTTATTTATTTATTTATTAGAGACAGAGAGAAGGACAAAGAGAGAGTGAGAATGGGCACGCCAGGGCCTGTAGCCACTGCAAACCAACTCCAGACGCATATGCTACCATGTGCATCAGGCTTATGTGGGATCCGGAAATTGAACCGGGGTCCTTAGGCTTCACAGGCATGTGCCTTAACCTCTAAGCCATCTCTCCAGCCCTTAAATTTTTATTTATTTATTTTTTTTTTTTTTTGGTTTTTAGAGGTAGGGTCTCTCTCTAGCCCAGGCTGACCTGGAATTCACTATGTAGTCTCAGGGTGGCCTTGAACTCATGGCAATCCTCCTACCTCTGCCTCCCTAGTGCTGGGATTAAAGCGTGTGCCACTATGCCCGGCTCTTAAAAATGTTTTTAATTTCTTTACTTATGTGTGTGTGTGAGAGAGGGAGAGGGAATGGACACACCAGGGCCTCTAGCCACTGCAAACAAACTCCAGACGCATGCGCTGCCTTGTGCATCTGGCTTATATGCATATTGGGGAATCGAACCTGAGTCCTTAGGCTTCTCAGGCAAATGCCTTAACAGTTAATCCATCTGCCCAGCCCTAAAATATTTTTATTTATTTATTTAAGAGGGAGCGAGTGAGCGAGAGAGAGGAGTGAGAAGGAGAGAGGGAGAGAGCATGGGCATGCCAGGGCCTCTAGCCACTGAAAACAAACTCCAGACGCATGTGCCACCATGTGCATCTGGCTTTATGTGGGTAGTGGGGGATCGAACCTGGGTCCTTAGGTTTCTCAGACAAGTGCCTTAACTGTTAAGCCATCTCTCCAGCCCGAAATTCTGACTTTTGTAGAAGAGGGAGGGGTAGATAGTCACAAATCAAGCCCACATGGGAATATCTGAGGCAGAGATGAATAGGAGGTCTTGGGGATCAGAGGTGACCTTCCTGGGTAGACAATATTTTCCTCACCTTTGTAGCCTACTCTTCCCACCAAAAAACTTCCAAATGCCTCGATGATACCTCAGGGGCAGAAGCAGCGCATGGATCAGCTGCACACCTACATCCGGATGTTCTGTGGCAGCCTCTGTAGCTATGGCCTCCTGGTGCTGATCTTCACGTCCCCACTGAACTGGGTGCAATTCCTGGTGACCAGCAACGGCCTTGAGCTCTATGCAGGACTTTGGACCTTATGCCACCACGAGTTGTGCTGGAGCCACACACCCAAGCCACCCTGTGAGTGACATGAGAATCAATGTCATTGGATCCCACAGTTCCAGAGCTTTCTGCTGCACTGGTCATTCATGTGCCTTCCTCCAGGATCTTTTGGTTTTAACTGCTCCAAGTCCAGCATGGATGTCACCCAACTTGTAAATGTGGTCACCCTTTCCATTGATATCCTCAGTGATCCCTCTTCCTTCCTGTCCCAGATTGATTGATTTCTTTTCTTTCTTTCTTTCTTTCTTTCTTTCTTTCTTTCTTTCTTTCTTTCTTTCTTTCTTTTTTTTACAAGGTAGGGTCTCACTCTGGTCCAGGCTGACCTGGAATTAACTATGTATTCTCAGGGTGGCCTTGAACTCTCAGCGATCCTCCTACCTCTGCCTCCCAAGTGCTGGGATTAAAGGCGTGTGCCACCACACCCGGCTTCTTTCTTTCTTTCTTTCTTTCTTTCTTTCTTTCTTTCTTTCTTTCTTTCTTTCTTTCTCTCTCTCTCTCTCTTTCTCTCTCTCTTCCTTCCTTCCTTCCTTCCTTCCTTCCTTCCTCTTTCTTTCTTTCTTTCTTTCTTTCTTTCTTTCTTTCTTTCTTTCTTTCTTCCTTCCTTCCTTCCTTCCTTCCTTCCTTCCTTCCTTCCTTCCTTCCTTCCTTCTTTTTGTTTTCCCTTAGCCCCTTCCTTCCTTCCTTCCTTGCCTTCCTTCCTTCCTTCCTTCCTTCCTCTTTCTTTCTTCCTTCTGTAGTAGTTTGCTCTGTTTGGTTTGGTTGGAAGGCAGGGGCTTCCTTCCTTGGCTGTAGTAGTTTTCCTTCCTTCCTTCCTTCTTCCTGGATCCTCCCCCTCCTTCCTTCCTTCCTTCCTTCCTTCCCCTTTCTTTGTTTTTTCTTTCTTTCTTTCTTTCTTTCTTTCTTTCTTTCTTTCTTTCTTTTGTTTTATTTTGTTTTTTCAAGGTAGAGTTTCACTCTAGCCCAGGCTGACCTGTAGTCTCAGGGTGGCCTAGAACTCATGGCAATCCTCCTACCTCTGCCTCCCAAATGCTGGGATTAAAGGCGAATTGCACCACTATGCCTGGCAGGAATAGGCTTTTTTTTTTTTTTTTTTTTTTGAGGGTAGGATCTGGCCCTCTAGCCCAGTAGTCTCAGGCTGGCCTCGAACTCACAGTGATCCCCTCACCTAGGCCTCCTAAGTGCTAGAATTAAAGGTATATGCCACCACATCCAACCATAGGAAGAATTCTTTTCTTTTTTTTGTTTCCAAAAAAATCTTTATGTTCCTTTATTGGAGCAATATTCCTGACCAGTGTACAGTGATGTCAGGCTGGCCTCGAACTCACAGTGATCCCCTCACCTAGGCCTCCTAAGTGCTAGAATTAAAGGTATATGCCACCACATCCAACCATAGAAGAATTCTTTTCTTTTTGCTACTAAGCTACTAAACAGACCTGTGAGAAATCACATACTATCCATCTAGACAGGTTTTGGTTACACTTTGTCTATTGATGGAATCATTCCATTTATAAAGTTTTATACATCAAAAAGCCTTGAATTGACCAGGCTGTCCATTAATCACCTCAGAAAAAGTGGCATTTAATTTTTAGCTATATTTTACAGCATTAAAAAGCTTATGCATTAGGTAGCTTCCCAAAATACTTTGCAAGACGGCACTGAGCAGACATCTTAATCCCACCAAGATTCACAGTCACATTTTTAGAACTTGTTGCTACATACCTGGGAAGAATTCTTTTGATATTTATAGGGTGCAAGCTTCCGACATGTTTAGTCATAGGTGACCCAACACTGATGGCACATGAGTGTTCCCCCTTTTTTTTTTTTTTTGGTTTTGCGAGGTAGGGTCTCACTCCTGTCCAGGCTGACCTGGAATTAACTATGTAGTCTCAGGGTGGCCTTGAACTCTCAGCAATCCTCCTACCTCTGCCTCCCGAGTGCTGGGATTAAAGGCGTGCACCACCACGCCCGGCCCTATGAATGTTCCTCTTATCTACAGCATTCTTCTTTCTGGACCAAGGCTTACTGAAACATTCTAGCAGCAGACCCTTTTTTTTTTTTTTTTTTTTTTTTTTTTTTTTAGTTTTTTTTGTGACTGTCCAGGCTGATTCTAAGAGTTTTAAAACTTTGAGTGCTGGGATTAAAGGTGTGTAAGCTGCTTAGCAGACCCTTTTGTGACTGAGATTCTAAGAGTTTTAAAACTTTGATCGGTAAGCTGCTTCCCTTAAAAAGCTCATATCAGAGGGCTGGAGAGATGACTTAGCAGTTAAGGCACTTGCCTGCAAAGCCAAAGGATCAAGGTTCAATTTCCCAGTAGCCACATAAGGCCAGATGCACAAGGTGGCATATTAATCTGGAGTTATGTGTGGTGAGCTGGAGCACCCATTCTCTCTCTCTCTCAAATAAATAAAATGTAAAACATAAAAAGATCTTTAAAAACAAAAAGCTGATATCAAAAGCCAGGTGTGATGGACACGCCTTTAATCCTAGCATTTGGGAGGCAGAGGTAGGAGAATCACCATGAGTTCTAGGCCACCCTGAAATTACATATGAATTTCAGGTCAGCCTGAGACCCTATCTTGAAAAATAAAAAATAAAAATAAAAAAAAAAAAAAAAACTGATAACAGTTTTAGTTCATTTTTTTTTGAGGCAAGCCCAACAGACTGACATTTATGTATATACATATATATATATAGTTTTATATAAGACAGAAAGTGGGAGAGGGAGGGAGAGAATTGGTATGGCAGGATCTCTAGCCACTGCAATCAAACTCCAGATCCATGTGCCCCTTTGTGGGCATGTGCGACATTGTGTGCTTGTGTCACCTGAAGAGACCTTAGGCTTGACAGGCCTTAACCACTTAGCTATCTCTCTAGGCCCAGTATTTTTTAATTTTATTTATTTATTTGAGGGAGCGAGAGAGAAAGAGGCAGTGATGAGAGAGAGAGAGAGAGAGAGAGAGAGAGAATGGACACACCAGGGCCTCCAGCCACTGCAAATGAACTCCAGATGCATGTGCCACCTTGTGCATCTGGCTTATGTGGGTCCTGGGGAATCGAACCGAGGTCCTTTGGCTTTGCAGGCAATCGCCTTAACTGCTAAGCCTGTCTTTCCAGCCCTAGGCCCAGTTTTAATTCTGTAAGAAGTAAAGGCTTGGTCTGGGAAGAGAAAGGACATAGCTCAATTGGTAAAGGGCTTGCCTTGCAAGTATGAGGACCTGAGTTAGATCCCTAGAATCCACGTTTAAAAATAAAAAAAGCCTAGGTATGGTGCCACGTTTGCAATCCTAGTGCTGAGGAAGCAGGGACATTTGGATCCTTGGGGCTCACTGCCCAGCCAGTCTATCCTACATGGTGAATTCCATCATGAGAGATCCTGTCTTCATACAGGTGGATGGAGTTAAAAAGCTATCTCACATGCTGGAGAGATGGCTCTGTGGTTAAAAGCACTTGCTTACAAAGCCCAATAGCCTGAGTTCAATTCCCCAGTACTCACATAAAGCCAGATGCACAACAACGCACATGATTTGGGAGTTCATTTGCAATAGCAAGAGGCCCTGGCATGTCCATTTCCTCTCTCTTTCTCTCTCTCTCTCTCTCTCTCTCTCTGCTTGAAAATAAATAAATAAATAAAATGTTTTAAGGGGTTGGAGAGATGGCTAAGTGGTTAAGGCATCTGCCTACGAAACCCAAGGACCCAGGTTCAGTTCTCCAATACCCATGTAAAACCAGATGCACGGGCTGGAGAGATGGCTTAGTGGTTAAACGCTTGTCTGTGAAGCCTAAGGACCCCGGTTCAAGGCTCTATTCTCCAGGACCCATGTAAGCCAGATGCACAAGGGGGCACATGTATCTGGAGTTCATTTGCATGCCCATTCTCTCTCTCTCTACCTGCCTATTTCTGTATCTCTCAAATAAAAAAAAATAAATAAAACCAGATGCACAAGGTGGTGCATGTGTCTGAGTTTGTTTGCAGTGGCTAGAAGCCCTAGTACACCCATTCTATATCTGCTTCTCTGTCTCTCCTCTCTCTCAAATAAATTAAGATATAAATTTTATTTATTCATTTTTTTGTTTGTTTGTTTTGTTTTTGTTTTTGAGGTAGGGTCTCACTACTATCGCCTCGAACCGGGGTCCTTAGGCTCCATAGGGACCATTTGGCTAAGCCATCTCCAGCCCCATATTTGTTTTGTTTTTGTTTTTGAGGTAGGGTCTCACTATAGTTCAGGGGGACCTGGAATTCACTATGTAGTCTCAGGGTGGCCTCGAAATCACAGTGATCCTCCTACCTCTGCCTCCCGAGTGCTGGAAATAAAGGCATGCTCCACCATGCCCGGCATATTTATTCATTTTTTAATTTTTAAACATTTTATTTATTTCTTTATTTCTATTTGTAAAGATAGGGAGAGGGGGAGGGAGAGGGAGAATAGGCATGGCAGGGATTCTACTGCTTTAAACAAACTCTAGATGCATATAACACTCTGCATCTGACAAGATATATATTTTTTAATGTTTAAAAAGATGAGTGGTGCCTGAAGAATGACTCCAGAGATTGTCCTCTGGCCTCCACATACAAGCATACACATTGGCATGTATACCTGTAGTGCCCACATGTGCACACGTGTGTGCATGCACACACACACAAGCTTGTGTTCAATGTTAGGATCTTTGATTTTTTTTCAGGGTTTTTTTTTTTTTTTTTTTTTTTTGGTTTTTCGAGGTAGGGTTTCACTCTAGCCCAGGACATTCAACCACTGAGCCATATCCCCAGCCAGAATTATTTTGTTGTTGTTTTAAAAAATTTATTCATTTATTTATTTTTATTTATTTATTTATTTATTTATTTATTTTGGTTTTTTGAGGTAGGGTCTCACTCTGGCCCAGGCTGACCTGGAATTAACTATGCAATCTCAGGGGGCCTCGAACTCATGACGATCCTCCTACCTCTACCTCCTGAGTGCTGGGATTAAAGGTGTGTGCCATCACGCCCAACTTGTCATTTATTATTTTTAAAAGCTTATTTTTTGTTTGTTCTTTCCTTATTTATTTGAAAGTGACAGACAGAGAGAGAAAGAGGAAAACAGAGAGGGAATGGGTGCGCCAGGGCCTCCAGCCACTGCAAACGAACTCCAGATGAATGCGCCACCTTTTACATCTGGTTTATGTGGGTCCTGGGAATCGAGCCTCAGACTGGAGTCCTTAGGTTTCACAGGCAAGCCCTTAACTGTTAAGCTGTCTCTCCAGGCCCTAAAATTTATTTATTTGAGAGGGTGTGTGTGTGTGAGAGAGAGGGAGAGAGAGAATGAGCAAACCAGGGCCTCTAGCCACTGCAAACAAATTTCAGACGCATGTGGGTACTTATGCATCTAGCTTTACGTGGGTCCTGGGGAATCAAACTTGGATCCTTAGGCTTTGCAGGCAAGTGCCTTAACTGCTAAGCTATCTCTTCAGCTACCCTGAATTAATTTTTTAAAGTTATTTATTTATTTATTTATTTATTTATTTATTTATTTATTTATTTATTTAAGACAGAAAGAGGGAGAGAGAGAATGGGTGCACCAGGGCTTCCAGCCACTGCAAACAAACTCCAGATGCATGCACCACCATGTGCATCTGGCTTACGTGGAACCTGGAGAATCAAACCTGGGTCCTTAGACTTTGCAGGCATGCGCCTTAACCACTAAGCCATCTCTTCAGCCCTATTTTTAAAATTTTTAAAAATATTTTCTTTTTTTATTTATTAGAGAGAGAGAGAGAGGGATTGAGAGAGAGAATGGGTGCACCAGGGCCTCTAGCCATTGCAAATGAACTCCAGGTGCATGTGCAACCATGTGCATCTGGCTTACATGGGACCTGGAGAATTGGACCTGGGTCCTCAGGCTTCACAGTCAGGTGCCCTAACCACTAACCCACCTCTCCAGCCCTGAATTATTTTGTTTTAATGTAACTAACTTGTTAGTAACTCATGTCTGTGGGTAGAATATGGCTTCTCTCAATGGTAAGGAATATTAGTGACCATAAGTGTCAGGTCTGGAGCACAAAGTAAAATTTATGAGGCAAAGCTTAAGACTGAAATAATGTTCTTTTTTTTCATGTAGCTCATACTGGTGTAGAACTTACTCTGCATCTGAGGATGACTTTGAATTTCTGATCCTCCTGCCTCCACCACCTAACTGTAGGATTTCAAGGTTAAGCCACCACTTCTGCTAATACTGGAATAATCTTAACACAGAGTTCTTTTTCCTGGGTTACTTGGAAACAGACTTGGATTCCAAGGCTGAGAAGTATTTAGAATGGGGCTGGAGAGGTGGCTTAGCAGTTAAAGCCACCACTCCCGGCTTTTTTTCATTTTTAAAATATAATTTATTTTATGATTTATTTATTTGAGAGGGAAAGAGGGAGAAAGAGAATGGGTGCACCAGGGGCTCCAGCCACTGCAAACAAACTCCAGATGCATGTGCCATCTTGTGCATCTGGCTAAAGTGGGTCCTGGGGAATTGAACCTGGGTCCTTTGGCTTTGCAGGCCAACACCTTAACTGCCAAGCAATCCCTCCAGCCCTAAAAAATTTTTATTTATTTATTTGAGAGAGAGAGGCAGATAGAGGGGTGGGGAGAGAGAGAGAAAATAAATGCACCAGAATATCCAGCCACTGTAAACAAACTCCTGATGCATGTGCCACTTTGTGCATCTGGTTTCATGTGGGTACTGGGGAATTGAACTCAGGTTGTTAGGGTTTGCAAGATATTGCCTTTAACCACTGAGTCATCTCTCCAGTCCCCTCACTTATTTTATTTTATTTTATTTTATTTTATTTTATTTTATTTTATTTTATTTTATTTTATTTTATTTTATTTATTTATTTTGGTTTTTTGAGGTAGGGTCTCACTCTGGTTCAGGCTGACCTGGAATTCACTATGTAGACTCAGGGTGGCCTCGAACTCTCAGCAATCCTCCTACCTCTGCCTCCCGAGTGCTGGGATTAAAGGAGTGCGCCACCACGCCCGGCTATTTTATTTTATTTTTTAAGACAAATTCTCTTATAACACAGGCTGGCTTTGGACTCACTGTGTACTCTAGACTGGCCTTGAACTCCTGATCTACTGCCTCTACCTCCTGAATGTTGGGGTTAGAGGTGTGTGCCACCATGCCTACCTGCCAGCTTTCTTTAGGCATGTTACTTCCTGGACTAATCAAGCCCTTCCCTTTCCTTGACAGATTATATCCAGTATTCCAGGGCCTGCTTCATCTTCTCCATCCTTACCATACTCAGTGGCCTTGGCTGGGTCTTCAGCTCTTGCTTCCCTAGAACAGGAAACATGATTGCCAACTTGGATCTGAAGGTATCCATGTTCAACTTCATCTCAGGTACAGACAGACCTAGGCTGGAGGGCAATGCCATGGTGAAATAATCATGGTAACCAAGTGTCTCTGTGGGACTTTCATGCTCGTTTTCTCTCTCAACCCCCTTTTCTGTGGAGGTTGGGTCTCGCTCTAGCCCAGGTTGAACTGGAATTTACTATATAGTCTCAAGGTGGCCTCAAACTCACCCTGATCTTCCTACCTCTGCCTCCCAATTGCTGAGATTCAAAGGCGTGCGTCACCACACCCAGCCTAATCCTGAAGTTTTTAAAATAAAAAAAAATATATTTTACTGGGCTGGAGAGACAGCTTAGCGGTTAAGGTGTTTACCTGCAAAGCCAAAGGAGCCTGGTTTGATCCTCCAGGACCCACGTAAGTCAGATGCACAAGGGGGGCACACATCTGGAGTTCATTTGCAGTAGCTGGATGCCCTGGTGAGCCCATTCTCTCTCTCTCTCTCTCCCTCCCTCCCTCCCTCTTTCTCTCTCTCAAATAAATAAATAAAATATATTTTAAAAATATTTTATTTATTTATTTATCAGCCAGGCATAGTGGCACATGCCTTTAATCCCAGCACTTGGGAGGCAGAGGTAGGAGGATCACCGTGAGTTCAAGGCCACCCTGAGACTACATAGTGAATTCCAGGTCAGCCTGGGCTAGAGTGAGACACTACATCAAAAAATAAAAAATAAAAATATTATTTATTTATTTATTTATTTATTTATTTATTTATTTTAGAGAGAGGGAAAGTAAGAGGCAGAGAGAGAGAGAGAGAGAAAGGGAGAATGGCATGCTAGGGCCTCCAGGCAGTGCAAACAAACTCCAGAAGCACGCCCCACTTTGTGCATCTGGCTTACGTGGGTCCTGGGGCATCGAACCTGGGTCCTTTGGCTTTGCAGGCAAATGTCTTTAACCGCTAAGCCATCTCCCCAGCCCGAGTTTTTAATCTTTTGATTCTTGCCATACACGTGGCTCCTGAAGGCAAAAGAAGAGCTGGGGGTGGCCGTCCATGCAGAATGAAGACACTAATGGACTGTGACATCTTTTCTTCTGGTCCAGCCATCTGCTTGTTCTTCAGCCTCTACCTGTTTCTGAAACAGGTTCAGTGGCATACTAGGTATGCCATGGATGTGGATTTCCTATGGCCTTATTATCTTAACTGGTTGAGTGACATCTTATACGTGTTTGCTGGTGAGTCCCCTTACCCCGCTCCACCCTATGCCAGAAGAATGGAAAGGGCCTCACTTCTGGAAAGGGAGGTAGAATCTAGAATAGACAGAAGCACTAACTGTCCCCATTTGGAACATGTACCCATGAAGAGGCAGGAATGGTGGATGTGGAAGTCTAGAACCTAGAATTAGTAGCCTGTGCTTTCACAGAATGAGATATGGACAAGTTGCATAACTTGCTTAAGACTACTTAGAAAACAAGAGAACCAATTTTTTTTAGCGGGGAGAAGTTTTGAGGTAGGGTCTCATTTTAGCTCAGGCTGACCTGGAATTCACTATGTAGTCTAAGAGTGGCCTCGAACTCTCAGCAATCCTCTTACCTCTGCCTCCTGAGTGCTGGTTTAAGAGAACCAGTTTTTAAATCCAAGAGAAGCCAGACGTGATGGTGCATGCCTTTAATCCCAGCCCTCGGGAGGTAGAAGTAGGAGAATTGAAAAAATATGTATCTAACCGACTGGAATACTGTATGTAGTGGGAGCACAGGGGAATAAATTAATCTTGCCAAGGGAGAGAACAGTTCACTGAAAAGGGAGTTTTTGAACTGAATGTTAAAGAATGAGTAAGACTTTTCAAAGCTGAAAGATCATCTGTCTACTAAACCTCACCTCAATTTTTTTTCTTATTCTCTAGGATTTCTCTCTTTTCTCAACTACCTAGTGTCCAGATCTCGGGTCCCTGATAGCGATGTCACTGTTTTGCCAAGGGAAAGGCCAAGGCTTGGGATTGGTCCAGTGACACCAGTACCACGTGTTAGAGCTGAAAAGCCATAGCCTGACCTGGAACCTGTAAACAAGAGAGAGCACAAACTACTCAAAGCAAGATTCAGATAGTCACCAGAAAACACTAAACCTTGCTCTCTTAAAAATGGGGGGAGGCATTTAGTTGGGAATGATTGTGAGAGTTCTGGGAAACCTTCTTAGTATCATGTCCACATTACCAAAGGAGATAGTATTAAAGCGAATGCAATGTTATTTTGTTTTTGCATGGTGTCAAAAATTCGTATGAGGCCTGGAGAGATGGCTTAGCAGTTAAGGCTCTTGCCTGTGAAGCCTAAGGACCCAGGTTCTATTCCCCAGAACCTACACAAGTCAGATGCACAAGATGGGACATGCATCTGGAGTTTGTTTGCAGTGGCTAGATGCCCTGGTGCGCCCATTCTCTCTCTCATTCTAATAAATTTAAAAAAGTTGTATGATAGCGACTTGGGGAGATGGTTTAACAGTTAAGGTATTTTCCTGTAAAGCCTAATGACAGGAGTTTGATTCCCCAGTACCCACATAAAGCCAGATGCATAAAGTGGTGCATGTGTCTCAGGCTCCTTTGCAGAGGCTACAGGCCCTGGTGTGCCCATTCTCTGTCTTTCTGCCAGGTGTGGTGGCACACACCTTTAATCTCAGCACCTGGGAGACAGAGGTAGGAGGATCGCCATGAGTTCGAAGCCACCCTGAGGCTACATAGTGAATTCCAGGTCTGCCTGGGCTAGAGTGAGACCTACCTCAGGAAAAAAAAAAAAAAAAAAAAAAAAAAAAAGAAAGAAATTAATAAAAATTTAAGGGGCTGGGAGATGTTTCAGTGGGTAAGAATGCTGCTACATAAGCATGAGGACCTGAATTCAATTCTGACCACCCACATACAAAAGCTGTAAGCCAGGCCTGGAAAGATGGCACAGGGGTTAAGTGCTTGCCTGTGAAGCCTAAGGACCCCGGTTCAAGGCTCAATTCCCCAGGGCCCACGTAAGCCAGATGCACAAGGTGGCACATGCATCTTGAGTTAATTGGCAGTGGCTGGAGGCCCTGGTGCACCCATTCTCTCTATATATATCTGCCTCTTTCTCTCTCACTCACTCTCAAATAAATAAATAAATAAATGTATAAATAAAAAAAAAAAAACAAAAAAACCCTGTAATCCCAGCATTGAGGGTGATGGAGACTGTGCTCCCTGGTCAGACAGTATAACTTTAACAAAATAATGGAGATGAACTCCAGACACATGTGCCACCATGTACATCTGGCTTATGTGGGTCCTGGGGAGTCAAGCCTAGGTCCTTTGGCTTTGTAGGCAAGCACCTTAACAGCTAAGCCATCTCTCCAGCGCTGAAATTTTCTTTATTGTATGCGGCTTTGTGCATACTCAGGATAGAAGGCACTTTGATATACCTATTATTGATTTCATGGGGAATCAAACCTGGGTCCTTAGGCTTCACAGGCAAGTGCCTTAACCATTAAGCCATCTATATCTCCAGCCTGTATACAAAACTTTATAAGCCTTTCTTTTCCAGTGAAGAGAGCATGGACTCCATCAGATACTTCGGCATGCCTGTAGTACCTTTGGATCTCTTAAGCATCAATTATGTTCTATTGAGCCAAGCGAGACTGAAGGGCTGCCTTCAGCCTAAGTACACATGTTTCCATAGGAAGAAATTGAGCTTCTTTCTTTGTCTCATATGTCCTATAAGATGAAGTAAGCAGGGAGGTGTTGATATTTTCAGGCAGTCCCATAGGATTGGTGGGGATTGAACCATGGCCTTGTTTGTGCTACTGCTCAGCTATCCTCCCAACCCCTCACAAAGGTCTGATGATAGCTAATGATCTCTTTCAGAGCCACACTGCTTGCTGAAGAGTCCTTTCTCCCTCCCTGCTTCTCTTTCTTTCCTTCTTTCTTTCTTTCTTTTTCTTTCTTTCTTTCTTTCTTTCTTTCTTTCTTTCTTTCTTTCTTTCTTTTCTTTCTTTCCTCTCCTCCCTTCCTCTCTTTCTTCCTTTCTTTCTTTCTTTCCAGCTAGGGTCTTGTCTCTTCCCTCTTTCTTTCTGACCTCTCTCTCTCTCTCTGGCCTCAAACTTTCTTCTTCCTTCCTGGAGATCCTCTTTCTACTTTCTTTCTTTCTTTCTTTCTTTCCCTGCCTTTCTTTCTTTCAGCTTTCCATTGAAGGTGTTTGCAGGCACCCACCCAGATGGCCTCAAACTCTGAAGATTTCTTTTTTAAAGGATTTTACAAAATAGCTTAATTATTTGCCAGAGAGAGAATTCCTTGCTGAAGATTTCTTTTTTTAAAGGATTTTGGAGAATGGGCCCACCAGGGCTTCTAGCCATTGCAAACAAAGTCCAGATGCGCCGGGCATAGTGGCACATGCCTTTAATCCCAGCACTTGGGAGGCAGAGGTAGGAGGATTGCCATGAGTTCGAGGCCACACTGAGACTACATAGTGAGTTCCAGGTCAGCCTGAGCTAGAGTGAGACCCTACCTCCCCAAACCAAAAACAAACAAACAAACAAAGTCCAGATGCGTGCGCTACCTTGTGCATCTGGAATCAAACGAGTAAGACTGCGAATCAAACCTGGGTCCTTTGGCTTTGCAGGCTAGTGCCTTAATTGCTAAGCCATCTCTCCAGCCCCCTTGCGTTCTGTCTTTTGTACCTTTACCAGTGGCCGTGACTACCCTGTTAGTTGAGATTCATTCTTCTCTTCTCCATGCCTAGCAGTGGAATGGATCAGGCACCCAGCTTCACCTCTGGCTGCTCTCATAGATAAGCTCCTGCTGTCCTTTGTTCAATTTATTAAGAGCAACTGGAGCCTGGAGCATGCCTGCAAAGCCTAAGGACTCCAGTTCAATTCTCCAGGTCCCACGTAAGCCAGATGCACATGGTGGCACATGCATTTGGAGTTCATTTGCAGTGGCTAGAGGCCCTGGCATGCCCATTCTCACTCTCTCTCTCTCTCTCTCTCTCTCTCTTTCTGTCTCAAATAAATAAATAAATAAATAAATAAATAAATAAATAAATAAAAATATAACTTAAAAAACATTATTTGGGGGAAAAAAAGAAGTAACTGCTGGGTGTGGGGACACACTTGGGAGGCTGATGTAGGAGGATCGTTGTGAGTTCGAAACCAGCCTGAGACTAATTCCAGGTTAGTCTAGACTAGAATAACACCCTACCTTGAAACCTCCTCACCAAAAATTTAGTAGGGCTGGAGAGATGACTCAGTGATTAAGGCACTTGCCTACAAAACCTAACGACCTGCATTTGATTTCCTAGTGCTCACATAAAAGTCAGATGCACAAAGTGATGCATGTATCAGGAGTCTGCAGTGGCTGGAGGCCCTGGCGCATCATTCTCTCTGTCTGTCTCTCTTCTCTCTCTCTGCTTGCTCATAAATAAGTAAAATTATTTCTTTAAAAAAGAAAATAAGGCCAGGTATGGTGGCACATGCCTTTAATCCCAGCTTGGGAGGCAGAGGTAGTAGGATGGCTGTGAGTTCAAGACCAGCCTGAAAGTACATATAGTGAATTGCCAATCAGCCTGGGCTAGAGTGAGACCCTACCTTGAAAAACCAAAAAGAAAAAAAAAGAGAAAAAGAAAAGAAAAGAAAAAAGAATGAATGAAAGAAAGAAAATAAGGGCTGAAAAGATGGCTTAGCAGTTAAGGCACTTTCCTGCAAAGTCAAAGGACCCACGTTTGATTCCCCAGGACCCACGTAAGCCAGATGCACAAGATGACACATGTGTCTGGAGTTCTGTTTGCAGTGGTTGGAGGTTCTGACACACCCATTCTCTCTCTCTCTTTCTGCCTCTTTATCTCTCTCTCAAACAAAAAATTTTTAAAAATTAATGACTTTACTTGATGCAATTACATAGTTCTTATAATCCCAGTCCCTCCTCAGCAATTCTCAAACATGCTTGGAGGGTTTCTTCCTGTAGGTAGAAGCTTACACTGTGCACAGCTGCACACAGAAACACAAACACACAAATATGTATCTTATTTTGTCCCTGCCTTAGGAAAACGTTCCCCCATGTTGCCCCTTCTTTCTGGGAAGGGGTTTTCCATACGACAGAATTACTGGTGCTTCCTAACTTCAAGTGCTCTCTTTTCCTCCTGTTCCTGGGCAGGCATCTTGTGGTAGGTAGACACATGTCATCTGACTCCTCCCATTAATGCTCACATACAAATAGCCACTTTGCAGGGTTACTACTTAAGCACTCAATGGGCTCAAAAATCCTTACTCAGGGCTGGAGAGATGGCTTAGCGGTTAAGGCACTTGCCTGCGAAGCCTAAGGACTCAGGTTTGATTCCCAAGTTACCCACGTAAGCCAGATGCACAAAGTGATACATGTGTCTGGAATTAGTTTACAGTGGCCAGAGACCCTGGAGTGCCCATTCTCTCTCTCTCTCTTTCCCTCTCAAATGAATAAATAATTAAGGGGCTGGAGAAATGGCTTAGTGGTTCAGGCGCATACCTGGGAAGCCTAAGGACCCCGGTTCGATTCTCCAGTTCCCATGTAAGCCAGATGCACAAGGGGCTCATGCGTCTGGAGTTTGTTTGCAGTGGCTGGAGGCCCTGTCATGCCTATTCTCACTCATTCTCTCTCTTTCTCTCTCTCTCTCCCTCTTTCTTTCTTTAATAAATAAATAAATAAAACTTAAAAATAATTAAAAATCCTTATTTACCATTTAGTTTGAACACTTTAATGATTCAATTACACTGACAAGACCCTGAGCACTGATGACTCCTCAGAGAATTTAGGTTACAGACAGGGTGAAAAAAAGGAAGCAAGTTGGAGTGAGAATGGAATCGAGATACTAAGAAAGTGGTGACATGAGCTAGAAGAGGAGAGTCAGCAGAGAATTATCTGCAAGCAGAAATAAGTTTTCTATTGTTCCTCTAGAAACTGGATGTGTTCTCGTTCTTCTCTTGTACAGAATTCTTTTTTTTTTTTTTTTTTTTTTTGAGGTAGGGTCTCACTCTGGCTCAGGCTGACCTGGAATTCACTATGTAGTCTCAGGGTGGCCTCAAACTCTCAGTAATCCTCCTACCTTTGCCTCCTGAGTGCTGGGATTAAAGGCGTGCGCCACCACACCCAGCTTCTTGTACAGAATTCTTAAGAAAAAAAAAAAGTTCTGACCACTTGAAACTTCCAGCTGTGGGTGAGTTTTTCCCTCAGCTGTGCCTGGGCTGGCTTGGCCCAGACCCAGTAGGGCTGAGCTAAGGGGAGAGCCCCCCAGCCCTCACTCTTCACATATTTTCTTCACCCCCTCCAGTTCCCCACATGGCAGGAGCTCCTTGAACTTTCTTTTCTCTCTATGGTGTTCCCAGGCCTTCCACGTAGGATCTCTAGCCATGTGGGTACCTTTCGTTGTCTCTGTACTTCCCTCAATAAACTATATATATATATATTGTTTTTCGAGGTAGGGTCTCACTCTGGCCCAGGCTGACCTGGAATTCACTATGTAGTCTCAGGGTGGTCTCAAACTCATGGTGATCCTCCTACCTCTGCCTCCCGAGTGCTGAAATTAAAGGCGTGTGCCACCATGCCTGGCTATACAATCATTTTTAATTTAAAAAATAAAGCCCTTGGTTGAGTGTGGGGGCGCATGCCTTTAATCCAAGCTCTCGGGAGGCAGAGGTAGGACGAGTGCCATGAGGCCATCCTGAGACTACAAACAAAACAGGAAAAAGCCCAACGGAGGCTGAAGAGATGGTTTAGCAGTTAAGCGTGCTTGCTTACAAAGCCTGGTGACCTGAGTTCAAGTCCCCAGTACCCACATAAAGCCAGATGTGCAAAGTGGTGCCTGCATGTAGAAGTTTGTTTGCAGTGGCAAGAGACCATGGTGTGCCCATACTTACTTTTTGTCTGTCTCTGTCACTCTCTCATAAATAAGTCATAAAAAAATGCTTAGGGCTGGTGAGATGGCTCAGCTGTTAAGGCACTTGCCTGCAAAGCCTAATGACCTGGGTTCAAGTCCCTAGTACCCATGTAAAGTCAGGTGCATCTGGAGCACATTTGCAGTAGCTAGAGGCCCTGGCATGCCCATTCTCTCTCTCCTTGCAAATAAATAAATTAAATTTTTTTTTTTTTAAAAAGCTTAACCAGGTTTCCAGTCAGGTTGCACAATAAATGACCCTTTGATACACTCCCTCTGTTCTGAATCCATTTCGCAATAGATGAAAGGGAAGAGGAGGAGACAGAGACTAGTCAAAATAAGAGAAACATTTTTACACACCAGAAACAGCAATTACCCCTCCCCCAAACCATGATTTGAGCAAAGCCCTAGAAATAACAGGCTCTAAAGTCCAAAATTGAGTGGAAGTATATAGGACTGCTGCTCCTGGGGGGTGAAGGGGATCCCAAAGGCTTTCAAGACAGACTAGAGCCAGGTCCACAGCTTCAGCACAGACAGGAGCTCTAAGAAAAGAGGTTGCAGGACTGGAGAGATGGCTTAGCAGTTAAAGCCTGCAAAGCCAAAGGACCTCGGTTCAATTCCCCAGGACCCACGTAAGCCAGATGCACAAGGGGGTGCATGCGTCTGGAGTTCGTTTGCAGTGGCTGGAAGCCCTGGTGCACCCATTCTCTCTCTCTCTCCCTCTTTCCCTCTCTCAAATAAATAAATAAAACTAAAATATTTAAAAAGCCAGGCGTGGTGGCGTACACCTTTAATCCCAGCACTCTGGAGGCAGAGGTAGGAAGATCACTGTGAGTTCAAGGTCACCCTGAGACTACATAGTGAATTCCAGGTCAGCCTGGACTAGAATGAAACCCTACCTTGAAAAAAAAAATAATAAAAATAAAAATAAATAAAATATATAATAATATATAACAATATAAATAATATATATATAAATGTAAATAAAATAAATAAATAAATAAATATATTTATTTAAAAAAAAGAAGAAAAGAAAAGAAAAGATGTTGCAGTGAGCAGGGCGTGGTGGCGTACTCCTTTAATCCCAGCACTCAGGAGGCAGAGGTAGGAGGATTGCTGTGAGTTCAAGGCCAGCCTGAGACTACACAGTGAATTCCAGGTCAGCCTGGGTTAGAGTGAGACCCTACCTCGCAAAACCAAAAAAGAAAAGAAAAGAAGTTGAATAAGCAGATGTCACCAAGGACAGAAATACAATTTTGCTAAACCCAGAAACCCACTGCTGGGCTGGAGAGATGGCTTGTCAGTTAAGGTGCTTGCCTGCAAAGCCTAAGGTCCCAGGTTCAATTCTCCAGTACCCACATAAAGTCAGAAGCACAAGGTGTTGTATGCGTCTGGAGTTTGTTTTCAGTGAACTCGTGGCGATTCTCTTACCTCTGCCTCTCAGGTGCTGGGATTAAAGGCAATTGGCATGCTAATATTTTTATTTATTTATTTGCAAGAGAGAAAGGGACAGAGAGAGAGAGTCAGGGCCTCCAGCCAGCGCAAACAAACTCCAGATGCATGTGCCACTGTGCATCTGGTTTTATGTGGGTACTGGAGAGTTGAACCCAGGTTGCTGAGCTTTGCAGGCATGTGCCTTAAACACTGAGCCATCTCTCTAGCCCTCTTTTTCAGATTTTTATTTATGTATTTTTATTTATATATTTGTTTATTAGAGACAGAGAGGTAAAGAGAGAGAGGCAGAATGGGCACGCCAGGGCCTCTGCAAATGAACTCGAGATGCATGCGCCACCTTGTGCACCTGGCTTATATGGGACCTTGAGAATCAAACCGGGTCCTTAGGCATCACAGGCATGTACCTTAACTGCTAAGCCATCTCTGCAGCCCCCCTCTTTCTTATCTTCTATCTGGTTGTTATATCTGTCATTGAGAATGGGTTATTGAAGTCTCCAAGTACTATTGTAGAATAATTATTGTACAATAGTGTCTCCTTCCAGTTATGTCAGGTTTTTTTAGTTTTTAGTTTAGGGTTTTTTTTTTTTTTTTTTTTTTTTTTTTGAGTTAAGGTCTCGCTCTAGCTCAGGCTGACCTGGAACTCTCTCTGTGATCCAAGGGTGGCCTCAAACTCACAGTGATACTCCTACTTCAGTCTCCTGAATTCTGGGATTAGAGGTGTGCACCACCACGCTTGGTGCTCTTTCTTTTTTAAATTTATTTTTATTTATTTATTTAAGGGGGGCAGATAAAGAATGGGCACACCAGGGCCTCAAGCCACTGTAAGTGCATGTGCCACCTTGGACATCTGGCTTATGTGGGTCCTGGGGAGTTGAACCTGGGTCCTTTGGCTTTGCAGGCAAGTGCCTTAACTGCCAAGCCATCTCTCCAGCCTGTTTTTTTTAAAGACTTTATTTTTATTTATTTAATAGAGACAGAGAGAGAGGGAAAGAGACAGAGGGAGAGAGAAAGAATGGGCGTGCCAGGACCTCCAGCCACTGCAAACGAACTCCAGAAATGTGCACTCCCTTGTGCATCTGGCTTACGTGGAACCTGGAGAATCGAATCGGGGTTCTTAGGCTTTACAGGCATGTGCCTTAACTGCTAAGCCATTTCTCCAGCCCGCCTTTTTAAAAAAATTATTTATTTTTAAAGAGAGAAAGAGAGAGAGAATGAATAAATGAATGGGTATGCCAGGGCCCCCAGCCACTACAAATGAACCCCAAACACATGTGCCATCTTGTACATCCAGGTACTGAGGAATCAAACCGAGGTCTTTAGGCTTTGCAGGCAACTGCCTTAACCACCGAGCGATCTTTCCATTCCCAGTTTTCTTTTTTTACTGACATTTTTAATACATGTAAACAATGTATCTGGAACATAATTTAAGAATTTAATGCATTTTAAAGCATAGTTCATTTATATTCTGGAGCACACAGTATATAAATGTGATTTTTTTTTTTTTTTTTTTGGCTTTTCGAGATAGGGTCTCACTCTAGTCCAGACTGACCTGGAATTCACTATGTTGTCTCAGGGTGGTCTTGAACTCATGGTGATCCTCCTACCTCTGCCTCCCAAGTGCTGGAATTAAAGGCGTACGCCACCACACCAGACTTAAATGTGATTTTTGAGACAGCAGCAGCTGAAAGCTGTGAGGAGTTTTAGGTTATTGAAGATAAACTAATAAAAAAATCATTTTAGAGTATTATAACTTTAAAATGTCTAATGCAATCCCCACAATAACCATAAATAAAATATCTTTGGGTGTGGTGGCACACATCTTTAATCCCAGCACTGGCGGTGGGTAGAGGTAGAAGGATCACCATGAGTTCAAGGCCACCCTGAGACTACATAGTGAATTCCAAGTCAGCCTGGACTAGAGCAAGGCCCTACCTTGAAAAACAAACAAACAAACAACAACAACTATATATATATATATATATATTTGAAATAGATACAAAAAATTGAGAAAGGGGGTTGGAGAGATGGCTTAGCTGTCAAAGTGCTTGCCTGCAAGGCCAAAGGATTCAGGTTCGATTCCCAGGACCCACATTAGCCAGATGCACAAGGTGGCATATTTGTCTGGAGTTCATTTGTTGTGACTGAGAGGCCCTAGCACACCCATTCATTTACTCTCTCTCTCTCGTCCTCTTTCTCTCTGCTCTCTCTCTCTCTCTCTCAAAATAAATAAAAGTAAAATATTTTTAAAAATTGAGAAAGGAGCCAGGTATGGTGACACACACCTTTAATCCCAGCATTTGGGAAGCAGAGGTAGGAGGATTGCTGTGAATTCGAGGCCACCGTGAGACTACATCATGAATTCCAGGTCAGCCTGGCTAGAATGAGAACCTACCTTGAAAAACAAAAAAAAAAAAACTGCAAAAGGAATGCAGGTACTTTATTTGTTTTGGTGTTTTTCAAGGTAGGGTCTCACTGTTCAAGAGCAGGTTGGTCTTGGACTGGTCATCCTCTTGCCTCAGCCTCCTGAGTGCTGGCATTATAGGTGTGCACTACCACAACTGGCCCAGATTTGCTTTTAGAGGCATCAGTCTTTGTAAACTAGTAGAAAGTAAACCGAAGGAGAGCAGGGCTGATTGCAGAAAGACTGAGTAAAAAAAGGGGGATGCCTAGAGAGATGGCTTAGCGGTTAAGGTGTTTGACTGCAAAACCTAAGGACCCAGGTTCAGTTCCCCAGGACGCAAGTAAGCCAGATGCACAAGGTGGTGAATGTTTCTGGAGTTTGTTTGCAGTACCCACTGCTGGGCTGGAGAGATGGCTTGTCAGTTAAGGTGCTTGCCTGCAAAGCCTAAGGTCCCAGGTTCAATTCTCCAGTACCCACATAAAGTCAGAAGCACAAGGTGTTGTATGCGTCTGGAGTTTGTTTTCAGTGAACTCGTGGCGATTCTCTTACCTCTGCCTCTCAGGTGCTGGGATTAAAGGCAATTGGCATGCTAATATTTTTATTTATTTATTTGCAAGAGAGAAAGGGACAGAGAGAGAGAGTCAGGGCCTCCAGCCAGCGCAAACAAACTCCAGATGCATGTGCCACTGTGCATCTGGTTTTATGTGGGTACTGGAGAGTTGAACCCAGGTTGCTGAGCTTTGCAGGCATGTGCCTTAAACACTGAGCCATCTCTCTAGCCCTCTTTTTTCAGATTTTTATTTATGTATTTTTATTTATATATTTGTTTATTAGAGACAGAGAGAGGTAAAGAGAGAGAGGCAGAATGGGCACGCCAGGGCCTCTGCAAATGAACTCGAGATGCATGCGCCACCTTGTGCACCTGGCTTATGTGGGACCTTGAGAATCAAACCGGGTCCTTAGGCATCACAGGCATGTACCTTAACTGCTAAGCCATCTCTGCAGCCCCCCTCTTTCTTATCTTCTATCTGGTTGTTATATCTGTCATTGAGAATGGGTTATTGAAGTCTCCAAGTACTATTGTAGAATAATTATTGTACAATAGTGTCTCCTTCCAGTTATGTCAGGTTTTTTAGTTTTTAGTTTAGGGTTTTTTTTTTTTTTTTTTTTTTTTTTTTTTTGAGTTAAGGTCTCGCTCTAGCTCAGGCTGACCTGGAACTCTCTCTGTGATCCAAGGGTGGCCTCAAACTCACAGTGATACTCCTACTTCAGTCTCCTGAATTCTGGGATTAGAGGTGTGCACCACCACGCTTGGTGCTCTTTCTTTTTTAAATTTATTTTTATTTATTTATTTAAGGGGGGCAGATAAAGAATGGGCACACCAGGGCCTCAAGCCACTGTAAGTGCATGTGCCACCTTGGACATCTGGCTTATGTGGGTCCTGGGGAGTTGAACCTGGGTCCTTTGGCTTTGCAGGCAAGTGCCTTAACTGCCAAGCCATCTCTCCAGCCTGTTTTTTTTAAAGACTTTATTTTTATTTATTTAATAGAGACAGAGAGAGAGGGAAAGAGACAGAGGGAGAGAGAAAGAATGGGCGTGCCAGGACCTCCAGCCACTGCAAACGAACTCCAGAAATGTGCACTCCCTTGTGCATCTGGCTTACGTGGAACCTGGAGAATCGAATCGGGGTTCTTAGGCTTTACAGGCATGTGCCTTAACTGCTAAGCCATTTCTCCAGCCCGCCTTTTTTAAAAAATTATTTATTTTTAAAGAGAGAAAGAGAGAGAGAATGAATAAATGAATGGGTATGCCAGGGCCCCCAGCCACTACAAATGAACCCCAAACACATGTGCCATCTTGTACATCCAGGTACTGAGGAATCAAACCGAGGTCTTTAGGCTTTGCAGGCAACTGCCTTAACCACCGAGCGATCTTTCCATTCCCAGTTTTCTTTTTTTACTGACATTTTTAATACATGTAAACAATGTATCTGGAACATAATTTAAGAATTTAATGCATTTTAAAGCATAGTTCATTTATATTCTGGAGCACACAGTATATAAATGTGATTTTTTTTTTTTTTTTTTTTTTTGGCTTTTCGAGATAGGGTCTCACTCTAGTCCGACTGACCTGGAATTCACTATGTTGTCTCAGGGTGGTCTTGAACTCATGGTGATCCTCCTACCTCTGCCTCCCAAGTGCTGGAATTAAAGGCGTACGCCACCACACCAGACTTAAATGTGATTTTTGAGACAGCAGCAGCTGAAAGCTGTGAGGAGTTTTAGGTTATTGAAGATAAACTAATAAAAAAATCATTTTAGAGTATTATAACTTTAAAATGTCTAATGCAATCCCCACAATAACCATAAATAAAATATCTTTGGGTGTGGTGGCACACATCTTTAATCCCAGCACTGGCGGTGGGTAGAGGTAGAAGGATCACCATGAGTTCAAGGCCACCCTGAGACTACATAGTGAATTCCAAGTCAGCCTGGACTAGAGCAAGGCCCTACCTTGAAAAACAAACAAACAAACAACAACAACTATATATATATATATATATATTTGAAATAGATACAAAAAATTGAGAAAGGGGGTTGGAGAGATGGCTTAGCTGTCAAAGTGCTTGCCTGCAAGGCCAAAGGATTCAGGTTCGATTCCCCAGGACCCACATTAGCCAGATGCACAAGGTGGCATATTTGTCTGGAGTTCATTTGTTGTGACTGAGAGGCCCTAGCACACCCATTCATTTACTCTCTCTCTCTCTCGTCCTCTTTCTCTCTCTTGCTCTCTCTCTCTCTCTCTCAAAATAAATAAAAGTAAAATATTTTTAAAAATTGAGAAAGGAGCCAGGTATGGTGACACACACCTTTAATCCCAGCATTTGGGAAGCAGAGGTAGGAGGATTGCTGTGAATTCGAGGCCACCGTGAGACTACATCATGAATTCCAGGTCAGCCCGGGCTAGAATGAGAACCTACCTTGAAAAACAAAAAGAAAAAAAAAAAACTGCAAAAGGAATGCAGGTACTTTATTTGTTTTGGTGTTTTTCAAGGTAGGGTCTCACTGTTCAAGAGCAGGTTGGTCTTGGACTGGTCATCCTCTTGCCTCAGCCTCCTGAGTGCTGGCATTATAGGTGTGCACTACCACAACTGGCCCAGATTTGCTTTTTAGAGGCATCAGTCTTTGTAAACTAGTAGAAAGTAAACCGAAGGAGAGCAGGGCTGATTGCAGAAAGACTGAGTAAAAAAAAGGGGGATGCCTAGAGAGATGGCTTAGCGGTTAAGGTGTTTGACTGCAAAACCTAAGGACCCAGGTTCAGTTCCCCAGGACGCAAGTAAGCCAGATGCACAAGGTGGTGAATGTTTCTGGAGTTTGTTTGCAGTGGCTGGAGACCCTAGTGTGCCCATTCTCTCTCTCTCTCCCTCTGTCTCTCTCAAATAAATGAATAAAAATAAAATATGTTAAAAAAAAAAAAAAAAAAAAAAAACCAGGCGTGATGACGCACACTTTTAATCCCAGCACTCCGGAGGCAGAGGTAGGAGGATCGCCATGAGTTTGAGGCCACCCTGAGACTACATAGTCAATTCCAGGTCAGCCTGAGACAGAGCAACACCCTACCTCAAAACACACCCCCCCAAAAAAAAAAGAAAAAGAAAAGAAAAGAAAGAAAAGGCTTGTGTGGTGGCACACGCCTGTAATCCTAGCACTCAGGAGGCAGAGGTAGGAGGATCGCTGTGAGTTCAAGGCCAACCTGAGACTACGTAGTGAATTCCAGGTCAACCTGAGCTACAGCGAGACCCTACCTCAAAAAACAGGAAAAAAACCAACCAAACAAACAAACAAAAACACTGTTACAGAAATGCTGAGCTGAGATGACAAAGAATTCTCTAAGAACGTAAAAACCAGCAACACAAGATGGCTTAGGGAAAACTTTAGAGAGGTGGAATTGGCCGGGTGAATTGTGATGGAGTGGTGGGAGATACGAAAAAGACGCAGCAGGGAAGGACAGGATGGAGAGAAAGATGATTACCCTCCTTTGAAGACTTCTGGGGTGTGATGTGTCCCCGAGAAATCCCAGTCCAGCCGGCAGTTTCCTACGGCCATTCAAAACTCCACAGAGGCCTGGGTGGGAGACAGGGGATTTGACCAGATCTGGCAAATGATCCAAACATTGCACCCGCCGTGAGCATTCGGATTCCTGTTGGTTCTGTCCGCTGGGCTTGGGGGAGGGGTGGGCGAGGGCAGGAAGGAAGAAGGGCTGACCCGATGAGGTTCTATGGCAGTTGAGAAAGAGGAATGAGCCAGAAGCCAAGATGACTGAGAAGAAAGAAAATGCCACGACCCTCCACACGTCTCTCTGTAGGGGCATCCTGAGTGTACTCACATACAAGGTGAGCAAGACTTTTGTGGGCTGGGTAGTCCGGACCCTTTTTGAGAAAGGAGCTTATATTTGACACAGGGAAAACACCAACATGGAAGAGACATAGGTCCCTCCCTTGGAGTTAAAAAAAAAAAAAAATTAATCTGAGGTGCCTGGAGAGATGGCTCCGTGTTTAAAGGCACTTATTTGCAAAACCTGGCAGCCTGACTTCAATTCCCCAGTACCCTCATAAAGCCAGAAGCACAAGGTGGCACATGCATCTGGAGTTCATTGGCAGCAAGAAGCCCTGGCACGCCCATGCTCTCTCTTCTGACTCCCTCTCACACACAAGTAGATAAAAAATACATAGATGTAGTCTCAGAGGAGAAAAAAGGCTGAAGTGGGGAGGGAGAAGGGATTCCCTCCTACCTGGGACCTCTTGCGGTGAGTGAGGAGGGTGATGTATTTCGTGTCTCTGTCCTGTGCCCCCCACAGCCAATTCATCTCTATCGCCTGCACTTCTTCTATAGCATGATGGCCTTCCGACAGCAGCTTCTAGTGAAGACTCAGAGCTACATCCGCCTGTTGTGTGCCAGCCTCCTGGGCTTCATATTCACTCTGCTGCTCTGCTTGTCCCCTTTTCACTGGGTGCAGTTCAAGGACTTAAAAGAAAGACGTGTGCTCTTGGCGGGGCTCTGGGCCGTGTGTCACGATCACCTTTGCTGGAGCCACGTACCAAAGGCACCCTGTGAGTGCTTTCCAAATCCTAGAAGACCCGCTCAGAAAGATATGCTCAGCTCCTTTTTCTTTTTTAGTTTTATTTATTTATTTGCAAGTGGGAGGGGGGTGTGCGCCAGGGCCTCCAGCCACTGCAAATGAATTCCAGATGCATGTGCCCTTTGTGCATCTGGCTTACATGGGTCCTGGAGAATTGAACCTGCCTCAGCCTCTTAATGCTGGGATTCCAAGAGTATGCCATCACATCCCTACTCATTCTTGATTTGCAAACATGTAAAGGGTAGCTCCTCTTTGGTGTGGATGGGGTGGTGCACAAAGTAAACTTTCGCAAGTTTTTCTTTTTTGTTTTTATGAGATAAGGTCAGCACATTTTCTTTTTAAAAATATTTGATTTTGTTACTTATTGGAAAGAGAAAGAAAAAGGCAGAGAGAGAAGGGGAGGTGGGAACACCAGGGCCTTTAGTCACTGCAAAAGAACTCCAGACACATGCACCACCTTGTGCATCTGGCTTATGTGTGTTCTGGGGAATCAAACCTGGGTCCTTAGGTTTCACAGGTAACTACCTTAACTGCTAAGCCATCTCTCCAACCTCAGCACATGCTCTTTTCTTTTCTTTTTCTTTCTTTCTTTCTTTCTTTTTGTTTTTTTTTTGGTTTTTTGAGGTAGGGTCTCACTCTAGCCTCAGCACATTTTCTTAATTAGACTCTTTCAATAACTTGAAAATTACAGTCCCTTAATTATTGGGATCTGGTGCCTAGGAAGCTTGAGCTTTTTCTAACTTTGCATTTACCCTTAACAGCTTCCCTCAGAAAAAGAATTATTAGGGCTGGAGAGATGGCTTAGCGGTTAAGGCGCCTGCCTGCTAAGCGTAGGAATGCCCATTCTATTCTCCAGGTCTCACGTTGAGCCAGAGGTAAAGTGATACAAGGGTGCAATGCCACACTTGCCCACAAAGGAGTGCATACATCTGGAATACTTTCACAGTGGCTGAGAGGGTGCTGGCGTGCCCATTCTCTATCTGTTTCTCTCACTCTCTCCAAAAGAAAAAAGAAAAAAAGAAAAGAAAGATTAGTAATCTACACCATAATAAGAAAGTTATCTTGCTGTGCGTGGTGTGCACACCTTTAATCTCAGCACTCAGGAGTCTGAGGTAGGAGGATCGCTGTCAGTCCAAGGTCAGTCTGAGACTACAGAATGAGGTTCAGGTCAGCCTGGGCTAGAGTTGAGACCCTATCTTGAAAAACCAAACCAAACAAGAAAGAAAGAAAGTTGTCTCATCCTGTGTTACTTGTATAGATTACAACTTAGTTTCATGTTTTCTTGCTCTGTGGAATAAATTATTTCTTACTTTGTTGAAGGTATCACAACTGTCAGGACTGGAGAGATGGCTTAGTGGCTCAGGTGCTTGCCTGTGAAACCTAAGGACTCAGGTTCGATTCTCCAGGTCCCATGTAAGCCAGATGCCTAAGGTGGTGCATGCATCTGGAGTTTGTTTGCAGTGGCTAGAGGCCCTGGTACACCCTTTCTCTCTCTCTCTCTCTTTCTCTTTCTCCCTCTCTCTCTTTCACTGCCTTAAATTAATAATAAAAGAATCAAAAGTGTTACAAATGTCAGTGAATAGGTGGGAACAGGATTCTTGCTGGTTCCTAGGAGCCACCCATTTGGTGGCTACTTATTCTGAGTCCATTCCCTGTAAGACAAGATTCTAAACTCCTTGGTCCCTCACGCATTTCCTATATTGCTTCTAGCCTTCTTCTTCTTCTTCCTCCTCCTCCTCCTCCTCCTTCTCCTCCTCCTCCCCCCTCCTCCTCCTCCTCCTCCTCCTCCTCCTCCTCCTCCTCCTCCTCTTCTTCTTCTTCTTCTTCTTCTTCTTCTTCTTCTTCTTCTTTTTAAAAAATATTTATTTGTAAGGAGAGACCTAGAAGAGAGAGACAGACAGAATAGATGCACCAACGCCTCCAGTCACTGCAACTGAACTCCAGATGCATAAAGCCACTTTGTGCATCTGGCTGTACATGGCTGCTGGGGGAATCTAACTGGGATTGTTGGGTTTTGTAAGCAGGTGCCTTAACTGCTGAACCATCCCTCCAGCCCTGAGCCTTCTTTTTTATTTCACTTTTTCTTTCTTTCTTTTTATTTATTTGAGAGAGAGAGAGAGGGAGGGAGCACACCAGGGTCTTCAGCGGCTGCAAATGAACTCCAGACACTTGTGCCACCCTGTGCATCTGGCTTATGTGGGTCCTGGGAAATTGAACTTGGGTCCTTTGGCTTTGCAGGCAAGTACCTTAACTGCTAAGCCATCCCTCCAGCCTTGAGCCTTCCTTTTTAAAAAATATTTTATTTCCAGGCATGGTGGTGCATGCCTTTAATCCCAGCACTCAGGAGGCAGATGTAGGAGGATCACCATGAGTTCGAGGCCACCCTGATAATACAGTGAATTCCACGTCAGCCTGAACTAGAATGAGACCCTACCTTGAAAAACCATATATATTTGAGTAAGATAGAGAAAAGAATGGGTGCACCAGGGCCTCCAGCCACTGCAAATGAACTGCAGACACGTGTGCCACCTTGTGCATCTACCAAGCCTTCGTTCTTTCCTTTTTTTTTTTTTTTTTTGGTTTTTGAGGTGGGGTCTTGTCCTAGCCCAGGCTGACCTGGAATTTACTATGAAGTCTCAGGGTGGCCTTGAATTCATGGCAATCCTCCTACCTCTGCCTCCCCAGTGCTGGGATTAAAGGCTTGCACCACCATGCGTGGCTGCTTCTAGCCTTCTTTAAGGGCAGATCATCTCTACTCCAGCTAAGATATTTTCCTATTTTCCCTGGCAGACTACCTCCAGTTCGCCAGGGCCTTCTTCCTCATCTCTGTTGTCACCATCTTCATTACTATTGCCTGCTTCAACTTCTATTTCACCAAAGTGCCAAGAGACAAAACCCACATAGATCTGGGCATATCCATCTTGTGTTTCATCTCAGGTACAGTGTCATGAAGTCCTGGAATCCCTGTTATTCACTTCCCTTCCTGTGTCCTTCGCTTTACTTTATCAAGCAACCCTCAGCCTCACAGGAATGTACTTTCACCAGACCCTATCTCTTCCCCAAGGGATAAAAAGCTCTTGATCAACTTTCACTCCTATCAGAAATAATGTCCTTTTTTTTTTTTTTTTTTTCTGAGGTAGGGTCTCACTCTAGTTCAGGCTGACCTGGAATTCACTATGTAATCTCAGGGTGGCCTTGAATTCTTGGCGATCCTCCTACCTCTGCCTTCTGAGTGTTGGGATTGAAGGCATGCGCCACCAAGCCCGGCTTAATAATGTCCTTTTATTTTTATTTATTTATTTATTAGAGACAGAGAGAGGGGAGAGAGAGTGAGAATGGGTGTGCCAGGGCCTCTAGCCACTGCAAATGAACTCCACACACATGCACCACCATGTGCATGGCTTACGTGGGACTTGGAGAGTTAAACCAGGGTCCTTAGGGTTTGCAGGTCCTTTTAAAGAAGGGACCCTGAAGGGCCTGGAGAGATGGCTTAGCAGTTAAGCACTTGCCTGTGAAGCCTAAGGACCCCAGTTCGAGGCTTGATTCCCCAGGACCCACATAAGCCAGATGCACAAGGTGGCGCATGCTTCTGAAGTTTGTTTGCAGTGGCTGGAGGCCCTGATGCACCCATTATCTTTCTATCTGCCTCTTTCTCCCTGTCACTCTCAAATAAATAAAAATAAATAAACAACAAAGAAGGGACCCTAAAAAATTTGTGACTACCCCAGTGGAAACATCTCTTAAGATTTTCCCTTCAAGGGACCAGTGGTGGTGGGAAAGGGATGTGACAGATTAGAGCTCTCCTGGTGCCCAGAATGCCACCGGATCAATGGTTAGCTCCCTGCTCTGTTTTATAAATGGGCTCCATCTTAACATCCTGACCCCTGCCAAGGCAGAAGCCCTTCATTCTCTCCTCTTGGCCAATTACTAAGTAAGTCTTTCCTCCTTGGCATAACTGAGATGGCTGAGAGTGACAATGAAGTAGAGAGAGAAGGAGTCGGGGTAGGATGGGAGGGATGAGAGGACACAAAGGGAAATGATAGCTTTGATTCTCATCCCAGGAGCCTGCTTATTTCTCTGCCTCATTTTGTTCATGATGCAAGTGAAACTGTTCAGAAGGGATCTCTTGGAGCTGCACTTCCTATTTGTCTACCGCCTTAATTATTGGGCCTGTGTCCTCAACATCATAGTTGGTGAGTTATTGCTCCAGTTAAATATTGGAAGCATAGAAAAGGCAATTCTACATGATAGGTTTGTCTCGTTCTTGTGTGCGTGTGCATGTGTGCGTGTGTGTGTGTTTGTGGTATGGTGAGGTGTCCCATATGTCCACCGGCAGTGGCAGGGGCCTGGCGTACAGTGGCTGGAGCTGAGAGTTGTCCTGCTCCTTCACTCTTCCACACTGCCTTGTTTTTGAGCTGGAGTCTCTTTACTGATTCCCGGAGTTTGTTGGCCTCTGATGATTCTTGGTCTCCACTCCCCTGTGGAGCTGGGGTTACAGACACATGTGGCCATGTCCACCTGTAAGTGGAATCTGGAGGTCTGAACTCTAGTGGTTTCTGGCTCCAGAATCCTTTATGCATGTGTTGCAAGCACACTTAAACCCTGAGCCATCTCTCCAAACTTTGTGTCTTATTCTTCATGTATTTTGGGGGCAGGGGTTTATTTGGTATCTGAGAATCTCACAGTTTGGAAGGGTTTTTATCAAGAATCATGTTCATTTCAGTGAGCAATCCTTCTTAAATTTTTATTTTTATTTTTATTTATTTACTAGAGATAGAGCGAGAGAGGGGACGAGGAGGGAGGGAGAGAATGGGCACTCCAGTGCCTCCAGCCACTGCAAACAAACTCCAGACACATGCACCACCTTGTGCATCTGGCTTATGTAGGTCCTAGAGAATCAAATCTGGATCCTTAGGCTTTGCAGGCCAGTGCCTTAACCACTAAGCAATATTTCCAGCCCCATGAACAATCCTTAATAACAAGCAATTTCATTTGTTTCTATAATGATACCTTATCCTGCACAGATGGGAGCAGGACTCAGTAAATCAAAGAGGAAGCAAAGAGATAACTGAGCTATTCAGTTCTCCATCCTGCTAAAACAGAGTTCTCAGCTTTTAATTTTTTGTGCTAGGGATTGAACTCAGAACTTCACACATGCTAAACACAAGTCCAGTAACTAATCTGCACTCTCAGCCCTCAGATGGTTCTTTTTTTGTTTTGTTTTGTTTTTCGAGGTAGGGTCTCACTCTGGCTCAGGCTGACCTGGAATTCACTATGTAGTCTCAGGGAGGCCTCGAACTCACCACAATCCTCCTACCTCTGCCTCCCAAGTGCTGGGATTAAAGGCGTGTGCCACCAGGCCCGGCCCCCTCAGATGGTTCTTAAACTTGCCTTTTCTTTTTCCATACCAAACCAATTTTATAAGAAAAAAATTTCCTAAGTATCCACATTAATCTCCAAAAGAATGTTTTAGCCAAGCATGGTGGTGCATGCCTTTAACCCCAGCACTTGGGAGGCAGACATAGGAGGATATCTCTGTGAGTTCGAGGTCAGCCTCGTGTAGAGTGAGACCCTACTTTGGAAAAATAAATAAATAAAAAGTAAAAAATAAAAAAGAGGCCAGGCGTGGTGGCGCACACCTTTAATCCCAGCACTCAAGAGGCAGAGGTAGGAGGATCTCTGTGAGCTCCAGGCCACCCTAAGACTACACAGTGAATTCCAGGTCAGCCTGGGCTAGAGTAAGACCCTACTTAAAAAAATAAATAAAAGAAATAAAATAAATAAATAAATAAATAAATAAATAAAAATAACAAAGAATGTTGTAAAGCCAGGCATGGTGGTGCATGCCTTTAATCCCAGCACTCGGGAGGCAGAAGTAGGAGGATTGCTGTGAGTTCAAGGCCACCCTGAGACTACATAGTGAATTCCAGGTCAGCCTGGTCTAGAGTGAAACCCTACCTTGAAAAACCGAAAAAAAAAAAGTTTTAATATATATTTCTTTGTAATACTACCAATATAAGGCAAAGAAATACCACAGCTCAACCTATATTATACAACTTTCATTCTTCTAAGCCACATACTTTTTTTTTTTTTTTTTTTTGGAGAGAGACACAGAGAGAGACAGACAGAGAGGGAGAGGAAGACAGAGAATGGGCGTGCCAGCAGCCTCTCAGCTGCTGCAAACGAAATCCAGATGCGTGCGCCCCCTTGTGGGCAAGTGCAGCATTACATCCTTGCTTCACTTTGCATCTGGCTAAACGTGGGACCTGGAGATTTGAACTGGCATTCTTAGGCTTAGCAGGCAGGCACCTTAACCGCTAAGCCATCTCTCCAGCCCACATACTTACTTTTATTCATTTACCACAACAGTGGTTTCTAAAACATTGCATCATGGACCTTTTCTGTAAAACATTTTTAGCAAGCATTCTAAAAATATATGCTTATTTATAAAATGTGTGTGTGTATTGCATCACCAATCTAGTCATCATATTATAATATATGTGCAAAAATATAATTGAAAACATGCCTTGTGGGGCTCCGCCAGAGAATACTTGCCTAGCACACACAGGCTTGGGGTTTGATCCTCAGCATTGAAAAAAATAAGAACAAATAACTCCATCATTTGCTAAAAATGTTACACACACACAGAAGTCCTACTATTTTCTTCCTGTATCCCAATATATAACCTCTTGATTTTACTGTTCTATAGAACCAGCGAGGATCAATGTGGTTTTTTTTTTTCAAGGTAGGGTCTCACTCTAGCCCAGGCTGACCTGGAATTCACTATGTAGTCTCACGATGGCCTCTAACTCATGGCAATTCTCCTACCTCTGCCTCTGGGGTGCTGGGATTAAAGGAGTGCGCCACCATGCCCAGCTGAGGAGCAATGTTTTTTTTTGAACATCATGCCCCTAAAGATAATAAACATGCATATTCAGAAAGATAGAATTAATTGAATTTCATTATAATTAGCCCAGTCCTAGTGTTTAGAGGTGTTATTATTATTTTTTGTCTTGAGATCTTGTCTATTGCTAATCTACAATGCTAATCCTGATCCTTCTTTTCCTTTAGGGTTCATCTCTGGACTCAATCACATGTGTTTTCGGTTTTCTCTTCCAGCGCATGATCTCCTTGTGATTCCTATTACAAGGACAAGGATGAAGTGTATGCCATTAGAACTGAATATGACTATGGCACATGTAGACACTTTTCCAAAGATGCCTCAAGCATCAGAAATGCATCCTTGGCCGGTGGGACCACAAAGGACCCAATCAGAGACAGGAAGGCAGACAGAATCAGGTTTAGGGAATGAATCAGGAATAAGGTATGGGCAAATGACCCAGACTAGGCTAGCTACAGAGACATAACCAATAAGCACAAGAGACCCAGGACCTGGGGCAGAAAGAACAACAGGGTATGTGATTAGTAAGGCAATGAGCACGAAAGTAACAAAATGAGTGTCACCAGTGATAGTGATGGCTACGTCAGAAATTCAATGGAGAAAAATTATGACAAGGCAAAAAAGGATAGGTAGAAGACATTGGTGGTCAAAGGCAAAAACAAAAGCAACAAAAATGGCCTGGCAGAGAGGTTCCTTTCAGTGTTGAGGTTCTGTGTGTCTTTATGGGAGCGGCAGGCGTGCCTAGGGTAATTCTGAGCCACGGTAGAAGACTCTGCTGTGCGCTCCTTCAATCATGCTTCGTGGAAGAAGTCGATGTTTTTAGATGAGAGTCACTTGAATGGTTTAGGTCAAAAGTACCATGATTTAGAAATGACTTATTAAAGGAAGTTTCCAAAATAAGGTTGAAGCTCAGTGGTAGAGTGCTTATATGCAAAAGGCCCTGGGTTTACACCCCAGCACCAGGCATACATGCACGCACGCAGCAGTTTCCATGTTAGTGTGCTACGCCATGACTGGGAAAGGCCAGCTATAGATGGGACGCTCAGGTTGGCTAGCTTTCCCATATTTCTATGACCACATAAGGGAACGTGTCAACAGAATGCACAGAGCACTCAGTCTGAAAATTCACTTTTGGTCCTCTTTCTCTTGGATGTAAGATTCTTCAATGGGCTGGATAAGATGGCTTAGCAGTTAAGGTGCTTGCCTGCAAAGCCACAGTTGATTCCCCAGGACCCATGTAAGCCAAATGCACAAGGTGGCGCATGCATCCCTTTCCCTCTCTCAAATAAATAAAAAATAAAATATTAAAAAAAAAGATTCTTCATTGACCAGCTAGAATGCTAACTTTTTATAGCCACAAATGATAAACAATACTTAAGTTACTCCCATTAAAATCCACATGATTTTAATAACAACCTTTTCCACCCCATGCCCTTTTCTTTCTTCCCTGCCTCTACTCTCCATTTCTACTTCTTTGACCTCCTCTTAAACATATTTTTAGTAACACCTCTTGCCTGTCATGTTATTGTTGTAAACTTTGTTTACCCCAAATAAGTAGCTGGCATTTCCTGGGTGCTTACTATGTGTGCACTTCCTATCTAACATCCCAGATAACCTTTCCCCACTCTCATAAAGGAAGTACTAGCAGTTGTTGTTGTTTCTTTTTTTCACTTTACAGATGAAACCAAGAAAGTTTAAGTAGTAAGTTTACATACTTACTGGTGACTCAGAATTTGAAGCCAAGCACTTAGGCTCCAGAGCATGTACTCCTGACTCTCATGAAAGGCACTTGGGAGGCAGAGGCTGGGATTAAAGACATGCAGGGCTAGAGGGGGATTGCTTAGTGGTTAAGGCGCTTGCCTGCAAAGCCAAAGGACCCAGGTTCAATTCTCCCAGGACCCATGTTAGCCAGATGCACAAGAGGGCACATGTGTCTGGAGTTCATTTGCAGTGCCTGGAGGCCCTGGTGCGCCCATTTTCTCTTTCTCTCTCCCTCTTTCTCTGTCAAATAAATAAAAATAAAATAGTTTAAAAAAAAGACATGCACCACCATGCCCAGCTATTGTAGTTGTTTTTATTCTCCATTCTTTTTTTTCTTTCTTTCTTTCTTTCTTTCTTTCTTTTTTTTTTTTTTTTTTTTTTTTTTGGTTTTCGAGGAGGTAGGGTCTCACTCTGGTCCAGGCTGACCTGGAATTAACTATGTAGTCTCAGGGTGGCCTCGAACTCCCGGCGATCCTCCTACCTCTCTCCCGAGTGCTGGGATTGCTTCTTTCTTTTTTTTTTTTTTTGAGGTAGGGTTCTCGCTCTAGCCCAGCTGAGCTGGAATTCACTATGTAGTTTCAGGGTGGCCTCAAACTAATGGCAATCCTCCTACCTCTGTGCCACCACGCCGGCAATCTTTAAAAAGACTTATATAGCTAGCTATGGCGGTGTATACCTTTGATCCCAACACTGGTGGCAGAGGTAGGATCACTGTGAGTTCAAGGCCAGCCTGGGGCACAATGACACCCTACATTGAAAAAAGCAAAAATAACTACACTACATGAAGTTCAATGGGAGAGAGAAAACACCAGTGAAGGTACTCTACAGTGAACACTGCAAACTTTAAATTTGGCCAGCCAGGCAAAATGAACCAATGGGTGCAATAGTGGCATGTCTGTTATGGGGGAAACCAACTGCTCTCTAATTGGACTGGAGGCCCCTCCATGGGTGGGAACACATCCCTGATACTGAAAACGTATGACAGGGGTAGTCATGAGCCCTAAGGGTGTAATGTCTGCTGGTGTCTTGCTAAATATATATACTATGCTCACCAAACTGCCCATATATTAATGCTACTCTCAGTTTTAGTTAGAGAAGCTTCTCTTTTCAGATGGTGGCGAACTTGGGATAATTCAGAAGGCACCATGGTGCTGAGAAGAAGTGACAGAGGAGTGCTCAGCACTGAAACATCTCAAACCTACCTTCCAAGGCTCAGGGTCCATTGCAGAAGAGGGGGCGGAAAGAATGTAAGAGCCAAAGGAAGAGTAGGACTCCTGACAACGTGCTCCTCCAGACACAAAATGGCCTGGATATCCATGACTTCACAGTGCCTGACACTACCTACATAAGACCATCAGAATAGGAGGAAAAGATCATGACATCAAAATGAAAAGAGAGTCTGATTGAGAGGGGGAGGGGATATGATGGAGAGTGAAGAGTTTCAAAAGGGAAAGTTGGGGAGGGAGGGAAGTACCATGGGATATTGTCTACAATTAAGTTGTTAATAAAAACAAACAGAGTTCTCAGCAAACTTCCTTTTCCCAGCACATCCTTTATTTTTCCTCACTCAGTTCGGGTCACACCTCTCTTAGGAAGTCCTCCATCTTCTCTGCCTCTCACTTTGAGTCAGATGCCTATCTTCTTGTTTCCCAACATTAAGATCATACTTCAGTGATGGTAGTTACCATACCATAAAGTAATGAAAGGTTTAAATGTGTTTCTCTCACTAGGCTGTGAGCATTTTGAGAGCTGAAAAGATTCTATTCATGTTTTTATAATGAACAGCTTCATTCAGAAGGCACTTTAAATTTTATTTGAGAGAGAGAAAGAACATGCCAGGGCCTCCAGCTGCAAATGAACTCCAGATGCATGTGCCCCCTTGTGCACATGAGTACTGGGGAATTGAACCTGAGTCCTTAGGCTTTATAGGCAAGTGTCTTAACTCCTAAGCCATCTCTCCAGTCCTTATTCATCTTCCTAATGTAAGCATCTAGCATAGTGCCTGATGTAATATCAGTAAGTTACTTCTTAACTAATAAAATATAGGCTTACAGGAGGAGTATAGCAGTATTTTCAACAACTTGACAGATGAATAATGGCTGAAACTGGCCAAAAGTCATTGCTTTAAAACAAACTGGCCAAACAAAACAAAGCACGGTGATGTGAGTAATTATGATGTGAGTCCTTTAAACTCAATTATTCATTATAGTTATTCATTATAGTTCAGTGAAAGAAATATTTCACAGCTTTATATTCTGATTAGAAATCAGGCTCATAAGAGGATAAATAATTTGCCTAAGATGACATACTTAGTAAGCAGACTTTTAGGCTCTGGTGCCAATTGCCTCTGAAAGTTAGCTGAGTATGGACATGGTGATACATGTCTGTAACCCTGGAACTTGGGAGAGAGACCAAGGTGGGCAAGGAGACTTCAGACCAACCTGTGCTACACAGTGAGACCTGTCTGAAAACAAAACAGACACAACACAAACAGTGGAATAAGAGGACGGGATGGAATTCAGTCAGAGTCTGCTTAGCATGTATAAGACCTGGGTTCAATCCCCAGCACCCAAAAAAGAAAGTACAAAAAGTTAGCTGAATCAAGATATCTATTTTTCTTTTTCTTTAAATATTTATTTCAGAGAAAGAGATACATAGAGAGAGGGAGAGAATGGGCAAGCTAGAATTAGGCATGATGGCATACGCCTTTAATCCCAGCACTCGAGAGGCAGAGGTAGGAGGATCACCGTGAGTTCGAGGGCACCCTGAGAATATATTGTTAATTCCAGCTCAGCCTGGGCCAGATTGACTCTACCTTGAAAAACCAAGAAAAAAAGAATGGACATGCTAGGACCTCCAGCAACTGCAAACAGACTCCAGATGTATGTGCCACCTTGTGCATCTGGCTTATGTGGGTCCTGGGTCCTTAGGCTTCACAAGCAAGTGCCTTAACCACCATATCTATTTTTCTACAACATCCTTCTGTCTGGTCCTCTCCACCTACAATGGCTCACATACATTCACCCACTTAGTTACAGAGGGCTCACAGCTCATACATGCACCTAGTTATATTTTATATAAAAAGGGCCCACACATACCTTGCTTTGCTTTATATGAAGAAATATACCAATCCATACTATAATATACCCCTTTGGTAGCATTCTGTGTTAGTAACATTGAGCTGCAATGTAGTGATTTTAATATTTTATTGCCCTTTCAAATTTAAAACAGGAACTCTACTGCGTCAGTAGTTCATTGTGTCAAATCATGTCTCCAGTCATTTAAATCATCTTTTCATAACAGCACGTGAAGCAGCTCATCAAAATTCCAGACAAGAGGCCGTGGATCACAAGCCTCCCATTATTACTTTACTGATGACGACAGTGATGGGATAGCTGGAAAGACAAAACTGAAAAACTGGTTCTCTTGCCATATTGCAAAATGACTGAAAGGAGTGGCACGTGGTCCCTGGAGTTGGAAGAGATGACTATGCCTGTTATCATTGTGCTGGGGAACAGAGCCCAGGGCCTTGTGTTTGATAAGCAACTGCTCTACCACTGAGCTATGTTCCCCAGACCTATTATATTATGCCTTTTGAATCATGGTATCGTTTCAAAAAGAGCATACCACAAGATCCAAAAAACCAAAAGAGAAAGGAAAAGGAGAAAAAGATAAAAGAAAATTCTTTGCATTTCTGAAAGCTTTGGTGTTCTGTGGCTATATCCAGTGCTGCTGATTCTGGGCTCTCTCAGTTACTCCATCTGTAGTCCTTTGCTCACTGAACAACCAAACTGCGGTGCAGGCTTTTGTGTACAGCCTACTTGGAGTCCAACGCCAACCCTACCTTGCAATGGATTATATTAAAAGTTGAGGCACTACTGCAAATGTGGAAGGTGAGCCAGACATTAGCCTCAGAGAAACCCTAGATGAGAAGTGGTGTGGAGATTTATATCCACAGACTCTTCCTCTTTTCTTCCTTCTCTTCTTCTTCTTCTTCCTTTTCTACACAACTTTTGAGTTTTCAAAGAGACCTAGAAGAATTAAGCAGAATATCAATTTTTATTTAATGTTGGCAAGATTCAGTGTACTTTGAGGTAAGAAGGCACTGAATGCCTATTGGCCTACAGCTTTTGGTTTATAATTAATTCACCCCAACATTATCAAAAGCTTTGATGTGTGTTGGGAATGGGAGATGCATGGAGGATTCACATTCTAGGCATTAAGTGCCAGGTTTGGAATGACTTAAAAAAAAAGTTTGAAGCTCATAGATTAGGTAGGGTAAAGAAGGTCTGGTGGAGGGGGACCAGTAGGTTAAAAAGTATTGAGCCGGGCATGGTGGCACACACCTTTAATCCCAGCACTCAGGAGGCAGAGGTGGGAGGACTGCCATGAGTTCGAGGCCACCCTGAGACTATAGTGAATTCCAGGTCAGCCTGGGCTAGAGTGAGACCCTACCTTGAAATAAACCAAAAAGAAAAAAAAAAAAAGGTGTTATAGCAGGAGAAAGTCCAGTGTATTCTGGTTTCTTAGAACACCCTAGTTTAGTGACTTTTGTTTCCTGTGAACTCTTTTTTTAAAATATATTTTATTTATTTGAGAGAAAGAGAGAGGGGGAGAGAGAGAGAGAGAAAGGGCATGCGAGGGCCTCCAGCCACTGCAAACGAACTCCAGAAACATGCGCCCCCTTGTGCATCTGGCTTATGTGGGTTCTAGAGAATGGAACCTGGGTCCTTTGGCTTTGCAGACAAATGCCTAAACTGCTAAGCCATCTAACCATCCTGTGAACTCTTTTAAAATCTTTTAAAATCTCTCCTTAAAATAAATTACAATCAGCCGGGAGTGGTGCTGCATGCCTTTAGTCCCAGCACTCGGGAAGCCAAAGCAGGAGGATCGCCATGAGTTCGAGGCCACCCTGAGACTCCATAGTGAATCCCAGCATAGGCACACCAGGGCCTTTTGCCACTGCAAATGAACTCCAGATGTAAACACGACTTTGTGCATCTAGCTTTTACATGGGTACAGGGGAACTGAACCTGGACCGGCAGGCTTGACAAGCAAGTTCCTTTAATCACGAGCCATCACTTAAGCCTCATTGTTGAGACTTTTTTTTAAAGACTTATTTATTAGAGACAGAGAGAGAGAGGGAGAGAGAAAATGGGCACACCAGAGCCTCTAGCCATTGCAAACAAACTCCCAGATGCATACGCCACCATGTGCATCTGGCTTACATGGGACCTGGAGAATCGTACTTGGGTCCTTAGGCTTCACAGGCAAGTACCTTAACTGGTAAGCCATCTCTCCAGCCTGGAGAATTTTTGTTTGTTTGTTTGTTTTTTGAGGTAGGGTCTTCCTATATCTCAGGTTGACCTGGAATTTGCTATGAAGTTTCAGGGGTGGCCTGGAACTCATAGCAATCCTTCTACCTCTGCCTCCCAAATGCTGGGATTAAAGGTGTGCACTACCAGGCCCAGTTGAGACTTTTTTTTCTTTTCTTTTCTTTTCTTTTCTTTTTTTTCTTTTTTCTTTTCCTTTCTTTCTTTCTTTCTTCCTTCCTTCCTTCCTTTCTTTCTTTCTTTTTTTTTTTTTTTTTTTTTTTGAGGTAGAGTCTCACTCTAGCTCAGGCTGTGAGACTTTTTTTTTTTTTTTTCGAGGTAGGGTTTCACTCTGGTCCAGGCTGACCTGGAATTCACTATGTAGTCTCAGGGTGGCCTCGAACTTACAGCGATCCTCCTACCTCTGCCTCCCGAGTGCTGGGATTAAAGGCATGCGCCACCACGCCCGGCTTTTTATTGGTTTTTTTGAGGTAGGGTTTCACTCTAGCCCAGGCTGACCTGGAATTCAGTATGTAGTCTCAGGGTGGCCTTGAACTCATGGGGAGCCTCCTACCTCTGCCTCCTGAGTGCTGGGATTAAAGGTGTGTGCCACCACGCCCGGCTTTGATTTTTATTTTTTTTGAGGTAGGGTCTCACTCTAGCTCAGGCTAACCTGGAATTCACTATGTAGTCTCAGAGAGGCCTCGAACTCACGGCAATCCTCCTACCTCTGCCTCCCGAGTGCTGGGATTAAAGGTGTGTGCCATCACACCTGGCTGTGAGACTTTTTATAAAAATATTTTATTTATTTATTTATTTGAGAGAGAGAAATAAGCAGAGAGAGGGGGAGAGTGGGCACACCATGGCCTCTAGCCACTGCAAATGAGCTCTGAATGAATGCATCCCTTGTGCATCTGGCTTACGTGGGTCCGGGAGAATTGAACTGAGAGCCTTTGGCTTTGCAGGTAAATGTCTTAACTGCTAAGCCACCTCTCTAGTCTGAGACTTTTTTTTTTTGAGAGAGGCTCTCACTCTAGTTCATGCTGACCTGGAATTCACTCTGTGGTCCAGGCTGGCCTTGGTCTCCCAGTGATCCTCAGACCTCAACCTCCCTAGCGCTGGGATTAAAGGCATGTGCTACCATATCCCACCCCCTTTTGTGGTATGGTTAGTTTCTCTAGTTACCTACCATTTCCATGAGGTTTTCATAGTTTACAGTCCTGTATCTGCAGTTACAAAAAAAAAAATTTTTTTTTTTTTTTTTTTTTTTTTCAGGCAGGGTCTTACTCTAGTTCAGGCTGACCTGGAATTCACTATGTAGTCTCAGGGTGGCCTTGAACTCAGGGTGATCCTCCTACCTCTGCCTCCAAAGTGCTGGGATTAAAGGCGTGCGCCACCATGTCTGGTTCATGGTCTTTGGTTTTTATGAGACAGACTCACCTACAGAACAGGCTGGTCTCAAATTTGTGATCCCTCTGACTCTATCCTCCAAGTGTAGTGCTTACCGGCGTACCCTACCAAGCCACAGGACGTTTTGTTGTGTTGTCTAGGCTGGTCTCAAGCTTATGGGCAGAAGTGATTTTCCTGCCTCAACCTCTTTAGTAGCTAGGGCTACAGGTGTGCCTGACAGTGTTTTGGTAGTTAATATACATACATATAGATATAAGTATATATAAACTTATTAGGATATGGGGACAATGGGAGTACTGAATTACCAACAGTGATTCTTCCAAGGAAGTAATACTGGGTCTATTTCTTTCTTAAGGTCCTTGTCTTCCTGTTTACAGACTTTGTACTTCTACCCAGTAATCACCACACCTGAGAAGAAAATAATACAGACAATACCTTTAAGAGTAAGTCAATTTAACAAAACCAAACACTGTATGTGGGTCATCTCTTGGCTAATTTGAGGCTATAGAGAAGTTGTTGTACTGGTTTTCCTTAAACAGCACCATGAGCTAACTTTAATCTAAGATAGCTTCCAAAGTATGAATGGCATGAATATTGGTTAGAATCATATGATTATGAAGGCTTATCCATGAGTAGGAGACTTAAAACTTTAGAAGAAGCCTGATTTTGCTGATAATATTCATCAAAATACTCACGAGGGGCTGGAGAGATGGCTTAGTGCTTAAGGTGCTTGTCTTTGAAGCCTAAGGACCCAGCTTTGATGGCCCAGTACCCACATAAACCAAATGCACATGGTGGTGCATACATCTGGAGTTTGTTTGCAGAGGCTGGAGGCCCGGGCATGCCTATTCTCTCTCTCTCTGCCTCTTTCTCTCCCTCTCAAACCAATAAGTAAAAATGAAATATTTAAAAACAAACATCCATGAAGGCTGGAGATTTGTAGGTCAGTTGGTATAGTGCCTGCCTACCATTCATGATTCCCCAGGTTCAGTCCTAAGCCCCATGTAAATTGGGCATGGTAGTACACACCTTTAACCACACACAGCACTTGTAATTGAGGTGAGGATGGAGGCAGGAAGATCATAAGTTCAAAGTCATACTTGGTTAAAATTTCCTGCACCAAACAACTCAGTGCATTAGTTTTGAATTCAAACTCACTCAAGTTTTCAGGACATGGACAGCATGCATGTATTCTTTTCCAGAACGTAACACAAATGGCTTCTAGCCTAGTTCCGGAGAGACTGTTCCTCTTTAAAACCTCTTTAGCCTCACCTCCACTGTCTGCATTTCTCTTGCCATTCTGGTCCTCCAAATCCCTACCAGAATGGCACAATAAGTTGTTTACAGTATTCTAGGGCATCTCTAGCCCACAATTCCAAACTCTCCTGCATTCCTCCAGAACCCAGGTCAGAAGGCCTATGAAGCACATGGTTAGGTTTATCAAAGCAATGGCCCCACTCCTTGATACTAATTTCTTGTATTAGTTACTGTTATTGTTGCTGTGACAAAATATCTGACAAAATAAACTTAAGGAAGAAAGGGTTTATTTTGGCTCACAGTTTGAGCAGATAGTTCATCCTGGTAGAAAAGGCATGGAAGGGCTGGAGAGATGGCTTAGATGTTAAGGTGTTTGCCTGCAAAGCCAAAGGATCCCGGTTCAACTCTCCAAGATCCATGTAAGCCAGATGCACAAGGGGGTGCATGAACCTGGAGATCGTTTGCAGTGGCTGGAAGCTCTGGTGCACTCATTCTTTCTCTATCTTTCTGCCTCTTTCTCCCTCTCAAATAAATAATAAAAATAAATGAAATATATTTTGAAAAAAAAGAAAAAAAGAAAAGGCATGGTAGCAAAAGGGTGGGCCAGGTAGTCATATTGGGCCTGCAGTCAAGAAGCAGGGATGAATACTGGTTCTCCTATCAGAAAATCTGTTGGCTCTGCTTTCAAATCACATTGGAATATGAACACATTGTGTTCAATGCCACAATCTACTTTAAACCATTATTACCATTCATCTGAGTTACTAAGATCATCTTGTATTAGCCTCTGCCATTGTAGCCCGTATTCTACAAAGCACGTAGTTATCATTTTTAAAAGTTTTAAAACTATTTTTCATATTTTATTTATTTATTTTTTAGGAGACACACAGAGAGAACTGGCATGCCAGGGCCTCCAGCCACTGCAATCAAACTCCAGATGCATGTAACCACCTTGTGTGCTTGTCACCTCATGTGTCTGGCTTACATGGGATCTGGAGAGTCGAACATGGGTCCTTAGACTTCGTAGGCAAGCACCTTAACTGCTAAGCCATCTCTCCAGCCCTAATATTTTATTTTATTTAGTTTTTAGAGGTAGGGTATTGCTGTAGCCCAGGCTGACCCAGAATCACTATGTAATCTGAGGATGGCCTTGAACTCATGGTGATCCTCCTACCTGTACTTCCTGAGTGAAGGGATTAAAGGCATGCATTACCACGCCCAGCTTATATTTTATTTATTCAACTCCAGATGCATGTGTTACCATGTGTATCTGGCTTATGTGTGTTCTGGGAATTGAACCTGAGTCCTTAGGTTTTGTAGGCAAGTACCTTATGCTAAGCCATCTCTTCAGCCCTTAAAAAGGTTTTTTTTTTTTTTTTTTTAAAGTTAATTCTGCCAGGCGTGGTGGCGCACGCCTTTAATCCCAGCACTCGGGAGGCAGAGGTAGGAGGATCGCCATGAGTTCGAGGCCACCCTGAGACTACATAATGAATTCCAGGTCAGCCTGAGCTAGAGTGAGACCCTACCTTGAAAAACCAAAAAAAATAAAAAAAAATAAAAATAAAATAATAAAAAAGTTAATTCATTTGTGTGTGTGGAGGTCAGAGAACACTGTGCTTCTTTGTGACAGGTTCTTCTTTCTATTGCAAACAAACTCCCAGGCTGCAAAGGAACACCAGACTAGCTGGCCCACAAGCTTTTTATTCTTCTAGCTCTGCCTCCCATTTTTGTAGGCATGTTGGGATCACAGATGCATGCATGCACCACTTTGCATCTGGCTTCACATGGGTGTTGCAGTTAGCTTTGCATTGCCAGCAGAAAACACCCAAGAGCAGCTTGAGGGAGGAAAGGGTTTATTTTGGCTTACAGACTTGAGGGGAAGCTCCATAATTGCAGGGAAAATTATGTGATGGTGGACATCACCTCCTGGCCAATATCAGTGGATAATAGCAGCAGGAGAATATGTCAAACACTGGCAAGGGGAAAGTGGCAATAACAGCCATAAACCTGCCCCTAACAATAAATACACTGTCTTCAGGAGGCTCCAATTCCCAAATTGCCATCATCTGGCGGACCTAGCATTCAGAACACATAAGTTTATGGGTTACCAGTTTGAAATATTTTATTTTTTTAATTTATTTATTTGACAGAGAGAGGGAGAGAGAAGGAAGGAAGGAAGGAAGGAGGGAGGGAAGGAGGGAGGGAGAGAATGGGTGTGCCAGGGCCTCCAGCCATTGCAAATGAACTCCAGATGCATGTGCCCCCTCCCTTGTGCATCTGGCTAACTTGGGTCCTGGGGAATCGAACCTAGGTCTTTTGGCTTTGCAGGCAAACATCTTAACCGCTACGCCATCCCTTCAGTCCCCCCAGAGTTATTTTTTTGAAGACTTACATCATTTCACTCCTCTACTGTAAACCATCTAATGCTGGCCTATAATGCCCCAGTGGCTTTCTGCCCTGATGTAACTTCTCTAATTTTCTCAGCATGTTTCAGTCACATTGGTCCTAATATTTTCAATCTTCTCTGTGACATATAGTCATCTGCTTTGAGAGGATTGGAAAGCGCAGTGTTGGAGTGCTTGTTGTTTTTGTTTGTTTTGTCTGAGACATGGTCTCTGTAGCAGACAGCTTCAGGTTCGCTGAGATGAACTTCTAGACCAGGCACAGTTATGGAAGAAGGGATATTATTTATTGAAGCTTACAGATCCAGGGGAAGTTCCATAATGGCAGAAGAAGCTGGCCTGCCTTCACAGGGCCAAGCAGAGAGAGAAAAACCACCAGCCACACAGCACAGCACACTTTAGGAACTCCTACTAGGCACACATTGCATATCTTTACAATGGAATCTCAAACCCACCATCACACCTTAAGATCTGCCCAATGACATTGCCTCCAGCAAACTATAAACTAATAAAACATTGAATATATTGGGGCCATACATTCAAACTACCACAGTCTCCTTAGGCGGCCCAGGCTGGCTGGTTTCAAACTTGAATTCTTTGTCTCCACAGTAATGGGGTTACAGGTATGAACCATCATCACACCTATGAGGGTTTGAAGTTTGAAGAAACTGGCCTGAAAGAGTATGTTAGAGTGACAGAACAATTCGATAAAATTTAACAGGAGGGCTGGGGAAATGGGTCAGTGGTCAAACACGCTTGCTTGCAAAGCTGCTGGCCAGGTTCAATTCCCCAGTACCCATGTGAAGCTGGATGCAAAGTGGTGCATATGTCTGCAATTCATCTGCAGCAGCAAAGAACTTTGGCACATCAATATACACACGTGCAATAAAAATTTTTAAAAATGGGGCTGGAGAAATGGCTTAGCAGTTAAGGTGTTTGCCTGTGAAGCCAAAGGATCCCGGTTAGATTCTCCAAGACCCAAGTAAGCCAGATGCACAAAGGGCACATGCATCTGGAGTTCGTTTGCAGTGGTTACAGGCCCTGTCATGCCCATTCTCTCTCTGTCTGCCTCTCTTCGATCTCCCTCTCTGCTTGCAAATAAATAAATAAAAAATTTAAAAAATATTAATTTTTTTTTTAAAAAAACGAAAGGACTTTCAGTCTTGACGTGTTAATAATTTTTTCTACAGCTCTAGTACAACAGGGATGGGGTAGAGAGAAGGGTGTTTATGTCTATGGTTTGTCCCAGCTGTGGCAACAACCTACAATTGGTAAATAAAACACTGACTTAAAAAGAACCAAGATAACTCAGCACATTAGTTAGGGCAGCTGGGGCAGGATCCCAAAATTCCAGGCTAGCTTGGGCTTTGGGCTATTTAGGGAGACAGTGTTTTAAAAACAAACAGGCTAGGGAAATGGTTCAGTGGATAAAGCATCTGCCTCCCAAGTGTGAAGTCCTCAGCACCCATGTAAATGCCAGTGGGAGTGGAGGCAGAGATGGGGGTCCCTGGGGCAAGCTGACTAACAAGACTAGCCTTATCTGAGACCTCTGAGTTCAAGTGACAAACTATGCATCAGTAAATAAAGTAGACAGTGAGTGGAAGGCACAGATGTCAACCTCTGGCTTGCATGCACATATGCACCCATGTATATACACATGTACACCACAAACATACACAAAAATAAAGTCATTGAATTTGTAATTATGAGATTTTAAGAAATATGATTACTTAAGCAGGTTCATACCTTTATTCCTAGCACTGGGAAGTAGAGGAGGCAGAGGATATGAGCAGTTCAAAGAAGAAAGAGAGAAAGGAGAAAAAAACCCAAATTATTTGAATACAAATGGACAAATTAGTAAAGGCATATTTATATTATCTTCTTTTTTTTTTTTTTTTTTTTTTTTTTTTTTAGGAAAGGTTTCACACTAGCCCAGGCTGACCTGGAATTCACTATGTAGTCTCAGGGTGGCCTTGAACTTGTGATCCTTCTACCTCTGCCTCTCGAGTGCTGGGATTAAAAGAGGCACGCACCACCACGCCCGGCTCTTTTTACTTTACAAAACTGATCTCTAAATGGAATCTATATGTTAAGCAATATATCTTTATGTTAAGATAATTCAATAAATTAAGGATTCAGGTGTTAAAATATTTTTTTCTGGCTGGCCAATCCTTAAGTTATCAGAAGAGGTAGGCTTCTCCTGTCCTTTTTTTTTTTTTTTTTTGTTTTTCGAGGTAGGGTCTCACTGTAGTTCAGGCTGACCTGGAATTCACTATGTAGTCTCAGGGTGGCCTCGAACTCACGCAGTCCTCCTACCTCTGCCTCCCGAGTGCTGGGATTAAAGGCGTGAGCCACCACGCCCGGCTTCTCCTGTCCTTTTAACAGTCAACTCCAGTCTTGGAATGGCACAAAATGCCCTATCATGACCTGTGATTAACTTGTCCAATATTTTCCCACTTGGTATCTGAATTTTCAGCTCCTCCACTATAACACCTTCTGTTTTCAAACCAGACCATCTTTCTTCTTTGCTGAACTCCTAGCTATCCTACCCTCAACTCACAGCACCCAGTCCAGATTGAGTCAAGCACTTGTGTCTAGCTGCATTTGGTCCTTGTTGGCATCTTGTTGCCTGTATTGTGCCATAGTATAATTAATGCATCCTATATACTATGTAATAGGTAGTATGTATCATAAAGCCTTTTGTCTGACTGTTGGGGATTGAACCTAGAGCCTTTGTACGTGTTGGGTAATCATTCCACCTATTGGGCTACGTACACCTTTATCCCTTCTTTCTCTCTCTCTTTTTGTTTTTTCGAGGTAGCCCAGGCTGGCCTGGAATTCACTATGGAGTCTCAGGGTGGCCTCGAACTCACGGCGATCCTCCTACCTCTGCCTCCCGAGTGCTGGGATTAAAGGCGTGCGCCACCACGCCCGGCCCTTTCTTTCTTTTTGAGACTCAGATATACAGTGGGTCCTGAGGCTCAATGACAATGAGAGAGAACGTATGGGAAGGCCTTTAGTGACCAAGGAAAGCCACGGCTAAGTTCACATTGTTTGGGACCCTCAAGAGGGGCTTGTCAAGATGAGTTCAGGAAACGCCTCTTCGCCATGACGTCACTATAGGAGACCCGGGAGAACCCCAAGTGGACATCAAGCCTGGAACGCCTTAAAAACCGAGGTTCACCTGTCACACCACTTAAGAGGTCCCGCGTGCAACCACCTCGCAGTCAGTAACCTGGGCAACAGGGACTTTTAGCTCAGCAGCAGGCGGCTTCCCGGAATTACCCCCGGGCGGACAGAAGGGAAGTGCCTTTTAGGAGCCGGATAGGAAGGAAGGAAGGGCGCCTTCCCCGGTGGGCTGCATGAAGGAGCCGGCTTCCTATGGCCTGCGGAAATAACCTGCGCCTGGGCGGTCCCCGGGGCCCTTCTCTGGGCGACCAGTACGCCCGCAGCCTCTTCTACGGCGTCTCCGTCGGGTCACAAACGCCTCCACGCACCGGACTGGGAAAAGCGATTTCCCCGCCCGCGTGCTTGCTTGCCCGCCTGCCCGCCTGCCCGCCTGCCTGCCTGCCTTCCACCACCACCACCACCCCGACCCCGGGGCCGTGGGGTCTCCCCACACTCTACGCAGGGGCGGAGGGGAGGGGCGGGGCGCCGTGACGCACAGGGAGGGAGGGAGGGAATGACGCCACGACGTAGCGCAACGCGGTGACGCACGCCCCTTTGTTGGCTCAGTAGCGGTAGCAGCGGGGCCGCGGAGGTGGCGCCCGGGGGAGGGGGGGCACTGTTTTCCGTCGGAGGCCGGAGCGGAGCCGCGTCTGATTTGAGGCCGGCAGCGAGCGGCGCTCCGCTCCCTCCTGCGCCTCGCTTCTTTCCCACCTTCCTCCGCGTCCTCTTCCTCTTCCTCCTCCTCCTCGCCGCCGCCCGGCCGTCAACCGCCGCGCCCTGGGAGGAGCCGCGGCCCGCGGGGCCAGAGCCAAGGCCTTGCGTCGGGACCTCCGTAACCGGAGCGAGAAGCCGGGGCCTCGGCGTCCCCGCCCTCTCTCTCTCTTTCTCTCTCTCTCCACCTCGGCCCAGCGTCCGCCGGGGGGGGTTCTCCTCTTCCTCCCCCCATCCTCCTCCTCCTCCTCCTCCTTGGCCGCCTCCTCCCCCCCCACCCCAACCCCAGCGCGCGTCGCGCCATGGACTCGGACGAGGGTTACAACTACGAGTTCGACGAGGACGAGGAGTGCAGCGAGGAGGACAGCGGCGCCGAGGAAGAGGAGGACGACGAGGACGACGACGAACCGGACGATGATAACCTGGATCTGGGCGAGGTGGAGCTGGTGGAGCCCGGGTTGGGCGTCGGCGGGGAACGGGACGGACTGCTGTGCGGGGAGACGGGCGGCGGCGGCGGCGGCAGCGCACTGGGACCCGGTGGTGGCGGTGGCGGCGGCGGCAGCGGTGGCGGCGGCGTCGGTAGTGGCGGCGGAGGAGGAGGACCCGGGCACGAGCAGGAAGAGGATTACCGCTATGAGGTGCTCACGGCCGAGCAGATTCTGCAACACATGGTGGAATGTATCCGGGAGGTCAACGAGGTCATCCAGGTGAGGAGGAGGGGGGGGAGGACACCGGCCGCGCTGTCCTGACCCGGGGATGGGGTGGGGTGGGGGGTGGGGAGGAGCGGAGTGGAGCAGCCCGCGCGGGCCCCGGGAGACGGGGCGCCCCCCCCCTTCCCACCTCCTGGGCTTGCTGCGCACTCCAGCCCGGTGCTTCCCGGCCCTGTCTTCTCTGCTTGGGGAGAAGAGGGTGGTGGCACGCGAACGTTAGCCCGGCGTGGGATTTGGGGGGGGCGGTGAGAGCCGGGGTGTAAGGGAGGCAGGCCTGGGCGGTGCTTCCTCCCAGGTCCTGCTATGGCGGAGGTCTGAGGACGGCTAAGCCTTGGCCGGCCATCCCTGCCGACTCTAGTTGTCCTTTCTCCGGCCAGGGCACAGGAGGAGGAGGAGTTGGGTGGGTGTGTGTGGACAAGGAGTCACAATTTGGGTCCCTTCCACCTGGGTCATCCCGGCCTTCGGTATCTTGAGCAGTTTGGGACGGGATTAAGGGTTAGGCCTAAAGGAGCAGCTCGGTGTACGATTGCCCCAAGTGGGCACCAATTAATAAAGACACGGATCTCCTTGGCAGTCTGGAGTGGCTACTTAAAGGTGGGGGAAGGGAACTGTTTGTCGCAGGAGGTGCTGATGTGGGACTCCTTTTCTGCTTGTATCTTGTTAAAAACGTCTTTTGCTCTGTTGGTGACCTGCTATCACTTCTAGCAGTAGCTCAAAACTTGGAGCTGTTGGAATGAATACTACAGATTGCCTGTCTGCCCTTGCAGCTACAACAGCAATCAAATGCACTGTTGTCCAATTGGACAAGACGCTATTGTGAGTCAGAAAGCTGCTTTTGAACTCGTCTCTAAAAATTTCTATTTCGTGCTCAGTGCGTTAGCTTGGTTTAAGCCAAGAACTATATCTCAACTTTGGGCGTCAGGTTTTGCACTTTGAGTTACAGGAAATACATTTCCAGTTGTTCGTCATGAAGGATCGAGGGATATATCTCTCTAGCCCTGATTGACAAACAAAATGAAGCCTGTAGTCCCAGCTCCTTGGGATGCTGAAGCAGGTGTATCTAAGGTAGAGATTAGCCTAGGCAGTTTAGTCAGCTCTTTTCTAAAAGCAAAGTCAAGAGGGCTGGAGATGTAGGCTCAGTGGAAGAGCACTTGCTTAGTATGTTGGAGGCTCAATCCCCAGCACTGCAAAATAAATAAAAATGAAATTTGACTCAGTCCTACTTTTAGAAAACATGAGTTAAGTGGAAGGAATCTACAGAACAGCAAGTTACTTTTGCTTCCTTGTACATCACTTATTTTTCTTTTTTCTTTTTTTTTCCGAGGTAGGGTCTCAACTCTAGCTCAGGCTGACCTGGAATTCACTATGTAGTCTCAGGGTGGTCTCGAACTCACGGGCAATCCTCCTACCTCTGCCTCCCGAGTGCTGGGAGTAAAGGTGTGTGCCACCACGCCCAGTCATTTTTCTTTATTTTTTTTTTTAAAGTTTATTTTCAAGCAGAGAGATAGGAGGGGCGGGGGAGGGGGAGGGAGGGAGGAAGGGAGAGAATGGGCTTGCCAGGGCCTCCAGCTGCTGCCAACGGCTTCCAGATGCATGCACCACCCTATGCATCTGGCTTTACGTGGGTACTGGGGAATCAAGTTTATGTCATCAGGTTTTTTCTTTTCTCAGGGTGGCCTCCAACTCACGGAAATCCTCCTACCTCTGCCACCCTAGTGCTGGGTTTTAAAGGCGTGGGCCACCACGCCTGGCTCATGTCATCAGGTTTTGCAGACAAGTACCTTAATGGCTGAGCCGTCTCTCCAACCCAACGCACAGCACTCATTTTTTTCCCTTTTAAAATTGGTTGCTTAGTATTTACCAGCAGACTATCAATATGTCACTGCCTACTTGTTGACTGGATGTTATTAGCAGATTTTTAAAAAAAGATTTCATTTTTATTTATTTATTTATTTATTTGTTTATGTATTATTAGAAACAGATTGGGAAAGAGTGAGAATGGGAATGCTAGGGCCTCTAGCCGCTGCAAATGAACTCCAGATGCATGTACCACCATATGCATCTGGCTTATGTGGGACTTTGAGAATCGGGCCTGGGTCCTGAGGCTTCAAAGGCATGCGCCTTAACTGCTAAGCCATCTCTCCAGCCCTACAGATTTTTATAGTATATAATAAGCATTAGTTTTGCAGATTGAGCCAACTATTACGGCAGTATTTGAAACAAGCTTTGAATAATAGAAAAATATTATGTAGTGCTGTTTCAAGGTAGATAATGCAGTCTAAGGAGATAGGTTGTAGAAGATAAGTTTTATTGCTCGCTTTTTCTGTTCCTAAAAATACAACAGTTCTTGGCCACTAATTGAGACTTTTTTTTTTTTTTTTTAAAGTTATTTATTTATTTGAGGGGGGGAGAGGTGAAAGAGGCAGATAGAGAGAACGGGCACACCAGGGCCTCCAGCTACTGCAAACGAACTCCAGATGCATGCACCCCTTGTGCATCTGGCTTACGTGGGTCCTGGGGAATCCAACCGAGGTCCTTTGGCTTTGCAGGCAAATGCCTTAACTGCTAAGCCATTTCCCCAGCTCGAGACATTTTCTTATTTATTTGAGTGAAAGAGAGAGAAGTGGGGGGGGGGCCATGCCAAAACCTCTAGCCACTGCAAACTGACCCTAGATGCATGTACCACCTTGTGCATCTGGTTTTACATGGATGCTGGGGGATTGAACCTGTGTCCTTTGGCTTGCCAGCAAGCACCTTAACTGCTAAGACATCTATCCAGCCCTTTCTTCACTTTTTTGTTAAGAAACAAAAGAGCCGGGCGTGGTGATGCACGCCTTTAATCCCAGCACTTGGGAGGCAGAGGTAGGAGGATCACCGTGAGTTCAAGGCCACCCTCCAGACTACAGAGTGAATTCCAGGTCAGCCTGGGCTAGAGTGAGACCCTACCTCGAAAAAACAATCCCTCACCCCCCCCAAAAAAATTGCCATTACAACTTTGAATTCTTTGTCACTATATAAAATATGATACTCTCAGCTTTTAATACAACTAGTAACTACTTAGCTTACTGGAACTTAACTCAAGATTACTTATGAATAACTTTTTCACTTATGAATGCTTATTTTACTACAGTTAGGTTTCATCCAGTTTTGTCAGTTCTTAGATTTTTACAAAGGCTCGAGAGAAATTCATGTGTCATTTCTGGAACAGAAATGTAGCTGATTGTTTTTAGCTTAGGTGAGAGGATAAATGTTGATTCCTTAACAAGGAGTTTTCTTAAGTAGTCCTACTTTTATTATGTTTCACTGCCTTTTTTTTGGTTTTGTTTTGTTTTTGTTTTTCAAGGTAGGGTCTTGCTCTAGCCCAGGCTGACCTGGAATTCACTCTGTAGTCTGAGGATCACTGCCCAATTTTTGAGAAACTTTCCTTTTTTGCTTCATTCTAAGAATTTTCTTTTTCTGAGGTAGGGCTTCACTCTAGCCCAGGCTGACCTGGAATTCATTGTGTAGTCTCAGGGTGGTCTTGAACTCAGGCCTCCTATGGAGCTCTGCCTCTTGAGTGCTGGGATTGAAGGTATACACCACCACAGTGGCTCCTAAGAATGTTAAGTAAGTAGACTTCATGAGTGTGTAAGTTATATACCTTGTTTGAAGTTTGTACTTAAACATGTCAGAAAAATCAAAGGTAGTGTCTTTGTCTTACTACATCTAAACTAGGCTTGGTTTTATTTTTAGATAATGTTAATAGAGTTAAACTTCAATTATGCAGATAATAATGCACACATTGTAAGAAAAAGCTTAATTAAGTAAGAAAAAAATTTAAAGACAAAGTGAGCCTGCCACCCAGAGAGATACACCATAATGTGTGATTTTTCTAGATCTGGCATAGCTATATGTACATTAAAAAAATATATATATTTACTTGAGAGAGAAGGAGGCAGATGGGGTGGTGTGGAGGAAGAATGGGCATGCCAGGGCCTCTAGCCACTGCAAATAAACTCCAGACACATGTGCCACCTTGTGCATCTGGCTTATGTGAGTTCTAGGGTTATTAAACCTGGGTACCTTACGCTTCTCAAGCAAGTGCCTTAACCTCTTGGCCATCTCTGGCCATATACATACATTTTTTTTAACGTTTTATTTTTTATTATTTTTTTGGGGAGAGAGGCGGGGGGAGGGGGGAGGAGACAGATGGGCGCGGCAGCAGTATCTCAGCTACTGTGAACGAAATCCAGATGTGTTCGCCCCCTTGTGGTCAAGTGCAGCATTGCGCCCTTGCGTGTCTGCATCTGGCTAAACGTGGGACCTGGAGATTGGAACCATTGGAGATTGGAAGCAGTGTTCTTAGGCTTAGGAGGCAGGCGCCTTAACCCCTAAGCCATCTCTCCAGCCCCATACATTTTTTTAAAAGCAATAGAATGATTTTATATGTTCTGTTTGTGTTCAATAGGGAAATAAAAAGCAGGTTACAAAACAGAAGGAATCATTTGTACAGCCTTATTACTGGTCTTTTATTTAAAGTTTCTGACTTTTTTTGTTTTGTTTGATTTTTTTCAAGGTAGGGTCTTGCTCTAGGCTAGGGTAGACTTCATTATGTAGTCTCTAGGTAGCCTCAAACTCATGGCAGTCCTCCTACCTCTGCCTCCCGAGTGCTAGTGCTAGGATTAAAAGCATGCGCCACCATGCTGGGCTAATTTCTGACTTTTATAAACATACAGTATCTTAGTATATTAGTCTTTGGATACATCCAGTTAAGAGTTACGAAAATTGGCTCATTTTTCTTTTTTTTTTTTTTTTTGGTTTTTCCAGGTAGGGTCTTGCTCTAGCTCAGGCTGACCTGGAATTCACTATGTAGTCTCAGGGTGGCCTTGAACTCATGGCAATCCTCCTACCTCTGCCTCTCAAGTGCTGGGATTAAAGGCGAGCGCCACCACGCCTGGCCAAATTGGCTCATTTTCAAGGCTTTGATACATGTTACCATATGGCTTTCAGGTTACACTAGTTGTTGCCTAATTAGCATTAGTCAGTTTGGTGGGGGTGTGTGTATGTGTATCACTCTAGTCCAGGGTGACCTCAAACTCACAGTGATACTCCTACTTCAGCCTCCTGAGTGCCTGGGATTAAAGGTATCCACCACCAGGTGTGGCTTAAACACACACACACACACACACACATACACACAACTAATAAGGTTAGGGTTTTAACATGTTTATTGAGCTTAGTATTTTTGTGGTAAATTTCCCTTTGTTTTGATCATTGTTCTTTGAGAGAGAGGGGGAGGGAGGGGCAGATAGAGAGAATGGGCACGCTGGGCCTCTAGCCACTCCAAATGAACTCTAGATGCATGGACAAGCTTGTCCATCTGGCTTATGTGGGTCCTGGAGAATCAAATCTGGGTCCTTTGGCTTTGCAGGCAAGCACCTTAACCACAAAGCCATCTCTCCAGCCCCCATTGTTTTTTAAAGTATTTTTTAAAAAACCTTATTTATTGAGAGTGAGAGAATGGTCACACCAAGGCCTATAGCCACTGCAAATGAACTCCAGATGCATGTGCCACCATATGTCTTTGGCTGTAGGTGGGTATTGGGGAATTGAACCTGGGTCCTTGGGCTTCACAGGCAAACACCTTAACGGCTATACCACCTTTTCAACCCCTGTTCTCTCTTTTTAAAAAATACTTCATTTTTTTTTTTTTAAATTTGAGAGAGGGAAAGAGAATGGGCGCACCAGGGCTTCCAGCCACCGCAAATGAACTCCAGATGCATGTACCACCTTGTGTGTCTGGCTTACGTGGGTCCTGGGGAATCCAACGGAGGTCCTTTGGCTTTGTAGGCAAGTGCCTTAGCCACTTAGCCATCTCTCCAGCCTGCCCCACCTTCTCTCTCTCTCTCCCTCCATATATATATATATATAAAATATTTATTTACAAGAAGGGGGAGATATGAATGAATGAATGAATGGCCTCCAGCTGCTGCAGATGAACTTCAGATACATGTGCCATCTTGTGCATCTGGCTTTACATGGGTACTGGGGAATTGAACCTGAGTCTTGTGGCTTTTCCAGCAAGCACCTTAACTGCTAAGCCATCTCCCTAGCCTTTTTTTCCTTTTTTTTTTTTTAATCTATCTCTTACTGGTGTATAAAACTTCTTTATATTTACAGAGATTTTTTTTTTATTGACAACTTCTTTAATTGTAGACAATATCCCATGGTACTTCCCTCCCTTCCCCCACTTTGCCCTTTGAATCATGGAGATTTAAGTGTCAGGTTTATAGGTTTTCCACTTAAGAAAATAAACCATAAAGTAAAATGAGTTTAATACAACAATAGCACATTCTTAGCTAGCCTCAGCAATATTTGTTTGTTTGTTTTTTGGTGTGCTGGGGATCACATGCTAGGCAAGCTCACACTACCAGTGAGCTAAATGCCTGGTTTGAACCAATAACAGTTTTTTTTTAATTATTTATTTATTTATTTATTTGAGAGAGAGAGACAGAAATAGGCAGGTAGAGAGAGAATGGGCACACAAACGAACTCCAGATGCATATGCCCCCTTGTGCATCTGGCTTACATGGGTCCTGGAGAATAGAGCCTTGAACCGGGGTCCTTAGGCTTCACAGGCAAGCGTTTAACCATTAAGCCATCTCCAGCCCAGGTTTTTTTTTTTTTTTTTTTTTTTTTTTTTTTTTTTTTTTGGTTGGTTGGTTTTTAAATTTTCTTCTGTTCAGTTTTTTTTTTTTTTTTTTTTTGGTTTTGTGAGGTAGGGTCTCACTCTGGTCCAGGCTGACCTGGAATTAACTATGTAGTCTCAGGGTGGCCTTGAACTCTTGGTGATCCTCCTATCTGCCTCCCGAGTGCTGGGATTAAAGGCGTACGCCACCACGCCCGGCTCATCTTCTGTTCAGTTTTTTGAGGTAGGGTCTTATTCTAGTTCAGGCTGACTTGGAATGCACTCTGTATTCTCAGGGTGGCCTCAAACTCATGGCAGTCCTCCTATTTCTGCCTCTTGAGTGCTGGGATTAAAGGGCGTGTGCCACCATGCCCGGCCTATTTTTAATTTTTTTGTTTGGTTTTTCAAAGTAGGGTCTTACACTAGCCTATGGTGCCCTGGAATCCACTATGTTGTCTCAAGGTGGCCTCAAACTAGGGCAGTCCTACCTCTGCCTCCAGAGTGCTGGGATTAAAGGTATGTGCCATCATACACAGCTTTTCATTTTTTAAAATTTTACATACTTGAAAGCAAGTGCCTTTAACCACTGAGCCATTTCCCCAGCCCAATATTTATTTGAGAGAGAGTGTGGGGAAGGTAGAGAGAATGAGAATATATATGGGCATGTTAGGCCCTTTTGCTGCTGTAAAAAAATAATAATAATAAAAAACTCCAAGCCGGGTGTGGTGGCGCACGCCTTTAATCCCAGCACTCGGGAGGCAAAGGTAGGAGGATCGCTATGAGTTTGAGGCCACCCTGAGACTAGACTTAATTCCAGGTCAGCCTGAGCCAAAAAAAAAAAAAAAACCAAAAAACAAAAAAAACTCCAGACACGTGCTAAGTTGTGCGTCTTGCTTTAAGTTTGCATACTGGGTAATTGAACCCCGTCTTGCAGGCTTACCAAGCAAGTGCCTTTGGCAACTGAGACATTTCCCCAGCTCCAACAGCAGGTTTTGTCAAGTTAAAAAATAATGAATTTTACTTAGTTCACAATAGAGAGATTTTGGAGCTAAAATACCCAAAAGTTTAAATTTTTTTGCTTTCAGTGCTTTTGGAGGGGGGCATTTATGTGCATGTTCTTGTGTGTTGGTGCACATGTACATGTGTGTGCATGTGATGGCCAAAGGCCAGTCTCCAGATGTCATCCTAAGTAACAGTGCCTACTTTTGTGTTTTAATTATTATATTGATTGAGGGAGTACAGAGCCAAGGAAAGGACTGTGTGGCTAGAGCTCCCATGTGGAGGGCTGAAAAATCCATGGAAAGACAAAAGAAAATTCATGGAGCTTTTGCCCGTGGGGAGGTGCAGGGGATAAAGAACCCACGTGGAGAGTAAGGGCTGGGGACCCTCCCCTCAGCTCAGACTCAGCTGAGGGAAAAACTCACTTATAGCTAGAGGTTCCCAAGTGGTCAGAAAACTGCTTATTTATTTTGTTTTTTTGAGGTAGGGTCTCACTTTAGCCCAGGAAGACCCAGAATTCATTATGTAGTCTCAGGGTGGCCTCGAACACACAGTGATCCTCCTACCTCAGCCTCATGAGTGCTAGGATTAAAGGTGTGCGCCACCACACCCAGCTTTTTTTTTTTTTGTTTGTTTTTCAGGGTGGGGTCTCACTCTAGCCCAGGCTGACCTGGAATTTACTGTGTATTCTCAGGGTGGCCTTGAACTCATGGTGATCCTCCTACCTCTGCCTCCCAAGTGCTGGGATTAAAGGAGTGTGCCACTACGCCCGGCATTCAGTTTCTTTTTAAAAATATTTTTATTTATTTGTCGGCTTCACAGGCAAGCGTTTAACCATTAAGCCATCTCCAGCCCAGGTTTTTTTTTTTTTTTTTTTTTTTTTTTTTTTGGTTGGTTTTTAAATTTTCTTCTGTTCAGTTTTTTTTTTTTTTTTTTTTTGGTTTTGTGAGGTAGGGTCTCACTCTGGTCCAGGCTGACCTGGAATTAACTATGTAGTCTCAGGGTGGCCTTGAACTCTTGGTGATCCTCCTATCTGCCTCCCGAGTGCTGGGATTAAAGGCGTACGCCACCACGCCCGGCTCATCTTCTGTTTAGTTTTTTGAGGTAGGGTCTTATTCTAGTTCAGGCTGACTTGGAATGCACTCTGTATTCTCAGGGTGGCCTCAAACTCATGGCAGTCCTCCTATTTCTGCCTCTTGAGTGCTGGGATTAAAGGCGTGTGCCACCATGCCCGGCCTATTTTTAATTTTTTTGTTTGGTTTTTCAAAGTAGGGTTTTACACTAGCCTATGGTGCCCTGGAATCCACTATGTTGTCTCAAGGTGGCCTCAAACTAGGGCAGTCCTACCTCTGCCTCCAGAGTGCTGGGATTAAAGGTATGTGCCATCATACACAGCTTTTCATTTTTTAAAATTTTACATACTTACTTGAAAGCAAGTGCCTTTAACCACTGAGCCATTTCCCCAGCCCAATATTTATTTGAGAGAGAGTGTGGGAAAGGTAGAGAGAATGAGAATATATATGGGCATGTTAGGCCCTTTTGCTGCTGTAAAAAATAATAATAATAAAAACTCCAAGCCGGGTGTGGTGGCGCACGCCTTTAATCCCAGCACTCGGGAGGCAAAAGGTAGGAGGATCGCTATGAGTTTGAGGCCACCCTGAGACTAGACTTAATTCCAGGTCAGCCTGAGCAAAAAAAAAAAAAAAACCCAAAAAACAAAAAAAACTCCAGACACGTGCTAAGTTGTGCGTCTTGCTTTAAGTTTGCATACTGGGTAATTGAACCCCGGCTTGGAGGCTTACCAAGCAAGTGCCTTTGGCAACTGAGACATTTCCCCAGCTCCAACAGCAGGTTTTGTCAAGTTAAAAAATAATGAATTTTACTTAGTTCACAATAGAGAGATTTTTGGAGCTAAAATACCCAAAAGTTTAAATTTTTTTGCTTTCAGTGCTTTTGGAGGGGGGCATTTATGTGCATGTTCTTGTGTGTCGGTGCACATGTACATGTGTGTGCATGTGATGGCCAAAGGCCAGTCTCCAGATGTCATCCTAAGTAACAGTGCCTACTTTTGTGTTTTAATTATTATATTGATTGAGGGAGTACAGAGCCAAGGAAAGGACTGTGTGGCTAGAGCTCCCATGTGGAGGGCTGAAAAATCCATGGAAAGACAAAAGAAAATTCATGGAGCTTTTGCCCGTGGGGAGGTGCAGGGGATAAAGAACCCACGTGGAGAGTAAGGGCTGGGGACCCTCCTCAGCTCAGACTCAGCTGAGGGAAAAACTCACTTATAGCTAGAGGTTCCCAAGTGGTCAGAAAACTGCTTATTTATTTTGTTTTTTTGAGGTAGGGTCTCACTTTAGCCCAGGAAGACCCAGAATTCATTATGTAGTCTCAGGGTGGCCTCGAACACACAGTGATCCTCCTACCTCAGCCTCATGAGTGCTAGGATTAAAGGTGTGCGCCACCACACCCAGCTTTTTTTTTTGTTTGTTTTTCAGGGTGGGGTCTCACTCTAGCCCAGGCTGACCTGGAATTTACTCTGTATTCTCAGGGTGGCCTTGAACTCATGGTGATCCTCCTACCTCTGCCTCCCAAGTGCTGGGATTAAAGGAGTGTGCCACTACGCCTGGCATTCAGTTTCTTTTTAAAAAATATTTTTATTTATTTGTCAATAAAAATAGAAAAAGGAAAAAAATTATTTATTTATTAGAGAGAGTTGAGGGGGAAGAGGAGGAGAGAAAGTAGATACAGAGTGAGTATGAGCTGGCCAGGGCCTCCTGCTGCTGCAAAGGAGCTCTAGATGCATGCAACACTTTGTGCATCTGGTTTTATGTGGCACTAGGGAATTGAACCCAGGTGGCCAGGCTTTGCAATCAAGTGCTTTTAACCAGTAAGCCCTCTGTCCAGCCTGTCTCCCTCTTGTTTTGAACTCACAGTGATCCTCCTACCTCTGCCTCCCCATTGCTGGGATTAAAGACTTGCACCACCTCATTTTTTTTTTTTTTTTTTTTTTTTTGGTTTTTCGAGATAGGGTCTCACTCTAGCCCTGGCTAACCTGGAATTCACCATGTAGTCTCAGGGTCTTCTCGAACTCACGGTGATCCTCCTACCTCTGCCTCCCAAGTGCTGGGATTAAAGGCATGGGCCACCACGCCCGGCAACCACCACATACTTTTAACTTCCGGTAACTAGATCCTTTGGGGTCTGCTGAGATAATATTGTCATTGCATTATTTCCAGTTAAAACTCTTTTAAAGTACTTCTTTTAAAGCTGCAAAGTAGATTTCCACAGTCAAATGATTTAAGTTTCTTCCTAAATTTCTGTTTTACTAAGCTTTTCATACACTTAGTGATAGGTGATTATGTAGCTTTATTTTGAATAATGTCTCATTTGGTGGATAGTGATGCACAGTGCATAGTAGATGTCCAAATAGTATTTGAATTAAGTTGCTGGATAGTATGGTATCTCAGAAGTCAGGTTAAAAAGTCTTACTGAGCTCCTATCTGTTCTGGCAAATCACTTTTTTGTTGTTTGTTTCGTTGTTTGAGGTAGGGTCTCTAGCCCAGGCTGACCTGGAATTCACTATGTAGTCTCAGAGTGGCCTTGAACTCACAGCAAACCTTTTATCTCTGCCTCCTAAGTGCTGGGATTAAAGGTGTGTGCCATCACTCTAGCTCAGGCTGACCTGGAATTCCCTATGTAGTTTCAGGGTGGCCTTGAACTCACTGCCTTCCTCTTGCCTCTACCTTCTGAGTGCTGGGATTAAAGGTGTGTGATACCATGACCAGCTAATAGCAATTTTTCTTTCCTCTTTTGCTATGCTTCTTTTAAAAGAAGGATCCAAATTGACTTTACAGGGCTGGAGAAATGGCTTAGCAGTTAAGGCACTTACCTGCAAAGCCTAAGGACCTAGGTTTGATTCCTTAGTACCCATGTAAGCTAGAGGCACAAGGTGGTGCTTGTGTCTGGAGTTCCTTTGCAGTGGCTGGAGGCCCTGATGTGCCCATTTTCTCTCTGCCTGTTTCTCTGTCTCAACTAAATGAAAAAAATTTATTTACATGTTTTGTATAAAAGTACATTAGAAGTATTAGTATTTCCTTGTTACTGAGGTACTATGTAGATAATGCTAAAAATAGTTGTAATCCCAGACACTTTAACTCAGGTTTGATTTCCTAATTCAGATTTTGCTGATTCTAATTACTTGATAATATGTCCTCTCTCTCAGTCACACTTACCCAACTTAAGCAATTAAATATAGAGACAAGTATTTTCTGAGTCTTAGCAAGAATTTGTAATTAAAAGCATTTATTGGGGGCACTTAGTTGTCTTAGAATTTGTGACATTTTTGGGCAGATAACTTTCTTCAAGCCTTTTTTCTGATTAACTTACTAGTTAACTATTTCTGGGATTTGAGTCACCCTTGATTCTTTCCCTGCATTTCTACAAGTTAGGTGACATCTAAAACTTATTTTCTATTGTTAATCTTTTTACTTTGCCTCCTGACTCTAGGATTTCCATAGGTAAGGTCTTGATCTAACCCAGGCTTGCCTAGAATTCACTATGTGGTCTAAGGCTGGCCTCAACCTCAGTGATACTCCTACCTCAACTTTCCTAATTGCTGGGATTAAAGGTGTGGCCACCATGCCCTGCAGAGAGAGGGAGGGAGGAAGGACGGATGGATAGATGGATGGATGGATGGCTGGTGGGCACGTCAGGGCCTCTCACCACTGTACAGGAATTCAAAATGCATGTGCTATTTTGTGCATCTGGCTTTATGTGGGTACTGGGGAATTGAACTTGGCTGTTAGGATTTGCAGGCAATCGTCTTAGCCATCTCTCCAGCCCAGAACAAACTTTTTGTTTTTCTTTTTTTTAAACATTTATTTAATTTAATTTATTTTACTTTTTAAATTATTTATTTATTTATTTTTATTTTTTGGTTTTTCCATGTGGGTCTCACTCTGGCCAAGGCTGACCTGGAATTAACTGTGTAGTCTCAGGGTGGCCTTGAACTCACAGCGATCCTCCTACCTCTGCCTCCTGAGTGCTGGGATTATAGGCATGTGCCACCATGCCCGGCTCATAATTTAATTTTTAAAATTTATTGTATTTGTTTTTTTGAGGTAGGATCTCACTCTGGCTCAGGCTGACCTTGAATTCACTATACAGTCTCAGTGTGGTCTTGAACTCACGGTGATTCTCCTACCTCTGCCTCCCGAGTGCTGGGATTAAAAGCCTGCACCACTTCGCCTGGGGGTGTTTTTTTAAAATTGACAGACAGCTCCCATAATTACTATAAACCCTTGTTATTTCCTCCCCTTTCACTTTCCCCTTGCAAGTCCACTCTCCATCATATCCCCTCCCCGTCTCAGTCTCTTATTTATTTATTTATTTATTTATTTATTTATTTATTTATTTATTTATTTATGAATGACAGAGAGAGGGAGAGAATGGGCGCGCCAGGGCTTCTAGCCACGTCCAAGATGAACTCCAGACACATGTACCACTATGTGCATCTGGTGTATGTAGGACCTGGAGAATCAAATCGGGGTCCTTAGGCTTCACAGGCATGTGCCTTAACCACTAAGCCATCTCTCCAGCCCCAGTCTCTTTTATTTTGATGTCATCTTTTTTTCCTTGTTTTATGATGGTCTTGTGTAGATAGTATCAGGCACTGTGAGGTCATGGATATCCAGGCTGTTTTCTGTGTGGAAGAGTGCATTGTAAGGAGTCCTACTCTTCCTTTGGCTCTTAAATTCTTTCCACCCCCTTTTCCGCAATGGACCCTAAGCCTTGGAAGGTGTGATAGAGATATTTCAGTGCTGAGCACTCCTCTGTCCCTTCTCTGCACCATGGTGCCTTCTGAGTCATCCCAAGGTCACCACTATCTGAAGAGAAGCTTCTCTAACCAAAAGTGAGAGTAGTGTTAATACATAGGTATGAACATTAACAGAAGTGCTTCCTGTGCAGTTTGGTAAGCATTGTATATACATTTAGCCAGACACCAGCAGATGTTACACCCCTGGGGCTCATGACTACCCCTGTTGTAGGTTTTCAGTATCAGGGATGTATTCCCTCCCATGGAGCGAGCCTCGGGTCCAATTAGAGAGCAGTTGGTTTCCCCCATAACAGACATGCAATTTTTGTATCCATTGGCTCATTTGTCCTGGCTGGCCAAATGAAAGGCTTGCAGTATCCATTGTTTATTTCCGCTGGTGATTGCTCTCCCTTTGAACTGCATACAGCATAGCTTTTTCCAGCTTCCTGTCAGCTGGTCCACATGGTTTTCATCTCAGCTGCAGCAGGATTTCTCAGTGACCCTGCAACCCAAGTATGGGGAGTCTTCAGTAGTAGGGTCTTAGCATCTATTCCTGGTGGGAAACCATGAGTCTCACCAATGGTCTGTAATGTTTTGGGGGGCATCAGCGATCTCCCTGGCCAACAACTTACTGGAAGGTATCCCATCCTTGGCATTGAAAGTTTTCTAGTAGCAGTCTATGGCTTCTGAGTGTCTCTTACATTCTTTCCGCCATGTATTCTGCAATGGACTTTGAGCCTTGGAAGGTGTGATAGAGATGTTTCAGTGCTGAACACTGCTCTGTCATTTTCTTCTAGCAGTATGGTGAATTTTGAGTCATCACAGTGGTCATTTTTATTTATTAGAGAGAGAGAGAGGGAGAGAGAGAGAGAGAGAGAGAGAGAGAGAGAGGGAAAGAGTGAGAATGGGTGCGCCAGGACCTCTAATCACTGCAAACAGACTCCAGATGCATGCACCACCATGTGCATCTGGCTTACGTGGGATCTGGTGAATCGAACCAGGGTCCTTAAGCTTCTCAGGCATGAGTCTTAACCACTAAGCCATCTCTCCAGCCCCCCTTTGTATTCTTTACTGCTACACTTTTGCAATATCTATATCCTTTTCACTTCTAATGGTACCATTTTTACTTCTTTTTTTTTTTTTGGTTTTTCAAGGTAGGGTCTCACTCCGGTCCCAGGCTGACCTGGAACTAACTATGTAGTCTCAGGGTGGCCTCGAACTCTCAGCGATCCTCCTACCTCTGCCTCCCGAGTGCTGGGATTAAAGGTGTGCGCCACCACGCCCGGCTCCATTTTTACTTCTAATGGGTGAAGTAAAAATGATTTTTTTTGTTTGTTTGTTTTGATAAAGCTTCTTGCCTGGAAACTCACTATTTATTTATTTTACCATTTTTAAAATAATTTATTTGAGAGAGAAAAAGAGGCAGATAGAGAGAATGGGTGTGCCTGGGCCTCCAGCCACTGCAAATGAACTCCAGATGCATGTGCCCTTTTTGCATCTGGCTTATGTGGGTCCTGGAGAGTCAAACCAGGATCCTTTGGCTTTGCAAGCAAATGCCTTAACTGCTAAGCCATCTCTAAAGCCCCGGAAACTCACTATTTAATTTAGGCTGGCTGGCCTTGAACTTGTTGTACTCCTATTTTAGTGTTCCAAGTGTTGGGAACAACAGAGGCATGTACTACCATTCCCAACTTAAGAACGCAACATCTCAATAGACTGTGACAAAATAACCCACATAAAGTGCTTCTATATGCATAGTATAATAGTTGTCTCAAAGAAAACATTTATGTACACTTTAATTTTAAAAAAAATTGCTTTGTAAGCAGAGAGAAAAGAAAAGGCGAAGAAGAAAAATAGGAGGGCTGGAGAGATGGTTTTAGCTTTAGCAAAGCAAAAGGACCCAGGTTTGATGACCCAGTACCCATGTAAGCCAGATGTGCAAGGGGGCTGCATGTGTCTAGTTCAGTTGCAGTGGCTGGAGACCCTGGAGTAATAAATAGATAAATAAATAGATAAATAAATAAATAAAATTTAAAAATAGTATACCAGGGTCTTTAGCCACTGCAGATGAACTCTAGAGATGTGCGCCATTTTGTACATCTGTCTTTACATGGGTACTGGGGAATGGAACCTGGGTCATTAGGCTTTGCAAGCATGTGTCTGAACTGCTAAGCCCTGCGTGTGCTTGTGTGCTAGGGTTATTTGTATGTGCTGCCGTGCCTGACCTATTTGATTCATTTTTATACTTTACAATTTTCTGTTGATCCCTTTCCAGATATTTTTGCTTCATTTTCACTAGGCCACTAGTCATTTAATTACTTTTTTTTAAAATTTATTTTTATTTATTTGAGAGAGAGAGAGTCAGAAAGAGAGAGGGAGAGAGAATGGGCTCACCAGGGCCTTCAGCCACTGTAAATGAACTCCAGATGCATGTGCCACCTTGTGCATCTGGCTTACGTGGGTCCTGGGGAATTGAACCTGGTTCCTTTGGCTTTGTGGGCCTTATCTGCTAAGCCATCCTTCCATCCCACTTTTTAAAATAATTTTTTTTTTTTTTTTTTTTTTGGTTTTTCGAGGTAGGGTTTCACTCTAGTCCAGGCTGACCTGGAATTAACTATGTAGTCTCAGGGTGGCCTTGAACTCACAGCGATCCTCCTACCTCTGCCTCCCAAGTGCTGGGATTAAGGGCGTGCACCACCACGCCCGGCTAAAATAATTCTTTTATGTGGTGGGGTTTCATGTAGTCCAGAATGCTCTTGGGATTTGATACTATCTGAGGATAATGTTAAATTCCTGATACTCTTGTCTGCCTCGCAAGTGTTGGTTTTATAGGCATATGCACCACATACATCTGTTTTGAAACTTTATTTTGAGACAGAGTCTCCATAAATTGCCTGGGCTGCCTGCCTCAGCCTCCTGATAACCTGAAATTATAGGCCTGTCCTACTTAACTCATTAAGTTTCTGTCAAGGTTTTGTCAGTGAAGGTTAAGTATGGTATCTGAATCACCTGAGTCTCTTCTACCATCTGGTTCTTCCCCTTGGTCACCTGTTCTTGTCATTTGACAGACATTATAGTGTGCCATATATTGGGTATGAAATATGTTTAGAGATTTTTAAAATGATGAGATATTTCTCCACTGAAGATTTTCATTCGTTTCTCTGCTTGATGTAAGAGTTGTGGATAAGCACATTAATTTGGTAAAGGTGAGCTTTTTTCCTTGTAATCTGTGATCTGCCTCTGGCCTGTTAGTCTTTTTTTTTTTTTTTAAAGTAGGGTCTCCCAATAGGTCAGGCTGACTTGGAATTCACTATATAGTCTCAGGATGGCCTCGAACTTAGGGTGATCATCCTATCTCTGCCTCCTGAGTATGCCACCACACCTGGCTCTGTTAGTTTTGAACTGATAACTTGCTGTGCTTTTAGTAGTCCCCTACTTTTTCATTACCTCCTTTAGATGACTGATAATACCACTCTAGGTTTTTTTTGTGTAATCCCAGATGAGCAAATACACTAAGGGGATGGTGGACCATTCATTGAGATACCCATTCAAATCTCAGCTGATAAAAGCTCTTTTGGTTACTCTTTGTATTATATTCCTATTGTTGCTCTAACTTACTATGAATTTAGTGGTTTAAATGCAAATTGATTATCTTGGTGTTCTGAAAGAATTCTGAGTTGGATCTCTGTAAGCTGTGGTTTTGGAGGCCTAGGAGAGATTTTGTTTTCTTGCCTTTTCTAGATGCCACTTGTGTTCCTCTGCTTATAGCAGTGCCTTCTTCCATTTTTAAAGCTGGCACTGTAGCATCTTCACATTTTTCACTCTGACCTCTACTTTTGCTTCCATCTTCTACTTTAAAGGACTGACCTGGATAATAATTAGGATAATCTCTTTATTTCAAGGTCAGCAGATTATTAACCTTAATTCTATCTGCAAGGTTAATTTCTCCTTGCATTATAATGGAACATATTCACAGGTTTTAGGTATTAGTATGTGAACATCTCTGGAATGCTCCTTACCATGTTGACTTTCAGCCAAATCCCTTTCAGTTTGTGTCCAGAAGTACTGGGAGATGTCCTCTGAGTAAAGACCATTATAGATGTTAGATTGCCAGCCTCAGTTCTTATTGCTTCATAAATTTCCTGTTGCCTTCACACTGACGACTTTTCGATATTGGCTTTTCTCAAGTCGCTTTTTGTCTTTAACTTGGCTTTTATGAATTTGTTGCTAAAATTTGTTGCTAAAATTGTCATACAGTTATCTCATCCTTGTGTTTTTGTATTGAACCGTTATATCCATATGCTTCCATAGTTACCTGTGCTTGAGAGTAGCAACAAGTAGAGAACATTCCTTTTTCCAGGGCTCATAGTCTACGAAGTCAGGCTAACATATAATTTGATTAAAAAGACAGTAACTTGGGACCCACTATGTCTCTTTATCTATATATGTCCTAGTTTCAGTGATTTCTTGCTTTAGGACTTGTTCTGGCCTGATTTCCAAAATTGAGAATTTTAGTATATTACCACCAAATCCCGCATTGTACAAGCTTGTCATTCATTCATTCTGCCAGGGATAGAACCTAATGCGCTCAAATGGTGAGCACATGTTTACCACTGAGCTGTAATCCTAGCTTTTGGAATATTTTTATAAGATGTCAACTGTTTCTTTTTTTTTTTTTTTTTTTTAAAATATTAGCTCATAATATTCAACTTAAGCAAAGCCTTACCCTCCAAATGGACTGGTTGGACTTCAGGGAAAAACTGGAAAATCTAGAACTTTGTGAATAAATACAGTCTTGTTTTATGCAATTATCAGTTATTTCAAGGGTATTAGTAATGTTAGAAAAATACAAAAAACCATGAAAAAGGTAGAAAGTAGATCCTTTTCAGTGTATATTATAGTTACCACAGTTTCTCAGGCAGTGCTGAAATGTTAAAAAAACAGGTTAATATTTCTCAGGTTGTGACATTCTTAGAAATGTTCGTATTTGCTCTGTATCTATAGCTTAAGTAAATAGTCATTACCATTTATGATAAGTGGATGTGTGTTAAAGGGCAGGACAGAATAAGTAATGGTATCAAGAACCTACTCAGCAGTACGTGTTCTGAACTTCAGTATCCCGATAACTAAAGGATGCAGATTAGGAAAAAAAAGATTAGCTTTTTTACAGTTTTCCCATGTCTGCTTTATCTGCCATTTTTTTTTTAATATTTTTTTTTTATTTATTTATTTATTAGAGACAGAGAAGGAGAGAGAGAGAGCACCAGGGCCTCCAGCCACTGCAAATGAACTCTAGACACATGTGCTATCATGTGCATCTGGCTTACGTGGGACCTGGAGAATTGAACTGGGAGTCCTTAGGCTTCGCAGGCATGAGCCTTAACTGCTAAGCCATCTCTCCAGTCTTAAATGCCATTTCATTATCCACATCTTAGAATGGTAAAAATATATTATTTGTGAATTTTTACAGGATTTCCCTTTAAGTACTTTCTTTAAAAAATGTTCCTGTTTGTTTGTTTATGAGGGAGAGAGAGAATGGGCACACCAGGACCTCCAGCCACTGCAATTGCAAACATACTCCAGATGCATGTGTTGCCATGTACATCTGGTGTACATGGGTAGTGGGGAATCAAACTGGGTCCATAGGCTTTTCAAGCAAGGGTCTTAACCACTAAGCCATCTCTCTACCCCTATAAGTACTTTCTCCTGATAAACTCATTCATACTTTTAAGATTTACCTTAACTAAGCCATCTCTCCAGCCCCTCTAAGTACTTTTTCCTGGTAAACTCACTTATACTTTAATACTTATCTTAAACTTTGTTTATTCTTTGAATTCTTTCCTCTAAATAGGTTTCAGTATTTTGTTGCTTTTATGAAGTTTTTCCCTTGTATTATCCTATTAGATAGATTCTGCAAATTTTTTTTTTTTTTTTTTTTTTTTGGTTTTGCGAGGTAGGGTCTCACTCTGGTCCAGGCTGACCTGGAATTAGCTATGTAGTCTCAGGGTGGCCTCGAACTCTCGGCGATCCTCCTACATCTGCCTCCCGAGTGCTGGGATTAAAGGCATGCGCCACCATGCCCGGCAGATTCTGCAGATTTTTTGAGGTAGGGTCTAACTAGCCCAGGCTGACCTGGAATTCACTACTATATAGTCTCAGACTGGTTTTGAACTCACAGTGATCCTCCTACCTCTGTCTCCTGAGTGCTGGGATCAAAGGTGTGCACCAGCACACTCGGCTCTGCATTTCTTTAAGGGAGGACTAATATAGTAACTTTGGAAGTCTTATTTACCAGCACAGCTTCTGGGACATAGCTGGTAACCATTGTTTAAATAGCCAAATCTGAATTAATTTTTATTTAAAAAAATCTTTGTTTATTTGTTTGCAAGCAGAGAGAGTATTGGTATGCCAGAACCTCCAGCCTCTGGAAACATACTCTAGATGCATGTGCCACTTTGTGCATCTGGCTTTATGTGGGTACTGGGGAATCAAACTCAGGTCCTTAGGCTTTGCAGGCAAGCGCTTTAACCACTGAGCCATCCCTCCAGCCCTTGAATTTTTTCTTTTCCTTCAAGGTAGGGTCTCACTCTAGCCCAAGCTGTCCTGGAATTAACTATGTAGTCTCAGCTGGCCTTAAACTTATGGTGATCCTCTTATCTCTGCCTCCTGAGTGCTGAGATTAAAGGCATGTACTGGGCTGGAGAGATGGCTTAGCAGTTAAGGCCCCTGCTTCCTAAGCCTAAGAACGCTGATTCCAATCTCCACGTTTAGCCAGATGCAAAGTGAGTCTATCTGTCTTCCTCTCCCTCTCTCTGTGACTCTCTCCACAAAAAAAAAGGCGTGTACCACTATGCCAGGCTGAATTTTTTTTTTGTGTGTGTGTGTGTGTGGAGAGACAGAGAGGAAGACAGATAGAGATGGGCGCGCCAGCAGCCTCTCAGGTGCTGTGATCAAAATCCAGATGCACGCACCCCCTTGTGGTCAAGTGCGGCATTGCACCCTTGTGTCATTTTGCATCTTGCTAAATGTGGGACCTGGAGATTGGAACCGGCGTTCTTAGGCTTAGGCAGGCATCTTAACTGCTAAGCCAGCTCTCCAGCCCCAGGCTGAATTTTTGAAGCTGGTTTTGTAGATGATAATGTCTTAGTACTATCCCTATTTTTTCTTTGGGAATTGTTCACATTCATCTTTTGTTAACTTCACTGAATTAACTCTTCTTATTTGCGAACATACTTTTCTGGATTTTACTTTTAGCCAGTTATTTCACAGAGTTTTAGGCATAGCTACTTTGTGAAATAGATGTTATTAACTTGCCCAAGTTCTCATAAATAGGTTGGAACTCAGTATTTTTTTTAATCATTAAAATAAATGTATTAATCTTACAGTCTTTACTGGAAATTTTTGCTTCTCTACAACTATTGTACCTTTTTCCTTCTCATTTTGTGCCTCAGGAGACTGGCTTGAACAGAGTGAGTCAAGGGGCTGTTATTTGTGCCCTTATTGCTATGACCTGTAAATCCAAATAATAAACAAAGGTGGAATAGAGTCAGAGTTCTAAATATTTAAGATTTTACATCTTTTGACCAGTTGTGACATATACGTGTAATCTTAGCATTTGAGATGTGGAGGCAGGAGGATTGTGAGTTTGAGGCTACTGTAGGCTATGCATAGTAAGTGCAAGGTTAGTCTGAGCTATATAGGGGGACCATTGTCTCATCAAGGATTGGGAACGTAAATATCAGGAAGAGTCCTTGCATAGCATACTTAGTGCTCTGGCTAGGTCTCCAGTACCACACTACTAAAAAACCAGTTTTCATACTATGCACAAAAACATTTTAAACTAAAATTGCTATCATAGCATTTAAATAAATTAATATATATATATTTATTTATGAGAGAGAGGGGAAGAGGCAGAGAGAAAGAGAGAATGGGCATGCCAGGGCCTCCAGCCACTGCAAATGAACTCCAGATGCATGTGCCCCTTGTGCATCTGGCTCATGTGGTTCCTGGGGAATCAAACCAGGGTCCTCCGGCTTTGCAAGCAAATGCCTTAACCATGAAGCCATTTTCCCAGCCCTATCATAACATTTTTATTCCAACATAAACATTTAAAAGCACAATGTGGGCCGGAGAGATCGCTTAGCGGTTAAGGCATTTGCCTGTGAAGCCTAAGGACCCTGGTTCGATTCTCCAGGTCCCACGTAAGCCAGATGCATAAGGCGGTGCATGTGTCGAGTTCGTTTGCAGTGGCTAGAGGCCCTGGCTCACCCATTCTCACTCTCCCTCTGTCTCTAATAAATTAATAAATAAATAAAAAATAAAATCTAAAAGAAATAAAAGCACAATGTGTTTCTGGGGGGATTATTATTTTTTTAATTTATTTTATTTGTAAGCACAGAGAGAGAGAGAAGAGAGGCAGACAGAGAGTGAATGGGCACTCCAGGGCCTCCAGCTACTGCAAACAAACTTCAGATGCATGTGCCCCTTATACATCTGGTTTATGTGGGTCCTGGAGAATTGAACCAGGATCCTTTTGCTTCGCATGCAAATGCCTTAACTGCTAAGCCATTTCTCCAGCCCCTATTAAATTTTTTTACTGCATTTGTGTGCATTGGATATGACTGGGGAGGGGGCAGAAAAAGCACAAAGATTTTTTTCGTGTGTGTGTATGTGTGTGTGTGTATGTATGTGTGATGTGTATGACATATGCACCTGTATGTGCCCATGCAGGTCCTTGTGCACTCATCTGCAGGTACTTAACTGCAGAGGCAGGATGGAAATGTCTCCTCCATTATGTTCATTATTACTGATCCTGGACCTTGTTTTTGTTGGTGTTTGTGAGTCCAGTGATTCTTCCATCCCAGTTCACCACAAGTCTATGATTATAGAGGATACAGATTTGTGTGGCTACACCCATCTGTTTATCTGGGTTCTGGGGATCTAACCCAAGGGGTTACAGAGTCATTAGGCTTTGCAGACAAGTGCCTTAACCACTGAGCCATCTCCTTAGCCCAGAAAATGTATTTTTCTTTTAACCTACTGTTTATTGGAGCTCTTAAGGGAAAAGGTTAGTGGACCTTAAATTACTTGTCATTTAATAAGGACACAATCCTTTGAAAAAAATTATGTATATACTTTTAGTCACTGGTGACTAATGATGATTTTTTGGGGGGAGGGCAGGTAGGGTCTTGCTATGTAGGCTAACTGGACTCCCAACTTGAAATGATCTCATCTTGTCTCCTTAGTGCTGGGATTATAGGCATACATTATCTGGCTTTATTATTGGATGTATTTTTTTTTTTTCAAGGTAGGGTTTCACTCTAGCCCAGATTATAGAATTTACTATGTATTATCAGGCTGGCCTCTAACTCACAGTAATCCTCCTACTTCTGCTTCCCAAGTGGTGGGATTAAAGGTGCATGCCACCAGATCTGGCTATTACTGGATTTTGTGTGTATGTATGTGTGAGAGAAAAGAGAGGGAAAGAAAGAATATATATGAAATGGTGCACCAGGGCCTCCAGCCACTGCAGTCAAGCTCTAGATGTGTGGGCCATCTTGTGTGCATGTGCGACCTTGCATGCTTGTGTCACCTTGTGCGTCTGGCTTACTTGGTATCTGGAGAGTCAAACATGGGTCCTTAGGCTTTGCAGGCAAGTGCCTTGACAGCTAAGCCATCTCTCCAGCCCGGACCTTTTTTTTTCTTTTTTGGTTTTACAAAGTAGGGTCTCACTCTAACCCAGGCTGACCTGGAATTCACTATGGCCTTGAACTCTTGAACTCAGTGATCCTCCTACCTGTCTCCTGAGTGCTGGGTTTAAAGGCATGCCTCACCACACCTGGCATTTATTTATTTATTTATTTTGAAAGAATTGGCACGCCAGGTACTCAGCCACTGTAATCAAACTCCAGATGTTTGCACCATCTAGTGGGCATGTGCGACCTTACGCTTAACTCACCTTTGTGTGTCTGGCTTATGTGGGATCTGGAGAGTTGAACATGGATTCAGTGGTTCATGCCTGTAAACTCAAGAGGTTTGCCCTGAGTTCAAGGCCAACCTGATTGACATATTTTGTTAATATCAAGCCTGAACTCTAGAGAACCTGTCTCAGAAAACCAACAAACTCACCAACTAAACAGCCAAATAGAGTTGGACACTGGTTTTGAAAAACAAGTACTAGCTAACTAAACAAAGGACAGAAGTTTGGTGTGTTGAATGAACAGTAAGAAATTGAATATTACCTAGATGTTTGGGAAACAGAGTGGTAGATCTGGGGCTAAATAGGCAGTGTGATCAGTTTTTGGAAGATTTTTAGGATAGTGCTATTGAGATGGACTTAACCCTCTAGGGCCATATGAAACAACTAGAAGCTTTAAAAAAATTATTTGCGGTGAGGGGGAGAGAAATGGTGTGCGAAGGCCCCTAGTGGATTACTAGTCCAATAATAGTTTGTACATTATTTTACCTGATAGTCAAAATAATGTTAGGTTAAGATAGACAGGTGGTACATGACTATTAAGGGGACCAAAGATGGCCCAAGATAAATTTGGTCTGGAATTGTAACATTTTTTTTTCAGAGGTAGGAGGGAGAGAATTGGCACACCAGAGCCTCCAGCTACTGCAGCTGAACTCCGGACATGGGTGCCACCTCATTTATGCACATGTGCAATCTTGCACGCATGTGTCACCTTGTGTGCCTGGCTTATGTGGGACCTGGAGAGTTGAACATGGGTCCTTAGGCTTCGCAGGCAATGCCTTAATCGCTCAGCCATCTCTCCAGCCCACACTTTGACATTCTACACTCAGGGAAATTTTAGTAATCAGTTTGTAGGCTCTTCATCATAGGTGTGGCTTTTCTGGGCGTCTCTGTGTTTGTTTGTATGTATGTATGTATGTATGTATGTATGTATGTATGTATGTATGTATGTATATAATACATACTTGTGTGTGTGTGTCTCCCTCCCTCCATGGTTTTTGATAGGTTTCAGGGAAGTTCCAGTATTCAACTTGTATACTAGAGTATAGGTGTGGCTTTTCTGAGAGCTATTGTATGTATGTATTGTGAGTGATGATCATGGCTTTGTTAGGTTAAAATGATAAGGAATATACACATGGTTAGATCCCCTAGAAATAGAAGAGGGAACACAATCTATTTTTAGGGTTATACAAAATAAAATATTAAAATAAGGTATTTTTGCATGTACATAAACTTTGGCTGAGGACAAGTGAAACAGGCATTTAGGGTAGTATGAGTGAAAATTTCTTTCTTCTTCGTTTTGTTTTTTTTAAAGGAAGGGTCTCACTCTAGCTCATGTTGGCCTCTTAACTCCTAACTACCATACCTGCCTGAAAAATTTTTCATCATTGTATAATATAAGGTGGCACTTTGAGATATTCTAATTTAGAAATGTGATTATTGGTTTAGATGAATTTGAAGTTATAGGAGGATAGTATATCTTTTAGTGATATTAGCTCATTTTTTCCCTATTTTTATATTTATTTATTTGAGAGAAAGAGACAGCTACAAAGAGAAAGGGGGCACAAGGGCCCCCAGTCACTGCAAACAAACTCAAGACACGCATCATTTTGTGCATCTGGCTTTTACGTGGGTACTGGGGAATCATACTTTGCACAAAAGCACCTTAACCACTGAGCCATTTCTTCAACCACATCTATACATACATACATACATACATACATACATACATACATATATGTGTGTGTGTATATATATATGTGTGTCTGTATGCCGGGCGTGGTGGCACACACCTTTAATCCCAGCACTCAGGAGGCAATGGAGGGAGGATTACCATGAGTTCGAGGTCAGCCTGAGCTAGAATGACATCCTACCTTGAAAAACCAAAAAAAAAATAAAAATAAAAAAATATAAAAATGCTTTACTATTGCATTGCAGTGGGCCTCTATGGCACTAATATATACTGTTTTGAGCCCCCAAAGTTGTGTTATGTAGATGTGCTAGCAGCCATATTTATATAGTAAGTCAAGAAGTAGAATGATAACATGCTTAAATGGGAGTTTTATCCCACAGTTTGAATTTCACGTTAATTACACAGACATTAGCATTACAGCAGAAATTTTCTGAATCTTATAACTGACATTTTAACTTTGTAGAACATTTAGAAGTAGTAATTTGTTTTGTATGGAAAGAGCCTTGGCAATCTGTTTGAAGAAACTGAGATGTTACCAAAATGCCTACTATAATCTGTTGAACTGGTAGTGCTATTAAAACTGATGAATTTAGGCTGGAGAGGTAGCTTAGCGGTTAAGGAACTTGCCTGCGAAGCTTAAGGACCCATGTTCAACTCTCCAGATCCCATGTAAGCAAGACACACAAAAGGTGAGCAAGCACAAGATTGCATATGTCTACTAGGGGCGCAAGCGTCTGTAGTTAAATTGCAGTGGTTGAATTCCTGGCATGCCAATTCTTTCTCTCTCTAAAATAAACTGATGAATTTATTTTGCCTATTGCAGTAGTACTATTTTATTGCACTTGTAAGAAGTATGCAATCACAGAGTTTATTGAGAGAGCTGGATTATAACTTACTTGGTAGATTGCTGTTTTAAAATGCCTATACTCCTGGGTTTGATCTTCAGCACCACATGGAACCAGGCTATGTGGCTCACACCTATAATCTGCCCTTAGGAGGTGGAAGATCAGGAGTTTAAGGATACCCCCTTACCCCCTCTCCCCCCCCCCCCCAAAAAAAAAAGGTTTAGTGAGTAAGTGAATGGGAGAGTTACAAACACCAAGTTTTATGTCTTACTATAGCATAGAGTTAGATGTTTTTTTCTTCTGGTTTCCCCCTCCCTTGATAGACCTTGATTTTAACTTATCAAGTCTGTGTCTCTGGCCTTTGCCGCTGTGGCCCATTGATCTGTCCATCTGTCTGTTACAGTGCATATTGGGTACTTCCAGAAGTTTGAATTCAGTGATGCAAAGGACAGGCGGGCTGCAGCAGCAAAGGTAGGACAGAATCATTCCAAAGACAAGTCATTAAAGGATCATTAAACACACATACTTACGTGGTTCTGTGTGCATATACACACATTGGAAGCAAGTTTTTCATTTAAAGGGGTATAATGTATTTTGTAAATCTTTATGAGAAAGCCTGTTCAGCATAACAAATCAGAAATAATTGTGAAGAGCACAGCTTAGGCCCAAGTCTTCCTAGATCCAGTGACAGAGCACTTGCCTAGCATGCCCAGAGCCATGAATTCAATTTTTGGTACTAAAACAATACAAAAATATATTGCATTCTGCAGAGAGCATCAGTTTATGGTTTTTTTTTTTTTTTTTTTTTTTTTTGTGGTGCTCGGGTTCATACCCACAGCATGCCACAAGTATTGTAAAACTACTGTTGAGCTACTCTCAGCCCCATATTTTTTCTTTTTAAACAAAATACTACTGCTTGGTGCTTAGACAATGAATAGGTATTTGCTACCAGCTTCGAGTAATAGAATAGATAGATAATTTAATTGTGGATATTAATGATATTAGCTTGATTTATAGACCTGATTATCCCATTTTGGAAACTGAGGAGGAGCAGGAAACATAAATAGAGCTATATGTATATATTTATATTTAAGTCTTAAGGAATTCTATTTGAATATTTGTACCAGTTGTTACATTTTGCCAATTACAGTAGCAGTTCCCGGTTCTTGCTGCTGCCAGTACTTCTTTTTTAAAAATACTAATTAGAATGGGAGAAACAATATTTTTATATTGGATTCTAAACCCTAAATTATAGGTAAGTTTTAAAAACTTAAGCTACTGCTGGGGATGTAGCCTAGCATTCACACAGTCGTAGCACTGCAAATACCCCCATGCACCAACTAAAATTCAAAAACATTGGGCCATGCAATGCAAACGTGCAATAAAAATGAAATAGATGCCATATAATAAGATTATTAGGTTTATATCATTTTAGTATTGGCTATAATGCAGATGAACTCTAGATACATGCACCACTTTGTGCATTTAGCTTTATGTGGGTATTGGGAAATGAAACTTTGGGCCATTGGGCTTTGCAAGCAGGTGCCTTTTAACCCTGAGCCATCTACCAACCTAGGATTTGATTTTTTTAAATATTTATATATATGCAAGCAGAAAGTCACCTTAAGTGCACCAAGGCCTCTGGCCACCAAATGAACTCCAGATGCATGCGCCACTTTGTGTCTGTCTTTATGTGGGTATTGGGGAATTGTACCTGGATCATTAAGCTTTGCAGGCAAGTGTCTTAACTTCTGAGCCATTTGTCCATCCCCAAGCATTTGAATTTTTTGCTGCTGTTTTGTTTTTTGAGATAAGGTCTCATTCTGGGTCACATTGACCTGGAATTCACTGTGTAGTCTCAGGGTGGCCTTGAATTCATGGTGATCCTCCTACCTTTCCTCCCCAGTGCTGGGATAAAAGGCATGTACTACTACGCCTGGCATATACTTTTTCTTTTTTTTCCCAAGGTAGGGTCTTGCTTTAGTCCAGGCTGACCTGGAATTCACTATGTAGTCTCAAGCTGGCCTCAAACTCACTGCAATCCTCCTACCTCTGCCCCCCAAGTGCTGGGATTAAAGGTGTGCACCCCCACGCCTGGCTTGGATATCAATTGAAAAAAAAAACATTTATTTGTTAGAGATAAATATTGGCGTGCCAAGATCTGTTGACACTACAAACTGAGGTGCATGTGCCACTCTGTGCATCTGGTTTCGTGGGCACTTGAGAATTGAATCTGGGCAGCCAAGCTTTGCAAGCAAGTGCCTTTAACCACTGAGTAATCTCTTCAGCCCCAGGATTGATTGATTGATAGATTTTTCGAGGTAGGGTCTCACTCTAGCTCAGGCTGACCTGGAATTCACTATGTAGTCTCAGGGTGAGCTTGAATTCATGGCGATCCTCCTACCTCTGCCTCCCAAGTGCTGGGATTAAAGGCATGTGCCACCATGCCCAGCTTGTTTTTTTAAAAAATATATTTCAGGGCTGGAGAGATGGCTTAGCAGTAAGTCACCTGCCTCCTAAGCTTAAGAACGCCGGTTCCAATCCCAGGTCCCATGTTTAGCCAGATGCAAAGTTATGCAAGGGCGCAATGCCGCACTGACCACAAGGGGCGCACACATCTGGATTTTGTTTGCAGCAGCTGAGAGGCTGCTGGCGCGCCCATCTCTGTCTTCTCCCTTTCTCTCTGTCTCTCTCCAAATATATATATGTTTCACTTATTTATTTATTCGTGAGAGAATGGGCCTGGACCTCCAGCCATTGCAAACGAGCTCCAGATACATGCACCTCCTTGTGCATCTGGATTACCTGGGTCCTGGAGAATTGAACCGGCATCCTTTAGCTTTGCAGGCAAATGCCTTAACCACTAAGCCATCTTCTCCAGCCCAGGATTTGATTTGTTTTTATTATTTTTTTTTATTTTTTATTTTTTTGCAGGCAAATGCCCCAGGCTGACCTGGAATTAACCAATCTCAAGCCCATCTTCTCCTACCTCTGCCCAGGATTTGATTTGTTTTTATTTTTAATTTATTTATTTGAGACAGAGAGAGGGGCAGAGAGAGAGAAGGAGTGAGAATGGGCGTGTCAGGGCCTCTAGCTATTGCAAACGAACTCTAAACGCATGTGCCACCTTGTGCATCTGGCTAATGTAGGACCTGGAGAATTGAACCGGTGTCCTTAGGCTTTGCAGGCATTCACCTTAACTGCTAAGCCATCTCGTCAGCCCTCAGGATTTGGCTTTTAAACCAGTGTTTTCTTATGTCAATGAATGTCAGACTCCCAGTATTTTATTTATTTATTTATTCCTTCTTCCTTTCTTCCTTCCTTCCTTCCTTCCTTCCTTCCTTCATTCATTCATTCATTCATTCATTTGAGACAGAGAGGGGCAGAGAGAGAGAAGTGAGAATGGGTGTGCCAGGGCCTTTAGCCACTGCAAATGAACTCCAGATGCATGTGCCACCTTGTGCATCTGGCTTATGTGGGACCTGGAGAATTGAACTGGGGTCCTTAAGCTTCGCAGGCATTCACCTTAACTGCTAAGCCATCAGTGCCCAGGATTTGATTTTTAAAACAGTGTTTCAGCCAGGCGTGGTGGCGCATACCTTTAATCCAAGCACTCTGGAGGCGGAGGAAGGAGGATCGCCATGAGTTTGAGGCCACCCTGAAAATATAGAGTGAATTCCAGGTCAGCCTGGGCTAGAGTGAGACCCTACCTTGAAAAACTTTAAAAAAGAAGAAGAAGAAGAAGAAGCCTTAATCCCAGCAAGGAAAGGTGGGAGGATCGCCAAAAAACCCTGAGACAAAAACCAGAGTGAAACCCTACCTTGTCTCCCAAAAAAAAAAAAAAAAAAAAAAAAAAAAAATGAAAGTCAGACTCCCAGTTTTTTATGTTATTTATCAGATTTGAGCATTTTCATTTATTTATTTATTTGAGACAGAGAGGAGGGGGGAGAGAGAGAGAGAAGGTGAATATGGGTGCGCCAGGACCTCTAGCCACTGCAAAGAACTCCTCACGCATGCGCCACCATGTGCATCTGGCTAACATGGGACCTGGAGAATTGAACCGGGGTCCTTATGCTTCACAGGCATGTGCCTTAACTGCTAAGCCACCTCTCACAGTATTTTGTTTGTGTGTCTAGTGGTGCTGGGAATTAAACCTATGACCTCCCATGGTAGGCAAGTGTTTTAATATTTAGCCATGTCCTCAACCCTTGTCAATAAGTTCAATCTACCATTGAATATTTTATTTATTTTATTTTAATTATCTTTTTGGGTTTTCAAGGTAGGGTTTCACTCTAGTCCAGGCTGACCTGTGTAATCTCAGGGTGGCCTTGAACTCTTGGTGATCCTCTTATCTCTGCCTCCCATGTGCTCGGGTTAAAGGCATGCGTCATCACGCCGGCTCTATTTACTTTTTTTAATTTATTTTTTTATTTTTTTTATTTTTGGAGAGAGACAGACAGAGAGGGAGAGGGAGACAGATAGAGAATGGGCGTGCTAGCAGTCTCTCAGCTGCTGTGAACGAAATCTAGATGCGTGCGCTCTTGCGTCACTTTGCATCTGGCTAAACGTGGGACCTGGAGATTGGAACCGGGTTCTTAGGCTTAGCAGGCAGGCGCCTTACCCAATATGCCATCTCTCCAGCCTCTGTTTACTTTTTTTTTTTTAATTTATTCATTTATTTGCAAGCAGAGAGAAGAGAGACAGAGAATGGACATGCCAGGGCCTCTAGCCACTGCAAATGAATTCCAGATGCATGTGTTCCTTGTGCATCTGGCTTACATGGGTCCTGGGGAATCGAACCTGGGTCCTTTGGCTTCACAGGCCTGTGCCTTAACCACTAAGCCATTTCTCCAGCCCTTCTATTTACTTTTTAATGTTTTATTTTAGATGGAAAATGATGAGTCATATTTGTACTTATCACTTTCTGCTCCAATTCCATTGCAGTTTTTTTAAGTTGCTGATTTTTTTCCTTCAACAATATACTGTGGACTTAGCTATTGAATGACCACTTTTATTTTGTTGTTTCTTAAGCCCCCACAATGATTTTTCATTTTTGCTGTTTTGTTGGTCATTTAGTTGATGCTATATAGTAGGTCTTCCATGTCCTCCTCTTTTGGTGTGTAAATAAGTTTACATTAAAGAGGTTGTGGTGCATACTTAAACCAATAGCATTTTGTCATTTTGTATATTGGCTTACAATTATTAGGAAATTCAAACTTGTTTTATAAAACATTACTTGATTTATTTTAAATTTGTATTCATCCAAAATGCTATTTCCTTTTTATTTATGAGAGAGAGAAAGAGAAAATGAGAATTGGCACCCGCACCCTAGGATCTCTAGCCATTGCAAATGAACTCCAGATGCATGTGCCACCTTGTGCATCTGGCTATCGTGGATTCTAGGGAGTCATGCTGAGATTAAAGGTATACGCCCCCACACCTGGTTTATATTGAATCTTTATGGACAAAATTGCCTTCTTTATTCTCTATTGACAATCTGGTTTTTATTTCTTCGTGAATTTTCCTTTTTTAAAAAAAATTATACTTTTTTTTGTTTTTGATTTTTAGGAAGGGTCTCTAGCTCAGGTTGACCTGGAATTCACTATCTAGGCAGGGTGGCCTTGAACTCACAGCAGTCTTCCTACCTCTGCCTCCTGATTGCTGGGATTAAAGGTGTGCACCACCACGCCCAGCTTTAATATTCTTTTATTTCTTTTTATTTGGGGGTGGGGGAGAAAGAGAGAGAGAATGGGAGCACCAGGGTTTGTAGCTGCTGTAAATGAACTCCAGACGCATGCACCACCTTGTGCATCTGGATTATGTGGGTCCTGGGGAATTGTACCTGAATCCTTTAGCTTTGCAGGTAAACACACCTTAACCACTAAGCTATCTCTCCAGCCCAGTTTTTCTTTTTGAATTTCTTTTTGTCTTTGGTGTTCTGAAGAGAGGTGTTTGAATTTTTAAATTCATTGTTCTATGCCTGTACTTAACTGCAACTAGAAAACTTGTGTCCTTTTAAATATATATATATATATATATATAATTCTTTAGAGAGAATTGGTGTCCAGGGTCTCAGCCATTGAAATCAAACTCCAGATGCTTGTGCCCACCTAGTGGATGTGTGTGACCTTGCACTTTCCTCACCTTTGTGTGTCTGGCTTATGTGGGATCTGGAGAGTAATGCATGGGTCCTTAGGCTTCTCAGGCAAGCACCTTAACCACTAAGCCATCTCTTCAGCCCTAAAAATCTTGTGTCCTTTTATAAGCTTTGGGAGAATTCTTTTATAGCTGTGGCAATTTCCTTCTTTCCCTTCTAAAATTCCTGTTACTTGAATTTTTTTTTTTTTTTTTTTTTTTTTCGAGGTAGGGTCTCACTCTGGCCCAGGCTGACCTGGAATTAACTGTGTAGTCTCAGGGTGGCCTTGAACTCATGGCAATCCTCCTACCTCTGCCTCCCTCCCGAGGCTGGGATTAAAGGCCACCACGCCCGGCCTGTTACTTGAATTTTAAAAACAATGGGTAGAGGTTCGCAGTGCTAAATCTTCAAGGAAGATGATAGATTATATCAAAAGCAGAAAAATAATAGTTGTGAACACCAGCCATCATACTTAGGATGAAAACATTCTAGAAGGAATAAGCTGCTGGGCCGTGGTGATGCATGCTTTTAATCCCAGCACTTGGGAGGCAGAGGTAGGAGGATCACCATGAGTTTCAGGCTACCCTGAGACTACATAGTGAATTCTAGGTCAGGGAGACCCTACTTCAACCCTCCCCCAAATATTGTGAATTATTAATGCCTCAAAGATTGGGAACCATAAATAAGTTTAAGTCTTTATAAGATTTAAACTTTCAAATAGCATTAGCTTCTACATTCATTAAAGAAAATAATTCAAAACAGTGTTTTAGTTCAGTTATTTACTGATTTTTCTATGAGCTAGAAAAAGAATTGGCTCACTGAGGCCTCTAGCCACTTCAGTCAAACTCCAGATGTATGCTCCACCTTGTGTGCATGCGTGACCTTGTGCATCTGGCTTATGTAGGTGCTCGGAATTGAACCTGTGTCTTTAGGCTTTACAGGCAAGTGTCTTAACTGCTAAGCCATCTCTAGCCCTTCATTCTTTAAAATCTCATCAAGCTTGGCATGGTGGTGCATGCCTTTAATCCCGGCACTAAGGAGGCTGAGGTAGGGGGATAACTGTGGATTTGAGGCCAGCCTGAGTTGTAGAGTGAGTTCTAGCTCATCCTGGGTTAGTTAGTGAGGCCTGACTCATAACCAAACCAAATCAAACCCAGAAAAACTAAACAGAATTCCCTTAGCAAATATATGGAGGCATGTATTTAGTCCAATTTTTCATTATTAGCTTGAGCATGTCATGTGTTCCTTTGTCATTTTAATCACTGAACTATATATTTTGTGGATAATTAGCAAGGGAATGTTCTGGAGGAATGTCTGTTATGGCCTTGTTGTAAAATAAATTTTTTCTTAGAGGATATAGGATTAGAGAATATTTAAGCTTAATTTTGAATTATTTGTGTTTATGAACTCTAAAAGAAGTCTAGCTTTAAAAAATTTTGGTGGATGTTTGTGTGTGTGTTCATGTGAGTGTGGGATTAGGTGGGTCATGTTCTGAAGTTAGGGAACAATTTTCATGGTGTTGGTCCTTACCTTAAACCTTGTTAGAGGCAAGATCTCTTCTTGGTCACTTTTCCATTTGCCAAGCTAGCTATTCTCCAAGCTTCTCTGAGAGTCTTCTGTATCTGCCTCCCATTTTACAGTAGCTGTACTGAGATTACAGAAGCCTACCACAGTTTCTAGTTTTTATCTGGGGCTCCAAAATCAGGTACTTGGGCTCGCAATGAACCATTTCCCCAGCCCAATATAATAACTTTTTGAAAATAATGCACTTAAATGAAGTACGACACTCCACCTAAAACACATAACTCTGTGTTTTAAATCATCTTATTTATATTACTGTACAAAAGTGTACATACTGCATATATACATAAAGTGTAAGTTAGTAGTAGTGGCTGCTTCTTACTCTGTTGGTTGATGGGTACTTTGAGTTGCTACCATGGGAAGGATAGGAGTAAAAATTTATGATTTGAAGGCTGGGCAGCACTCAGGAGGCAGAGGCAGGAGGATTGTTGTGGTTTTCAGGCCACCCTGAGACTACTTAATGAATTCCAGGTCAGCCTGAGCCAGAGTGAGACCCTAACTCAAAAAACAGGTTCTGATTTGAGAAAGACTGATACTGATATTATTTACATTTGCTAAGTAATTGGTGGCTGAGTTGTAGCTTAGTGGTAGAATATGTGCTTAGCTTGCATAGTTGGGAATGTATATGGACCTCTTTCCATCCTCTCTCCCTTCAGATCAAACCCAAGGTCTTGCACAAATGCTCAACCATCAAGCTACATTCCTAGTTTTGGATCTCATAAGTAAACCAGTTGCCTTAGAGAAAGTACACACAACAACTTAATAGCATTTAGTTCACTTTACATAATTTATTTTTGTAAACCATTTCTACATAGGTTGATCAATGGGCTCTGTTAGGTAAAGAGGGAAAGTTGTGTTGTAGTCAATTGTGTTGTTTGTATTGTTGGTGGACCATTTTCATTGTGTACTTGTAGCTATATGAGATACTAGAACTTTGGACATTTGGAACCCACTGGTGAAGTTGTGAATTATTTTGTAACTGAAAGGTTGCAAAATAATTTTTCTTTTTTTAGTCGGGCATGGTGGTGCACACCTTTAATCCCAGCACTTAGGAGGCAGAGGAAGGAGGATTGCCATGAGTTCAAGGCCACTCTGAGACTACAGAGTGGATTCCAGGTCAGCCTGAGCTAGAGTGAGACCCTATCTCGAAAAACCAAAAAAAAAAATTTTTTTTTTCTTTTTTAATTGTTATATTTCCTTTTTTTTTTTTTTTCACTTAGAGAGAGAATTTGGCGCCAGGGCCTCAGCTACTGCAATCAAACTCCAGACAGTTGCACCACCTGGTGGGCATGCGTGACCTTGCGCTTGCCTCACCTTTGTGCGTCTGGCTCACACAGGGTCTTAAGAGTCGAGCATAGGTTCTTAGGCTTTGCAAGCAAGTGCCTTAACTGCTAGGCCATCTCTGCAGCCCTGTTTTCTTTTAAGAGAGAGGGGGAGAGAAAGCGAGAGAGCAAGAGAGTGCAAGTGCGCCAGGGCCTCCAGCCACTGCAAACACCAGATACATGTGCTACCTTATTACATCTGTCTTGCATGCCACCTGGGGAATTAAACCTGGGTCCTTAGGCTTCACAGGCAAATACCTTACCTGCTAAGCCATCTCTCCAGCCCCAGAATAATTTTTCAAAATATTTATTTGCATGTATACATGTTGGGGAGGGTAGCATGCCAGGGCCTTTACCATTACATATGAACATTAGGCCCTTGTGCCACTTTTTATGTCCAGCTTAAGTGGGTGGGTTGGCAATTGAACCCCAGCTAGCAAGCTTTGCAAGCAAGCACCTTTAACAGCTGAGCCTTCTTCCCAGCCCCCCAAAATTTTAATTATCTTTTATAATTCTTTTTTTTTTTTAAAGTAGGGTCTTACTCTATCTCCGGCTGACCTGGAATTCACTGTGTAGTGTCAGGGTGGCCTCGAACTCATGGTGATCCTCCTATCTCTGCCTCCCGAGTGCTGGGATTAAAGGCAAGTCCCATCATCCTGGGCTTTTAGAACTAACTACCAGAAAATAAATAAAAGCAGTATGAAGTAGTCTGGTTCATGAGTTGAGTGATTTTTATTTTAATTTATTTTTGGTTTTTCGAGGTAGTGTCTCGCTGTAGTCCAGGCTGACCTGGAATTCACTCTGTAGTCTCAGGCTAGCCTTGAACTCACAGTGATCTTCCTACCTCTGCCTCCCGAGTGCTGGGATTAAAGGCATGCACCACCACGCCCGGTTTTTATTTTATATTTTATTTTATTTATTTAGCCATCTCTCCATCCCCTCTCATATAAATTTTTAATCACTTTTGTCAGGTTTACCAAATTTTTCATCTCATTGATACATATTTTAACCTATTTACAACACCTGTAGTACTGGATGTCATCAGTGTTAGAAATTGCCAGGCATGATGGCACCTTTAATCCCAGCACTGGAAGGCAGAGGCCACCCTGAGACTACATAGTAAATTCCAGGTCAGCCTGAGCTAGAGTGAGACCCTACCTCGAAAAAACAAAACAAAAAAACTAACACAAGTTAGTTGTGGGCTTAAAATGTTCTTGTATTAAGGAGGCTGAATATTTTATTGTATTTCTGCCATTTGTGTTCTGGGAGTTCATAATTGTCCATTTTTGGTTGAATTATTTGTTTTATGGTCTCATGTGCAAATAAAGCTTTTGCTTTAGGATTTGCATCTATTTTTAAAAATTTTTATTTATTTATTTGAGAGCGAGAGAGGGGGAGAGAAAATGGGCTTGCCAGGGCCTCCAGCCACTGCAAACAACTCCAGATGCATGTGCCACCTTGTGTATCTGGCTTATGTGGATCCTGGGGAATCAAACCGAGGTCCTTTGGCTTTGTAGGCAAATGCCTTAACTGCTAAGCCATCTTTCCAGTCCTGCATGTATTTAATATACAGATACTTTTTTACTTTGTCCCTTTGGAGTTTCTAATATTGTTTAAGAAGTTCTTATGAAGCAGTATTCTAATATTTGAAACATTAGCAGCTCTCTGTAAGAGTTTGTAGATTAAACTAAATAGAAACATATAAATGTGAGCCCTTGGGGCTGGGGAGATGGCTCAAGCACTTCTTATGTAAGCATGAGGACCTTTGTTTGGATCCCTAGTACCCATATAATTGCTAAGCATGGTAAGCATGCCTGGGAGGCGTAGGTGAGCACTGAGTTCAGTGAGAGACTTCAATGAATAAGGTGGAGAGCTGTTGACACTCAACAACATTGACCTTTGGCCTTCACATACACACATATGCCTCCCCCTTAAATGTTCTTTTTTAGGAAAATCTTCAAACTGGGATTCAGGGTGGATCCTTTAGCCTATTTCATTGTACTTGGGATCAAATTGTGAAGTAAATAAAAAGCTAGGCTTTCTGCTTATATTATTTGGAGTAAAAAAAATTATTTTGCTGTAGTATGTCAGACTACTTTCTGTGTCATGAGATCTGTTCATGTAATATTTATTTAGATTTCTCCTAAAATAAGGTTTATTGAGAATTTTCTAGAAACAGTTGCCTCCCACTCCACTACCCATGAGAATGCCTTAAATAGCTTGGGGGTGTACCTGCACGGAGATCCTTCTGTTTCAACATTCCAAGTGCTGGGATTATAGGCATGCATAACCACATACCTGGCCAATTTTGTCAACATTTTTTTTTGTTGTTGTTGGTGTAGGGTTTTGGTTGGTGTTGGAAGCCAAGGCAAGTGATATACTCACGGCAATCCTCCTACCTTTGCCTTCATGCCCAGCCCATTTTAGTCTTTCTTCACATTCTCTTTAATCTTTATCCTCCTCCCTTCTTTATTCTGTCCCTTTGTCTTTTTCTTTCCTCTCAGCAGTGTCTTTACTTTTTCTTTTAGGAAGGATCTCATTCTGTACCCAGACTGATGGGGAATTCACTGTATACACATCTGACTGGCCTTGAACTTGTGGCAGTCCTGCTTCCTTGGCCTCTTGAGTACTACGATTACATTGTGAAGCCATTATGCCCAGCTAAACAGTGTCTCAGGTTTTTTTTTGATAAATTCTAATTTATCAGTTTTTTTTCTAAAAAATTGTGCTTTGAATGTGTCTTATTCATAGTCACCAAGATTTTCTCTTAGTTTTATACTTTGATTTATATTTAGGTATGATCCATTGTTATGTATAAAATGCGGAGTGTAAAGTAGATTAAAAAACAATTTAGGGCTAGAGAGGTGGCTCAGTGGTCAAGATGCTTACCTGCAAAGCCTAACGACCTGGGTTCGATTTCCTAGTACCCACATATAGCCAGATGCACAAGGTGGTACATGTATCTGGAGTTTGTTTGCAGCGGCTGGAGGCCCTGGCATGCCTATTATCTCTCTCTTCTTTTTCTCTGCTTGCAAATAAACAAAAATACTTTAAAAGTATTTTAAATGTATTATTTCAGCATTATTTATTGAATAATCTATTTTCTCCATTAAATTATCTTATCACCTTATTAAAAAACCAGTTTGTGAGCAGGGTGTGGTGGTACACACCTTTAATCCCAGCACTAGGGGGCAGAGGTAGGAGGATTGCCCTGAGTTTGAGGTCACCCTGAGAATACATAGTGAATTCCAGGTCAGGTCAGCCTGGGCTACAGAGGGAGACCCTACCTTGAAAAAAATAAACATAAATAAATAAATAAATAGAAAAAAATTAGCTTGTCATGTATGATGGCACATATCTGTAATAGCAGCCCTGAAGTTGAAGCAGGAGGATGAAGAGTTGTGGGCCAACTTAGATTACATAGGGAGATTTATCTCAAAATAAGCAGACCAATCACTTTGAACATCAGTTTGCATCTTTATGTGGGTCTATATTTTTTGGTATTCTTTTTTAAATTGTGCCTGTGTATATGGGTATGTGTGCAGGTGCCTGCATGTTTGTGCGTATGTGTAAGCCAGAGGACCACCTTGGATCTCATCTTCAGAAATGCTGTCTACCTTTTTTTTTTTTTTTTTTTTTTTTAAGTATTTTATTTATTTGAGAGAGAGAATGGCAGACAGAACAAAAAAGGGAAAAAGCTAATGGTTATTCCAGGGCTTCCTGCCACTGCAGACGAACTTCAGATATATGCACCACTTTGTGCGTCTGGCTTTACGTGGATACTAGGGACTTGAACCCAGCCATCTCTCCAGCTCTGCTATCTACTTTTTTTCTTTTAAGGACATTTTCTCATTGGCTTGAAGGTAATCAGTCAGGCTACATTAGCTGGCTAGTGAGCATCAGGGATCTCCCTGTCTCTTTTTCCCCATCCCTGGGATTAAAGGTATGTGCCACTGTATCTGCCATTTTAAAAATTGTATTTACTTATTTTTGAACAGAGAGAGAGGAGAGACAGAGAGAATGGGTGTATCAGGGCCTCTAGCAACTGCAAATGAACTCCAGACATATGTCCTCCCCCCCCTCCCCCGCATCTGGCTTACATGGGTATTGGGGAATTGAATCTGGGTCCTTTGGTTTTGCAGGCAAGTGCTTTAAACGCTACATCATTTCTCCAGCCCCATATCTTTTTGTTTGTTTGTTTGTTTGTTTTCTGAGGTAGGGTCTCACTCTAGTCCAGGCTGACCTGGAATTCACTCTGTAGTGTCAGGGTAGCTTTGAACTCACGGCAATCCTTCTATCTCTGCCTCCCAAGTGCTGGGATTAAAGGTGTGCCCACCACGCTTGCTCATACCTGCCATTTTTTAAAAAATTATTATTTTTTATTGACTTTTAATCTTACATACCAAAAAAACCCCACCTGATATTTCCCTCCCCTCCCCCATTCCACTTTAGAACTCCAGTCTCCATCATATCCCCTCCCTCTCTCCATTAGTCTCTCTCCTAATTTGGTGACACCATCTTTCTCTTCTATTTTGAGGGTCTTGCAAAGGTATTGCTAGGCACTGCAAGATCATGGATATCGAGGCCAATTTCTGTCTGGGCAGTTGCATTGTAAGAGGTCATATCCTTCCTTTGGCTCTTCCATTCTATCCGCCCCCTCTTCTGCAATGGTCCCTGAGCCATTGGAGGGTGTGACAGAGGTGTTTCAGTGCTAGGCACTCCTCCATCCCTTCTTCTCAGCACTGTGTTGCCTTTTGGGTCATCCCAGTGGTCATCACCATCTGAAAAGAGAAGCTTCTATAGCCAGAAGTGAGAGTAGCGTTAATATCTGAACATGAACATTTAGTGTAGTGTCCCCAGGGCAGCTTGGTAGGAATAATATATACATTTAGTCAGACATGAGCAGGCTTATACCCCCAAGGCTCATGACCTCACCTACCATAGACTTTTACTTAGGTTTTTCAGTACCAGGTATTTATTCCCTCCTGTAGAGAGGGCCTTCAGTCCAATTATGGAGCAGTTGGTTACCAAGAGTAGACACGCCACTATTGCACCCGTTCAGTCATTGGGCCTGTCTGGCCAAGCTTGAATATTCAGCATCCACTGTTTTCACATACCTGCCATTTTTTATGTGGATACTGTGGATACATTTCACGTGTAAAGGCAAATACTTTGCCCACTGAGCTATCTCTAGTCTGGATTCCCTTCCCTTCTCTCTCTCTCCCCCGCGCCCCACCCCCCACCTGTGTGGAACGTGTATGCATGTGTGTGGAAGTCACAAGAGAATGTCAAATGTCCTCTGTATAGCTCATTTGAGTGTTTTCTTGAGACTTACTGGATCTAAAGCTAATGTTGGTTTGATTAGACTGGCTCACCAGGGAGCCCCATCAATTCTCTGGTCTCTTCTTTCCCATAAGACTATGGGTTTCACATGTGAGTGCCACACATATCTGTGTATCTGGATGCTTGGGAATCAAACTCAAGGTGATCAGGCCTTCATGCTTATCTGCTGAACCATCTTCTCATTCTTACTCTTTTTATTTGGTCTATGTCTATCCTTTTGCCAATACTTAAGTTTTTAAAATTCTGATAGTCTGTATTTCAGTTCCTTTACATTCTGGGATTGTAGGCATGTACCACTGGACCTGCATCATTATCATCATCATGATTATTGCTATTATTATTATTTGGTCTCTTTACTTTGTGTGCTACAGTCTAGCTGGTCAAGAGCTTGTGGATTTTCCTGGCTCCACCTCCCTTTGCTGTAAGCATGTTGGGATCACAGATGCAATTGCCACTTTACAGTGTCTTGTCTTTACATGGCTGAGTGAGGAGGCTGGCAAGCTTCTAAGCAAGAACATACCCAGGGCCTTGGTGCTTGGCTAGGCAAGTACTGTACCATGGAGCTATATCCCATATCCCTTCCTTGCTGTTTCATATACATATGAGAATCATTTTGATGTCAGCCAAAATTAAAAAAAAAATCCTTTAATTTCAGCATCTGAGAGACAGAAGTAGGAGGATTGCCATGAGTTCGAGGCCACCCTGAGATGAACTCCAGGTCAGCCTGGGCTAGAATGAGACCCTACCTTGGGGAAAAATAAAATCCTACTGATGTTTTTATTGGTATTGAGAGAATCTACAGATAAATTTAAGAAGAATTAATATTTTTACTGTTTACCAGTCTCTGAACATGGCTTATCTTTCCATTTTAAATAATGGAATTAATAAGCAAAGGCAGCCTTTGTTTAATCAATATTTTGTGGTTTTGAGCATACTGGTTGCTCATTTACTATGTCAGATTTTTTTTTTCTGGACTTATTTTCATTTGTTTATTAGAGAAAGAGAGTGAGAATGGGCACACCAGGGCCTCTAGCCACTGCAAATGAATTCCAGGCGCATGTGGCATTCACAGGCAAATACCTTAACCACTAAGCCGTCTCTCCAGCCCATGATTTTTTTTTTTTTGTTTGTTTTTTTTCGAGGTAGGGTTTCACTCCAGTCCAGGCTGACCTGGAATTCACTATGTAGTCTCAGGGTGGCCTTGACCTCACGGTGATCTTCCTACCTCTGCCTCCTGAATGCTGGGATTAAAGGATTTTAAAAAATATTTTAAGGGCTGGAGAGATGGCTTAGCGGTTAAGTGCTTGCCTATGAAGCCTAAGGACCCTGGTTCGAGGCTTGATTCCCCAGTACCCACGTAAGCCAGATGCACAAGGTGGCGGCATGCATCTGGTTTGTCTGTCTCTCTCTCTCTCTCTCTCTCTCTCTCTCTCTCTCTCTCCTCTCCCCCCCCTCCTCCCTCCCTCCCTTCCTCCCTCCCTGTTTGTCTGTCTGTCGCTCTCAAATAAATAAAAATAAACAAAAAATTTAAAAATATATTTTATGTATTTATATATTTATTTGAGACAGAAAGAGGCAGAAAGAGAGAGAGAGGGAAGGAAGGAGAGAGAATGGGAGCTCCATGGCCTCCAGCTACTGCAGATGAACTCTAAATGCATGTGCCCCCTTGTGCATCTGGCTTACGTGGGTCCTAGACAGTCAAACCAGGATCCTTTGGCTTTGCAGACAAAAGCCTTAACCTCTAACCCATCTCTCTGCCCTACCAACCCCCACTTTTTAACTAGGAAGTACTTTAATCATTTTTCTAAAAAAAAAAAAAAATTCTAGATACTCGACAGTTTACAACATCTTGGCAACAAAGTATTTGGTTGGGGATGCCTTGTAGGAGTTAGTTTTGAGATTAAGAAAACATATGGTAGTATCCTGCTTCATTACAGGTGGATGACATAGGTCATAGTCATAAATGAGAAACTTAAAGCTGCCAAGTAGCTATCAAAACAGTGGAATGAGGGCTGGAGAGATGACTTAGTGGTTAAGGCACCTGCCTGCTAAGCCTAAGAACCCGGTTCCAATCTCCAGATCCCACGTTTATAGCCAGATGCAAAGTGACGTAAGGGTGCAATGCTGCACTTGACCACAAGGGCAAATGAATCTGGATTTCGTTCACAGCAGCTGAGAGACTGCTGGCGCGCCAATCTCTGTCTCCCTCTCCCTCTCTCTCTGTGTCTCTCTCAAAAAAAAAAAATTAAAAAAATAGTGGAAAGACATGTTTTTCCTTACAGTTTATATTCCTTTTCACTGCCTCCCATGCCACATAAATGCCACCATATGGCTACGTTACACTTGTCTTCCCTTGGATAGGAAAGGAATAAATGGGATATCACTCCTGAGCCTCTATGCTTTTTTTCATCCCCTTGAAGAACCTGGCAGGAACAATTCTGAAATCAGAATCTGCAAGCCACATTTAGGGTCAAAGGCTGTCTGGTGGTGTTATTTATTAAAGTCAAAGATCTAGGGTGTGAGGGGCTTAAAGCTAGGAAAACAAGTCCTCAAGTTCTTTAGTAATCATAAGAGAACTTTTAACTGTGGGCTGAGAAGGATTTTCCTCAAACCAGTGAACAGATCAGATGGCTGCTAAGGCACTCTGCAACACCTTTATATCCAAATGGAGTTCTGGATCCAGCTTCCAGATATTAGGTGGCACAGTTGTGATGAGAATTTTCTCCATAGCATCAAAACTGCTCTTAAAGTCAGTTTTATTGGTCAGCATGATCAAAACTTAAGAAGAATCCTGTGCTCTTAGGTGTTCCATATCTTTATTCCCCGGGGCAGCAACATCTTTCAGTGTCACTAGAATCTTTAGTATCATGATACACCAGGTCAGCAACATTGTATCCTGTAGTTACTGTTCCCATTTTATTTTATTTTATCTTTTTTTTTTTTTTTTTTTTTTTTGAGGTAGGGTCTCTAGCCTAGGCTGACCTGGAATTCACTCTGTATTCTCAAGGTGGCCTCGAACTCACCATGATCTTCCTCCTCTGCCTTCCGAGTCCTGTGATTAAAGGGTGTGCCACCACGTCTGGCTTATTTATTTATTTTTATTTTCATTACTCCCTTTTTAAAAAAAAAATTTATTTATTTATTTATTTGCAAGCAGGGAGACAGGTAGAGAGAAGAGAGACAGAGAGAGAATGGTCATGCCAGAGCCAGTAGCCACTGCAAATGAACTCCAGACGCATGTGCCCCTTGTGCATCTGGCTTACGTGGGTCCTGGGGAATCAAACCAGGGTCCTTTGGCTTCACAGACAAATGCCTTAACCACTAAGCCATCTCCCCAGCCCTCATTACTCCCTTTTTATATGGCACTTCAGTTTGTACTTTAAATGTGCCTGGAGCCACAATCAAATTGTCAATCACAATTTTTACTTCTGTCACCAGAGAAAGGATAGAGACCTGTTCAGCAGAATTGGGAACCAGGTCATGATTACAGCAAGGCTTCCCTGAAGAAGTTTCATCAGGGGCTGGCTTGACATGCGGAAAAGCCATTTCACACAAACAGAAATCAAATGGGACATGTGGCAGTTAATTAAATATAAGTTGTTTTTATAGACAGGAGTAGTCATACAGTTTCATCAGTGAAGTATAGTAGTTTGTGTTCACAAGGAATTTTCCCATTTCTTCTGACTTGTCAAAAAAAATTTTTTTTTTCAAGGTAGGGTCTCACTCCAGCCCAAGCTAACCAGGAATTCACTATGTAGTCTTAGGGTGGCCTCAAACTCACAGCGATCCTCCTGTCTCTGCCTCCCAAGTGCTGGGATTAAAGGCATGTGCCACCACGGCTGGCTGAATTACCAAATTTTAATAAAGGGGTTTCTGGGATTTTTTGTACTTAATTTAATTTATTATAGAGAGACAGAGAATAGATGCACAAAGCCCTCTAGCCACTGTAGATGAACTCCAGACATATGTGCTAGCATATGTATCTGGCTTATGTGGGTATTGGGGAATCAAAACTGTGTCAGGCAAGCACCTTAAGTGCTAAGACATCTCTCCATCCTGGTTTTTTGTATTTTTTAAAAATATGTTTGTTTGTTTGTTTGTTTGTTTATTTATTTATTTATTTATTATTATTTATTTTTTGAGAGAGAGAAAGAAGGAGGGAGGCAATAGGCATGCCAGGGCCTCCAGCCACTGCAAATGAACTCCAGACACATGCGTCACTGTGAGCATCTGGCTTATGTGGGTACTGGGGAATCAAACCTGGATGTTTGGTCTTTGCAGCCATGTGCCTTAACCTCTAATCCGTCTCTACCCTAAGTTCAACATACTTATAATTTTTAAAATTTTTTATTTATTTGAAAAAGAGAATGGGCATGCCAGGGTCACTAGCCACTGCAGAAAAACTCCAGATGCACGTGCCAACTTGTGCATCTGGCTTACGTGGAACCTGGAAAATCGAACCTGGATCTTTAGGCTTTGCAGACAAGCACCATCTCTCCAGCCCCTTTATAATTTTTTTGCCAAGACTTTTCTTTACTGTTTGAGGACTTAAGTAGAAAGTCATTTAATTTTCAAGTAGTGTGTATATTTGTTCAGTGGATTAAATCTCTTAGTTATAATTGCAGGCTTATTTTCTTTCATTTCTATCATCTTTTCTGTATTTGGAGCATTAAGAGCATACATTTAAAGTTATGTCTTCTTAAAGTAACTATTTTACTAATACAGGTTTTCTTTTATGAGTGGCAATTTTCCTTGTTCTCAAGTTTACTTTGATATAAATACAGCCATTGCAGCTTCATTTGAATAGAGTTCCCATGACTTTTAAAATTTTTATTTAATTTTTATTTTTTTAGCTTTTGGAGGTAGGGTCTCACTCTAGTCCAGGCTGACCTGAAATTCACTATGTAGTCTCAGGTGGCCTTGAACTCACAGTGATCCTTCTACTTCTGCCTCCTCCTGAGTACTGGGATTAAAGGTGTGTACCTCCACACCCAGTTCCGTGATTTTTTTTTTTTTATCTTTTTGCTTTAATGTATATCTGTTGGTATTTCAAAATAATGAATCATTAGCTGGGCATGTTGGTGTACATTTATTATTCCATCACTGGAGAGGTAGAGAAAGAAAAATCAGAAGGTCAGGGTCAATCCTTACCTAGATTTCTAGGCTGTCCTGGGCTACATGAAACCTGTCTACAATCATTCAGTCTAAGCTATTTGTTCCTCATTCGAGGCAAGGCTGAAACAAAGTCTCACCCAAGGCTGACTGAACTTCTGACCTGCCTCTGATTCTTGAGTACTGGGATTACAGGCTGCTTGGATCACAGGTGTGGGTGACTATTCCCAGTTGAATTAAAAAAAAAAAAAAACGCCTTTAATCCCAACTTGGGAAGAGGTAGGAGGATTGCCGTGAGTTCAAGGCCACCCTGAGACTACATAGTTAATTCCAGGTCAGCCTGGGCCAGAGTGAGAATCCCAGATGGCACTTGGGAGGCAGAGGTAGGAGGAGTTCATTTGCAGTGGCTGAAGGTTCTGGTGTGTCCATTCTCTCTCTTTCTTTCTCTCTAATAATAAAAATATTTTAAAAAAATTTCATTGGGGCTGGAGAGATGAGTTCAAGGCCATGTTTGACCCTGAGACTACATAGTTAATTCCAGGTCAGCCTGGACCAGAGTTTGATTGAGTGGCTGAGGCCTTGCAAAACTGACATAAAAATTTTTTTAAAAAAAAAAAAAGAGAAAAAAAAGAGCAAAGATGGAAGTTGCATGATGAACAAGGGGATTTGGATTCGTTTGTTTGGAAACCCTGGCGTCCTCCTCCCTCCCTCCCTCCCCCTTTTTTCAAATAAATAAATAAAAATATTTTATGTGATTACATTTTGGATCCTGTTTTAAGTCCTTTTTTTAAAAAAAATTATTTTATATTATTTGAGACAGAGAGAGACAGACAGACAGACAGATAGATAGATAGAGTGGGCATGCCAGAGCCTCTAGCCACTGCAGACAAATTCCAGACATATGCGCCACTTTGTGCATCTGGCTTATTGGGTACTGGGGAATCGAACATGGATTCTTAGGCTTCACAGGCACGTGCCTTAACCACTAAGCCATCTCTCCACCCCTGTTTAAGTCCTTTGAAATATGTTGGAGATTTGATTGGTGTAGTATACAGTCACTGCAGTTCTGCCAGTAACTCCTGAGTACTTTCTCATCTTAGGCCGAAGTTCCATTTTTAAGTTTTTTTTTAATATTTCTTATTTATTTATTTATTTATTTATTTATTTATTTATTTATTTGAGAGAGAGAGAGAGACATAAAGACATAGGAAGAATGATAGAATCAGTATGCCAGGGCCTCCAGCCACTGCAAACAAACTCCAGATGCATGTGCCACCTTGCTTTCTCATCTTGCATCATTTTTTAAAAGTTTTTTTTTTAATATTTCTTATTTATTTATTTATTTATTTATTTATTTATTTATTTATTTATTTATTTATTTATTTGAGAGAGAGAGAGAGAGACATAAAGACATAGGAAGAATGATAGAATCAGTATGCCAGGGCCTCCAGCCACTGCAAACAAATCAGATGCTGTGGTCCTTTAACTTTGCAGGCAATTGCCTAAACCGCTAAGCCTTTTCTCCATCCCAGAAGTTCCATTTTTTTTTTTAAAGTTGGTTTTCAGAGTCTTTGCCATATTTGGGTTTGTCCCTCCAATTTCTACTTAGATTGATCTAGGATTTGGGTAATGATTTTCTTTTTCTGGAAGCTTCTCTTAAAATTCTCTTGGTGTTCTACATATGCACAGCTTCAGACAGACAGACCAATAGAGGCATTGTCTTTCCTCCCAGGTATTTATTCTAAACTCTTAGAGTCTAGTTCTGGGAACTTTTCTTGACTCCCCTAATCAGAACTATAGAGTTCTTTCAGTTTTACACTTCTGCTTTTGGATTAAAATGATGAGAGAAACAAAAGAAAATAATAATAGGGACTCTCCCACACTTTTCTCAAAACCACAGCCCACTTCCTGATTTATGGGGTTCTTTTCTCTTGTTCTTTTCTGTGGCCATTCTGCAGTGGTATAGTTTTTTGACTGGAAGTGTTCAAAACAGACAAAAGAGGAAGCAAGTATTTTCTCTACATTCTCTAGGAGTCTTTACCTTTCTCTGGTGAAAGGATGCATTTACCAGTTTGTACTGAATAGTTCCTTTTGGCACAACCTTGGGTCAAAGCTAGGAACTAAAAAATAAATCACAAATAGAGTATTTACCACTTTGTGTGTGTGTGTGTGTGTGTGTGTGTGTGTGTGTGTGTGTGCACACTGCTGAGTATCAAACTTGAGTTTCTCACATGCTAGGCAAGCATATTACCATTAAGCCCAGCTTGCCCCACCCCTGAAATGTTTTTACCCAAGCTGGCACTCAACCTGTGATCCTTCATCCTCAAGAGTAGTTGCTACTATTACAGGCTTGTGCCACTAGGCCCGGCTTCCCCACTCTCGTTCCCATATAATCTGTCTACTGTTGGCTGTACTTTATATTTTGTCCATAATTTTTAGATATCAATGGGAGATGGAGATAACTCCAATGAGCTTGTTGCTCTTTCATAACTGGAATCAGAAGTCAGATTGATGTGTTTTCAAAAATATCACTGCCGGGCGTGGTTGCACATGCCTTAAATCCCAGCACTTGGGAGGCAGAGGTAGGAGGATCTCCGTGAGTTCAAGGCCAGCCTGAGACTACATAGTGAATTCTAAACAAAAAAAAAAAAACAAAAACAAAAATCACCATTACAGTGGTCTGTGGTTTTGCTTTCTATCCTATAAGTGCCTACTGTCAACCATGTTATGAAATTATCAAATGAAAAAATCCAGAAATAATTTGTAAGTTTTAAATTGAGCACTACCCTGTATAGTGTGATGAGATTGTACTTGGAATATATGAATCATCCCTTTGGTGATTCACTTGGGTTATGTTCCCTTCATTAGTCACTTACTAACCCTCTCAGGTATCAGCAAGTGTGGAAGTCTTTCTATATAGAGTTTACTGCTGTCTGCAGTTTCAGTCATTTAATGTGACTGAATGCATGTATAACTTGAGTTTTGAGAAATGTGTACTTTAACAACTCTTCTGATTCTACTCGTGAATATTAGATCCAGATTCCCCTTCTTTAGAATCACAACTATTCTGCTTAACCAGTTGCATGAGATTAATTTTATTTTATTTTTGGTTTTCTGAGGTAGGATCTCACTCTAGCTCAGGCTGACCTGGAATTCACTATGTAGTCTTAGGGTGGCCTCAAACTCACGGCGATCCTCCTACCTCTGCCTCCTGAGTTCTGGGATTAAAGGTGTGCACCACCACACCTGGCTTTTCTCTTATTCTAAAGGGGGTTGAAACCGGATGTGGTGGTGTGGCTCTAATCTCAGCACTTGGGATAGTAAGGCAGGAAAATCTCAAATTTCTTTGCAGCTTGGGCTGAACACAAGATATCTACCTCAAAACCAGGGGCTGGAAAGCTGGCTTAGTGGTTAAGGCATTTGCCTGAGAAGTTTAAGGACCCTGGTTTGATTCCCCAGTACCCATGTAAGCCATATGCACAAGGTGGCACATGCATCTGGAGTTCATTTGCAGCAGCTAGAAGCCCTGGTGCGTCCATTCTCTCTCTGTGAGTGAGTGTCTGTCTCTGCTTGCAAATAAAGAAAATACCTTTGAAAAAAAAACCAAAATCAAACTAAAAATAAATGAATAAAATAAATGAAGCTGGGCATGATGACACATGCCTTTAATCCCAGCACTTGGAGGGAGAGGTAGGAGCATCGCTGTGAGTTTGGGGCCACCCTGAGAATACAGAGTGAATTCCAGGTCAGCCTGGGCTAGAGTGAGACCCTACTTTGGAGGAAAACAAATGTGTGTGTGTGTGTGCACAAAACAAACCCAGGTTTGAGTTTCACTTCTGACAGTATAAAACTTGGTCTTTTTCAATGATTCTGGTCATGGATCTCTTAGGCCCCTTTGGGGGTTTTATTTTAAGACAGGGTTTCATGTGTAACCTCGGTAGGCCTGTAATTCACTATGTAGCTTAGGCTGGCCTGAAAGTCACAGCAATTGTCCTGCCTTAGTCTATCAAGAGCTTGGATTACAGGTGTGATTGTGAACCATCAATCTTAGGCCTGCTGTGTTTTAAGTTTAAAAAAAAAAAGTGTACTCATATAGTGAGCTTTATGGGAATTGTAGATATTTGTAACATTTACGGCAATAAAGTTTGGTTTATTTCATAATGTTAACTTTTCCTTTTAGAAAGAAAAAGCAGGGCTGGAGGGATGGCTTAGTGGTTAAGGCATTTGCCTGCAAAGCTAAAGGACCCAGGCTGTATTCCCCAGGACCTATGTTAGCCAGATGCACAAGGAGGTGCATGTGTCTGGAGTTCATTTGCAGTGGCTGGAGGCCCTGGCATGCACATTCTCTGTCTCTCTCTCTCCCCCTCCCTCCCTCCTTCTCTCTGTCAAATAAATAAATAAAAACCATCCTTCTAAAAAAAAAAAAAAAAGAAAGAGAAAAAGCAGCCTAATAGTACACATTATATGTTGTGACATGGTACAGATGTTTTGTAGTTTGTTTAAATACCTCTGAAGTATACTCTTAAAACCTACAATTCTTTGGGTTTATTTGCATGATTAACAATATATAAGACCTGAGAATTTTTCCTTACATTTAGTGTACTGGATGTGACAGTTTGTTAAATCAATTAGTGCCAACTCTTTTTTTAGATAGCATCTTGTGATGTAGCCTAGGCTGACCTCAAATTCTTCATCCTCCTGTCTTAGCCTCCTTTGTGCAGATGCTTTAGGCATGGGAAAACACATTTGTCTTAGTAACTGGTTTAATAAACAGTAATTTCTCACAATCTTGTTTCTGTTTTTGGTGGGTAGGGGCTTTTTCTGAATTCCATAAAGCCTGAGGTGTTGTTGGGCAAACTGTTCTGAAATAGTCCTGATCATATAATTAAATTTTCATATTTTCTTTGGGGCATAAAGAAATACTCTAGGAAAGGTAGTTGGCAGTAGGAGTCAGAGGTAGAGTGCTTGTCCAGCACTGCTCCTGTCAAAAAAGACAATTTTTGATGAGTTATAGCAATTTAATACGCATTTTGTGTGTAGCATGGTATGTGTATGCTAATGTGCATGGAAGATAGAAAACAACCTTGAGCATCATCCTTAGGTGTGCTATCTACCTCTTCAGTGTTCTGGAGCTCATCAATTAGATTACTCTGGCCAGAAAGCTCCAAGGATCCATCTGTTTCTGCCTCTCCAGCACTGAAATTATGGACACATGCCACCAGGCCCAATAATTTTATGTGAGTTCTGGAAATCAAAGTCATGTCCTCACGTTTGTAAGGCAAGTGCTTTACCAACTGAACTATCTCTACAGCTCTTCTAGAAGATTTTTTTTGTTTGTTTTGTTGTTGTTAATGAAATGGCTGGGTATAGAACATGCTTATAATCCTTGTACATGGGATGCTGAGGCAGGAGAATTGTGAGTTAAAGATCACCCTACTAAACAACAAGACTTTGAGTCCCCACCAAAAAAAAAAAAAAATTTTAAACCTGGAAAGAGTCTCAGTGATCCTCCTACCTCTGTGGGATTACAATTACAAAAAAAAAAATTTTTAAAATGATTTCTTTAAAATGATTTCTTTCCCCTCCTTCCTCAGAATCCAGCAACTATCACAAGAATACTCCTTAGCCACTTCAATTGGGATAAAGAGAAGCTAATGGAAAGGTAAGGAACATTGTTAGCTTTGCACTTGGAGGTAACAGAGAAAACCTGTTGAGCTGAATTTATAAGTAAGTAAGGAATTGATTTATATACTAGTATGTGAACAAACCTGTGTGACCAAATCAATTTCTTGTATTCTTCCTATGCAACTAATGGAATAAAGTTAGTGTTGTGAAATTCAGGCTTAATTTTTTTTTTTTTTTTTTTTTTTTTGAGGTAGGGTCTCACTCTAGCCTAGACTGACCTAGTTTCAGGGTGGCCTTGAACTCGCAGTGATCCTCCCACCTCTGCCTCATGAGTGCTGGGATTAAAGGTGTACCACCATGCCCAGCCTTAATTTTAATTTTTTTGAGAGTTTTATTGTTTGTTTGATTTTTGCCTGCCTTTGAGGTTTTTTTTTTTTTTCTTTTTCTTTTTCTTTTTTAAGTATCAAGAACTAAGGACATTTTGGGGAAAAGTACTTGGTACATAAATAGAGCACCTAAGTAATATATTCCCAGTTAAACACTTAAAAATATCTGTTCTTGAACCTTTAAATCTGTGTTAGCCATCAAGTTTACCTTTCTTTCTTTCTTTTTTTTTTTTTTAAAGTAGAACCAAAATCAAGAAGTTAATTAGGGTTTCTTGGTGACTAAACCACAGCTTGGACATGTTCTCTGATTTTAGAGCTGGATTCTATTCTTTTCGGTGTTTTATAAATGTTACCTGTAAAAATCCTTCTAGATTTAGTGGAGAAAATAATTGGGACTGGATTGTCAGTATTAATGCCATTCTTAATATTTTTATTCCTTAAGATTGGAAGTTTGAGGCACTTGTTAAGTTGGCAGGGTAGTTAACAACTTACAGTTACTTTGTTAGCCTTATTCCATTAACAGTCTTAATGTTAATTAAAAAATTGGGCCAGGTGTGGTGGCTCATACCTTTAATCCCAGCACTCAGGAGGCAGAGGTGAGAGGAATGCCATGAGTTTGGGGCCACCCTGAGAATACAGAGTGAATTTCAGGTGAGCCTGGGCTAGAGTGAAACCCTACCTTGAAAAACAAAAAAAAAAAACATTGCTATATGTAGGAGGTTATCAATAAGAAGTTAAAGATTTTTAAAATTGCACCTAGTTATTGAGAACTGAGAATTCAGTTGTGAGAAATAAGTAAGAAATATAACCCATTTAACTTTCAGAGTGCTTTTAAGTCAGATATTAAATAATATCAGGAATACTAGTCTATTTCACAGACTTTGTGTCCCAGTTAAAATTTAATACTAATAATGGTAACGGCCCATTATTCAATACTGTATTAAACATATTTGATTGTTTCTACCTTACAGGTTTGTGGGGCTAGAAACTATTTTCCCTACTTAAACTCAGGCTCAAGTTGCCAAGTTCTTGCCAAGTTGGCTTTAGCTTATAACAGTTTTCTTGCCTCTTTTTTTTTTTTTTTTTTTTTTTTTTTTTTTTTTTTTTTCTGAGGTAGAGTCTCACTAGCCCAGCCTGACCTGAATTCACTATGTAGTCTCCGGGTGGCCTCCAGCTCTTTGAGATCCTCCTACCTCTGCCTCCCAAGTGCTGGGATTAAAGGCGTGTGCCATCCATGCCCTGCATTCTTTTTATAAAGATATTTATTGATTTATATGAGAGAGAATTGGCACAGCTAGGCCTCTTACAAATGCAAACAAACTTTAGACACACGTGTCAGGCTTTATGTGGGTACTGGGGAATTGAACCTGGGCTAGAAGGCCTTGCAGGAAAGCGCCTTTGACCTCTGAGTCATCTCCCCAGGCCTCTTCTGCCTCTTGAATACTGGGATTACAGATGTGAGCCACTGTGTATGGCTGTCAAATATTCTTGCACCAAAATAATTAGAACTAAATGAGAGTACATACAAATAAATGTGAGGTATACAGAGAAACTCTCATTTTTGAATATCATAAGAAATAATATAAAATTAGAACAAAGCTTTCCCAAGCTGACCTGGAATTAACTATGTAGTCTCAGGGTGGCCTCGAACTCATGGCGATCCTCCTACCTCTGCCTCCTGAGTGCTGGGATTAAAGGTGTGCACCACCACACCCGGCAGAACAAAGCTTTTTAAGCAAGAAATTAGAGCTGGGTGATGGTGGCACACCTTTAATCCCAGTACTGGGGAGGCAGAAGTAGGAGGATCACCGAGAATTCAAGGGTATTCTGAGACTACGTAATGAATTCTAGGTCAGTCTGGGCTAGAGAGTGAGACCCTACCTCAAAAACAGATAACAGGACTGGAGAGAATGGCTTAGTGGTTAAGGTGCTTGCCTGCAAAGCCAAAGGACCTCGATTCAAATCCCCAGGACTCACACATGCACAAGGTGGTGCATGCATCTGGAGTTTGTTTGCGGGGGATGGAGGACTCTCTCCCCCACTGCCTTGTTCCCTCTCAAATAAATTTAAAAAATTATTAAAAACAAAACATTGAACTTACAAGATTAGGGACTGAAGAGAGGGCTTTGCTGTTAAAGGAACTTGTTTGCAAAACCTGATGGTCTGGGTTCAATTCCCTACCAACACAGCCAGCTGGATGAAGTAGTGCATGCATCTGGAATTTATTGGCAGGGGCAAGAGGCCCTGGTGTACCCACATGCACGCACTCTCTCTCTAATATATAAGCATTTAAAAAAAGAGAAGACTAAGCTGGGCGTGGTGGCGCACGCCTTTAATCCCAGCACTTGGGAGGCAGAGGTAGGAGGATCGCTGAGACTACATAGTTAATTCCAGGTCAGCCTGGACCAGAGTGAGACCCTACCTTGCAAAAAAAAAAAAAAAAAAAAAAAAAAAAAAAAAAAAAAAAAGAGAAGACTAGCCGGGCGTGGTGGCACATGCCTTTAATCCCAGCACTCTGGGAGGCAGAGATAGAAGGATTGCTGTGAGTTCAAGGTCAGCCTGAGACTACATAGTGAATTCCAGGTCAGCCTGGACTAGAGCAAGACACTACCAAAAAAAAAAAAAAAAAAAAAAAAAAAAAGGAGAGAGGGGCTAGAGAGATAGCTTAGCGGTTAAGGTGTTTGCCTACAAAGCCAAAGGATCCTGGTTCAATTCTCCAGGACCCACGTAAGCCAGATGCACAAGGTGGCACATGCATCTGGAGTTTGTGTGCAGTGGCTGGAGGCCTTGGCGCGCCCATTCTCTCTCTCTCTCAAATAAATAAATAAATACAAATATGTATATATTTTAAAAAGTAGAGAACACTAAAATAAACACAGATTAGGATAGATATTTTCTAAAAGACAACAGTCACCAGTAAAATGATAATCACAAAACTCTTTCAAGTGAATTTTAAAAATATAAATAATCAATAGCCTGACAAAACAAGACATAAGTTGGGAGAAAAAAATCTAAAACACATATCTGTATTTGGGTCAGGCCTCTTAGCCAAAATATATAGAGAACTCTTAACTCCATAACAAAGCAAACATCCTGATTAAAAAAATGGGGATGAGCCAGGTGTGATGGTGTATGCCTTTAATCCCAGCACTCTGGAGGCAGAGGTAGGAGGATTACTGTGAGTTCTAGGCCACCCTGAGACTACAGAGTGAATTCCAGGTCAGCCTGGGCTAGAGCGAGAGACCCTACCTTGAAAAACCAAAAAGGGGCAGGGCGACATTGCACTCATGGCCAAAAGTGGCTATACTTGTGCAATATTAGAGCCATAAGCATTCTGTAGTGATGGTAGACGAGATCCTGAGGGCCCCCATCCCTTCCTGAGTAGTTACTGGCACATCAAAGTAGAAGAGGGGCTTAGTGGGAAGAAGAGGTTCTGTGGAAGGGGAGGAGATTGTTAAGAAAAACTTTTAGAAAGCACACAAAAAGTCATGCATAGTTGGGTGCTGAGGGAGAAGAATCAAGAATTGGAGGCCTTGATCATGGTGAGTTCCAGACCAGCCTGGACTACAGAGCCAAATGATATATAGCACTGGTTCCAAAATTATATGTAGCTTGAGAAAATCACCTTTATTATAAATATAGCTATTGTATTAATAAATTTAAAATAATCAATTTAATTGAACAAATTAATTGTCTGATATGATTTCTCCTAGGAGTGCAGGAGCAGATCATCATTAAGGAAAACATTCACGTATAACATTTATTACATTAACAGATTAATAAAAAGAAGCCAAAACATAAATACCCCAGGGCTGGAGAGGTGGCTCAGGGGTCAAAGCACTTGTATGCAAAGCCTAATAACCTGCGTTCAATTCCCTAGTACCCCTGTAAAGCCAGATTCATAAAGTGTTGCATGTGTCTTGAGTTTGTTTGCAGTGGCTGGAGACCCTATTGTGCCCATTCTCATATTCTCCAGTCTTCCCCCTCCTTCTCCCTCTCCCCTTGCAAAAAAAAAAAAAATTAAAAAAAAATAAAAAAAATAAAAAATTTAAGATTACCATTTACAATGTTGGTAAAATTTGCATAGTTACCCATGGTTTTGTAAAATGAAAATTCTTAGCAAGCTGAAAAGATAATTTTTCAGCTTGATAAAGGATATTGGCCAGCAGTTTATAGCAAAATTATAGTTAATACTGAAACACAGAAGCACACATTAAAATCTAAGAAGCATCAGTTGCGCCCAGGAGGCCAGCATACTATCATCTGGCAGCTTTTCTTTATTAGTCTTTGGCTCTTGTTACTTGTTACTTGTTTTTTTGTGGTGCTGGGGATCAGGCCTTGGAGGGTTTGCAGATGTTAGGCAAATGCTCTACCACTGGGATTTTTCTGTTGAGGTTTTTCTGAAATGCCTCAGGATGACACAAAACAAAGCAAAGCAGAATGAACTGCAACAAGTACTCTGCCACCCTATTACCATATTATTTGTTGGATACTGCCTCCATTGTTTTGTCATACCTTAAATCTCTTTCCTAGTCTATGAATCATGATTTGTAGTTAATAAACTTTTAGGAGAGTAAATGAAAAAGATGTGGATTATTGAGAGTCATTCAGGTCCCTGTGGCCAGTTCCCAGTCACTTGGGAAGCTGAGGCAGAAGGAGATTTCTTGAGTTAATGAATTTGAAGTAGGTCTGTCCTTTGCCTCCTCCACCTTAAAAATAAAATTATCCAAGCTTGGTGGCTCATGTCTTTAATCCCAGCACTCAGGAGGCAGAGGTAGGAGGATTGCCATGAGTTGGAGGTCCCCCAGAGACTGCATAGTGAATTCCAGGTTACCCTGAGCTAGAGCAAGACCCTACCTTGGGAGAAAAATAAGAAATTAAAAATAGAGAATCAAGGGCTGGAGAGATGGCTTAGCAGTTAAGACACTTGCCTGCAAAGCCAAAGGACTCAGGTTCGATTCCTCAGTACCCACGTAAGCCAGATGCACAAGGGGGCATATGCATCTGGAGTTCATTTGCAGTGGCTGGAGGTCTTGGAGTGCCCATTCTCTTTTTTAAAAAAATATTTTATTTATTTGTCAGGCAGAAAGGGGGAGAGAATGGGTGTGCCATGAACTCCAGCCACTGCAAATGAACTCCAGACACGTGCGCCCCCTCGTGCATCTGGCTAACATGGGTCCTGGGGAATCAAATCTGGGTCCTTTGGCTCTGCAGGCAAACGCCTTGACTGCTAAGCCATCCTTCCAGTCCTGGAATGAATGCCCATTCTCTCTCTCTCTCTCTCTCTCTCTCTACCTGCCTATTTCTGTATCTCTCTCTCTCAGATATATAAATTAAAATATTTAAAAAGAAAAGGAAAAATAGAATATGCAAGGAGAAATCAGTATATTGTACTTTAATAATGAAATAAAATAGTTTTAAAAAAATAGAGAGCTGGGCATGGTGGCACACGCCTTTAATCCCAGCACTCGGGAGGCAGAGGTAGGAGGATTGCCATGAGTGAGAATACAAAGTGAATTCAGGTTAGCCTGGGCTAGAGTGAGACCCTACCTCGAAAAACAACAAACAAACAAAAAGCAGGTATCTCAAATAAATAAAAGTATTTTTTAAAAAATAGAGAATCAAGCCGCATGTGGTGGTGCTTTCCTTATCCCATCACTCGGGAGGCAGAGGTAGAAGGATTGCTGGGAGTTCGAGGCCACCCTAAGAATACAGAATGAATTCCAGGTCAAACTGGACTAGAGTGAGACCCTAGCTTGAAAATTCAAAAAGAGAGAGAGAGAGACAGAGACAGACAGACATGAAGTATGTGGTGTTAATAAGAAATTGCCAAAGTACAATGTTAAATTATTTTCATGGAGGTACTGTTGCCACAAGGGCACAGACATCCAGTGCTCGTTGGTGTCCTTAGTACTGTGTCATGGAGCATTAAAGTTAGTGTTGCGGCCTTCAATCTTCTTGAAGTGCTGAGTTTTGGATAAATGCTGCAGAATGAATCCTCCTTAGCAGGTAGGTAGCAAAATTGTGTTGTCCCTGTTTCCCCTTCTGTTTATGATAGCAAGACGTAAACGTCCAGCTTCTATCTAATCTTATTTCTGTGTCAGTATTTGTTTCATATACTTAAGTACTATAAAATTTTTTGATTTTCTTTTTCTTTTTGTTTGTTTTTCAAGGTAGGGTTTCACTCTAGCTCAGGCTGACCTGGAATTCACTATGTAGTCTCAGAGTGGCCTTGAACTTACAGCAGTCCTCCTACCTCTACTTCCGTAGTGCTGGGACTAAAGGTATGTGCCACCATGCCCGGCTAAGTACTAGAAAACATTTTTAAGTGGTCACCAAGCTCATTTTTGTGCTGGAAAACTGTTCTCAACATTGCAAATATGTTTGTTTTTTATTTATTTATTATTATTATTATTATTTTTGGTTTTTCAAGGGAGGGTCTCACTCTGGCCCAGGCTGACCTGGAATTAACTATGTAGTCTCAGGGTGGCCTCGAACTCACGGCAATCCTCCTACCTCTGCCTCCTGAGTGCTGGGATTAAAGGCGTGTGCCACCACGCCCAGCTCTGGTTTTCCTTTTATCTATGCTGTTGTCTTTAGTTTCTCTGTTTCTTCAGTACTTGATAAATTTCAGTAACTTTAAAAGTATCAGTTGTATGTAAAACACAGAGCAAGATATTGGTAAATATAGCAACGTATTTATGGGAATTCATAAAAGATCATTTGTGATTTAGATAGGAAAATATTTATTGATGATCAGCATTTAATTGGGGTAGGAAAAACAGAAGAGATGAAAACTTGGGCACTTCTGGTTCAGAAACAAAACCATGTATGGGAGAAATGTAAGACATACATATTGAACAGTGATGAGATTTAGTGGGATGGAAAAATATAGGGGAAAATGCTTGGAAATGCTTAATCAGAGTCACATTGTGGAGGGATTTGAATTCTAGGCAAATGAAAAGTAAGGTCTCACTCCAGCCCAGGATGACCTGGAATTCACTGTCTAGTCCTAGGCTAACCTTGAGTTCCCACCAGCCTGGGATACAAATAGTAATTTCTAGACCAGGCAGAGCTACACAGTGCCAGACATTGTCCAAAAGACCTCAGATTTTTTTTTTTTTAAATTGGTTAATTTAAAAAAAGTAATGTCTAACAGCTGGTGGGGGTAGGGTGGTTGTCTAACATGCCAAAGGCACAGAGTTGAGGGTGGGGTAGAGTTAACAGACGGATAATTGACTGCTTCTGAACTACATTACCTTTAGGTTCAACTTTAAATGGTTTTATGTTGCACTTAGGATTGGTTTGTTCATTTTTTCATTTTTTTAAATTTAAAGTATTGTATTTACTTGAGAGAGAGAGAGACAGATAGAGAATGGGCATGCCAGGGCCTCTAGCCATTGCAAAGGAACTCCAGAAATGTGCACCACCTTGTCCATCTGGCTTGTGTGGGAACTGGGGAATCATACCTGAGTCCTTAGGTTTCTCAGGCAAGTGCCTTATCCGCTAAGCCTTTTCTCCAGCCCTCATGAAAATTTTAAAATATTTTTTTGGATTGTTAAGGTAGGCTCTTTCTCTAGCCCTGGATGGCCTGAAATTCACTATGTAGACTCGGGCTGGCCTTGAATTCACAAAGATGCTCCTACATCTGCCTTCAGAGTGCTGGGATTAAAGGCGTGCACCATTATGCCTGGCTGGCTGGCTTGCTTATTTTTTATTTATTTATTTATTGGCTTATTTATTTATTTTTGGTTTTCCAAGTTAGGGTCTCACTGTAGCTCAGGCTGACCTGGAATCCACTCTAGTCTCAGGGTGGCCTCAAACTCATGGTGATCCTCCTACCTCTGCCTCCCCAAGTGCTGGGATTAAAGGTGTGTGCCACCACGCCCGGCTTGGCTTACTGATTTTTGTTTTGTTTTGTTTTGGTTTGGTTTTTTGAGGTAGGGTCTCACTCTGGCCCAGGCTGACCTGGAATTAATTATGTAGCCTCAGGGTGGCCTTGAACTCATGGCAATCCTCCTACCTCTGCCTCCCAAGTGCTGGGATTAAAGGCGTGCGCCACCACGCCCAGCAGTTTATTGATTTTTAATTCAGGGTCTCACTCTAGCCCAGGCTGTCCTGTGCCCAAATTTTTGTATGTTGAGTGTAGTTTCATTTACTCATAGCAACTATTTGATGGTTAAGGCGCTTGAGGATCAAGCTCAGTTGTGTTATTATTGTGTTATAGTTGAGCTCAGTTGTGTTGAGATTCTATGGCCTTACATGCCTTTACAAAGATCTCAAGAACCAGATGTCTCCAGATAAAGAATAACCTGGACTAGAGTGAAACCCTACTTTGAAAAACCAAACCAAACCAAATCAAACAAAACAAAAAAGAGTAATAGCAGGGTGTGGTGGCCCATGCCTTTAATCCCAGCCCTGGGTAGGCAGAGGTAGGAAGATTGCCATGAGTTCAAGGCCACCCTGAGACAACATAGTGAATTCCACGTCAGCCTGGGCCAGAGAGTGAGACCCTACCTCAAAAAAAAAAACAAAACAAAACAAAAAAAAATCAAAATAATAATAATAATAATAATAAAGTTCAGAGAAATACCAGGAGAGGAGAAAAGATCAGAACTGAATAGAAAATATTGGTGCACAAGTATCAGAACACCAAAGGTAGGGTTTTTTTTTTTTTTTTTTAACAACGTAAAAATTCTGATAGAGAATTTGAAATTTTAGGACTGGAGCGATTGCTTAGTGGTTAAAGTGCTTGCCTGCAAAGCCAAAGGACCCAGGTTTGATTTCCCAGGATCCATGTAAGAACAAGGTGATGCTTGTGTCTGGAGTGGTGTTTTTTTTTTTTTTTTTTTTTTTGTGGTGGCTGGATGCCTTGGTGCATGCCCATTCTATCTCACCCTCACCTAAAATACATAAATAAAATCATTTTTTAAAAAATTGAAATTTCAAGCCGGGTGTGGTGGCGCATGCCTTTAATCCCAGCACTTAGGAGGCAGAGGTAGGAGGATCTCTTTGAGTTCAAGGCCACCCTGAGACTACATAGTTAATTCCAGGTCAGCCTGGGCCAGAGTGAGACCCTACCTGAAAAACAAACAAAAAAATTGAAATTTCAGGCCGGGTATGGTGGCATATGCATTTAATCCCAGCACTCAGGAGGCAGAGGTAGGAGGATCTCTTATGAGTTCAAGGCCACCCTGAAACTACATAGTGAATTCCAGGTCATCCTGGGCTAGAGTGAAACCCTACCTCGGGGGGTGGGGGGAATATATATGGGGGGGAGGGGGGGGCAGGCTTTAGAGATGGCTTAGAGGTTAAGGCATTTTCCTGTGAAGCCAAAGAACCCAGGTTTGATTTCCCCAGGACCCATGTAAGCCATATACACAAGGGGCACATGCATCTGGAGTTCATTTACAGTGGCTATAGGCCCTGGCGTGCCCATTCTGTCCCCTCCTCCTCCTCCCCTCCTCCCCTCCTCTCCTCTCCTCTCTCTCCTCTCCTCTTCTCGTAAAGAAATAAAATTAAAAATTAAAAACATGAAATTTCATAAGGAAATAGCTAAATTCTTTGAATTATACTTAAAGCGAAGGAATTTAGATACACAGTAAATACCTTAGAATATCTGAAAGCTACTTTACTGAAATATTTGCAGAGCTTGCATAGTGGACAAAGTAAAACTACCGAGAAATAATTGTAATAGTAGATTTAAAGAGTTTATTCTTGGCTAGGAAGACTTTCTGTTATAGTCATTGTCTATATACTTGCAATATAATTGTAGTGAAAGTTCCAACAGAAATGTTTTTAGTCTTTAACCAAACAATATAAACTACCTTGAAAAAAATAAATAGGGATAAATAGCCAAGAATCGTGATAAAGTGACCAAGTGACCTCTGTCCCCCCCCCCAAAATGCTGTGAATATGTCAGAAACTATAAGAACAGGAAAATTAATAAAGAGTCTAGGAACTTGTTTATCTTAAAATGGAAATGTATTAGGTAGCTACAAGAACGTTAATAGAGTTAGATCATGCTTTAAGAAAATTGAGTGCATTGTGCCGGGTGTGGTGGCGCACGCCTTTAATCCCAGCACTCAGGAGGCAGAGGTAGGAGGATTGCTGAGAGTTCGAGGCCACCCTGAGACTACATAGTTAATTCCTGGTCAGCCTGGACCAGAGTGAAACCCTACCTCGAAAAACCCAAAAAAAAAAAAAAAAAAAAAAAAAAAAAAAAAAAAAAAAAAAAAAAAAAAAAAAAAAAGAAAATTGAGTGCATTTTAAGATATGTTTAGGGCGTGGTTAGGGGGATGGTAGCTTAGTGGAACAAAAAGGTGCTTCTAGACTCTTGTGCAATAGCAGTAAAGTAGTGTCCATGAGGTATATATTCTAGCAAAAAATACCAGCAATAGTGAATATAAAGTCAGTAACATTCTGCATCATAGTACAAAGTACCATTAGGATGTAATACAAAGGGCTCATATATACTTATACAGGGTCTCACTCTGGCTCAGGCTGACCTGGAATTCACTATGTAGTCTATAGTGCTGGGATTAAAGGCATGCGCCACCACACCCAGCTAACAACAAACTTTTAAAGAAGGCACATTTCAGAAAGTGAAGTAGGAAAAAGTATTTGAGATAGATGAACCACACTTCAGTAAATGATTACCTATTTGAGTTAAAATGAAATGGAATTGAACTTTTTTTTCCATGTTATACAAAAAAATGTTTCAAGTTAACCAGTAATTATAATGGAGACAATTTAAAGGAAAAAAAAATCTAAATCATGAATTGGTTTTTGAAAAAAAGCCTTTGAGGATAAAGATCAAATGTCATGAAATCTAGAAATTGCAGTGGCATTGCATGATAAATCTGCTTACATAAAAATTCAGAGTGAGGGCTGGAGGGATGGCTTAGCAGTTAAGGCACTTGCCTGTGAAGCCTAAGGATACATGTTCGAGTCTCTAGATCCCACATAAGCCAGAAGCAGAAGGTGGTGCATGCGTCTGGGGTTTGATTAGAGTGGCCGGAGGCCTTGGCACCCAAAATCATACTCTTCCCCCCAACCCCCAGCCCGTCTGTTGGGCTTGCCTCAAAAAAAAAATTGGAGTGGTAGGTACTATGGAGATGGCTTAGTAAGTAAAAGTGCTTGTATGCAGGTGTGACAGCTGGAATTCAGGTCCCCAGAACCCAAGCTTGACAGTGAGATTTCCTTTTTGACCCTTCACACACTCCATACTGGCCCACCTAACAATCCACAAAAATTAATTCAAAGTGGTAATTACACTATATTAAACAAAGTTAAAGGTAGAAACTGGGGAGGGGGGAGCAGTCACTGAGACAAAGGATCGTTAGTCTTACAGAAAACAATGTTTGACCTCAGTAGTAAAGGAATACCAATCTAGAAAATTTCCCTCTTTATTAGAAGGATCAGTTGAATTCAGTATTGTGTGTATATGGAACATCTAAGTCTTCTTCAGAATAGATTTAGTTGGGTATAATACAATGGAGTCATGTAGATAAGTGTTTATTTACATAAAATGATATGTGTTAAATATTGTTAATATGACAGCAAGTTAAAACTGCAGAGTATGGTGTTATTTATATGGAGTGTGGTTGTGTATGCATACATGTTGTCTGGAATGTTAAAACAGAGCAAGTCATTAACTCCCTAATACTCAAATGTTGGATAACCAAACTATGTCCTTTCTTATAAACATGAATACTTTTTTTTAGAACAAGATGTTCATTGCTTTACAGATTCATATTTATTGTTAGCCTAATCTACTTTCTGCTTTTTAGATAAAACTTGACCTCATATTTTCTGAGAAGCATTTGGTTTTCTCCCCTTAAATACATTCTGATTATCTGAATCACTTGGGGCAACTGTGTAGATTCTTAACAGTTTTAATTTTGAGTTCCCTTTTAAAATGTGTTGGCATTTTGATTGATAATTTGAATATTTCATTGAAATTATCTATTAGTCAAAGTACTTGATAAGTTTTTTTTTTCTAGAGACAAAGTAAGGCTTGACACAAAGACTAAAGAAAACCTTCATTCAGTATATTGGCTACCTATTGATTTTTTTTTTTAATTGAAAACCTACTTTTGTATCAATGTTACTGGTCTGGAGTGATGGCTCAGCTGTTAAGGTGTTTGCACGCAAAGCCTAAGGACCCGGGTTCATTTCCCCAATACCTACATAAAGCCAGATGCACAAAGTGGCACATGCATCTGGAATTTGTTTGCAGTGGCTAGAGGTTCTAGCATGCCCATTCTCTCTCTCTGCTTGTAAATTAAATAATAAACAAAAGAATGTTAATAACATTCTTGTGTTAAGCTAGAACATAATTGAACAGATTTTGCATTAATATTTTAGCTGGTTGTATTGATTCACAAATTTGAAAGGTAGAGGGTTTTTTTTTTCCCCTCAGCTTGTTTGCCTATCTCTTGATATATCACAGATTCTACTACTTCTGTACATTTAGGTATGCATTTGATGTGACTATCTTTAAAAAAAAAAACAAAAACTATTTATTTGCAAGCAGAGAGAAAGAATATGGGTGTCTCACGGCTTCCTGCCATTGCAAAGGAACTCCAGATGCATGCACCACTTGTGCATCTGGGTATTGGGGAATTGAACCCGGGCCAGCAGATTTTGCAAGCAAGCACCTTTACTCCTGAACCATCTTCCCAGCCCTGACGTAACTATTTTAAGATACACTCTTATATCTTCCTTCTTTACCTTTCCCAGTAAATTTAACAGATAGTTCAAAAGGATAAGTAGAAAGCAAGTCTAATTTCTAGAATGAGATATGTAATCATTTGTTACATTAAGTGATTTTTTTTTTTTTTTTTTTTTTTTTTTTTGGTTTTTCGAGGTAGGGTCTCACTCTAGCTCAGGCTGACCTGGAATTCACTATGTAGTCTCAGGGTGGCCTCGAACTCATGGCAATCCTCCTACCTCTGCCTCCCAAGTGCTGGGATTAAAGGCGTGCGCCACCACGCCCGGCTACATTAAGTGATTTTTAATGGGGTAAAGTTTGTTTGTGTTGTAAGTAGGTACTAAAGTTAAAGCATTTGAACTGGTTTAACTAAAATTAGTGATTAAATATCTTCATTAGTTTTTGATACCAATACTATACGTAGATAATAGTAGCCAATAACATAACTTTCATTCTCAAATTTCTTACATTATTATTAAAATGTTAGTGGCTTAACCTCCTAGAACCCAGAGTTAAAAACAGCCATGTGTGGTGGCGCACGCCTTTAATCCCAGCACTTGGAAGGCAGAGGTAGGAGGATCACTGTGAGTTCAAGGCCACCCTGAGACAACATAGTAAATTCCAGGTCAGCCTGAGCTAGAGTGAGACTCTACCTTGAAAAACCACAAACAAAAAAAAACTAAAAACAAAGCAGCAAAGCCGCAGTGTATGGTGATCCGTAAACATACACCCGCTCTTTCAGTCATCATCTTAGCTATACCATCTCTCCTATCCTCACAGCACACACTTTCGATCTTGCTTTATTTTCATTTAGTTGATTGCTTTTCCCTACAGAAAATTATTTATTTATTTATTTATTTATTTATTCATTCATTCATTCATTCATTTTGAGAGCTCTGACTGTGCTATTGCTGGGCTCTCATCCTTTCTGTTTAAATAATGCAGGTACTTTGATGGAAACCTGGAGAAGCTATTTGCTGAGTGTCATGTAATTAATCCAAGTAAAAAGTCTCGAACACGCCAGATGAATACAAGGTCATCAGCACAGGATATGCCTTGTCAGATCTGCTACTTGAACTACCCTAACTCGGTGAGTATCTGGTAGTTTAAGGCTAGCACTGACACTGTATTTTAAAGGGTAAATCCACTTTCAATATTTAAACAAAAGAAAATCTTGAGTTCTAAGTGCTGTAACCTACAACCAGCCTATTAATGTATTACACATAAGAAAGGGAAAAAAAGAATAAACTCTAGGTTCTTACCAGTCCCATCCCTTTTTAAAAATTGAAATTTCAAGCCGGGTGTGGTGGCGCATGCCTTTAATCCCAGCACTTAGGAGGCAGAGGTAGGAGGATTACTTGAGTTCAAGGCCACCTGAGACTACATAGTTAATTCCAGGTCAGCCTGGGCCAGAGTGAGACCCTACCTGAAAAACAAACAAAAAAAAAAATTGAAATTTCAGGCCGGGTATGGTGGCATATGCCTTTAATCCCAGCACTCAGGAGGCAGAGGTAGGAGGATCTCTATGAGTTCAAGGCCACCCTGAAACTACATAGTGAATTCCAGGTCATCCTGGGCTAGAGTGAAACCCTACCTCGGGGGTGGGGGAATATATATGGGGGGAGGGGGCAGGCTTTAGAGATGGCTTAGAGGTTAAGGCATTTTCCTGTGAAGCCAAAGAACCCAGGTTTGATTTCCCCAGGACCCATGTAAGCCATATACACAAGGGGCACGTGCATCTGGAGTTCATTTACAGTGGCTATAGGCCCTGGCGTGCCCATTCTGTCCCTCCCTCCTCCTCCCCTCCCTCTCCCTCCCTCTCCTCTCCTCTCCCTCTCCTCTCCTCTCCTCTCTCTCTAGAAAGAAATAAAATTAAAAATTAAAAACATGAAATTTCATAAGGAAATAGCTAAATTCTTTGAATTATACTTAAAAGCGAAGGAATTTAGATACACAGTAAATAACTTAGAATATCTGAAAGCTACTTTACTGAAATATTTGCAGAGCTTGCATAGTGGACAAAGTAAAACTACCAAGAAATAATTGTAATAGTAGATTTAAAGAGTTTATTCTTGGCTAGGAAGACTTTCTGTTATAGTCATTGTCTATATACTTGCAATATAATTGTAGTGAAAGTTCCAACAGAAATGTTTTTAGTCTTTAACCAAACAATATAAACTACCTTGAAAAAATAAATAGGGATAAATAGCCAAGAATCGTGATAAAGTGACCAAGTGACCTCTGTCCCCCCAAAATGCTGTGAATATGTCAGAAACTATAAGAACAGGAAAATTAATAAAGAGTCTAGGAACTTGTTTATCTTAAAATGGAAATGTATTAGGTAGCTACAAGAACGTTAATAGAGTTAGATCATGCTTTAAGAAAATTGAGTGCATTGTGCCGGGTGTGGTGGCGCACGCCTTTAATCCCAGCACTCAGGAGGCAGAGGTAGGAGGATTGCTGAGAGTTCGAGGCCACCCTGAGACTACATAGTTAATTCCTGGTCAGCCTGGACCAGAGTGAAACCCTACCCAAAAAAAAAAAAAAAAAAAAAAAAAAAAAAAAAAAAAAAAAAAAAAAAAAAAAAGAAAATTGAGTGCATTTTAAGATATGTTTAGGCGTGGTTAGGGGATGGTAGCTTAGTGGAACAAAAAGGTGCTTCTAGACTCTTGTGCAATAGCAGTAAAGTAGTGTCCATGAGGTATATATTCTAGCAAAAAATACCAGCAATAGTGAATATAAAGTCAGTAACATTCTGCATCATAGTACAAAGTACCATTAGGATGTAATACAAAGGGCCCATATATACTTAGTAACAACAAACTTTTTTTTTTTTTTTTTTTTTTTTTTTTAAGGGTCTCACTCTGGCTCAGGCTGACCTGGAATTCACTATGTAGTCTCAGGGTGGTGAAGTAGGAAAAGTATGGGATTAAAGATAGATGAACAACAAACAGGCACATTTCAGAAAGTGAAGTAGGAAAAAGTATTTGAGATAGATGAACCACACTTCAGTAAATGATTACCTATTTGAGTTAAAATGAAATGGAATTGAACTTTTTTTTCCATGTTATACAAAAAAATGTTTCAAGTTAACCAGTAATTATAATGGAGACAATTTAAAGGAAAAAAAATCTAAATCATGAATTGGTTTTTGAAAAAAAGCCTTTGAGGATAAAGATCAAATGTCATGAAATCTAGAAATTGCAGTGGCATTGCATGATAAATCTGCTTACATAAAAATTCAGAGTGAGGGCTGGAGGGATGGCTTAGCAGTTAAGGCACTTGCCTGTGAAGCCTAAGGATACATGTTTGAGTCTCTAGATCCCACATAAGCCAGAAGCAGAAGGTGGTGCATGCGTCTGGGGTTTGATTAGAGTGGCCGGAGGCCTTGGCACCCAAAATCATACTCTTTCCCCAACCCCAGCCCGTCTGTTGGGCTTGCCTAAAAAAAAAAATTGGAGTGGTAGGTACTATGGAGATGGCTTAGTAAGTAAAAGTGCTTGTATGCAGGTGTGACAGCTGGAATTCAGGTCCCCAGAACCCAAGCTTGACAGTGAGATTTCCTTTTTGACCCTTCACACACTCCATACTGGCCCACCTAACAATCCACAAAAATTAATTCAAAGTGGTAATTACACTATATTAAACAAAGTTAAAGGTAGAAACTGGGGAGGGGGGAGCAGTCACTGAGACAAAGGATCGTTAGTCTTACAGAAAACAATGTTTGACCTCAGTAGTAAAGGAATACCAATCTAGAAAATTTCCCTCTTTATTAGAAGGATCAGAAGTTGAATTCAGTATTGTGTGTATATGGAACATCTAAGTCTTCTTCAGAATAGATTTAGTTGAGTATAATACAATGGAGTCATGTAGATAAGTGTTTATTTACATAAAATGATATGTGTTAAATATTGTTAATATGACAGCAAGTTAAAACTGCAGAGTATGGTGTTATTTATATGGAGTGTGGTTGTGTATGCATACATGTTGTCTGGAATGTTAAAACAGAGCAAGTCATTAACTCCCTAATACTCAAATGTTGGATAACCAAACTATGTCCTTTCTTATAAACATGAATATTTTTTTTAGAACAAGATGTTCATTGCTTTACAGATTCATATTTATTGTTAGCCTAATCTACTTTCTGCTTTTTAGATAAAACTTGACCTCATATTTTCTGAGAAGCATTTGGTTTTCTCCCCTTAAATACATTCTGATTATCTGAATCACTTGGGGCAACTGTGTAGATTCTTGACAGTTTTAATTTTGAGTTCCCTTTTAAAATGTGTTGGCATTTTGATTGATAATTTGAATATTTCATTGAAATTATCTATTAGTCAAAGTACTTGATAAGTTTTTTTTTTCTAGAGACAAAGTAAGGCTTGACACAAAGACTAAAGAAAACCTTCATTCAGTATATTGGCTACCTATTGATTTTTTTTTTTTTTTAATTGAAAACCTACTTTTGTATCAATGTTACTGGTCTGGAGTGATGGCTCAGCTGTTAAGGTGTTTGCACGCAAAGCCTAAGGACCCGGGTTCATTTCCCCAATACCTACATAAAGCCAGATGCACAAAGTGGCACATGCATCTGGAATTTGTTTGCAGTGGCTAGAGGTTCTAGCATGCCCATTCTCTCTCTGCTTGTAAATTAAATAATAAACAAAAGAATGTTAATAACATTCTTGTGTTAAGCTAGAACATATGAACAGATTTTGCATTAATATTTTAGCTGGTTGTATTGATTCACAAATTTGAAAGGTAGAGGATTTTTTTTTTTCCCCTCAGCTTGTTTGCCTTTAGAATATTAAGATATTTCAGTAGGTTAAGGGCATTTACACTGCCTCCTTGAACAGCCATTTAGTTAAAACACTGTAAGTAGCACTTTTAGCTCTCTCTCTCTTTTTTTTTTTTTGGTTGTATTGATTCTAGCTCAGGCTAACAAATTTGAAAGGGTGGTCAAACTCTTGGCAATCCTCCTACCTCTGCCCCCCAAGTGCTTGATTATCTCTTGATATATCACAGATTCTACTACTTCTGTACATTTAGGTATGCATTTGATGTGACTATCTTTAAAAAAAAAAACAAAAACTATTTATTTGCAAGCAGAGAGAAAGAATATGGGTGTCTCACGGCTTCCTGCCATTGCAAAGGAACTCCAGATGCATGCACCACTTGTGCATCTGCGTATTGGGGAATTGAACCCGGGCCAGCAGATTTTGCAAGCAAGCACCTTTATTCCTGAACCATCTTCCCAGCCCTGACGTAACTATTTTAAGATACACTCTTATATCTTCCTTCTTTACCTTTCCCAGTAAATTTAACAGATAGTTCAAAAGGATAAGTAGAAAGCAAGTCTAATTTCTAGAATGAGATATGTAATCATTTGTTACATTAAGTGATTTTTTTTTTTTTTTTTTTTTTTTTTTTTGGTTTTTCGAGGTAGGGTCTCACTCTAGCTCAGGCTGACCTGGAATTCACTATGTAGTCTCAGGGTGGCCTCGAACTCATGGCAATCCTCCTACCTCTGCCTCCCAAGTGCTGGGATTAAAGGCGTGCGCCACCACGCCCGGCTACATTAAGTGATTTTTAATGGGGTAAAGTTTGTGTTGTAAGTAGGTACTAAAGTTAAAGCATTTGAACTGGTTTAACTAAAATTAGTGATTAAATATCTTCATTAGTTTTTGATACCAATACTATACGTAGATAATAGTAGCCAATAACATAACTTTCATTCTCAAATTTCTTACATTATTATTAAAATGTTAGTGGCTTAACCTCCTAGAACCCAGAGTTAAAAACAGCCATGTGTGGTGGCGCACGCCTTTAATCCCAGCACTTGGAAGGCAGAGGTAGGAGGATCACTGTGAGTTCAAGGCCACCCTGAGACAACATAGTAAATTCCAGGTCAGCCTGAGCTAGAGTGAGACTCTACCTTGAAAAACACAAACAAAAAAAAAAACTAAAAACAAAGCAGCAAAGCCGCAGTGTATGGTGATCCGTAAACATACACCCGCTCTTTTCAGTCATCATCTTAGCTATACCATCTCTCCTATCCTCACAGCACACACTTTCGATCTTGCTTTATTTTCATTTAGTTGATTGCTTTTCCCTACAGAAAATTATTTATTTATTTATTTATTTATTTATTTATTTATTCATTTTGAGAGCTCTGACTGTGCTATTGCTGGGCTCTCATCCTTTCTGTTTAAATAATGCAGGTACTTTGATGGAAACCTGGAGAAGCTATTTGCTGAGTGTCATGTAATTAATCCAAGTAAAAAGTCTCGAACACGCCAGATGAATACAAGGTCATCAGCACAGGATATGCCTTGTCAGATCTGCTACTTGAACTACCCTAACTCGGTGAGTATCTGGTAGTTTAAGGCTAGCACTGACACTGTATTTTAAAGGGTAAATCCACTTTCAATATTTAAACAAAAGAAAATCTTGAGTTCTAAGTGCTGTAACCTACAACCAGCCTATTAATGTATTACACATAAGAAAGGGAAAAAAAGAATAAACTCTAGGTTCTTACCAGTCCCATCCCTTGGTTGATTGTTTTAAAACTTGTCTAGTTAGCTGGGCATGGTGGTGCATGCCTTTAATCCCAGCACTCTGGAGGCTGAGGTAGGAGGATTACCGTGAGTTCCAGGCTACCCTGAGACTACATAGTGAATTCCAGGTCAGCCTGAGCTAGAGTGAAACCCTACCGCGAAGAAGAAAAAAAAAAAAAACTTGTCTAGTTGTCATTACATGCCTAAATCTTTCTACAATTTATTTGAACACTATTTCGAGAATTGTGTAGTATGCAGACAGTAAATTATTTTTTATCCAGATTAAAATATTCAAAACTTGCCAGACATAGTAGTACAGTTATATAATCCTAGCACTTGGGAGGCAGCAATAGGAGGATTGCCAACCTGGGACTATACAGTGAGTTCCAGGTTAGCCTGGGTTAGAGTGAGACCCTACCTCAAAAAAACCAAAGGTAGCCAGGCATAGTGGTGCACACCTTTAATCCCAGTACTCAGGAGGCAGAGGTAGGAGGATAGCTGTAAATTTGAGGCCACCCTGAGACTACATAGTGAATTCCAGGTTAGCTTGGAATAGAGGGAAACCCTGCCTTCAACCCCACCTCCCCAAAAAAAAACAAAGTGGGAAAAATTCAAATTTTATTTTCTTCAGTATCCAAAACCCATATAAAATGCATTTTATATTCGTTAGGGAATTTTCAGAATAGTTTGAGATTTTTTTCACTCATAAAAATCTATTTTTATGGAAATTATATTTGTTTTATTTTATTTTTGTTTTTGTTTGGAGGGTCTCACTCTAGCCCAGGCTGACCTGGAATTCACTCTGTATTCTCAGGGTGGCCTCGAACTCATCATGATCCTCATATCCCTGCCTCCCGAGTGCTGGGATTAAAGGCATGCGCCACCATGCCTGGCAGATTTTTAAAATTTCAAACATCTTTTTAAAAAACAATAATTTACTTGTAAGCAGAGAGAATGGGTGTACCAGGGCCTTCAGCCACCACAGACAGACTCCAGATGCATGTGCCACCTTGTGCATCTGGCTTTACCATGGATACTGGGAATCAAAATCTTGGGTTTTTTGGTTTTGCAGGCAAACACTATTTTTGTGTGTGTGTGTGTGTATTTTTGAGGTAGGGTCTCACTCTAGTCTAGGCAGATGGGATTCACTATGTAATCTCAGGTTTGCTGCGAACTCAAGGTGATTCTCTTAACCTCTGCTGGGATTAAGCGTGTGCCACCACGCCCAGATAGGCAAACATCTTAATTGTTGAGCTATCTCCTGCCCTGTGGAGATTGTTAAACATGGCAAGTGGGAACAGAATTAGTCCAGAGAATAGAACTAAGAAGTGTTTTCTCTAAAAAAAAAAAAAAATCAGAATTTTATTAATTAAAAAGCTTACTTTGGAATGTTTAGTAAGAAAATTTAGGTTTAAACCATTCTATGAAGGAATTATTTCATCAGTAACTATAAGCAAATTTGTATGTAGTTACTTGAAATTCAACTTCTACGATGTTTCAATATCTAAGCATTTTCTGTAGCAATAATAACTATCTTATTTTCTGCTTTTACTAGATGAGTAGTTCTTTCTCATAGTTAACTATGTACCAGGTTTTTCTTACTAGAATAATATTTATGTGTTGGAACATACTAAAGATTGTTTATCGTAAATCCTAGATGTATATCTCTAAAGGTGTCCTTTTTTTTTTTTTTTTTTTGAGGTAGGGTCTCACTCTGGCTCAGGCTGACCTGGAATTCACTATGTAGTCTCAGGGTGGCCTCGAATTCTCGGCAATCCTCCTACCTCTGCCTCCCGAGTGCTGGGATTAAAGGCGTGCGCCACCACGCCCAGCTAAAGGTGTCCTTTTGAACAGAGATAATTTGTTCAAATGTATAACTGATCAAAATTTTTAGCTGGGCATGGTGGCACACACCTTTAATTCCAGCACTCGGGAGGCAGAGGTAGGAGAATTGCCGTGAGTTTGAGGCCACCCTGAGACTACGTAGTGAATTCCAGGTCAGCCTGAGCTAGAGTGAGACCCTACCTCAAAAAGTAAAAAACAAAAACAACAACAACAAAAAAACCCCCACAAAACACCAAAAGAAGAATTTTTAAAAAGATAACAGTCTTAGGAAAATAGAATGATCAGTGTATTAGGTAAAGTGTAGAACTAGATTTCTGAATTCTCAAGTTCTGATCATGTTTCTAATACTGAATATTTAGCTTTGTAGACTGGTAAATCATTGCATTTCCCTTGAGATGATGATTTTAAAAAAATTGGTGTCAGGCTGGAGAAATGGATGGCTTAGTGGTTAAGGTGCTTAACCTGTGAAGGCTGAGGACCCATGTTTGACTCTCCAGGTCCTACATAAGCTAGATGTACAAGGTGATGCAGGCATTCAAGGTTGCATGAGGTGGTGCGCGCATCTGGAGTTTGATTATAATGGCTGGAGGTCTTGGCGTACCAATTTTCTTTCCCTCCCTCCCTCCCTCCCTCCCTCCTTCCCTGTTATATAAAAAAGGGAGTACAGTCTTTTGGTCTTACCTCAAAAATCATTTGTTCTAATGTGTTGATTTATATGTTCCTTCAGATAGTTTCCGGCCTGAGAACTATGATTTTTCTCTCTTTAAGTTACAATCTTAATGAGTATTTTTTTCTAACAAGTATTTTTGAAAACAGTCAGTATTACTATTAAAATACATTAAATTCATGTTGTCCGTGCTTTATTGTCTTCAACAGATTCCTTGCCACTAGACAGTTATATTGTGCCTCCAGGTTACAAATGTTTCTATGAGTGTTACTGTGATTCAAATAATTTGTCCCAGAGTATAAATGGTTTCCTCATTCCTTGATGTTTTTTCCTCATTTTCTACTTCTGGCCAGCTTTCCCTTCATTTAAATTTTAAATCTGAGCTGGTGTGGTGGTGCACGCCTTTAATTCCAGCACTCAGGAGGCAGAGGTAGGAGGATCTCTGTGAGTTCAAGGCCACCTTGAGACTACAAGTTAATTCCAGATCATCCTGGGCCAGAGTGGTGAGACCCTACCTTGAAAAACAAACGAACAAAAAAATCTTTAATATGACTATTAAATATAGCTGCTTGTAAATATTCAAAACTTTTTCAGTGCCCTTGATATTGTCTGATAGCTTCAACAAACTTGAAAATTACAGCTGGACACTTGCAATGAAGTTTTAAACATAATTTATATATATATTTTATTAACAAGAGAGGCAAATAGAGGGAATGGGTATTACAGGGCCTCCTCTGCAAATGAATTCCATACATATGAACCATCTTGTGTACCTGGTTTTCGTGGGCACTAGGGAATCTCACTTCAGTCCTTAGGCTTTGCAGGCAAGCACCTTAACTACTGAGCCATCTCTCCAGCCTGCTGTGAACTTTTTTGTTTTGTACTTGCAACTTAACTAATGATGGAGAACATAAATAATTCATCATTTAACATGGAAGAATCTGTTCTGAATTCTGAAAACTCAATAGAAAATAAGTACATAATTTGTTTTTCTCAATAACTCACAGATTAGCTAGGCAAATAATCAAAGGACATTCAGAAAGTTTGGTAGATAGTTTTAAGTGGCAAATAGAAGGTATGATACTGAAGAATGTGTCAGGAGAAAATTATATGTATTGTAACTTACTTTGCTTGTCATTGTGACCAAATACATGAGCAGAAATAAGGGAAGATGGATTTAGTTTGGCTCATGGTTTGAGGAGATACAGTCCGTCATGAAGGGAAAGGCAGGGTAGGAGTATGGGGTATCTGTCTGGCCATACTATTTCCACACTCAGGAATCAGAGAGTGATGAATGCTTGTGTTATTCTTGCTTTCTCTACTCATTCTGGACCCCCATCCCATGAAATTGTGCCCCCACTTGAGGGTGGGTCTTTCTCAGTTAATTGGTTAGTTAATGAAATGGTTAATCTTCAAAATGCTCCTGATAGCTTACTTTATATAGTTCTTTGGAGTCTCAGTTTTGAATTTACTATGAGAGTGAGAGAGGGTAAGAGGCAGACACACAGAGAGATAGAGAATGGGTGAGCCAGGGCCTCTAGCTACTGCAAACAAACTCCAGATGCATGGCTTACTTGAATCCTGGGGAACTGAACCGAGGTTCTTTGGCTTTGCAGGCAAACGTCTTTACCACTAAGCCATCTCTCCAGCCTGACTTTGGGGTTACTTTGTAATTTAATAGATTCACTACCACCACTGTGTTTGGGCATACATACCAGTTTCTTAATCTTGACAATAGTTACTTGTTTTAACTCAAACAAGAAAATGTCACATAAGCTATTAATAACTTACTGTCATGAAGTAAATGAGTTGTATTTTTTAATTAATTAATTTTATTTATTTACCTTTTTTTGGAGGGGGTTTTCAAGGTAGGGTCTTGCTCTAGCTCAGACTGACCTGGAATTCACTATATAGTCTCAGGGTGGCCTCGAACTCATGGTGATCCTCCTACCTCTGCCTCCCGAGTGCTGAGATTAAAGTCGTGTGGCACCATGCCCAGCCTGAATAAGTGTTCTTCCTACTATTGAACATGTTTCCTGTGTATGCAAAGTAGCAGAAATAAATGAAACCTTGAATGAATGCTCTTCTAAACCTTTTATGATTAATTTATGTTATAGATAATATTCCATAGATTATTATTATTATTATTCTTTTTTTTTTTTTTTTTGGTTTTGCGAGGTAGGGTCTCACTCTAGTTCAGGCTGACCTGGAATTCACTCTGTAGTCTCAGGGTGGCCTCGAACACTCAGCGATCCTCCTACCTCTGCCTCCCGAGTGCTGGGATTAAAGGCGTGCGCCACCACGCCCGGCTTTTCCATAGATTATTAATGTATCTTTGTTTCATTTTATTTGCAGTAGATGCAAAGATAAGTTTATTGAGTAGATAGTGTAATCCCCTTAGTTAGGGGCAATCCAAGGAGTCAAGGATATTGAACATGTAGGAAGGGACGGATAGAGCAAAGTAGAAAGCAAAGGAAAATATGACCTACCAGGTGGAAAATACCCAGATAACTTCATGATAATGACACACATTTCTTGAATGTAATGAGTGTGTGTGTGTGATCCCCCAAGGTAGGATCTTACTCTAGGTCAGGCTGACCTGGCATTCACTATGTTTTCTTAGGGTAGCCTTGAACTCATATGGGATTCTCATACCTCTGCCTCCTGAGTGCTGGGATTAAAGGTGTGTGCCACCATACCCTGTGTGTACAATTTTATTCATTCAAGACTTTTTTTCTGTAGCACAGGATGTCCTGGAACTTAATATTATCCCAGGCTGGTTTCTCATGATCCTCCTACTTTATAGACAGACACTCATGTTCTAGCACTGTTGGCTTGCAGTACAACTCTTTGGCATCATGTGACATTATACACACTCATAATGGTCCCTGGACTAGAAGTCAGTGTGGTTTAGGATGCTCAGTAGTCAGTAACATTGTGACCATTAATCTCTCAGCCTTAAGGATTTTTTATTCAGGGCTGCGGGGTGAACTTAACAGCACACAACTTTAATATTAGAGATCTCCTAATAAATTGTTGTCAATTTCTTTCAATGATAGTGAATTAGTAAGATTATACTTTTTTTCTTTTTTAGTCGAGGGGGGGGAGAGAATGGGCGTGCCAGGGCCTCCAGATGTATGTACTACCTTGTGTGTCTGGCTTATGTGGGTCTTGGGGAATTGAACCTGGGTCCTTTGGCTTTACAAGCAACTGCCTAAACAGCTAAACCAGTGCTGCAGCCCAAGATTATACTCTTAAATTTGGCACATATTTTATTTGTGATTCTCCTTGTAAAACCAGTTTCACAACTGGGGTACATTTTCTTCCAGGGCAATTTCTGTGTATTTAAAATATATAGTTGGTATGTTATGTTTAGAATTTTCTATCTTGTAACTCTTTGCATCTAATGTGAACATCAGAAATTTCATAAGCATATTTCATTAATAGCTAATTAGAAAATAAAGTGAACTTTAAAAATACTCTTTTTGGTCCTGGAGAGGTGGCTTAGCTGTTAAGAACTTGCCTGTGAAGACTGAGGACCCCGGTTCAAGGCTGTATTCCCCAGAACCCACGTAAGCCAGATGCACAAAGGGGCGCATGCATCTGGAGTTTGTTTGCAGTGGCTGGAGGCCCTGGCGTGCCCATTCTCGCTTTCTCTCTGCCTCTTTCTATGTCTGCCTGTTGCTCTCAAATAAAATAAATAAAAATGAATGAAAAATTGAAAAAAAAAGAATAAAAGGACTAGAAATAAACTTGACAGGAAATGTGTGAAAGAAAAGAATACGAATCTGACATAGTGGCGTGTGCTTTAATCCCAGTTCTTGCGAGGCTAAGTTAGGAGGATTGCTGTGAGGTCAAGGCCACCCTGAGACTACATAGTGAATTCCAGGTCATCTTCAGCTAGAGTAATACCCTACCTTGAAAAAGAAACAAACAAACAAAGAATACTTGAAGTACTATTAAGACAGATGAATGAATGTTTGCGAAGATGGAACATAGAAAAATGATGAAGAATAGATTTTAGGAGAGAAAGCAGAGTGAGGACTACTCTACCAGATGCAAGTATGGACACAACAGTGGAACCAAGGGAGTCAAATATACATGAAGAGAAAATGTATTATAAAATAGGAATTTCAAATGAGGATACTTACACAATATATGGTATGAGACAACTTGGCTAGCTCTCTGGGGAGTAGAAATAGTTTCCTAATTAGAGGCTTAAATCAAAGTTGCTGAATTTAGAAACCATACATTTGAAGACGGATGCATGTCAGTATAAATGTTTTTGCATGGCAACAAAATTTAAACGCTCAAACTAAAAGTGAGAAAATACTTTTCATAATTGTAAACACCCATTTGGGGGGTTTTATTTTTATTTTTTACTTATTTGCAGGTTTGCTTGCATGCGTGTGTATGGGTAGAGTATGTCAGGTTCTCTTGCTGCTCCAAGCAAATGCCCATTTGGCTTTACATGTGTGGCTTGGGGATTGGACCTGGGCAGGCAGGCTTTCCAAAGAAGCACCCTTTAATCACTGATCCATTGCCCCAGCCCTTCTGGTCTCTTAAATAGGTAAAAAGCCACATACATTTAAAAAAAAAAAAATCAGTGAAAAATAAGCAAAATATGTCATAAAAAATAAATACACAGCCTTTTCTTTTCCCAGCAAATTTGGAAACAAGGGGGCTGATGCATGGCTCAGACTGTAGAGTGCTTGCCTTGAAAGTTTGAGGACCTGAGTTTGGGTCCCTGGCATTCCACATACAAGTCCTGCCCAGAGGTGATCTCAGCCTGGGAAGGTAATGACAGACAGAAAGTCCTCAGGGACTTGCTGGCCAGCTAGTTTAGCTGAATATTATCCCTGAGATGCCATGTGATTGCAAAGGTGTATATGTGGTCACTGTGATAGAGAAATGGGGGGGGGGGAGTCTAAATACCCACTAATTAACTGCAAAAAATAGTATCTTTTTCTATATATTTTAAAAATGAGTAAACTAGCTAGATGTGGTGGCTCATGCCTGTAATCCCAGTATTCTGGAGGCTGACATACAAAGGTTGCTGTGAGTTTGAGGCCAGCCTGGGTTACAGTGAGAACTTACCTCCATAAAACCATAGGTAATCCAGTGTACAAGTATGGGGCCATATCAAAATAATAAAGTCCAAAGTAAACAACACGATAAGAGCATATGAGGTTCACTTATGTGTGTATATTAGAATACCTCTAGAAGAACATGTCCAAAATGGAAAGAGTAATTGCTTCTAGGTAGAACAAACAGAACCAGAGGTAGGAAAAAGGAGACTTTTATCTATCCACCCACCTACCTACCTATTTAAGAAAAGAGGCAGAGAGAGAGGATGGGCATGCCAGGGCCTCTAGCCACCACAAACAAACTCCAGACACATACGCCACCTTGTGCCTCTGGCTTTACTTGGTCACTGGGGAATTGAACCTGGGTCCTTAGGCTATGCAGGCAAGTCCCTTTCCTGCTAAGCTTTCTAGCCCAAGATTCATTTTCTAATATAAACTCATACTGTAAAAGACTGTAGGGAACTGTATGTAGCCCAAACTCTTCCTGGACTGAAAGGATCCTTCTACCTCCCAAATAGCTGGGAGTACCTGTGCATGCCATTGTGCCAGCCTCTGTTTTAAAAAAAATTTTTTTAGCTATATTTTACTTAATTAAAAGTAATTTAAGCCGGGCGTGGTGGTGCACGCCTTAAATCCCAGCACTCGGGAGGCAGAGGTATGAGGATCGCCGTGAGTTCGGGCCACCCTGAGACTTAATTCCAGGTCAGCCTGAGCTAGAGACCCTACCTCAAAAAAAAAAAAAAAAAGTAATTTAGCAGTAAATATTTTGTTTTCTTTTTATAGTCCTGGGGAATCTAGCCCAGGGCCTTACACTTTCTAGGCAAACGTTCAACCTCTGAGTGATAGGTACATTCAGCCTTGTAAAATCTTCTGAAACTAAAACAGGTTAGCTTCAAGTCTTTATAACATACTTATCATTGTCCATACTGTTAAATATTATTTTTAAATTTTTTTATATTTTATTTTTATTTTTATTTATATTAGAAAATGGGTGTGCTAGAGCCTTTAGCTGCTGCAGATTCCAGATGCATGTGCCATATTGCACATCTGGTTTATATGGATCATGGGGAATAGGGTCCTTTAGCTTTGCAGGCTGGTGCCTTAACTGCTAAACTATCCCTCCAGCCCTGAATATTACTTAAAGGAGTTGATTAATGTCTTATTTATCTATCACTCAAGTAATCATTGTGAGTATAAGCAAAATACTACTATTTTTATTTGTTTGTTTAGAGACCTAAGATGAGGCTCACGCTGGCCTGGAACTCTCCACCCTCCTCTTTAAGCGCCCTCAGGGCTGAGATAGATGTGTGTTACAATGCCCAACTTTTCCTACTATTCATAGCTTATTTAGACTAAATCTTTTTTTGTTGTTGTTTTGGTTTTTCAAGGTAAGGTCGCTCTAGCCCAGGCTGACCTGGAATTTACTATGTAGTCTCAAGTGGCCTTGAACTCACAGCGATCCTCCTACTTCTGGGTGCTGGGATTAAAGGTGTGTGCCACCATGCCCAGCCTAGACTAAATCTTTATTATGTGTGTTTTGGGGGTGGGGAGGTTGTTGTGCATATGTTTATGGCTGTAAGGTGTGGAGTCCAGAAGACAATTTTTTTGTTTTTGTTTTTGGTTATTTTGTTGTTTTTAGTGTTTTTTTGTTTTGTTTTGTTTTGTTTTTGGTTTTGCAAGGTAGGGTCTCACTGTGGTCCAGGCTGACCTGGAGTTAACTATGTAATCTCAGGGTGGCCTCGAACTCTTGGCGATCCTCGTACCTCTGCCTCCCTAGTGCTGGGATTAAAGGCGTGCGCCACCATGCCTGGCCAGAAGACAATCTTGAGTGGCTTTCCCTAGGAACATCTCTGCCTCTCCAGCTCTGGGATTACAAGTTTTACTACCATGTTCAGCATTTTTACATGGTTCTAGGGATTGAACTTGGATTATTCTGCTTGGAAGGCATTCACTTTACCAACTGAGCTATACCCCCAGCCCTGGAACAAATCTTCCTTGTTATTGCTATTTTGAGATTGGGTCCCATGTAGCTACCTACTATATGATAAGATTATAAATGTATGACACTACACAGTTTGAGAAAAAAAATCTTCTGATTTTCTACAAAATTTAATTTGTTTTCTAGATTGACCACATCTCATGTAACCCCATGAAGTCCAGTACTTGTACAACATTTGTCAAATAAGATGATAATCATCATGATGGTGGATATTATTTTGAAAGACAGAACCTCCTGCTGCCCATTCTGGCCTTGACAATCTGATTGTCTTATGTCCACCTTCTAAATGTTGAGAGTATTGACATATACCATTATACCCAGTTTTTTCACCCCCCAGAATTCTGGACTCTTTTCTGTTTACCCCTCTTTTCTCTATAAGCCCTTCACTCCTAGACAACCATACACCTTTTCTTTGTCTAAGAGTTTGCTTGTTTTGGACTTTCATGTCAATGGAACAGAACTTTATGTGGCCACTTATCATTGACCGTATTCAGATAGTGTAATATAGTCCAAATTCAGATGTAGCATCTATGAAAACTTTATGCTTTTTGTTACTAAGTGTTCTGTTCTGCCTTTTGCATAATTGTCCATCAGTTAATGAATGTCTTTTTCCCCCCTAATTTTTGGCTATTATGAATGATGCTACCTACTATGAACACTTCTGTACAAGTTTTTATAAGGATGGATGTTTTCCTTTTTCTTGAATAATATACCTTAGGAGTCAAGTGGTTGGGTCCTATAACATATATTTAATGTTTTCAGGTATTTATTACCTCATTATTTCCCAAAAGTCACTGTACCATTTTACATGTAATAAACAGTATAGTGGAACATCCTTACCATTTTCCTGCATCAGTGGCTGTTCATCTTTATAATCCCAGCTCTTCTACTAGGTGTAAAGTGGTATCTCATGTGGTTTGATTTTTATTTCCATAATGGCTACTGATGGGTAAAATATTTTCTACTCAATGATATGCTAATGGCATATTTGTATATTTAATGTATTTAATACAAACTCATTGATTTTTTTTTTTTTTTGCCTTCTACGAAACCAATCATAGATACATTTCTTATCCCCTGCCCCCCCATAAGGTTTCACTCCAGCCTAGGCTGCCCTGGAATTCAATATGTAGTTTTAGGCTGGCCTTGAACTCAAGGCCATCCTCCCACTCTGCCTCCCAAGTGCTGGAACTAGAGGTATGCACCACCATGCCTGGCCTTGTTTTGTTTTGTTTTGTTTTGTTTTGTTTTGTTTTGTTTTGTTTTGTTTTGTTTTGTTTTGTTTTATGAGGTAGGGTTTCACTCTACACTGTAGCTCAGGCTTACCTGGAATTCACTATCTTGTCTCAGGGTGGCCTTGAGCTCATAGTGATCCTCCTACCTCTGCCTCCGGAGTGCTGGGATTAAAAGCGTGCACCACCACACCCAGTAGAGAGAGAGAATGGGTGCACCAGGGCCTCCAGCTACTGCAAATGAACTCCATATGTATGTGCCACTTTGTGCTTGTGGCTTTATGTGGGTACTGGGTAATTGAACTCAGATCATTAGGCTTTGCAGGCAAGCGTGCCTTAACTGCTGAGCCATCTCTCCAGCCACCTAATTAAGGGTTTTTTTCATAAATGTATTTGCATGTCTAGATTTCATCTTGTAGAAATTAATTTAAGGAGCTTATTTGTTCTTGTCACACTAGACATTTTAGTCACTGTATGTGACCTAAGAACGTCTTGAAACATTGTGCATATTATTAAAAAATAAGTTTATTAAAGTTTGTGTTTTATTATTATTAATTTTTTTTTGCAGTATTTCACTGGCCTTGAATGTGGACATAAGTTTTGTATGCAGTGCTGGAGTGAATATTTAACTACCAAAATAATGGAGGAAGGCATGGGACAGGTACAGCTGCCAATTTGAGTTTTTGTTGAATTTCCTGTAGTATTTAGATCATTTTATAAATATTAACAGGTAAAAGTTCCAGGATTAAACATTTCCTTATTTTGAAGCAACATCTCACTCTAGCACAGGATGACCAAAATTAGGCTATCCTCACTCTCACAGGAGTCCTCCTACCTTAGCCTCCTGTGTGCAAAGATTAAAAGTATGTCCAGCTTGAAGACACATTTTTCTAGCTTAAAACATTAATGGATTGCTGGCTTTTTTTTCCTACTTACAATATGACATTTTATTTTATTTTTTTGGTTTTTTGAGGTAGGGTCTCACTTTAGCCCAGGCTGACCTGGGATTCATTATGTAGTCTCAGGGTGGCTTTGAACTCTCTGTGATCCTCCTGCCTCTGCCTCCTGAGTGCTGGGATTAAAGGCATGCGCCACTATGCCCAGCTTTATTATGACATTTTATTTAAAAATCTGACCTAGGTAAAGTTTCCTTGGGAGCATCATCTGTAGTATCTATTAGGCTAAATGTGGTGGACAATTTCCTCAGGTTCCTCCCCCCACGTAGGGTCTCTTTCTAGCCCAACCTGATCTGGAATTCACTATGTAGTCTCAGGCTAGCCTTGAACTCATGGTTTTATTTTATTTTATTTTATTTATTTTATTTTATTTTTAAGAACAGTTATAAGGACAGGTATACACATATTCCTTTTGATAGGAATGGATTGAGATACTAGAAACATTAAGCTAAAGCCAGGCATTGTAGTGAATGCCTTTAATCCCAGCACTTGGGAGGCAGAAGTAGGAGTGTTGCTGTGAGTTCAAGGCCACCCTGAGACTCCATAGTGAATTCCAGGTCAGCCTGGGCTACAGTGAGACCCTACCTTGAAAAACAAAAAACAAATAAACATACATTAAACTATACCTAGAACCTAGCAAAACTCCTGCATTTGTTAACATTTAATAAATACTTGTTGATGAAGCTATAGTTTAAATTTTAATCTTTTCCAGACTATTTCGTGTCCTGCACATGGTTGTGATATCTTAGTGGATGACAACACAGTTATGTAAGTATTTTTTATATGATCTGTAAGTTGAATACAGATAAGCAGATTAAGCCAAATTAACTTTATTACCTCAAAAAAAGTGAAAGCCAGGTGTAGTGGTGCACTCCTTTAATCCCAGCACTCGGGAGGCAGAGGTAGGAGGATTACCGTGAGTTCTAGGCCACCCTGAGACTACATAGTGAATTCTAGGTCAGCCTGGGCTAGAGTAAGACTCTACCTCAAAAAACCAGAAAAAAAAAAAGAAAAAGTGAATTTTCAAGAAACTTTTGATTATAATACAAAATAACACTTATAATTTTTTATTTTTTTAAAAATATTTATCTTATTTATTTGAGAGGGAGGGAGGAAGAGAGAATGGGCACCCCAGGGCTTCCAGCCATTGGAAACAAACTCCAGATGCATGCACCATCTTGTGCATCTGGGTTATGTAGGTCCTGGAGAATCAAACCGAGGTCCTCCGGCTTTGCCGGCAAGTGCCTTAACCACTAAGCCATCTCTCCAGCCCACCACTTGTAATCCTATTAGGTGCACAATCACTATTCAAGTAAATTTGGCAATATGTTATATCTAGCTGTTAGTGAATCTTGGATTTGGAGAATGGATTAATATCTTCTGGAAATAGAGGCTAAAAGAGAATTAATAAATTAAGATTTAGAGGCTGGGAAGTTAAATGGTACAGTGATTATCTAGCATGCATGAGGACCTGGGTTTGATCTCCAGCTCAAGGAAAAAAAAGAAAAGAAAACTGGATTGGATGTGGTAGCACATGTCTATAATCTCAGCACTGGCAAGATGGAGGCAGGAGAATCAGAATGGTCTAATAACTATTTTATTCTTCATTTGTGGCATGCGCATGCATGCTCACACTGTGGTCTATTGGTACTGCAAATGAATGCAAGACATTTAATTGTGCATTTTCCACCTTGTCTACATCAATGGCTTGTGAATTGAACTGGGGCTTTAACTACTGAGGAATCTTCCCAGCCCAGCTTTCAATGTAGATGATGTAATAGATTTGTGTCAGAATTAACATACAAATGACTAGAAGTTGAATTTATTTTGAGAATACTTAATCTCAAGGTTGGAAGGCCACACTTTTCTTGCCTGTCATAATATAAAATGAGGTTGGAAACTGATTTTTGTTCTTCAGTCCTCATAGGACATGCCAGGTTTACAGATAGCTTTGTAGGCTAAGAAACCACCAGTTTGTGATGTCAAAGAAGCATATGGATAATAGATATATGAAATGTGTTTGGGTACCAAGATGTCTGACTTTGGGTCACATGCTTTATTTTACTCATCTAAAATCCACATGTGTGGCTAAGGAGATAGCTCAGTGTGGGTAAAGTGCTTGCTGTACCAGCATGAGGACCTGAGTTCTGATCTCCACATCTATGTAAAATGGTGGCATGGTAGTGCATGCCTATAATCTCATTGCTGAAGAGACAGTGAAAGGTGGATCCCTAAGGTTTTGCTGCCTAGCTTATCCAGTGTAACTGGTGAGCTGTAGGTTCATCAAGAGACATTGTCTCAGCCAGGCATGGTGGCACATGCCTTTAATCCTAACTGCTGAGGCAGAGGTAGGATTCCCGTGAGTTCAAGGCCACCCTGAGTGAGACTACATAGTAAATTCCAGGTCAGCCTGGGCTAGAGTGAGACCCTGGACCCCCTCCCCCCAAAAAAATAGAGAAACCTTTTCTCAAAGAATAAGATAAAGAGTGACCAAGGAAGGCACCTGTCATTGACCTCTGAACTTGGCACTCATATGCAAAATAAAACCCACGTGACATAAAATCAAACATTTTAGTGTTTTAAGGTATATATAATTCTTTGGTGCAATCATGACCACTATCTTAAGTCCAGGATTTTTATAGAGACAGGGTCTTGTTATTCAGTACAAATTGCACTGAAATTCCAAATCCTTCTGCTTCATCTTCTCCTAATTGCTAGGGTTGTAATCATTTCCAGAATATTTGAACGTCCCATATACATTCAACCATCCCACATCTCCCTGGATTTTCACTCACTCATCTGGTTTCTGTGTGTCTGGATTTACCTATTCTGGAAATTTCATGTAAATGGAATCATAATATGTGTGTTTTGTCTGGCTTCCTTCACTTTGCATGATTTCAAAATTCATCTGACTTTGTGGCATGAGTCACCACCTCATTCCTTTATTTTGGGGGGACAGAGTATCACTCTAGGCCAGGCCAACTTGGAATTCACTGTAGTCTCAGGCTAGCCTCAAACTCAAAAGAAGTCCTCCTACCTCTGCCTACCAACCAAGCCTGGCCTTCATCCCTTTTTCAATATTTTTCTTGTTTGTTTGTTTGTTTGTTTGTTTGTTTGTTTGTTTGTTTGTTTATTTATTTATTTATTTATTTATTTATTTATTTATTTATTTATTTATTTATTTATGACAGAGGGAGTGAGAGATAAAGTGAGAACGGGCAGACCAAGGCTTCTAGCCACTGCAAATGAACTCCAGATACATGTGCCACAATGTGCATCTAGCTTATGTAGGACCTAGAGAATCGAACTGGGGTTCTTAAGCTTCACAGATATCTGCCTTAACCACTAAGCCATCTCTTCAGCCCCTTCATTCTGTTTTATTGTTGACTTATGTTTTATTTTATAGGTATTCCTATTTTTAGAAAATACTTGTTTTATGAGCATATGAACATTGTATACAAGTTTTCATTTGGACATGTTTTTAATTCTCTCAAATCCATATATACTTAGGAGGGGAGATACATTATATCGTAATGCTTCAGAAACTGCTAAGTGGACTATAATATGAAGGTTCATTTATTTCGAAAATACTACTGTTAGGTCAGGTACTGAGGTGGATACAAGAGTTTTTCAAGGAGCTTATTGTTTAGGGATAAACCAGCAGGAAGATAGATATTAAAGGAAATGATTATGCAGATAACCACCTAATTAAAATTAGGTTAAATTCTTTAAAAAATATTTTATTGACAACTTCCATAATAGTAGGCAGTAACCCATGGTAATTTCCTCCTTCCTCCCTACTTTCCCCTTTGAAACTCCAGTCTCCATTATATCCCTTCCCACTCTCAGTCTCTTTTATTTTGATGTCATGATCTTTTCCTCATATTAGGATGGTCTTGTGTAGGTAGTCTCAGGTACTGTGAGGTCATGGATACCCAGGCCATTTTGTGTCTGAAGGAGCACATTGTAAGGAGTCCTATCCTTCCTTTGGCTCTTACATTCTTTGCGCCACCTCTTCACCAGTGGACCCTGAGCCTTGGAAAGTGTGATAGAGATATTTCAGTGCTGAGCACTACTCTCTCACTTCTTCTCAGCACCATGGTGCCTTCTGAATCATTCCAAGGTCATCGGAAAAGAGAAGTTTCTCTAACTAAAAGTGAGAGTAGCATTAATATATGGCCATGAACATTAAGAGAAGTGCTTACCAGGCAGTTTGGTGAATATAGTATATACATTTAGCCAGACAGCAGCAGACGTTACACCCCTAGGGATCAAGACTACCCCCTGTCATAGGTTTTCAGTATCAAGCATATATTCCCTCCCATGGAGTGGGCCTCCAGTCCAATTAGAGAGCAGTTGGTTTCCCCAATAACAGACATGCATGCCACTATTACACCTGTTGGCTCATTTGGCCTGATTGGCCACATTTAAGGCTTGCAGTGTCTCCCATTGAACTGCATGCAGCATAACTTTTTGCAGCTTTCTGTTAGCTGGTCCACATGGAGGAGGTTTTCAGCTTAGCTCCAGCAGGATTTTTCAGTGACCTTGCAGCCCAAGTATGTGGATTCTTCAACAATAGGGTCTTACCATCTATTCCTGGTGGGAAACCAAGGGCCTCGGCAATGGCCTTGTAATGTTTTGGGGTATCAGTGACCTCCCCGGCCAACAACTCACTGGAAGGCATACCATCCCTGGCACTGAAAATTTTCTAGTAACAATCTATGGCTTCTGAGTGTTCCATTGTTTACAAAAGTAGGTTCCTATGTGATTTACATATATCCTGTTAGATTTTGATTAGCCCTCCATCCACCTTGGCTTTACTCATTCTCTTCCCCTGACCTCACTTAGGTTAAATTCTTTAAAGAAGATATGTAAGATGCCTAACCAATCATGTTGGTGTGCACCTATAGTCCCATCACTTACAAGTTGGAGGCAGGAGGATCAGGAGTACAAGATTACCTTTGCTGCTGGGCATGGTGGCGCATGCCTATGATCCCAGCACTTGGGAGGCAGAGGTAGGATCGCTGTGAGTTCGAGGCCACCCTGAGACTGCATAGTGAATTCCAGGTCAGCCTGAGCTAGAGTGAGACTTTAACTCAGAAAACCAAAAAAAAGAAAGAAAGAAAAAGAAAAGATTACCTTTGGCTTCATAGTGAATTTGAGTCCTAGTTTGGGCTACAGAAAACAAAACCTAAAACAACAACAAAAAGGTGCATTTGCTGCATAAGAGAGGGCCCTACATTTAGACTGTTTTGGGGAATTGTCAGTAAAAACTTCCTTGAGTGAGTAGCAGTATGCTTAGTGTTTAATATGTATTGAGTGCTTACTGTTTGCCAGATGCTAATATAGTACTACAAATTATTTCTGCTATATGTTGTGCATTTTACTAACCTCGGGAACAGGGAAGTCAAAGATCTTAACCTCAACTCATAGCTAATTAGTTGTGAAATCTGTATTCGAGTGTAGGCTGTTCCACCTCAAGGCTCCATGATGAATTCTCTTTCCTTTCCAGGAGAGGCAGTCTGGTATAACACCCCTGAGGAAGGATAGTGCTCACTCTTTTTTCAGCAACTGTAAGAGTATGGCTCCTGGTGCTAGGAAAGGGCCTTAGTGGGTAAGGTGCTTGCCAAGTAAACCTGAGGACCTGCTTTCAATCCCCAGCACCTTCCTTAAATGCATGAGAGTAGATGCCTATATTGTCAGCACAGGGGAGGCAGAGACAGGAAGATACCCTGGGCTAGGTGAATTGGTGAATTTCAGGCTCAGGGATCCTGTCTCAAAAAAAAAAAAAAAAAAAAAAAAAAAAAAAATAGCAACTGAGGAAGATAGCTGATGTCAAACTCTGGCCTCCACATATGCATGTGTGTGTGCACATCACACAGACTTGCACCAAAAAATGAAAATACAGCTTATAGCTAGAATAGCAACAGCATGAGAGGCCTCAGAGGCAGGAGGATTGCAAGTATGAGGCCAGCTTGGTCTATAGTAGCAAGTACCTGGCTGACCTAGGCTAAAGAATGAAATCTTGTCTCAACTCTTCATATATGGTGTGACAGGAACATACTGAAAGTGGCATAGGTCAGAGTGTGGTCTTGAGAAAAAAAGAGTAGCAGAATATGAAATTCAAGAATTAGATTAGGGCTGGAGAGATGGCTTAGCTGTTAACAGTTTTTGGCCAAGCCAAAGGACCCAGGTTTGATTCACCAGCACCCATGTAAAGCTAGGCCCTGGCATACTGATTCTCTGGAATATATATGTATTTCTTAGTTTTTTGAGGTAGAGTTGCTGTAGCTCAGACTGACCAGTAATTCAGTATATAATCTCAGGGTGGCCTCAAACTCATGGTGATCCTCTTAACTCTGCCTCCTGAGTGCTGGAGTTAAAGGCATGTACCACCACATCCAGCTTAAAAAAATTTTTTTTAAAGAATTAGATGGAGCTATAGTATAGCTTGCCTGTGAAGCCTAAGGACCCTGGTTTGAGTCTCAGTTCTCCAGGACCCTCGTAAGCCAGATGCACAAGGGGGCACATGCATCTGGAGTTTGTTTGCAGTGGCTGGAGGCCCTGATACGCCCATTCTCGTTCTTTCTCTCGCTGCCTCTTTCTCTCTCTGCCTGTCGCTCTCAAATAAATGAATAAATAAACAAACAAAAAAAGAATTAGATGGAGCTATAGTAAACAGAATAGTCTGCTGAGGAATTGGACTATTTGAATGTTTAATATAGTTTTTCCTAGCTTTGTCAGTGATTGTGCTTCATTACCTTGGTTTTAACATTGTGTGTATATGCATGGCTAGGGATTGAAACCAGGGCCTCACATATACTGGGCAAACTACTACTCAGTTGCATCCCAGCCCTTACGGCACTTTCTCATAACACATTCATAAAGGCTGTTTCCCATATTACTAATGAGATTTTAGCTTCAGGCTTCCTCAGTTAGTGCCTTTATGTTATGCAGTGTACTATAGTCTTCAGGGACAGAGGAAACCAAGTTGCTGTCAGAAGTATTTCCATTAAATTGCCAAGAGTTCTCAAATGAAGGCGTCCCTCAAAAGTATATAAGCTTTTGGGCTGGAGAGATGGCTTAGTGGTTAAGGCATTTGCCTGCAAAGTCAAAGGATCCCGGTTCAACCCTCCAGGACCCATGTAAGTCAGATACACAAGGGGCCACATGCATCTGGAGTTTGTTTGCACTGGCTAGAGGCCTTGGCATGCCCATATTCTCATATTCTCCTCCCCCCTCATAAATAAATAAGTAAATAAATAAATAAAATATTTAAAAAATATATAGTTTTTTTTTTTTAAAAGCCACCCTGAGACTACATAATGAATTCCAGGTCAGCCTGGGCTAGAGCAAGACCCTACCTCGTGAAAAAAAAAAAAAAAAAAAAAAAGTATGTAAGCTTTAGTTCTCATAAAACCTGAATCCATCCCTTAGCATTCCTTTCAACTTCTTATTTGGCACACGGATGTGGGTGGGAGTTTAAAAGAAGAGGGTTCAAGAATTGCTGATAGAAATCTTGAGATAGGCATAAACTTAACAGTAGTTGATAAGTCTTTAGGCTGTAATGTAAACTGGGCAGAAAAAGAGTACCTAGAATATAAGAACCATTGGGGAAATGTTTACCCAAATCAAAGTATAATTATCCTGGAAAGGAACTGGTCTTACTAGGAGTCTAATTCGATAGTTTATGTGCATTTCAGTATTTTCAACTTAGGGTAGTCTTTATTTTTTACTTTTTAAGTTTCATTTCTTTGAGAGAGTCAGGGGGAGAGAGAGACAGAGAATGGGCACACCAGGATCTCCAGCCACTGCACACGAACTCTAGACGCATGTACCACGCTGTGCATCTGGTTTTACATGGGTTTTGGAGACTTGAACCAGAGTCCTTTGGCTTTGCAGGCAAATACCTTAACTGCTAAGCCATCCCTGCAGCCCCTACATTTTTTTTTTATTGCCATAGCATAAAGTGTTTATGATATTGCTGTTTATACATGTAGGAAATACCCTTGGCTAAAACTTCTTAATTTCTTTTATTCTTGGTTTCAGGCGCCTGATTACAGATTCAAAAGTTAAATTAAAATATCAGCATTTAATAACAAATAGCTTTGTAGAGGTAAGTGTTTTATATTTTCCTTCTTTTAGTGGGAGAAAGTCTGTGTATGGATAGAAATACTAGTTTTTAAAACAGAAAGAAAGGAATTAACTGTGGTGGTTCATATCTTTTACTCCCAGCACTCAATAGGCAGAGGTAGGAGGATTGTTATGAGTTCAAGGCCAGCCTAGGGCTACAGAGTGAGTTACAGGTCAGCCTAAGCTAGAGTGAGACCCTTCCTCAAAATAAATAAATAAACAAACCACTATATATATGAAGCATATTCTAAAAGAAAAAGAAACTTAAAGGATGTTGAGCTTTGTTGATAAAATTACCTTTTAGGGGCTGAAGAGATGGCTTAGCAGTTAAGGTGTTTTCCTGAAAAGTCAAAGGATCTGGGTTCAATTCCCCAGTACCCAAATAAGCCAGATGCACAAGGGGGCTCATGTGGCTGGAGTTCGTTTGCAGTGGCTGGAGGCCCTGGCATGTCATTTTCTCTCTCTCTCAAATAAAAAAAAATAAAATAAATAAAATATGTTTTAAAAGAAAGGATAGTTACTTGATCTACTTAACCTCATAGAACAGAGGTTGGCAAATGAAAAATTGCTTGTTTTTGTAAATAAAGATTTATTGGAATATACCCATACTCATTTGTTACTGATTTTATGCTGCATTGGCAGAATTTGAGTACTGCTGCAAGGAACATTATAGCATGCAAAACCAAAATCTTTACTATGGTTATTATAGAAAGAGTGTGCCAGGACCTATTAGAGGAATATCAGTGTAGTTTGATAATTTAATTTTAGCAAAAAAGATTTTTTGTTTGTTTTTTTTTTTTTCAAGGTAGAGTTTCTCTCAAGCCCAGGCTGATGTGGAATTCACTGTGTAGTCTCAGGATGGTCTTGAACTCACAGCAGTCCTCCTCTCTCTGCCTCCCAGGTGGAGTACTAGAATTAAAGTTGTGCACCACCATGCCTGGCTTAGAAAAAGATTTTTATATTAAGAGATTTCTTAACTAGAAAGTAGTATATTTTGTATACTTTCTTTTTTTAAAAGTATATTTATTTATTTATTTATTTATTTATTTATTTATTTATTTAAGAGAGCGAGAGAGAAAAAAAAATGGGTATGCCAGGGCTTCCAGCCACTGAAAATGAACTCCAGATGCATGCGCCCCCTTGTGCATCTGGCTCATGTGGGTACTGGATAGTCACACTGTGATCCTTTGGCTTCGCAAGCATATGCTCCAACCTCTAAGCTGTCTCTCCAGCTCATTTTGTGTACTTTCTGAAATGGTCAATGGATTGTTTTGTTTTGTTTTGTTTTTTGAGGTAGGATCTTGCTCTAGCCCAGGCTGTCTGGAATTCATTGTGTAATCTCAGGCTGACAACGACTCTCTTACCTCTGCCTTCTGAGTGTTGGTATTAAAGGCATGTGCCACCACTCCTGGCATGGAATTCTTGTTACTGTTTATTTGGTAGTACTACAGATTGAACTCAGTCTCATACATGGTAGACAAAAGTCTTTAGCACTCTACTATTCCTCAGTTGTTGAGTAGACTCTCCCCTCCTCCAAGGCAGGGTCTCATTCTAGCCCTGACTGAACTGGAACCCACTTTATAGCCTAGCCTGGCCTCTAAGTTAATGGTGATATTTTTTTTTTTTTTTTTGAGTTTTAGAATTAAAAGCATGCATGGGCTAGCCCAGAATGTTCCTGAAGCAGTGTTTCATTCTCACAAACAGAATACTCAAAATCCTTATATTTCTGCCTCCCAGTGCTGGGATTGGTACACACACCACGCCCGGCACTGGTTCAGTGATTAACTGGGGAGAATTTCAAGTTTGTGGTTGGCTTGGGCTACTTTGTAAGATATCTCAGGTGATTGGGAGTTGGCTCACTGGGAGAAGTAGCTGTCACACAAGCATTAGACCCGAGTTTAAATTCTCAGCATTCATATATAATTCTGGGTGTGGTACCATGTCTCTAATCCCAGTGTTGGGGGAAGGGGAGGTGGAGACAGGAGAATTCCTCAGGCTAGCCACCTGGCTTGTCTAACTGAATCAGTGAACTCAGATTCAATAAAGGACCTTGTCTCAAAATGAGGTGTAGAAAGAATGAGGAAGTCACTCCACATCAACCTCTGGCCTATGCATGCACACACATGTGCATGTGTTCATATGGGGATACACAAAGTAAACTTAAATGATGTTTGGAATCAATTTAAAAGACATTTTCTGGGCTGGGGAAATGGCTCAGTGGTTCAAGGCTCTTGCTTACAAAGCCTGCTTACTTTGTTGGGTGCCCCATTACCCACATAAAGCCAGATGCCCAAAGTGGCATTTGTTTGGAGTTGTTTCAAAAAGCAGCAAGATGTACTGACGTGCCATTTCTCTCTCTCAAATAAATGAATAAATTAACTCAAAGATTAAAAATGGTTATGTTTTGCTGGGCGTGGTGGCGCGCACCTTTAATCCCAGCACTTGGGAGGCAAAGGTAGGATGATTGCCATGAGTTCAAGGCTACCCTGAGACTACATAGTGAATTCCAGGTCAGCCTGAGCTAGAGTGAAACCCTACCTCAAAAAAAAAAAAAAAAAAAAAAAAAAAAAAAGGTTATGTTTTGAGCCAGGTATGGTGGCACATGCCATTAATCCCAGCCCTCAGGAGGCAGAGGTAGCGGGATCGCTGTGTCAGACTGGGCCAGAGTGAAACCCTACCATGAAAAACAAAACAAAACAAAAAAAAAAAAAGTTATGTTTTCTTTTGAGGAATTAAGATATAGTCTTTTCTTATGGCTTAAGAAGGACTTTTGTTCTTGCTATGGCTAGAAGGAGAAATGGCACATAAGTCCATTAGCTGGTCTCAGACTATTCTGTAGCTAAATATCTTCCCCAGTTAGGAACATGTCTAGTTCTCTTGACTCTTAAAACAACTACCCTGAAATAAAATACACACATAAATTTATGTTTGTTGATGATCAGAAAACGGATGACTTAAAATTTTCTGAGCCAGGCATGGTTACTTAAAACTGTAATCTTACCACTTGGGAAGCTAAGGCAGTAGGATTGCCATGATTTTGGGGTCCAGCTTGGGCTAAGCAATAATTCATATATTTTATAAAACTTGGGCCTTAAAGATCAATAAACTTGAGACAACAGTGCATCCAGAAACAACATTGTAGAAGACTACAGCAGACTTCATATGCTTGTCTCATTTGTTTGCCCTTGCACTGGGTATGTTAGGAAAATGTGCATGCTGATTTAATTTAGTATCTTAATTTTCTTAAAAAAATTTTTTTTCATTTATTTGCAAGGAGAGAGAGAGAGTGCGCGTGAGTGAGAGAGTGAGTATGGGCACACCAGGGCCTCCTGCCACTGCAAGTGAACTCCAGATGCATGTGCCTCTTTGTGCATCAGGCTTTATGTCCATACTGGGGAATTGAAACCCAGGACATCAGGCTTTGCAAGCACAACTACCTTTAACCACTGAACCATCTCGACAGCCTCTATATTTTAGTTTTCTAACTTGTTTTTCAGTGCAATCGACTGTTAAAGTGGTGTCCTGCCCCAGATTGCCACCATGTTGTTAAAGTCCAGTATCCTGATGCTAAACCTGTTCGCTGCAAATGTGGTCGCCAGTTTTGGTAAGAAAATAATTATCTAAATGAGAGTAGTGAATGTTGCTCTTTTTTTGGGGGTGCAAGCAAAATGAGGGGTGGTACCCAAGATACATGATAGTGGTTTAAATTTGTTTATATTTCTTTTCGGTAAGATTGGATTAAGAAATGACATCTTAAATTTTCCTTTTGGCTCAATGATGTATCATTTGGAGGGCTTGGATGTCGGTGTGTGTGTGCATACATGTATGCACATGCATGTATGTTTTTGTTTTAAGATAAGTGTCTTGCTATACATCCCAAGCTGGCCTCAAACTCATGACAATCTTCTTTTGTCAGCCCGGTGTGAACTACTGTGTATAGCCCTTTCTCTTACTGTTTTTTTTTTTTTAAATACTTTATTCATTTGCAAGGAGAGGGAGAGAATCAGAATGTGAATGGGTGTGTTCTACATATAGCCTCTTGTCCCTGTAAGTGAACTCCAGATGCGTGCACCAGTTTGCACACCTGGCTTTATGTGGGTACTGGAATAATCAAATCCAGGCTGTCAGGATTTCAAGGAAGCACCTTTAAGTGCTGAGCCACTCTTTTTTTTTTTTTTTTTTTTTTTTTTTTTTTTTTTTGATTTTCCGAGGTAGGGTCTCACTTTAGCTCTAGCGGACCTGGAATTCACTATGTAGTCTTAGGGTGGCCTCGAACTCACAGTGATCCTCCTACTTCTGCCTCCTGAGTGCTGGAATGAAAAGTGTGCACCACCACACCCAGCTCTGTTTTCTCTTTTAAATACATTGGCCAGTACCACATTTTTCTACAGGGCTGAGTTTAGTCTATTTATATTGTTATTGTGTGCCTATTTGCTCCCTGTGTATTTTTTATGGTGTATTAGTATGAAATTATTATTGTCCTACAGAATCAGGCTTTACTCTTCAATTGGCATGCTAAGTAAGATTGAAAACATGTATTGATGAAAATAGTAGATGCTACTGAACACAAATCTAAGACATTCTTAGAACAATCACTATGACATTATTACTGATTCATGTCTTCACGCTTTTAGCCATCTTCCATATCAAATGTATTTTGATCCTTTACTTGCTAGTCCTGATACACAGTAAACTCTATGCAATTCACTGTGAAATAAAACAGACACGGTACTTACCATGGTATACTTTAGTCATTAGGAACTTACACGGCAATATTAGGAAACTCTAAAGTATGAAATGGTTTGTTTGTTCACAGTAGGTAGGACTTAATTGGTTTACTCTTTGTATCACTTAACAGCTTTAACTGTGGAGAAAATTGGCATGATCCTGTTAAATGTAAGGTGAGTTTGATATTTTCATTTTTAAATAATAGGGTGATATATTTCTAAGACTTGACTGATAATAGCTGATAACTCTACTGTCTACATATTAATTAGTTAATAGATTTTATTGTACCCTCATTCAAGTAATGATTGCAAGTATTCATGGAATGTGCCTCAGGATAAGTCTTAGGGTTGCATTTTTAGGTTAGTCATAGTTAGGACAACTCTCTTGTTTTGCTTTGTTTTTGGGAGAATAACCCATGCTTTAGCTTGGCTTCTCCTCAAGCTCTTGGCTCCCACTCAGCTTCAATTAGAGAAAAATCCTTCTTTGGTTGATCTTAACATAGACTTGGTATTACGTCTGTAAGCGTTCCCTTGGTCAAGATTTGCCTGGTGACAATCCTGTTCTTTGACTTTCACATTTAAATCCTAACTGTACTTAAGTGCTGCAGTAATTTTTCTACTGGTTTCAAGTCTTTTGTTACACTAACAGTTTTTGTTTTCAAACAGTGGTTAAAGAAGTGGATTAAAAAGTGTGATGATGACAGTGAAACCTCTAATTGGATTGCTGCCAACACAAAGGTTGGTGTTTTTCTTAAGTATTGGTAATGAAAACTGATGAAGATAGGTCTTACCAAGCATTAACCAGAGTGTTGGGCCTTAAGACATCTTTTTTTTCACTATCCTTCCCAATAATTACCTGCTAACACTTTTTTAATGGTTGAAGTTTTGAATTTATCTTCCTGAGTAGTTAAACAGTTGTATTTCCTATAGAAGAACAATCTGTTGATTTTTCTAGGCTAAGGCTTGTTCTGTATTGCTTATTTTTCTGAGGTAGAGTTTAACTCTAGTCCAGGGTGGCCTTAAACTCATGGTGCTCCTCCTACCTCTGCCTTATGAGTGCTGGGATTAATAGCATATGCCACCACACCCAGTTTTGCCTTTTATATATAAATGTAATGGATACTCAGTCTTGTTACTGTTAGGCTAATATACATTTCTACCTTCAATCCCTGGACTTCTACTTTTTTTTTTTTTTTTTTTTTTTAAAGAATGGGAGTTTCAGCTGGGCATGGTGGTGCACACTTTTAATCCCAGCACTCGGGAGGCAGAGGTAGGAGGATCACCATGAGTTTGAGGCCACCCTGAGACTACATAGTGAGTTCCTGGTCAGCCTGGGCTAGAGTGAGATCCTACCTTGAAAAAAAAAAAAAAAGAGTTTCTTTTGTTTTTTCTTTGTTTAAAGAAAAAGTTTATTTATTTGCAAGCAGAGGGAGAGAAGAGAGAGACAGAAGTGTGCCAAGGCCTCTAGCCACTGGAAGCAAACTCCAGATATATGCACCATTTTGTGCAGCTGGCTTTATGTGGGTACTGGAGAATTGAACTAGTGTCGTTGGGCTTTGCAGGCAAATGCCTTAACCAGTAAGTCATCTCTCCAGCCCTGGAGTTTTACTTTTGTTGTTGTTGTTGTTTTTATGATTTTATTAGCAACAGACAGTTGAGGGGGTGTGGAGAGAGAAAGAGAATAGGCACACGAGGGCCTCTAGCCACTGCAAACAAAATCCAGATGCATGCACCACCTTGTGCCTCTGGCTTACATAGGTACTAGGGAATCGAACCTCAAACCAGGGTCCTTAGACTTCACAGGCAAGTGCTTAACAACTAAGCCCATCTATACAGTCCCAGAGTTTTACTTTTAAGAGCATCTTTTAAGGTCAAGATTTTGTAGCAAGGTATCTGAACAACTATTATGTTTTTATTATGTGACAAAAATAAGCTTAACAAAACAATTTCTAAGAATTTACTTCATGTTGAACTTGTAAAATATGATTAGTTAAGAAATTAGACTCTGGGCTGTGTATGGTGGAGGCACACGCCTTTAATCCTAACACTCAGGAGGCAGAGGTAGGAGGGTCACCATGAGTTCGAGGCCACCCTGAGACTAATAGTGAATTCCAGGTCAGCCTGAGCCAGAGTGAGACCCTACCTTGAACACTGCCCCCCAAAAAAAAAAAAAAAAAAAACTGAACTGGCACTGGCCTGCGAAGCCAAGGGACCTAGGTTCAATTCTCCAGTACCCACGTAAGGCACAAGGTGGCACATGCATCTGGTGCACCCATTTTCTCTCTCAAATGAATTTAAAAAAATTTTTTTTTCTTTTGAGATTCAGAGTCAAAGAGAGAGAGACTGACAGAGACAGAATGGGCGCGCCAGCAGCCTCTGGGCCTGTATGAGTGAAGCCCAGATGCATGCGCCTCCTTGTGGGCAAGTGAGACATTGCACTCTTGTGTCACTTTGCGTCTGGCTAAACATGGGACATTGAGAATCAAACTGGCATTCTTAGGCTTAGCGGGCAGGTGCCTTAACCGCTAAGCCATCTCTCTAGCCCTCAAATGAATTTTTAAAAATTATTTCATTTATTTATTTATTCATTTATTTATTTTGGGGGGAGGCAGATAGAGAGAATGGGCACACCAGGGCCTCCAGACACATGTGCCCCCTTATGCATCTGTCTTATATGGGTCTTTTGGAATTGAACTAGGGTCCTTAGGCTTCACAGGCAAATGCCTTAACCACTAAGCCATTTCCTTAGCCCTCTCAAATGAATTAAAAGAAAAAGCAAAAGCTGGGTGTAGTGCTGCATGCCTCAACACTTGGTAGGCAGAGGTGGGAGGATCGCCATGAGTTCAAGGCTACCCTTACACTACAGAGTGAATTCCAGGTCAGCCTGGGCTAGAGTGAGACCCTACCTTGAAAAAACAAAAACTGGGCTTGAAGAGATGGGTTAATGGTTAAGGCATTTGTCTGCAAAGCCAAAGGACCCAGGTTCAGTTCCCCAGGACTCACATAAGCCAGATGCACAAGGGGCACACACGTCTGGAGTTTGTTTGCAGTGGCTAGAGGCCCTGGTGTGCTCATTCTTTCTCTCTTCTCTCTGTCTCTGCTTGCAAATAAATAAATAAAATTAAAAAAAAAGAAAAACCAAAAATAAATAAGACAGAGTTTAGACAGAAATACCTGTGGGAATGGATAATGCTACACCCAGAAGCCATAAATTTTTACAGAAAATACCCAGTGCAAAGATGGGATATCTCCCAGTGAGTTGTTGGTCAGAGAGGCTCCTGAAGCCCCTGAAATAATACAGGCTATTACTTGTAGTGGCTGTAGACATCAAATTCAAATACAATCCAAAAATTACAAACTTTCACTATGTGAAATATAATTAATAGGTGGGTTTTTTCTAATTTTCAGAAGCATAAAAAGACTTACATGACAGTGTCTTCAATTTACTAGTTCCTAAAACCAGACAAATAAGTATTTGGCCTTAGAATGTTTGGCCAATGATTCATGGGCCAAGATAGTAGCTTAGTTGGTAGCATGCTTGTTGCTAGTATGCATGATTATTTGAATTCCATCATCAGTACAGCATAAAGCCAGATGTGATGGCATATACCCGTAATCCTAGTATATGGAAAGTAGAGAGGGAGGATAATCTTTGACTACATAGCAAGATCAGTACCATCCTGGGCTACATGAGTCCCTGATTCAAAGAACTTTTTTTTTTTTTTTTTTTTTTTTTTTTTTTTTTTGAGAGAGAGAGAGACAGACAGGGAATGGGCACACCAGCATCCTCTCAGCTGCTGTGAACGAACTCCAGACACGTGCACCCCCTTGTGGGCATGTGCAGCATTACACGCTTGCATCACTGTGTCTGGCTAATCGTGGGACCTGGGGAGTCAAACGGGAGTTCTTAGGCTTGGCAGGCAGGCGCCTTAACTGCTAAGCCATCTCCAGCCCCAAAAATTTTTTTAAAAGGGGAGGTTGAGTGAATTTCAGGTGAGCCTGGACTAGAGTGAAATTCTACCTTGAAGAACAAAGGGGTGGGGGTTGAAATTCAGTATGAATTTATCAATCAAGGCCTTATTTCCTGCTTGCCACAATCTGGAAGTAGATTCCTTGAATATGGATCTTGTATGACCTAGCATTTATTTCCACTGTAAGGATTCTGAGTTGCTCCATATTAAGTACTAAAAAGAATACATAGGTAGATAGGATGTGCTCTGTAACTACATGTAGATAGTTTAAGGGAGCAAAAATAGTTTACCTTCCATAAAGTGGGTACTGTTTGTATGATTAAAACTATTTAGAATGTTTTCATGCCCTCACTTTACTTTAAAAAATGCATACATTGCTATGTCTATTAAAATCTAGTAATGATTCAGCTCATTTTTAGTGGTTTTATTTCATGTTTACAATCATTACTTGCATTAACTACAGCAAATAAATTGAAATGTAGAATTGGCTTCTCCTGAATGGTAGTAATACAACTTAGTGTAGCATTGACACCAACTTTATAGTTTCTTTTCATAGGAATGTCCCAAATGCCATGTCACAATTGAGAAGGATGGCGGTTGTAATCACATGGTCTGTCGTAACCAGAACTGTAAAGCAGAGTTTTGCTGGGTGTGTCTTGGCCCTTGGGAACCACATGGATCTGCCTGGTAGGTTGGGGAAATGGAAGAATATGTTCACGTAGTATATGATAAGTACCCAATTATTACGAATGATTTCTACCTTAACAAGATTACCACCTAATTTGGGAGCTAAATAAATCAGAGAAGTATTTACAAGATACCCACAGGAGGGATTTGCTGGACATATTTCTCACAGGGGTAAACAATTGACATGAACTTTTGGACTGTGATTTCATTGGTTGAAACAGTAGTTATGCTAGGCACAGTGGTGCACACCTTTAATCCCAGCACTAGGGTGGCAGAGGTAGGAGGATCACCAAGAGTTCAAGGCCACCCTGAGACTACATAGTACATTCCAGGTTGGCCTGAGCTAGAGTTAAGACCTTACCTTGAAAGAAAATAAATAAATAAATAGAACTAAAGTGAGACCTTACCTTGAAAAACTTAGATAGAAAAAAACAAACAAACAGTAGTTATAACTACATTTAAGGCAGAGGAGCACCCAAAGGTTGAATTACATGAAAATGTTTTTTTCAGTTACATTGTCTAATACGTTTTTTTTTTTTTTTTTAATTTGAGAGCGACAGAGAAAGAGGCAGATAGATAGAGAGAATGGGTATGCCAGGGCCTCTAGCCACTGCAAACCAACTCCAGATGCATGCGTCCCTCCTGCATCTGGCTTACGTGGGTCCTGGGGAATCGAGCCTCGAACCAGGGTGGGTCCTTAGGCTTCACAGGCAAGCGTTTAACCCTAAGCCATCTCTCCAGCCCTGTCTAATACGTCTTTGTAGACAAAAGTTGTAACTAGAGTCTGTTGACAGAAGGTATCCTGTGTATTTATCTTGCCTGATAGTAGTCAACAGTTTTGTCCCAAACTTTAATCACCTAGACCTGGGCAGTAACCCTCTAGATGGGCTTTTACTTTCCAACTCAGTAGGCTTCCCAGGACTGAAGGGGAATGTTAGCTCCATGTGCAGTTGTTCCTTAGCATCCTGTAGAGATTCTGGCATGCACTGTGAATACCACTGTCTGTGAGGGCTCAAGTCCACTTTACACAGTGGATAATATTCACACATATACTATGTATACCCTCCTGAATATTTTATTTAATCTGTAGTTTATTTATAATCCTTAGTACAATACAAATGCCCTATAATTGATAAACTGTATTATTTAGGGAATAGTGACAAGTTGCAATAAGTCTATGCGTATTCAGTATAGATGTTTTTTTTTTTTTTTTTTTTTTTGTAGTTATTTTTGGTCCAAATACTAGGTTGATTCACCAGATGCATAACTATTAGATACAACTATATTACATGGCACATTGTTTTGGTTTTCATTTATTAGTGATATGTAACTTTATTCATTTCTTCCTCTGTCCTTCCCCCCCTTCCTTCCTCTATCTTTCTTTTCCCCGAGTTAGGGTTTCACTCTAGCCCAGGCTGACCTGGAATTCACTCTGTAGTCTCAGGGTGGCCTTGAACTCTCAGTGATCCTCCTACCTCTGCCTCCTGAGTGTTGGTATTAAAGATGTGTGCCACCATGCCCGACTTCATTTATATTTCTTACATGAGAAAATGCAGGTTAGACTGGATGAGTTTTGACAGAATTGGAATTAGCGCATACCCTGATAGAAGTGAAAATGTGTTTGAGTGCTACAATATACAAATGGTCCACTTCATTAATTTGTGTTACTTGCCTGTCTACTGTTGGCTTTTAACTTTTTTGGCTCCTGGCAGTATGTGGGGAATAGAGATTGTGGTGTAAAGTGATGTTACCATGTGAATTTAAGTAGAAGTAACATGTTTAGAGCTGTTACTTAGATGAGAACGATCTGTATTTTGTGCTTTATCTACATTATCACATAATTCTAGTGCTTTGTAGGATAGATGGGAGGGGAAGGATGACCAATAAGACAATGACAAATCTTTCCTTTTAGATACATTGGAACTTTTATTAATTGCATTAGCTGGAGATAGGGATTATTTCTGAAATTTATTCTCATCCAGGTAAAAATTGGTTTGCTCGAAATAATAAACTTACGCCATTGTCAAAGCTAAAAAAGAGTATTTGTTCTTAGCTAAACAGTCCACATTTTAAGCAGGAAACTAGAGGATAATAGTGTTCCCAGAAACTAAGTTCATCCTGTGCCAAACATAACGAACAGGGTAAGAGAATAGAGAAGAGTTTTGTGCTTGAGAGATGCCTTATCAGTTAAGGCACTTACCCAGGTTCGATTTCCCAGAACCCATATAAGCCACATGTACATGGGGACACATGCCCTGGACCAGGGTCTAAGCGATGCTGCTATGTCTTTGTGCCTGTTGACATTATAAGGGAACTGTGTTTTGTTTTCCGTGTATATCTTAGAATGCTTTTGAATTGTTAGAGCAGCAGTGCGCATAGCACTGAGTTATTTTTAACTACAAATATAGATGAACCCTGAATATTTGCATTCAAAATCCTTAATAATTTTTCAGGGAAAAGCCTATGTTGAGATGAGGCTTTTGAATACATTTTTTTTTCTGGTGGGGAGTAGGGTCTCACTCTAGTCCAGGATGACCTCCAACTCATAACAATACCCCTCCCTTTTTCTCTTGAATGCTGGGATTAAAGGTGTGTGTCGCCATGCCCAGCTTTAAATGCACTTTTAAATAGTCACAAAGAAAAAGTTTGTGAGGAGATAGGAAGAGGACAGATATTAATAGTTGACAAGTAGGTATCAAGGGGAGGAATCTTAAATACTTAATGAAAGAAATTATGATTCATATGGGTAAAAATTAACAGGAAATATGCTAACCCACTTGACTTGTAAACTAACTTATTGAAAAAACTTGAAGACAAATTGTTGGTTATTTGTAACTGGCAAATAGAGCAGCATTGAAGATTGCACATGGAGCTAGAGAGATGGATTAGCCAAGAGTTCTCAAATGAAGATGTCCATCAAAAGTATGTAAGCTTTTGGGCTGGAGAGATGGCTTAGCAGTTAAGGCATTTGCCTGCAAATCCTATGGATCCCGGTTCAACCCTCCAGGACCCACGTAAGCCAGATGCACAAGGGGTGCATGCATCTGGAGTTCATTTGCAGTGGCTAGAGGCCTTGGAGTGCCCATTCTCTCCCTCTCTCTCCTTTTCCCTCTCTCTCCTTTTCCCTCTCTCTCCTTCTCCCTCTCCTGCTCCCTCCCTCCCTCCTTCCCTCCCCCCTTCTCTCTGTCTGCTTCTCAAATAAATATATTTTTTAAAAAAGAATGCATATAAAAATGTAATCTGAAAGTTTTGAAACTTACGGCTTAGTTCCAGAGAATATATCTGAACCATATAACACCTTTTCTTTTTCTTATTATTTAAAAATTTTTTTTAATTTCTTTTTTAAGTTTCATTTATTTGAGAGGGAGAGAGTGGGTGTATCAGGGTCTCCAGCCAACTTAAACGAACTTCAGACGCACGCGTCACCTTGTTCATCTGGTTTATGTGGGTACTGGGGAATCAAACCGAGGTCCTTTGGCTTTGCCAGCAAGTGCCTTAACCTCTAAGCCATCTCTCCAGCCCGTAACAATTCTTCTTTTTCTTTTTTCTTTTTTTTTGGGGAGGGGGTTTCAAGGTAGGGTCTCACTCTAGTCCAGGCTGACCTAGAATTCACTATTTAGTCTCAGGGTGGCCTCAAACTCAAGGCAATCTTCCTACCTCTGCCTCCTGAGTGCTGGGATTAAAGGCATGCACCACCATGCCTGGCTCCATAACAATTTTTCTATGATACGGAATCCCAGCATCAAACTATGTTAGGATGATTCATTATGGGATGTATTAGTTTTTTTCTTGTTAACTGTGATAAAAATACCTGACAAAAGTAACTTAAAGGAAAGGTTTATTTTGGCTCGTAGTTTGAGAGTCCAGTCTGGTGTGGGAGGGAAGGCATGGCAGCAGGAGCTCCAGGTAGTTGTCATAGTTCAGCAGCAGCCAGGAAGCAGAGGGTGCAGAGAATGTAAATGCAGCTCACTTTTCTCCTTTTTATACAAGAGCCCTCTCCATGGATTGGTATTGCCCACAGTTCGGGTGGGTCTTTCCCCCTCATTTAACTTAATCTAGAAACTCCCTCACAAACAAGATTAGTTTGAAGTTTGTTTTTACTGTAATTCAAAATCCTATCAGGTTGATAAACCATCACAAGTTTTTGGCTTATGTAATGAATATAAGCAAGGGTGTTCTGGGTGGATTGGCCATTTCCTGGAGCACACAAAATGGATGTTCCTTAAAGAACACCTTCAAAAGCTTACTTCCTCCCCATAGTCCCTTGGAGTGTGCTTTCTTGGTCAATTTCCTTGATGACTTGCTTAAACTACTGCAAAAATCATATACACATTTATTAGGTAAATTCAAAGAAAATGAACATATATATTCACTATTACATGTCTGAAGAGATTGTAGTATAGTTTAGTGGTAGAGCACTGTAAGGTCCTGGATTCAATGCCTAGTACCATGTAAGCACATTCTCACCCCATTATAACCATGAAAAACAACCCTGAACAACTTGACAAGCTGCAACAGCAGCTCTAATTCAACCATGTTAGATTGAATTTAACAAACTCTCTCTTCCTTTAGAATGTAGTGGTGGATAGGGTAAATTGAATTTAATCCTCTCTCTTTAGAATGTAGGGTGGATGGGGTTCAAAAGAAAAAAAAAGCTGGTCATAGTAGCTCACTTGGAAGCCTGAAGAAAAGGATCAGGGTACTAAGGTAGAATTGCCATGAGCCTGAGGCTTGCTAGGGTTATAAAGTGAACTCAAGGTCAGTTAAGGTAAGCTAGGCGGAGAGAAATCCTGTCTCAAATAAAAACAAAACAAAGAGCTGGAGAGATGGCTTAGGAGTTAAGACACTTGCCTGCGAAGCCTAATGACTCATGTTCAACTCTCCAAGTCCCATGTAAGCCAGACACAGTGATGCAAGTATGCAGTGTTGCACATGCGCACAGGGAGGGCACACATCTGGAGTCCAATTGCAGTGGCTGGTGGTCCTGGTATGCCAGTTCTCTCTCCCTTTCTCTCTCTCCCTCTTTCTCCCATTAAAAAAAGGGCCATTCTGTTGGGCTTGCCTCAAAAAAAAAATCATGCTTAATATTTATTTTATTTATTTGTTTGAGAGAGAAAGAGAGTGGCCTCCAGCCACTGCAAACGAACTCCAGATGAATGTGCCCCCTTGTGCATCTGGTTTACGTGGATCCTGGAAAATCGAACCGGGATCCTTTGGCTTTTGCAGGCAAACACCTTAACCACTAAGCCATCTTCCCAGCTCCCATGTTGTTGTTATTTATTTATTTATTTGTTTATTTATTTAAAATAAATTAACTGTTGGGGATGGAGAGATGGCTTAGCAGTTAAGGCACTTGACTATGAAGTCAAAGGACCCAGGTTCGATTTCCTGGTACCCATGCATGCCAGATGCATATGTGACACATGTATCTGGAGTTTATTTGCAGTGGTTAGGGGCCCTGGTGCACCCATTCTCATTCATATATTTCCCTTCCTAAGTAAAAATTTAAAAATACTAAAAAAAAAAAAAAATTAACAGTTAAAAGATTCCAATCCAAAAAAATAAAATAAAAATTTAAAAAAGCCGGGCGTGGTGGCACATGCCTTTAATCCCAGCACTCGGGAGGCAGAGGTAGGAGAATCGCCATGAGTTCAAGGCCACCCTGAGAATAGAGTGAATTCCAGGTCAGCCCAGGCTAGAGTGAGATTCTACCTCGAAAAACCAAAATAAATAAATAAATAAAAGATTGCAAAGATGTCAACATGTGTTCACTGTGAAAAGCATGAGCTAATTCCCTGCTCTGAAACTTCTTCCACTGATCTGTCACTTCATTGAGGACAAATACATATTTCATAAGATGTATGAAGGGATTAAATTTGAAAGTACATTAAATGTCCCCCACAAGTACATGGTGTGTGTAATAAGCACACAATAAATAAATGAGTCACAGAATGTAGGCTATCATAAAAAAATATAGTAACCAAGACAAAATCATCCCTACGCTGAGCTGATTTCTCTAGACATGTTTCCTCTCCCCCTCCTCCCTCCCTTTTTGTTTGTCATTAACTTTTCAGTGCAAGTTAATAAACTACAACAGCATGTAAAGTACATAGCACCATTATAGAATGTCAGCTGTTCTCACTGGCTTACAGAGGGCAGATCAAGTGAATAATGGAAAATTTTAAATACAGTCTGTGCTTGAGTAACAGGTAGTTTAGGAGATAAGACCATCTTTTTCTTCAAAAGTTAAGTTCAGGGCCAAGGAGGTGGCTCAGGTGGTCAAAGATGCTTGCTTTCAAAGCCTACCAGCCCCTGTTCAATTCTCCAGCAGTCATGTAAAGCTGAATGCAAAGTGGAGCATGCATCTGCAATTCCAACATGCCTATGACAGTGGGAGGTTGGGCCAGCTAGTCTTGTGTTCATTCACGGTAGCAAGAGGCCTTGTCTTGAAGGTGGACCATATTCTTTGAGATTGTCCTCTAAACTTTCACGTGTGTGTCCATATACATAAACTCAGACAAAAATTAAGTTAGAAGTTCGAATTACAGATAATAAATGGAAGTTGTAGAGTGCCTGTGTTTTCTAATTATTATAGGTTATTTGTTTGGGTATGAACTGCCTCAGTAGGTGGGAGATTTCCTATTACTTGACAGAGAACTGATCCAATATTACAAAGATTGAACTACTAAGTGTTTGGCTTAGATTTTACAACTTTTTCAGTTCCTTCTAGCCATCTAATTCTGTCAGTATAACAGTAGAAGCCTGAATTAAAAAAAAATTTTATTTATTTATTTATTTTGAGAGAGAGAGATACCGAAATAAGCAGGTTGGGGGGGGGGAAGGGGTGCACCAGGGCCTCCAGCCACGGCAAATGAACTCCAGATGTATGCGTGCCTTGTGCATCTGGCTTACATGGGTCCTGGGGAGTCAAACCTGGGTCCTTTGGCTTTGCAGGCAAGCACTTTAATCACTAAGCCATCTCTCCAGCCCCGAAGCCTGAATTTTTAACATCTGTTTTTCTGTTGTAGAACTAGAACATTGGTTCCAGATAATCACAAAAACAGGTTAAAAGTGTTGTGACCTGTATTGCCTTTTCATTGAGCTATATGGAATCCTCTTACTTTATTTTAGGTACAACTGTAACCGCTACAACGAGGACGATGCAAAGGCAGCAAGAGACGCACAGGAGGTAAGTACACTTATTACAGAAAGACAGTTGACTAGAAATGCACTTGATACAGTTTTTAGGGAGTAATTTAGTAGAATCCTTTAATTCTGAAAGATTTGTAGGAAGATATTTCAGTAAATACTGCAATAACTATCTACATCTAGAAAGGGAATCTTATCAATAAATACTGATTAAGAGTATTCTTGGGCTGGAGAAATGACTTAGTGGGTAAGGCATTTGCCTGTGAAGCCAAGGGACCCAGGTTCGATTCCCCAGGACCGACGTAAGCCACAAGGAGCACATGCATCTGGAGTTCATTTGCATTGGCTGGAGTCCCTGGCGTGCCCATTCTCTGTCTTGTCCCTTCCCCCTCCTCCCCTCTCCCCCCTCTCTCTTCCCCTCTCCCCTCCCTTCCTTTCCCCTCCCCTCCTTTCCTCTTCTCTCCCCTCCTCCCTCCCTCTCTCCTTGCAAATGAATAATTAAAATTTTAAAGAGAGTATTTTTTTTTTAAATTTGTTATTTGAGACAGGGTCTTCCTGAGTGCTAGGATTATAGGAGTGTGCCACCATGTTCAACCCCCTCCCCCTTTTTTTTTCTTGAGGTAGGGTTTCATTCTACCCCAAGCTGGCCTGGAACCTACTCTGAAGTTCCAGGCTCGCCTCAGTCTCATAGCAATCCTCCTCCTCCTGCCTCCCAACTTCTGGTATTAAAGGTATGCGCTATCACGCCCTGCTTCCTCCCACTTTTTGTGCTGTTTTTATTTTGAGATAGGATCTTTATGCTAGACTTGAATTCATAGTCTTCCTTTCTCAGTCTGGGATTGTATATGTGTGCCACTATACCCTGCCACAAAACACCCTTACTTATTTCTTTGCTTTTTTTAAGTTGCGTTGCATAGTATTAGATTTTAGTAATATCCTGGCATCAATACTGACCTCTGCGTCCTGCTTGCTCAGAAAGCAGAGTAGAGCTGTGCTGTGTTAGCCATGATACTCCCCCCCCCCCCCACCAACACATGTATATGGACAGGTGTGCATGTGTATATACAGAGGACAGTGGTCAACATCAGGTGTCTAACTCAAATTGCTTTCCACCTTTTTCTTTTTCTTTAGAACAGTCTCTCTCTCAAACCTGGAGCTTACTGATTAGACTAGTTGGCCAGCAAACAACAGGGTTCCTCTTGTCTCTGCCTCCTTAGTACTGGGTTTACAGCTGCTACCTCCATGCTCAGTTTTTATTACTTATTTATTTATGAGAGAGAGAGCGCGAGCACACGTTTGCACGCACACCAGCACCTTCAGCCTACTGTGAACTAACTCCAGACATGTGTGCCCCTTTGTGGTGCATATTTGTAACATTGTGTGCTTGTGTCACTGCATCTGGCCAGTGGAATCTGGAGATTTGAACATGAGTTCTTAGGCTTCGCAGGCTAGCACCTTAACCACTAAGCCATTTCTCTAGCCCTGTTTTGTTTTGTTTAAGATTTATTTTTTATTTATTTGTGATGGGTGGGGAGAGAATGGGTGGGTGCGCCAGGGCCTCTAGGCACTGCAATTGAACTCCAGATGCATACACTGCCACACCATGTGCATCTGGCTTATGTGGGACCCGGACAATCAAACCTGAGTCCTTTGGCTTTGCAGGCATGTGCTTTAACCGCTAAGGCATCTCTCCAGCCCTGTTTTTTTCTTTAAAAAAAATAATAAATTATTTATTTATTTGAGAGAGAGAGAGAGAGAATGGGCATGCCAGGGCCTCCAGCCACTGCAAACAAACTCCAGATGCATGCTCCCCCTTGTGCATCTGGCTTACATGGGGCCTGGAGAGTCAAACCTGGGATCCTTTGGTTTTGCAGCCAAACGCCTTAACTGATAAGCCATCTCTCCAGCTCCCCCTCTCTTTTTTTTTTTTTTTTTTTTTTTGAGGTAGAGGGTCTCACTCTAGCCCAGGCTGGCCTCAGAGCTATCCTCCTACCTCTTCCTCCCAAGTACTGGGAAATAGCTATTAAGGGATAAGAAAATAACCCGCCTAATATAGAAGGAATTCAAACACTAGTTGTGGATTAGATTTTATGACACTGTCAGTTTCTTTTAATCTGGTAAGTCTTACCATGATTTGGAGACCCTTTGAATTTGGTAGTAGCTTTTTTTTTTTTTTTTGAGGTAGGGTCTTGCTGTAGCTCAGGCTAACCTGGAATGTCTCAGGTGGCCTTGAAGTCATGGCAATCCTACTACCTTTGCCTCCCAACTGCTAGGATTAAAGGCATGGGCCACCATGCCCCCGAATTTGGTAATTTTATCCATTATGAATTCCTGGGAACACAGACCTGTTTTGTCAAACAGTTTCCCCAGCTGAATGCAATTTAAAACATTGTTTACATCATTTTATCAGTATTGAGTTTTTTCAGATCATTTCCTTAAAATTTATTTCTACATTCTTAGACTTGGTGGTGCCTACTTGGGAGATCTCAAAGTTGAGGCCAGTTTAGACTATATAGAGATTCCCTTGCTCCACTCCAATTAATTTCTAGAAGAAAATGTCATAAATACAAATTTTTTTATTTTATTTTAGATTGTCACATTGGTAGCAACTAAAGTACCATGTCTTTGTAATTACAAATGGTGTTTGACAGTCTTGCACAATGTTTTGGGGAAGGTGAATTGGGTAGTTTAGGGTAGTTTTAAGACTAAGACTTGTTCAGATAGCCTCAGCTAGGTTGTTCCTTGAGGGCAAGACAGCGCTTGTTCATGGCTATAAACTGGCTGCCTAAGCACAAGGTCTTCAAGGTCAAAACTAATTTTCATGACACCAGCATGATGCTGTTTTTTCATTCTCCAGAATGTAACACCTACATGTGGTTTCAGTGATTACAGTGTGACTGATGTTAATAAATGGTGGTGTATGTATAGTTCTGGATTTTCTCAGGTGGCTGGTAGGGTGTTAGGCATGAATATTGCCTTTTATAAGTCAACTTCCATTTTAGTTTATGTCTTAAGTAATTTATGTAGTCTCAATGTATGAAATGGTTCTTTTTAAATTCTGTAGGTTGCTTTGTGCCCAAGAGTAAACGTAAATATATTTGGGGGCTGGAGGGATGGCTTAGCGGTTAAGGTGCTTGCCTACAAAGCCAAAGGACCCAAGTTCAGTTCCACAGTGCCCACATAAAGCCAGATATACAAGGTAGTGCACATGTCTGCAGTTCGCTTGCAGTGGATAGAGGCCCTGGCACACTCATTCTATCTGCTTCTAATTGTCCTTTTAAAAAAAAAAAAAAAAAAAAAAAAAAAGACTAAGGCTTGATTGGATTAAGAGAAGGAAAGAGAGCTGCCTTTTTTTTTTTTTTTTTTTTTTTTTTTTTTTTTTTTTTTTTTGAGGTAGGGTTTCATTCTAGTCTAGGCTGACCTGAAACTCACTTATGTAGTCACAGGGTGGCTTTGTACTCATGGAGATCCTCCTACCTCTACTTCCCACATGCTGAGAGTGAAGGTGTGCACCACCACACCCAGCTGCTTTTGAGTTTTTGAGGCAGGATCTCAGCTGTTTGTGTATCTGAAATTGGCATTATAGGGATGCTTTTTTGGGGAGAGGGGTTTGAGGTAGGGTCTTGCACTAACCCGGGCTATATGTAATCTCAGGGTGCCCTTAAACTCTTGGCAATCCTCCTACCTCTGCCTCCCAAGTGCTGGGATTAAAGGTGTGAGCCACGAGCCAGGCTATTATGATATTTTGGTCCTTTTAAAGGACAAAAAAAAAATGCTCACAGATTCCAGTTTTTGGTTTTAAAACAAAATTATATATATAATTTTATTTATTGGAGAGGGAGATCATGGGTACACCAGGGCCTCTAGTCACTGCAAATGAACTCTAGATGCATGCACCACCTTGTGCGTATGGCTTATATGGGTGCTAGGGAATCAAGCCCGGGTCCTTAGGCTTCACAGGCAAGCGCCTTAATCACTAATCTCTCCAGCCCTGGTTTAAATATATTTACTACATTATTTCATAAATATGTATAAATGTAAATCCACCTATAAATTCTTACACTTCAATATAACCAAACCAAGAGAACTACAAAATCAGTGAGACATTTGATTTGGCAGTTATATGCTGAAATGAAATGACTATTGGTGGACTGCTATGGCTGGTTTCCTTTTTATTTTAGTGTAGTTATAGCACTGTCATGTGATAACTTGTTCTGACAGTTTCCTATATTTTGGCTGTTCCTATAGAACATCTTGATTGATCCAGATTAAGTATTTATCCATTACTTGTCTTTCTTATTAAATTATTGTTTGATGCCCGATTTTAGCCATTTCACAAATATAAAACCTGAAATTAAATTTAATTTTTTGTTATAAAAAATTTAGCTGGGCGTGGTGGCACACACCTTTAATCTCTGCCCTCAGGAGGCAGAGGTAGGAGGACTGCCATGAGTTCAAGGTCACCCTGAGACTTCGTAGTGAATTCCTGGTCAGCCTGGGCTAGATTGAGACCCTATTTCACAAAACCAAAATAAAAAGAAATTTATCCGGGCGTGGTGGTGCATGCCTTTAATCTCAGTGCTCAGGATACAGAGGTAGAAGGATCACCATGAGTTTCAGGCCACCCTGAGACTACATAGTGAATTCAAGGTTAGCTTGAGCTAGAATGAGACTCTACCTTGAAAAACCAAGGGGGGGAAGGGGACAAGAAATTTATTCAGATGGTCTGTTGTATTTTTGCTTTAGATTATATTTTTGGCTTATTAAGTTTTTTTCTCATTTGAGACAGGGTCTCATGTATACCTGACTGGTCTCCAAACCCTCTATGTACATAAGGCTCACCTTTAAACCTCCTGCCTCCCTCTCAAGTGCTGGAATTACAGGGGTGTGCTACTGCCATGCTTAGTTTATGCAGTGCTAAGGATTGAACCTAGGGGCTTCATGCAAGCATTCTACCCTGTGAGCTACATCCTGAACCCTCAATTTTCTTTAAAAAAAAAAAAAAAAAAGTTCAAAATTTCATGGTATGCTGAGACCAGGTCATTTGTTCTATCCATTCTCATCTAGTGACCCTCAGCTTTTAATTTAAAATATGTCACTTCATAACTTGTCTTTGCATCTCTTGGTGTATTTTTTGTTTTGTTTGCTTATTCCAGTGTGTTTGTATATGTGCTTGTATGTTCATGTATGTGAGTGCGGGAGTGTGCTTGCCACATTGTACATGTAGAGGTCAGAGGACAACTTTCAGGTGTGGGTCCTCACTTTCTACCTCCTTTGAGGCAGGGTCTCTTATTTGCTGTTTGTTTACCAGTGAGCTGGTCCAAGAGCTTCCTGGAAATGCTCCTGTCTCTACCTATTTAGCTGTAAGCAAGATGGAATTATAGAAGCGGCCATACGTTTTCTGATATTCTTACCAGGTTTTTTTTTTTTTTTTTTTTTGGAGAGGGTGTGTCAAGGTAGGTAGGGTCTTGTTGTGTAGGCCAAGCTGACTTAGGCCTTGAACTCATAGCAGTCCTCCTACCTCTGCCACCTGATTGCTGGGCTTAAAGGCGTGTGCCATGTGTGGCCTTTTCAGGTTTTTTTTTTTTTTTTAATCAACAAAGAAATGCTCTTTTTCTCTTCTACTGCAGTGTATTTTTTATTTTTAGAGAGACAGAATTGGTGCTCTGGGGCCTCCCCATTGCAGTTGAACTCCAGATGCTTGCCCCACCTAGTGCATGTGTGACCATGCGCTGTCCTCACCGTTTTGCATCTGACTTACATGGGACTTGGAGAGTTGAACATGGGTCGTTAGGCTTCCCAGGCAAGCACCTTAACTGCTAAGCCATTTCTTCAGCCCTGCAGTGTATTTTTAATTACTATGGTGGACTTTGGCTTCTTTCTTCTCTCCTCTCCTCTCCTCTCCTCTCCTCTCCTCTCCTCTCCTCTCCTCTCCTCTCCTCTCCTCTCCTCTCCTCCTCTCCTCTCTCCCTTTCTCTCTTTTCTTTTTCTTCTTCTCCACTCTTCCCTCTCTTCCCCCTCCCTTCCCTTCCCTTCTTTCTTTTTTTGGTTTGTTTTTTGAGGTAGAGTTTCATTCTAGTCCAGGCTGACCTGGATTTCACTATGTAGTCTCAGGGTGACCTTGAACTCAAGGTAATCCTTCTACCTCTGCCTCCCAAGTGCTGGGATTAAAGGCATGTGCCACCATGCCCGGCTAACATTGGCTTATTCTTATCTTGAATGATGAGTAGTCTGGCCATAGTACTTAGCACACATCTTACTTTGTTTTGGTGACCCCACTATCCCGGTCCCATTACCTAATTAAGCCTCAGTATGAGTTTTGACAGGTTCAAGCCACATTGAAACTATAGTACCTGGTGGTGCAGTCCTGTAAGCCAACTACTCTTGAGTATTGATAAAATCCCCCTAAGATGTTAAGACAGGATGAGATATAGTATATAGCTTGTAAGCAGTTTTCTACTGATTATACTGTTAGCTAAGATATATTGTTTTTCCAATACTACAGGTATGTTAGACTGACCTGGAATCTTATGATGAAATCTTAGGTTGATTTTACATGTGTAGGCTGTTTGTTGTGGACAGTGCTAAAAATAAATTGAAAATGTAGGTATGCCTCCGTATGATTATTTCTTTTTGATTATATACATGGACATGGCAGGGCTGTATCATATGACAGTAATGTCTTAATTTTTTGAAGGACTTCCATATAGTTTCCATAGTGGCTTTACTAGTTTACATTCCTGTCAGCATTGGTGAATGGAAATGCACAGGAATCTCCCTTTTCTGCATATCCTCACCAATACCTCTTTGGTGAAGAGCCATCTTACCAGGTGTGAGGTGTTATGTCATTGTGGCTTCATTTGAAATCAGCTTTGGTATATGATACATGTAATTGTTTGACCTTTACTTTTCTTAATGGATTAGCGATCTAGGGCAGCCCTACAGAGGTACCTGTTCTACTGCAATCGCTACATGAACCACATGCAGAGTCTGCGCTTTGAGCACAAGTTATATGCTCAGGTGAAACAGAAAATGGAGGAGATGCAACAGCACAACATGTCCTGGATTGAGGTGCAGTTCCTGAAGAAAGCAGTTGATGTCCTCTGCCAGTGTCGTGCCACACTCATGTATACTTATGTCTTCGCTTTCTACCTCAAAAAGAATAACCAGTCCATTATCTTTGAGGTAGGAGTAGCTCCTGGATGGGGCAAAGGCCAGCTGTGTCATAGAACTACTTAGTCTGTCATGGTAAAATATAGAGAGTGTTCAATATGTTTGATGCTCAAAATTTTAGGTAAAAATGTCCTTATCAGGAAGATAAAGTTCTAATTCTTGCACCAAACAATTTAAATTGATGTGATTGAGCCAGCTGCTAAGTGTACTGGCTCTAATAAACCCTAGATTCAAATCTTTATTACTTTTTAGCTCTGTTGACTTGCAGCAAATTATATAACTATTTACTTCTTTCTCAGATTTTTTTTTTAAGGCAATCTGCCTGCCTCTAATTTCTGAGTGCTAGGATTATAGTGACTACTCATCACACATAGCTAGTACACACAAAGTACTTCTTTGTTTTAAAGGGAGGAATATTAACCACTTTAGGATATTATGTGGTTTAAATAAGATGATCCATATGAATTTGACATATTGTAAGTTTTCAATAAGTGTAAATCTAACCTAAACATTATTAATATGGTGGTTGCCTTTGTTACAGAAGTAATGGCTAAAAGAGAACTGTTAGCAGTAAAGATTTTTTTATTTTTATATTTTGGTTTTTCGAGGTAGGGTCTCACTCTGGTCCAGGCTGACCTGGAATTAAACTATGTAGTCTTAGGGTGGTCTGGAACTCATGGCGATCCTCTTACCTCTGCCTCCTGAGTGCTGGGATTAAAGACGTATACCACCACGCCCAGCAGCAGTAAAGATTTTTTAAGTAAAGATGTTCTTTTAAAAATTAGTGCATGAGCCGGGTGTGGTGGCGCACACCTTTAATCCCAGCACTTGGGAGGCAGAGGTAGGAGGATTGCTGAGAGTTCGAGGCTACCCTGAGACTACATAGTTAATTCCAGGTCAGCCTGGACCAGAGTGAGACCCTACCTTGCAAAACCAAAAAAAACCAAAAAGTCAGTGCATGAGAATAGAATAAAAAAACAAAACAAAAAAATCAGTGCATGAAATTTTGATGTCCACAGATGAGTAGGCAATAAGAATAACAAATGGAGCTGGGTGTGGTGGTGCACATGTTTAATCCCAGCACTCGGGAGGCAGAGAGTAGGAGGATCACCATGAGTTCAAGGCCACCCTGAGGCTGTACAGTGAATTCCTGGTCAGCTTGAGCTAGAGTAAGATCCTACCTCGATAAACAAAAAAAATTAGAATAACAAATGGAATGTACATGAATAGTATGTATAGAACTGGTAGTTGTAGGAGCAAGGAATTGTATATAGATTGAATCTTATATTTAATGTTCTTTGAAAGATGTGTTCAGTTGTATGGAATAGCTGCAGCCAAGGAAAGCAAGTACAGGGTTTTAACCTTTCAAGTTTTCTTATGTTTTGAGCAAAGAGCAGCTCTCAGATGTAGGAGAGTCCAAAAGACTTTCAAATTGGGGCTGTGGAGATGGCTTAGCGGTTAAGGCACTTGCCTACAAAGCCAAAGGACCTAGGTTCAATTCTCTAGGAACCACATAAGCCAGATGCACAAGGTGGCGCATGCATCTGGAGTTCATTTGCAGTGGCTGGAGGCCATGGTGCACCCATTCTCTCTCTCTGCTTCTCTCTCTCTTAAAAGACTTTCAAGTTGTTCTCAATATTCTTCCAGAAGTAATGGGTGGGTCCTTAACTCTTTAAACATTTAAAAAAATTGTTATTTGCTGGGCGTGGTGGCGCACGCCTTTAATCCCAGCGCTTGGGAGGCAGAGGTGGGAGGATCGCCATGAGTTCAAGGCCAGCCTGAGAATACATAGTGAATTCCAGGTCAGCCTAGGCTATAGCAAGACCCTACCTCAAAAAAAAAAAAAAAAAAAAAAAAAATTAACAAATTGTTATTTAGTAAAAATTGTTAGAAATGAAAGCCATTAGAGCTTTATAAATATAGTTAAACTACTTACCAAAATTATACTGCTATTGTTGACAGCATTTTTTAGGCTAACCCTGTTTTGAAGCCAGAATTTACTTTGTGTTCTTTTTCTTGTAGAATAATCAAGCAGATCTAGAAAATGCCACAGAGGTGCTTTCGGGCTACCTTGAAAGAGATATTTCCCAAGATTCTCTGCAGGATATAAAGCAGAAAGTACAAGATAAATACAGGTGAGATTTTCATAGCTTCTGGGCAAGAATTTCTGCCTATGGTGGTTTAGAATACCTTAGTGGTGAAATTCTTTGTGGTGGTACTGGGTTTTATATATCCATTAAATTACCTGCCATGTTTCTTACTGATTGCTTCTTTCCATTGAGCAAGTGCAGAGAGTAACACTGGTGAAGTGCAAAGGAGGAATTGAGCCCTTTATTCTAATGGCTAATTCTATTTCATTTGAGTTTTAACTAGTCACTACACTGGAACAAAGAAAGTTTAAAAAAGCCAAGTGGCCATTAGGATGAGGGGATGAAAATAAAATGGTGGATTTGTCCAGGGAATGTTGTGAGTCATGGTTATTTACAAGTGAACTCTATATACTTTTATATACACTATAAGAACAAATATGATAGTTCTAGATATGCCTTTTATTTATTTATTCATTTTATTTATTTATTTTGGTTTTCGAGGTAGGGTCTCATTCTAGCCCAGGCTGACCTGGAATTTACTCTGTATTCTCAGGGTAGCCTCAAACTCAGAGCAGTCCTCCTACTCCTGCCTCCTGGAATTGAAGGCATGTGCCACCACACCCGGCTCATGATGCCCTTTTAAGCTAAAGTTGTAAAATCTTTGAAAAAATTAAAAATTAAAATTAAAATTTAAAATCAACATAAAGCTCTTTAAAAACTTTTTTTTGATTATGAGTCAGGGTCTCACTTGCCTGAGCCGACTTAGAACTCAGAGGAATCCTTACCTCAGCCTCCTGCTTGCTGGGATTAAAGGTGTGAGCCACCACACTGACCTCAGTGTAAAGTTCTTCTTCCAAAGTTGTTTTCCTCATGAATGCTAGTATCTTTTTAATAGAGTATGAAACTGGAGGTTTAATTCTAATATTTTCACTTCTCCTGGCTAATTTTAGCTACTACATTCGGTTTTTGAAAATAGAATGTATAGATGTGAATAAAAAGACCATGAAATTATTTGTTTTTTAAAACTCTTATAAATCTGTAGAACTATGGGTTTGAATTAGGGTTTCTGAGGCCCATCAGAACTAATACATTATGGCCCTGAAATTAATTTCAAGAGCTGGGCGTGGTGGCGCACACCTTTGATCCCAGCACTCAGGGGGCAAAGGTAGGAGGATTGTCATGAGTTCAAGGTCACCCTGAGACTACATAGTGAATTCCAGGTCAGCCTAAGCTAGAGTGAGACCCTGCCTCAAAAAAACAAAATAAATAAATAATAAATAAAAATTAATTTCCAGAACTAAGATTCATGACTTGCAAAAAAAAAATAATACTCTAGCTCAGTGATAGAATGGTTGCCTAGTATATATGAGATGCTTGGTTTGATCCTTGGCACTAGGTAAAAGAAAGAAAAAGGAGATCTCAGAACAGTTAGAAGCAGATTGATCTATATATATATTAACCTAAAAAAAGTTCCTACTAAGCACAGGTATTTTGTTCCAAGTCTGGATAAATGTAAGGGTATTTCAAAAAAAGTAAGAAAATGCCTTTTTTTTTTTTCCATTATCAGGGGCTGACAACAAGTTTGTTTGTTTGTTTGTTTTTTCTTTCTCTTTGACTGCAGATACTGTGAGAGTCGACGAAGGGTTTTGTTACAGCATGTGCATGAAGGATATGAAAAAGATCTGTGGGAGTACATTGAGGACTGAGAATGGCCCTGCATAAAATGAACTCTGAAAACTTTACCATCTAGAGTGCTCATGCAATTAAAACAAAACAAACACAAACAAGGAGGCACTAAGCCTATTCTGACACTGCTGGTCTGTAGTACCAGAATTCTGTTTTGTTAACGGAAAGTTTAAGTAAATTATATTGTAATAAAAAAAGGTAGATAAACCATTGTACAACAGTATTCTAGGCCGCCAACAAAAGTGTGACAGACACACTAAAAGCCCTCCAACTTTAACTTGTAACGTAGCTTCATTCTCAAAGCTGACTTTTTTTTTCCTTTTTTCCTGAGTGTAGTACAGTTAAAAATTTTCAAATAGTTCATTGACACTGCTTTTCATGTCCAAACCAGCCATTTTGTTGTACTTTGGTAAAGGACCTCTTCCCCTTCCTCCCCTGCACATACAAATATATCCACACACATAAATTGACTTTCTTTCTCATACCCCAAGGTCATGAGTGAATGATGATTATTAGCTACTTCTAAAGAGAAAATTCTTGGGAGGGGGATAGGAGTAGGCAGCGAGAGGATTAAACAAACAAAAAAATACATAAACTTTGTATATGACTTTTAAAACAAGAGGACAACACAGTATTTTTCAAATTGTATATAGCGCATATGCATGGACAACGCAAGCGTGGCACGTGTTTGCATAATGTTTAATTACAAAAATATTTATTCTTTAAAAATCTTCAAGATATGTCTATTTGCTGTGCATTTTCTTTCAGTTGGCTTTATTTTTCTGGGGTTGGGATACAGGTGTGAAGACCTAACTAGAATGTTTCAGTTCCCCAGTCCTGAGGTTACTTTGCCCTTTGTGATTTTTGGTATGCTTTTTGCTGGTCACAGGCCTTATGCCTTGTATTTATTCCCAGCTCTTGATCAGGAACAGAGTGGTCAAGTTCTGATTAAATGTCATGACCGGTTAAGGACTACAACAAGGAATTTTGCTGTTCCAGTTCATGAATGATCCTGCCCCCACTCCACCACGGCCTTATGCCTCTATCCCAGCCCCTGTGTGCCCAAGTCATGCACACAGCTGTAGGCTTCCTAGAATGCCCATCACATCTGGAGGAAGCATTTTTAAATTTCTTCTCTGGTTTTGTTTTCCCTGAATTGCTGCTTTGAGCCTTTTCAGATTTTAGTTAGGCTCACCTCTCATCCTTTTTCTGTGGTAGGGTGTTGAATACAAATGTTTTTGCTTTAAATATAAATAAATAGCCATTCACTTAGTCTCAGATTGTGAATTTAAAATGGTGGATACTGAAATTGCTTGTGTGCGTTGCAGTGGGCTGTTTGAAGGCAAACATCCCAGAACATGATAATACCATCCAGTGCATTTAAGTAGAAATCACTGAGTTTGCTTCTTTTCTATTGTCAGCAGATAGGAGAATTAATAATGCATTTTAGCTGTGATGTCCCTTTTTAAGAAATTTCTACTAAAAGCTATGTTAAAAGTAAAGGATGGTGGTGGTTTTATTAACTGTGTACCTGCTTAGGCCATTCTGGCTAAGGTATTTTTCAACAGGTCAGCATCCCTGAATCTCTCAGTTTTATATAAGAGTGCAGAGTGAACTAGGCAACTAGATTAAGAGGTGTAACTATTAAATACCAGTTTTGGCTGAGGACCTCTTTGTCTTCCTTTAACTGTTTCGTGCCTAGGGAGTGTTTACCTTTTGTGAGGCAGCTTTGTCTGCTCTTGCATTGTACATCTTATTACTCCATTGGGAAGTAGGTTCACTTTCCTCTGGCCTTTTGCCTAAGTTAGGCTTTGCTGAATCAACCCTACTTTTCCTTTTAGAAAAGGTTGTTACAGGAGATGTACTTGCAACTTCTTTTCCCATCACAAATCAGTGAATGTTTGCTGAGTATATTATGCTGCTTCCTTAAACCACTTGTTGCTTTAGGATCAACTTTACCTGTTTGTACCTTTTTTCTTCCCTTTCCTTGCCACCTCAGTGTTTGCTTCTTTCATTTTCTCTTTGCCCCTTTCTTCCCCCATCATCCATTTGACTTTATTTTACATTAAATTACTGCATCAACCTTAAAAAAGACATTTATCAGAACCAAGGAGATTTTTTTTCTTAAAGTTCAAGTAAGTTCCTTTCCCTGGTAACTTTGAAAAGCAACCAGAATTGTTATATAGATATATGTGGTCCCTTAAAATGCTTTGTATATATGGTGTTCTAAAAAAATTACCAGTTAACTTTGCAGTGTCTAGATTTCGAGTGTCACACAGCCTCTTCACATGCCCCTCGTAACAAGTATCCAAAGTGTGTTGCGCTTTATAGTGTCAGCCCCACTCATGGAGGAGTAGTACTTTTTAGTTCCAGTGTTGGCATGCGACCTGAGGGTAGTGGCAGTTGTGGGTGCACTCCCTAACTTGAATGGTTATGATGAATTAGCCCGTCTTGCTACTTCCAAGCTTTTATAGCTGTCTCCATACTTGACAGAATTAATTGCTTTTGTTAGTAGTTTCAGTGCCCCCAGCTGAGATAGGAAAGCCATATTGTATGACAGCTTCCCTATTTCACCTACCTAATTCTACCAGAGGGCTCTAAAATGAGCACCAGGGATTTCCCTGTCATGCTGAGGTCAGTTACCTTGTCTTGAAAGTGCATGCTTCATTTGATCAGTTCATTAAGCAGCAGATGGGCTTTCAGTGATTTACAATAACATTTTGATCCAAAGCTCAGGACACATACCATAGTGGTAAAATGGAGTAGCATATAATATCGCCAGGCTAAATTCTGTGTAATTTGCTGCAACCCAGATTGTATGTTTTATGTGTGTTTAAATAAATTTATTAAATACACATGTGTATACATACACCCATATATATACAGCTGTGATTAGGAGCTGAAATTAGTAAAAGAGAAAAGACCAATATAACAAACTATTTAGCTATATACCCGTATAGAGCACTTGGGGGATGGGATGGGGTGGGTTGGTGAGACAATCAGATCAGTAAATTGATTACATGCTCCTAACCCTGTAATTTTTGTGCATAGAGCAAGCACCCTGTGCTGTGGAAATAACTGTTCTTAGATTTTCATTGTAACTGGACTGTTCAGGTTGCCCACAGGGAAAGAACATTCCTAATTCTAATAAAATAAACTTTTATTTTGTTATTCCAACATTTAACTTGACTAATGAAACCTTCAGAACATTTTCTGAAAGCTTTCTGATATCTCCAACATTGAATTTAGTTTATTGTTTGTATTGTAACAGTGACACATACTTGATGCTCAGTTGATCTTTTTTTATTATTATTATTTTAAATATATTCCAAGTTATTTTCAGCCTCCAAAAGTACTTTCCATGACTTCCATTTAGAAGCTGGTATTTTCCATGAGAATAAAGGGAGAGCTGTCATGAAGATCTTAAAAGTTGAAGACATTTATTTTTGTTATTTCTAATCAAGGCCAGGCTTTAGAACAAATTTAATTTGGTCTTAGTGGATCTATAATTATAATAGTTCATTTTTATCATTTTCGTCTTCAAAACACTTTAGCATATATCACATTCTAAAAGACATGAATAAAAATTGATGTTTTACAATGAGGAAAATAAGGTTCAATAATATGTAAGGAATATGCCCAAGGTTTCAGTTTCCTTTGTCATGATCCAGAGCAGTATCTGACTACCTCTGTATGATTTTCTCATTTTGGTCTCAGAATGACCCAGTGTTCAGGACCAGAAAAGGCAGTTTGTATTGTACTTTGAAACCACACATCAAAGGCCACATAAATGTCTATCAGTGCTACTCAGAGGATTACCATTTCTCTCAACTATAGTTGCAGAATTCGCAACTGATGTGGTGGTGTTTTGCCTCATTGTTAGAAACCAGTCATGATTAGAAAAGCCTTCCCAGCTTTCAAATTAAAGCAGTCAGTCTCCGTTTTGTAAAGATGGTCACATGTGATAGTTGAGGTTTAGCATGATTTATTTGTACTTGATGTAGTTACTTTCAGTGTGAAAAATTTTTGGAGAGTTCACAAAAACTTGTTACAGATTTTAGAATAGCAACCATTTGGTCTCAACATTTCTTTGGAACTGGGTTATATTTAAAAGGGCGGAAAACCCGATCTTAAACTGTACCTTTGCCTACTTGTGGCGATCCTCCTGGCTCTGCCTCTCAAATGCTGTGACCACAGGCATGAGCCACCATGCCCATGCCCAGCACCTTTGGACCCTTCAAGCAGCTAATAATAAACAGCATAAGGGGAAATCTTGACTCCAGAAGCAGGACAATCTGTGGACAAAGCTTTCATGTTTCCTAGGATAAAGTTGGTATATTTATTTTATGGAATATATTTTCCTTGTTTAAGATGAAATAGCCAACTCAGAAATCCTCAGTTGGAAGTCAGTGTCTACTATAATAGTAAACAGGCAACTTTTTTCTCTTGGGGAATTAAAATCCCCCCCCCATAGGGTTTCACTCCAGCCTAGGCTGACTTGGAACTCACTTTATGGTCCCAGGCTGGCCTCAAACTCACAGCAATCCTCCTACCTCTGCACCATAGTGCTGAGATTAAAGGCAAGCATCAACATACCAGGCCTAAAATCTTTCATACATTCTTTGAGACTGAAGAGGTGGCTAGAAAGAGAATGGGTGCCCCAAGGCCTGGTAGCCACTGCAAACAAACTCCAGACTCATGCGCCACCTTGTATATCTGGTGTTAATGGGGACTGGGGAGTTGAACTCAGGTCCTTAGGCTTTGCAGGCAAGCACCTTAACTGCTGAGCCATCTCTCCAGTCCCTAACATATTTTCAGGCAGCAGATAATCTTGAAGCATTTAGAATGGGAGAAGTAATAGATTCTTGTGTAAAGCATTTTCAGGCTGTTGTGGTTTGAAGGCATAGATAATGTTTATTCAGTGCCATTTTCCCTAGAGTAGCTTCTTTATAATCGAGTCACATTAATAAGGATCAACTCTTAAAACATCCTCAGGGAAACTCAAACATAAGCCTGGTAAAGAATAGAATGCCCTCACTGAGGTGGGCTATAAGAAGAAATGGACTATCATCAGATCATTGAAAAGGTATACATTGAATTTGTAGTTGGGTCATGTTTATCTGATTTCCATATAGTCATTCTACTGTGCTATGTTGTCAATTTTTAGCAACATGAAAATCAAAGAACATTAATGGGAAAATCTGGTTATAAGCAATAAGCATATCATTGCTAACTTCAGCAAAAAATGGAGCTGTAGACTCTCAAAGGCAGGATAAGATTGGACCTGGAAATCAAAAGGCCATGTAAGACACCTGAACTGGTAGCATCTGCCATTTATATCCCAGCTTTGCTCATGTGAGCTGTTTCTGCTTTCTTCACTGCCCCCATAGCCCCACGTGGTTGTAACTGTTCAGGCACCAACATCCATGGAGTAGGATTATCATTACAAAGGCTCATGGAGGCTTCACTCAGTGGATTTGCAGATCATGACTAACTGCATAGAAGATAGCTTTGGCCAAATAGAAATGCCCAGAAAGTTTCTTAACTTACTGGAGAGAATGAGTTAAAGAGCTGGGGAAATTGTTCAGTGGTAGATTGCTTGCCTAGCATGTGTGAAACTCAGTATCAGTTCCCACCAAGACACCTGCCCAAAGTTACACTAACCCTCATCATGACTTAAGTTTTGTTGACAATAACTTTGTTTCAACTCATAGTCTAATTAAGTTTCCTTTTTTGTAGAGATTCTGAGAAGGAACATTGCCCTGAGCTCATCCTATTAGCTTCAAGTGGTGGAATGAGGTTTCAAAACCTAGGTTCCTTCAACACTCGGGCACTAGAGGTACTGCAGTAAACCAGAGGTCTTTGAAACTCTCAAACAGTCTTAAAGCACCTTTAAAAGTTATAGACTAATTTAAAAGCTTCCAGTCTTAGATTGCCTTGGAAACTCCAATGACCAACTCCTTTTTGATGTCACTTTTGCTGATAAAAGGACCCAAAGTGTGTTTGCCCTTTTCATTTTTTGTTTTACGGCAGGGTCTCATCCAGTCCAAGGTGACCTTGAACTCACTTGCATAATACACTATCAATGTATATAAAATAATGTGTTTCCTGGGTGACATTTGGTATCTTGACACCTATAAATCCTTCACTTACTACATCTTGGTAAAATTTTACACACACACACACCATTATGTATTTGAGAAAGAGGCAGTGAGTATGGGTGTGCCACGGCATCCTGCTACTGCAAATTCCAAATACATGCACCACTTTGTGCATCTGACTTTATGTGGGTATTGGGAATCAAACCTAGGCTGTCAGGATTCGCAGGCAAGCGCCTTTAACCGCTGAGCCATTTCTCCAGCCCTAAAAGTTTACTTTTTTTTTTTTTCTTTTGGTTTTTTGAGGTAGGGTCTCACTCTAGCCCAGGCTGACCTGGAATTCACTCTGTATTCTCAGGGTGGCCTTGAACTCACGGCGATCCTCCTACCTCTGCCTCCCGAGTGCTGGGATTAAAGGCGTGTGCCACCATGCCCAGCCCAAAAGTTTACTTTTTAAGCCACTGCCACAGTTTATTCAAGTTTCAGAGTGAACACTTATTATGGTGGTTATAAAAAGATAAAACCAGTTCTGTAAAGGGCACAATTCCCCATAAAGCTCTTTAGGCTGAAAACTTGAGTATACCATTTAGAATCCTTACTAATGGCTAAAGTTAGTTTCCACATGTTAATACCTACAAGCCACTTTTCATTCAATAGCTATTTGGCTTTTTAATCTGTGGTTTGTTCATTGTGAACTTAGGTTAATGGAAAAATTGGTCAGACTAGGATTTCTGAGGACTAAGCAAACAGCAGAATTTCATTCTAAGTATTTCTTAGGGACCCTAAAAAATTACTTGAATGTCTCAATTTGCTCTTACAGGGGCAATCTCTTTCTATGTGAACTCCCATTCTAAAGGTCAACATTTTCTTGGTGTGCAGTAGAAAATGATAATCAGCATATCTATATTTGGGCCTATTTGGGCAGTAGACATTCTAATGAATTACTTCAAAGTTGTTAACCACATCTGCTCTCAAGGCATTTATAATCTAGTTATCTTCCTGATATGAAAAAAATGTTTGGTTACTAATAAAATTTTACCACATACCCTGACTTGTGGTTCATTTCTACCTGTCCAGGACATATATTAGATTTTTTTAAATAAAGGATCTGAGTGTTTACCTGTTTTGGAAAGGATATCTACTTAGAATAGGAAAAAGTTTTTGAGACAGTGTCTTGCTGTTGTAACTCAGGCTGGCCTCAAACTTCCTGTCTCAGCCTTCCAATATTGGGATTATAGGTGTATACCATTATGGCCTGCCTAGCAAATGATTTTCATTTTCTGAGGTAGGGTTTAACTCTGTCACAGGCTGACCTGGAATTCACTGTGTAGTTTCAGGGTGGCCTTGAACTCATGGCAATCTTCCTACCTCTGCCTTCCAAGTGCTAGGATTGAAGGCATGTGCCACCATGCCTGGCTGCAAATGATTTTCTATCCAAAAGAACCTGGTACTCATTTGGAGCATTTTAAAGGTTATGACAGTAAATGCTAGAAAATATGCCTAATGAAATCGCATGCATCTCCATGTGCTTCATGCCAATTTTAAGAATTAGTTTATTTGGGCTGGAGAGATGGCTTAGCGGTTAAGGCATTTGCCTACAAAGCCTAAAGACCCCAGTTCGATCCTCCAAATCCCATGTAAGCCAGATGCACCAAGGGGGCACATGCATCTGGAGTTTGTTTTCAGTGGCTAGAGGCCCTAGCATGCCCATTCTCTCTCACTCTGTCTCTAATAAATATATAAATAAAAAAATCTTTAAAAAATAGTTTATTATATTGACTAGCTTGCCATAAACTAAGCTAAGTATTCTACTTTAAAAGGACCCCCCCATGATGTATTATTATAAGAACAACACAAAAGCTGGGCGTGGTGACAACACCTTTAATCCTAGCACTTGGGAGGCAAAGGTAGGATTGCTGTGAGTTCAAAGCCAGCCTGGGCTAGAGTGAAACCCTACCTTGAAAAACAAAACAAAAAAGTCAGTGCCTTAAAATGACCCAACTGTTTGCACACTAATTAATAGAAATAAAATTGCTGGTTCCACAAAATCAATTCACAGATCTCAAATCATTAGGATATGGGACTACAGGACTCTTAAATTCCATAATCAAGGGTTTAGCCCTCAACAAGTTATAGCCCAGAAATTAATAAAGAAAACATGCTCCAGGTATAAGACTTCTTTACTCACCTTGTTTTAAACTGACATACAGAGACATATGTAGTAATTGCATACATCTTAAGTATTTGGTTAGATGTGTGTGTTTTTTTTTGTTTGTTTTGTTTTCTTTTTTGAGGTGGGGTCTCACTAGTCCAGGCTGACCTGGAATTCACTATGTAGTCTCAGGGTGGCCTTGAACTCACAGAGATCCTCTGAAAGAGGCACACAGAGAGAATGGACATCCCAGGGCCTCCAACCATGGCAAATGAACTCCAGATGCATATACCATCTTTTGCATATGGCTTATGTGGGTCCCAGGAAATCAAACCTGGGTGCTTAGGCTTCACAGGCAAGTGCCTTAACCCCTTAGCCATCTCTCCAGTCCCTGGCTCTTCTGTTAATTTTTTTTTAATTTTTTTTTTTCCAAGGTAGGGTCTTGCTCTTGCATGGGCTAACCTGGAATTCACTATGTAGATTCAGGTTGGCCTGGAACTCAGAGCAATCCTCCTACCTCAGCCTCCCGAGTGCTGGAATTAAAGGCATGTGCCACCACCCAGCTCAATATCTTTAAAAATTTTTAAATTAAAATTAAAATTTAAATTTAAATTTAAAAATTTAAGCAAGAGAGAAGGAGAGAAACAGGAGAGAGAGAGAGAATTGGCTCACTACGCCCTCAGCCACTGCAATCACACTCCAGAAGCTGTGCCACCTTGTGGGCATGTGCGACTTTGCACTTGCCTCACCTTTGTGCATCTGGCTAACATGGGATCAGGAGAACAGAACATGAGTCCTTAGGCTTTGCAGGCAAACACCTTAACTGCTAAGCCATCTCTCCAAACCAATCAATATTTATTTTGCTTGCTTTTGAACTTTAGGCAAATGGAGCTTAGGTACTTTAGGATCTGGCTTCTTTCGTTTCTTTGTATGTACAAGTAGATCATCCAGTACTGCTGAGTGGTATTTTATTCTGTAAACACACCATAACTTGTTTATCCATTTCCCTTTGATAACTTTAAAATTTCCAGTTTGTGGCAATATTTTTTGTGCACATATGCTTTTGTGCACATTTCCTTTGGTTAAATATCTAATTGCAAAAAACCCCAAAACATTAGCTGAGTAATGTAGCAACCTTAAGTTTAACTTTGTGACACTTTTGTCATTTTGCTTTGTTTTTCGAGGTACGGTCTCGTTCTAGCCCAGGCTGATCTGGAATTTGCTATATAGTCTCAGGGTGGCCTGGAACTCACAGCGATCCTCCTACCTCTTCCTCCTGAGCTTTTGTCATTTTGCATGCCTGTCAATGATGCATGAAAGTTCTAGTTATTCTCTATCAGCCCTTCCTGTTGTCATTGGTGGTTTTTGTTTTGAGGTAGGGTCTTGTCTGGCTGAAGATGGTCTCATATTTATGATGCTCCTGCCTTAACCTCCTTAGTGCTGGGATTATAGACATGTACCAGTACACCAGCTCTCTCAGTGCTTGCCTCACTTTTGTGCATCTGACTTATGTGGGATCTGGAGAGTTGAACATGGGTCCTTAGGCTTCACATGCAACCACCTTAACCACTAAGCCATCTCTCCAGCCCATAAGAATTAGTATTTTAATTCAATGAATATGGTATACCTTACCGTTTTTCTTCCCTCCCTTCCCATTCCTCTCTCTGTCTAGGTTTGTTTTGAACACAATTTGTATCTTAGGAGGACCTCTCCTGTTTTTCCAGCCTCTACCTCCCTAGTGCTGGAATTACAGGCATGTGCCACCATGCCTGGCTATTAGGTTTTCTTTAATTTTTTTCATTGTAGTGTTAAATAGCTTTCCTTGTAAATGATTTGCACATATTTTAGATGATGATTATTATTTTGGTTTCTTGAGGCAAGGTCTTGCTCCAGCCCAGACTGACTTGGAAATTCACTTGGTAGTCTCAGGCTGGTCTCAAACTCACAGCAAGCCTGCTACCTCTGCCTCCTGAGTACTGGGATTAAAGATGTGTGCCACCATGCTGTTCTTCTTTTAGATTTTTTTTTTTTGCAGGTAATTTGATTTTTAGTTACATTTATTTGTTGAAACATGGTCTCACACTGTAGTCCAGGCTGGTCTTGGCCTTCCTAGCTCACTCAGCCTCCTGAGATGTGAGTGGCTGTATCTGACTAGTATTGAACTACTATGTTTTTTTTTTTTTTTTTTTTTTTTAGGCAGATTTTCACTGTAGCCCAGGGTGACCTCAAACTCCATAGTCTAGACTGGCCTTGAATTCTCTTTGATCCTCCTACCTCAGCCTTCTCAGTGCTGGGCTTATAGACATCCCACCATGCCTAGCTTTTTAATTTTTTTAAAGGTCTTTTTTTCAATATTATTTATTTTGCAAGCAGAGAGAAAGAGAGAAGAGAAACAGACATAAAATGGGCACACCAGGGCCTGTAGCCACTGCAAACGAACTCCAGATGCATATACCTCTTGTGCATCTGGCTTACATGGATCCTGGGGAATTGAACCTGGGTCCTTTGACTTCACAGGCAAACGCCTTAACTATTAAGCCATCTCTCTAGCCCTTTAAAATTTTTAATATAATTGGTTTTCTCTTTCGTTTTTTTTTTTTTCCTTTTTTTATTGACAACTTCTATACTTACATACAAAAAACACATATTTCCCTCCCCTTTTTTTTTTTTTTTTTTTTTGAGATAGGCTGTCACTATATAGCCCAAGCTGGTCTCAAACACGCCATCCTCCTGTTTCAGCCTCTCCAGTGTTCAGGTGACAGGTGTGTAAAACCATGGACTGAAGATTGTAGTTTTTGTGTCTTTTATTCCCCACACAGGGTTTCATGTAACCCAGAAGCCTCGAATTTAGTATGTAGCTGAGGATTACCTTGAATTCCTGATCCTCCTGCCTCCATGTCCTGAGTGCTAGGGATGAGACCCAAAGCCTCTTGTATGATAGGCAAGCACTCTACCCACTGAGCCCCAGTCCTGTTATTGTATTTTTTAATATTAATTTTTGAATTCCATTTCCATTTTTGCTACTTATTGAAATAAAAATTGAAGCCGGGCATGGTGGCGCACGCCTTTAATCCCAGCACTTGGGAGGCAGAGGTAGGAGGATTGCTGTGAGTTCGAGGCCACCCTGAGACTACATAGTGAATTCCAGGTCAGCCTGGGCTAAAGTGAGACCCTACCTCAAGAAACCAAAAAAAAAAAAAAAAATAAATAAATAAATAAATAATTGACTTTATGTATTGACCTGAAAACCTTCCATTTGCTAAGTTTCTTTATTCATTATAGAAATAGTTCTGTAGATTCCTATAATTTCATATATGCAAAGTCATGTGTTCTGCAAATAACATTTTAACTTCATTTTGGATTTTGTGCCTTTTTGTTCTGTCCTTCTGCCCTGTCTACAAAATCTAGCACAGTGTTAAGTAGCAAGAATGACATCCTATCTTGGTTCTCATCATTAGGGGTAAAGATTTTACTGTTTTTCCAATAGGTGTAATGTTTCATGAAGTTTTTATTTGAGGCCTTTTCTAATCTGAGGAAATTCATTTTTCTATTCCTAGTTTTGTGAGTTTTTTTAATTTATTTTTTTTTATTGGCAACTGCCATAGTAGTAGACAATATCCCATGGTAATTCCCTCCATCTCCCCACTTTCCCCTTTAAAACTACTCTCTCCATCATATCCCCTACCCCTCTCAATCAGTCTCTTTTATTTTGATGTCATCATCTTTTCCTCCTATTATGATGGTCTTGTGCAGGTAGTGTCAGGCACTGTGAGGTCATGGGTATCCAGGCCATTTTGTGTCTGGAGGAGCACTTTGTAAGGAGTCCTACTCTTCCTTTGTCTCTTACATTCTTTCCGCCCCAGTGCTGAGCACTCCTCTGTCACTTCTTAACACCATGGTGCCTTTTGAGTCATCCCAAGGTCACCGCCGTCTGAAAAGAGAAGCTTCTTTAACCCAAAGTAAGAGTAGCATTAATATATGGGTGTGGACATTAAGAGAACTGGTTACTGGGCATTTTGGTGAGCATAGTATATACATTTATCCAGATACCAGCAGACATTTATACCCCTAGGGCTCATGACTACCCCGCTGTAGGTTTTCAGTATCAGGGATGTGTTCCCTCCCATGGAATGAGCCTTAGGTCCAATTAGAGAGCAGTTGGTTTCCCCCATAACAGACATGCCACTGTTGCACCCCTTTGGCTCATTAGGTCTGCCTGGCCAAATTTCAGGCTTGCAGTGTCCACTGTTGAGTATCTTCACTGGTGATTTCTCTCCTATTGAACTGCATGTAGCATAGCTTTTTCCAACTTTCTGTCAGCTGGTCCACATAGAGGAGGCTTTCAGCTCAACTCCAGCAGGATTTCTCAGTGACCTTGCAGCCCAAGTATGTGGAGTCTTCAGCAATAGATAGGGTCTTACCATCTATTCCTGGTGGGAAACCAGGAGCTTAGGCAATGGCCTGTAATGTTTTGGGGTTATCTGTGACCTCCCTGGCCAAAAACTTACTGGAAAGTATACTATCCCTGGCACTGAAAATTTTCTAGTAACAAACTATGGCTTCTCAGTGTTCCATTGTCCAGAGAAGTAGGTTTCCATATGGCTTATTTATATCCTCTTAGATTTTGATTAGCCCTCCCTCCACCTTTCCTTTACTCAATCTCTTACCCTGACCTCACTTAGGCCTCTTCACCTCCATTAATATGTTCTTACATATATACAATACTATCCAGTAAGTCCCCTCCCTTCCTTTTTATGCCCTTTATATCCCCTTTCTAGAATACTAGCTTCTGCTACTTTTATTCCTACTCAATAGAAGTCCAATCATTTGTAGCTAGAATCCTCATATGAGAGAGAACATGTGATGTTTGGCTTTCTGGGCCTGGGTTACCTCATTAAGTATAATCCTTTCCAGAACCATCCATTTTCCTGCAAATTTCATAATTTCAGTTTTCTTTACTGCTGAGTAGAACTCCATTGTATAAATGTGCCACATCTTCAATATCCAGTCATCAGTTAAGGGACATCTAGGTTGGTTCCATTTCCTAGCTATTGTTGAGCAAGCATCTCTAAAGTAGTGAGACGAGTCCTTAGGATATATGCCTAGGAGAGGTATAGCTGGGTCATATGGTAGGTCTGTTTTTAGCTGTTTCAGGAACGTCCACACTGATTTCCACAATGGCTGGTTCAGATTGCATTCCCACCAACAGTGTAGAAGGGTTCCTCTTTTTCTGTATCCTTGCCAGCATTTTGATGGTAGCCAATCTGACAGAGAGATAGAATCTCAACGTAATTTTAATCTGCATTTCCTGATTTTTTTAAGGTTTATATGCCATCTGTATTTTTTAAAATAATTATTTATTTATTTGGGAAAGGAAGAGGCAAATAGAGAATGGGTTTGCCAGGGTCTCCAGCCACTGCAAATGAACTCCAGATGCATGCGCCCCCTTGTGCATCTGGCTTACGTAGGTCCTGAAGAATCAAACCAAGATCTTTTGGCTTTATAGGCAAATGACTTAATCGCTAAGCCATCTCTCCTGCCCCTACCATCTGTATTTCTTTTGAGAACTCTCTATTTAGTTCCATAGCCCCCCCTTTTTTTTTGAGGTAAGGTCTCACTCTAGCTCAGGCTGCCCTGGAATTCACTATGTAGTCTCAGGGTGGCCTCAAACTCACGGCAATCCTCCTACCTCTGCCTCCCAAGTGCTGGGATTAAAGGCGTGTGCCACCACGCCCGGCCATAGCCCATTTTTAAATTGGGTTGTTTGATTCCTCCTCCTCCTCCATTATTATTATTTTTTGTTTGTTTGTTTTTTTGAGGTAGGGTTTCACTCTAGTCCAGGCTAACCTGGAATTCACTATGTAGTCTTAGGGTGGCCTCAAATTTACCATGATCCTCCTACCTCTGCCTCCTGGGATTAAAGGTGTGTGTTACCTCGCCCAGCTGATTTCCTATTATTTAACTTTTTGAGTTCTTTGTATATCCTAGATATTAATCCTGTCAGATGTATAGCTGATAGATTTGTTTCCATTCTGTACATTGCCTCTTTACTTTTTCACAGTGTTTTTGTGCCAGTACCATGCTATTTTTGTTACTATGGCTCTGTAATATAGATTAAAATCAGGTATGGTGATACCACCGGCCTTATTTTTGTTGCTCAAAATTGTTTTAGATATTCTAGGTTTTTTGTGCTTCCAAATTAAATTTTGGATTTTTTTTTTATTTCCATGAAGAATGCCATTGGAATTTTGATGGGGATTGTATTAAATGTGTAGATTGCTTTTGGTAAGATTGCCATTTTCACAATATTGATTCTTCCAATCCCAAGAACTAACGGCAATGCCTTTCCATTTCTTCTTCTTCTTCTTCTTCTTCTTCTTCTTCTTCTTCTTCTTCTTCTTCTTCTTCTTTTTTTTTTTTTTTTTTTTTTTCTTTTTTTTTTTTTTTTTCAAATATCTTATTTATTTATTTGAGAGAGAGAATGGGAATGGGCATGCCAGGGCCTCCAGCCACTGCAAACAAACTCCAGATGCATGTGCCCCCTTGTGCATCTGATTTACGTGGGTCCTGGGATTCAAACCTGGGTCCTTTGGCTTTGCAGGCAAGTGCCTTAACCGCTAAGCCATCTCTCCAGCCCTTTTTTTCTTTTGGTTTTTCAAGATAGGGTTTCACTCTAGCCCAGGCTGACCTTGAATTCACTATGGAGTCTCAGGGTGGCCTCAAATTCACAGTGATCCTCCTACCTTTGCCTCCCAAGTGCTGGGATTAAAGGCACATGCCACCATCCCCTGGCATCCCCTCTTCTATTTTGTTCTTTTTTTCTTTCTTTTCTTTTCTTTTTTCTTTCTTTCTTTCTTTCTTCCTCTCTCTCTCTCTCTCTCTCTCTCTTTTTTTTGGTTTTTCAACGTAGGGTTTTATTCTAGCCCTGGCTGTCCTGGAATTCACTATGTAGCCTCAAGCTGGCCATGAACACAAAATTCTGCCTCTGCTTCTCAAATGCTGAGATTACAGGTGTGCACCACTGCATCTGTACTGCAGTGTTTTAAATTTTTTAAAAATTTTTATTTTTTATTTATTTATTAGAGACAGAGAGAGGGAGAGAGAGAGAGTAAGAATGGGCATGCCAGGGCCTCTAGCCACTGCAAACGAAATGCAGATGCATGTGCCACCATGTGCATCTGGTTTACATGGGACCTGGAGAATTGAACCGGGGTCCTTAGGCTTCACAGGCATGTGCTTTAACCACTAGGCCATCTCTCCAGCCCATTTTCTGCAATTTCTTGCTTGACTGTTTAAAGTTCTCATCATAGAGATCCTTCACTTCCTTGGTTTGGTTTATTCCAAGGTACTTTTTTTTTTTTTTTAAATGAAATTGTGAATGGGAGTGATTCTTTGATTCTCTGTGTGTTTGTTAGCAAATAGGAAGGCTACTGGTTTCTGTGTATTTATTTTGTATCCTGCTACATGGCTATAGGTGTTTATCAGCTCTGACAGTTTGCTGGTAGAGTCTTTTGGGTCCTTTATGTACAGAATCATATCATCTGCAAATAATGATAACTTGATCTCTTCCTTTCCGATTTGTATCCCTTTTATGTGTGTCTCTTGCCTTATTGCTATGGCTAAGACTTACAGTACTATATTAAATAAAAGTGGGGACAGTGTCTTGTTCCTGATTTTAGTGGAAAAGTTTCAAGTTTTTCTCCATTTAGTATTATGTTGGCTTGTAGGTTTGTCATAAGTAGCCTTTATTATGTTGAGATATGTTCCTTCTATTCCCAGTCTCTGGAGGACTTTTATCATGAAGGGATGTTGGATTTTGCCAAATGCTTTTTTTGCATCTAATGAGATGATCATGTGATTTTTGTCCTTCAGTTTATTGTATTACAGTTATCAATTTGCATATGTTGAACCATCCTTGCATCTCTGGGATAAAGCCTACTTGGTCTGGATGAATGATCTGATATATTCTTATATTCTGTTTGCCAATATTTTGTTGAGAATTTTTGCATCTATGTTCATGAGGGATATTGGTGTGTAATTTTCTTTTTTTGTTCTATGTTTGTCTGATTTTGGTATTAAGGTGATGCTGGCTTCGTAGAAGGAGTTTGGTAGGATTCCTTCCTTTTCTATTTTATGGAAAAGTTTAAGAAGCACTGGTGTGAGTTCTTCCATGAAGGACTGGTAAAAAATTCACCAGTGAATCCACTGGGCCTGATATTTTTTTAGTTGGGAGATTTTTTTTATAACTGCTTGGATCTCCATACTTGTTATAGGTCTATTTAAGTGGTTAATTAATTAATAGGTATAAATCAAGGAAATCATCCATTTCTTTCAGATTTTCAAACTTAGTGGAGTATATGTTTTTTTTTTTTTTTTTTTGTTTTTTTTGGTTTTTGGTTTTTTGAGGTAGGGTCTCACTCTGGCTCAGGCTGACCTGAAATTCACTATGTAGTCTCAGGGTAGCCTTGAACTCTCGGCGATCCTCCTACCTATGCCTCCCGGAGTATATGTTCTTATAGTATGTCCCTATGATTTTTTTTTACTTTTTCTGGTATTTGTTGTGATGTTGCCATTTTCATGTCTAATTTTATTAATTTGTGTCTCTTCTCACTCTCTTTTGGTTAGATTTGCTTAGGGTTTAATCAATCTTGTTTATCCTTTCAAAGAATCAACTCTTTGTTTCATTGATTCTTTGGATTTTTTTTTTTTTTTGGCTTCTATTTCATTAATCTCTGCCCTAATTTTTTTATTTCTTTCTGTGTACTGATTTTTAGTTTGCCTTGTTCTTCTTTTTCCAAGGCCTTAAGGTGAAGCATTAAGTTGTTTACTTGTGACCTTTCTAATTTCTTAACATAGGCACTTAAATCTATAAACTTCCCTCTTAGGACTGCCTTCATTGTGTCCCAAAGGTTTTGGTATGTTGTGCTCTCATTATGCTGAGAGTTTTTATTAGGAACAATTATTAAATTTTATTACCTGTCTTTTTTTCTTTCTATTTTGGTTATCACATATTAAACATATTATCTATGAGAGCATACCCATAATCTATAAAAATATTTTTTAAAACCTGGGGCTGCAGGCCATACTCTAGTTATGGCCCTGCTCCCCCCCTTTTTTTTTTATAAAGTTATAATAGGAAGGAGAAGCAGAGATGATATGTGATTTGTAAAATCTAAAGTATTCCCACATTCTTTTTTTTTTTTGAGGTAGGGTCTCGCTCTAGCCCAGGCTGACCTGTAATTCACTCTGTAGTCTCAAGGTGGCCTTGAACTCATGGGGATCCTCCCACCTCTGTCTCAGAGTTCTGGGATTAAAGGCGTGTGCCACCACGCCCAGCTCAACATTCTTTTACCTCTCTAACATCACTGTCCAAAAGAACTTTCTATGATGATAGGAACATACTCTGAGCTGACAAGTATGGTATGTAATTATTGGCTGTTAAGTAATGTAGATGTGGCTAGTACAAGTGGATTAAAAAAAGATTTTATTTTTATATATTTATTTGAGACAGAGAGAGCGAGATAGAAAGTGTGAGAATGGGCACACTAGGGCCTCTAGCCACTGCAAACAAACTCCAGACCCATGTGCATCTGGCTTACATGGGTCTGGAGAATTGAACCAGGGTCCTTAGGCTTCACAGGCATGTGCCCTAACTCCTAAGCCATCTCTCCAGCCCTACAAGTGGATTTTTAATTTTAGTGTATTTATATTTTGACAGGCTAGTGGCTATTTTGGAGACTGTGCAGCACTAACATACAAGTTGTGCTTGTATTATTTTATATGTGACTTATACACATCACGAAACCCTGAATACTTCATTATTGTTGCTATGCCATGGTAGGCTATACCATTTAGGTTTGTGTAAGCACACTTAGGATGTTTGTACACTAAAGAAATAGCCTAACTGCATTTCTCAGAAAGTATCTAATTATGCAACATGTGATTGTGTTTGATTGCATGGTGGATACTTTATATATTATAAAAGACACTGAAGTAAATATTATTTATCCCCAAAATAGGTATGCCCATTTTTTTTGAGAAAGACAGAGGGAGCGACAGATAGAGAATGGGCACGCCAGCAGCCTCTCAGCCGCTGTGAACAAACTCCAGATGCATGTGCCCCCTTGTGGGCAAGTGCAGCATTGTGCCCTGTGTCACTTTGCATCTGGTTAAACGTGGGACCTGGAGAATCGTACCAGGTTTCTTAAGCTTAACAGGCAGGCACCTTAACTGCTAAGCCATCTCTCCAGCCCGGTATGCCCATTTTTGTTTCAGACAACTTAAGCAGTGGCTCAATTAGTCATGTATACTTGACATAGGGTTGGTAGCTTTAGTTTGATTTAGCTTACCACTGCTTTCTTTTTTTTTTTTTTTTTTTTTGAGGTAGGGTCTCTCACTCTAGCTCAGGCTGACCTGAAATTCATCATGTAGTCTCAGATTAGCCTCAAACTCACAGCGAGTCTTCATTTTCTTTCTTTTTTTTTTTCTTTTTTTATTTTTTGAAGTAGGGTCTTACTCTGGCCCAGGCTGATCTGGAATTCACTATGTAGTAGATATTTTTACTTATTATTTGAGAGAGAGGAAGAAGTATGGATGCACCAAGACCTCTTGTCTGCAAATGATTTTCAGACACATGCACCACTTTGTTCATATAGTTTTAAATGGGTATTGGGGATCTGAATGTGGGCCAGCAGGCTTTGCAAGCAAGCGCCTTTAACAGCTGAGAAATTCCCCTTCAAATATTTTGAAGGGAGAATGAGAACTTTCACTTCGGCAGTGTTGGTGTGGGGTACTGGTAAGCTAACTGGTTAATACCAAAGCCACCAGCTTTTGGAAAAGCCTTCTCTGCTTTATAGTCCGGCTGGCAGGTTATTGGATCACCGGGAAATGAGGCAGGATAGTAATTCTCTCTTGTGTGCCAGGCCCTTAGTCATTTTTAGAGAAATAACCACAATGCCTAGAGAATAAATCTGCTCTTCCAATCCAGCCCCTTCAAGTCTTCACGACTGCCAGTGGTGGGTTCTTCAGCCCCCTTGTCTTGCCCCTAACTTTAAAGAGGTATTTTGCATATGGAATATAGCTTAATTTACCCCAAGGTGATCTCTCTTAGCTTTGTTTTGTTTTTTGGTATTTTGAGGTAGGGTCTTACTCTAGCCCAAGCTGACCCAGCATTCACCATGTAGTCTCAGGCTGGTGTCAAACTCATGGTGATCCTCCTACCGCTGCATGTACCACCGTCATACCCAGCTCAGCTTTTTTTTCCCCCTCTAATATCGACTTCCAATAATATCCAATTTGGTGTACTGCAGCTCTATACTTGCTGAAGATCCAAGAGGTTTCCTCTTTGTATTTGGTTCCTCAAGATATTAATGTCCTGCCAGTCTTTATGAGGCTATTAAAACTATGTTAAGCTGGGCATGGTGGTGCACACCTTTAATCCCAGCACTGGGGAGGCAGAGGTAAGAGGATTGCTTTGAGTTCAAGGCCACCCTGAGATTACATAGTGAGTTCCAGGTCAGCCTTGGCAACAGCAAGACCTTACCTCCAAACAACAACGAAACAAACTATGTTAAATTCAGTAGGCTTTTCTTTCCCTAATCCGCCTACTTTTGCCTCCAGAGTGCTGGGATTAAAGGCATGCGCAACCACGTCTGGCTGTGTCCTGAGCTTTCTGATGAGTTAAAAATATTTGTAATTTTCACCAGGCGAGGTGGTGTATGCCTTTAATCCCAGCACTTGGAAGGCAGAGGTAGTAGGAGGATCCCCATGAGTTAAAGGCCACCCTGAGACTACAGAGTGGATTGCAGGTCAGCCTGAGCTAGAGTGAGACCCTACCTTGGAAAACCAAAACCAACCAACCAAACAAAAAAACCCCCCCAAAATTGTAATTTTTTAGCTAAAGTGGCCCTTTTTTTCTGCATTGACAGATGAAACTTTATTTTAAAAAATAGCACTTCAAATAAATTAAAAGGGACAACTGTCAAATGTTCAATTTGTGAAGAAATATTTGAAAAGCTAGCTAGATACTCCAAGCTACAGTCTTCTTAACCTCATTCTTCATCCAATGGCAAAGCCCACACAAAAGTGGCCCTTTTTGGCTTGCTATAGAGAGCTGTATTCTCTAGTGATGTTCTACATATACACTTCTGTATTTCAGGAATTTTCTGAGTTGAAAATGTTTTTATTGACATCTTATTAAGTACTTTCTAAAATAAAAATACATGGATAAAAAGTTAAATTTTATGGAATTATAATAAAAAGACACACCCTCACGTTATAGGCCCCCTAGTCCCTTTATTCTCTCCCTGAAGATAATTACCTTTCCAGTATCTTCTCACAATTCTATTTATAAAATAGGTAACTGTGTTGCCTCCTTGGTTTTTTTTTTTTTTAATATTCTTTTTTTTTTTTTTTTTGAGATAGAGAAAGAGGCAGACAGAGGGAGAGAATGGGCACTCCAGCCACTGCAAATGAACTCTAGATACATGTTCCACCTTGTGCGTGTGGCTTATGTGGGTCCTGGGGAATCAAACCAAGGTTCTTTGGCTTTATAGGCAAATGCCTTTACTGCTAAGCCATCTCTCCAGGCCTCTTGGTGTTTTTTGTTGTTGTTGTTTGATTTTCAAGGTAGGGTCTCACTGTAGCTCAGGCTGACCTGGAATTCACTTGTATTCTCAGGCTGGCCTCAAACTCAAGAGTTACTCCTACCTCAGCTTCCCAAGTGTTAGAACTAAAGGTGTGCCACCATGCCCAGCTTTGTAAATGTATTCCTCCCTCCCCTCTTTTTTCAAGGTAGGGTTTCGTTCTAGCTCAGACTGACCTGCAATTCACAATTCACTATGTAGTCTCAGGGTGGTCTCGAACTCACAGTGATCCTCCTACCTCTGTCTCCATCTATTCTGTAGGAAAACCTTCTCTAGTGTAGGTTGATCCCCTAGTTATTGGTCCTTACTATTCTATGCTTACCTTCTTAGTATTTATCACAATTCTAATGCTATACTGCACATTTCATTTATTTTTCTCTATCACTGGTTTAAGTCATATGTCCATATAATATAAAAATTGTACAAAAGATGTAGAGTAAAAAAAGTCTACTTCTGTTCCTTGTACCCCTTGGCTACCTAATTCTCCTCTTTAGAGATGGCCACTTTTAGTATTCAAATGTCTTTGCAGAAATATCTTCTGAGTAAATAATTATGTACATAATATTCTTCTTTATTTTTGCCTTTTTTTTAATCAACACAGATACTATATGCATTTTCTGCACTTTGTCCTTATCTTTTAATATGCATCTTGGCAATTCTGTCAACATGTAAATAGCTTCCTCTTTTTTTCATGTCATACAGTATTAACTTACAATTTATTTCTACTGTTGGGTATTAGCTGTTTCTCAGGCTTTGGTTTATTCCAAATGATGCATTGGACACCTTTGTGTGTAAAGTTATTTCCCACACACACAGCTATAGAATAAACTCCTATAATTGGTCAGTTAAAGTTGATGTGCCTTTATAATTTTGTTAGTTATTGCTAAGCTGCCCTCAATGGAGCTTTGACCAACTCATGTTTCCACTACTGTTGAAGAATGAATGCATGCTTCCTCACAACTCTGACGTCGAGAATTTTTGTTGTCAATATGAGACTATGCATATTAATTTGCATGTTTTCCCTCCCATGCAGTTTTACTTTCATGTTTAAAGCAACTTGTATTTATTTAGTGAACTGTTTCTTCATAAACTTTGTTTACTTATTTAATGTCTGACTGACCTGCTATACTCTAACGTCGTTGCCAGGGGGTGCAGAGATTCCGTGTGTTTTCAGACATTAAGATGAATGAGGCGGGGGCTGGAGAGATGGCTTAGCGGTGAAGGTGCCTGCCTGCAAAGCCAAAAGACCCAGGCTCAATTCCCCAGGACCCACATAAGCCAGATGCTGGAGAGATGGCTTAGCGTTGAAGGCCCCTGCCTGCAAAGCCAAAAGACCCAGGCTCAATTCCCCAGGACCCAAATAAGCCAGATGCACAAGGTGGCACATGCTTCTGGAGGCCCTGGCATGCACATTCTCTCTCTCAAATAAGCAATATATATATGTATTTTAAAAACCTGCCTTAGTGTATGCTATGATCAAAACTAGAACTCATGTGATTCTAAAGTCACCAGTTTTTTTTTTTTTTTTTTTTTTTTTGAGGAAGGGTCTCAACTCTAGCCCAGGCTGACCTGGAATTCACTACGTAGTCTCAGGGGAGCCTTGAACTCACGGCGATCCTCCTGTCTCTGCTTCCAAATACTGTGATTAAAGGCGTGCGCCACCACGCCCAGCTTTTTTTTTTTTTTTAAATTATTTGAGAGAGAGGCAGAGAGAGAGAGAGAGAGACAGAGGGAGAGAGAGTGAGAATGGGCACACCAGGGCCTCCAGCCACTGCAAACGAACTCCAGATGCATGTGCCACCTGGTACATCTGGCTTACGTGGGTCCTGGAGAGTCGAACCGGGATTCTTTGGCTTTGTAGGCAAACTCCTTAATCGCTAAGCCATCTCTCCAGCCCCTTCTTTTCTTTCCTTTCCTTTTCTTAAGATGGGTAGACTAGTCATTTAATCCGTTTCGAGTGTGGGCCAGGCTACTCACCTGTAATGTAAACACCTGCAGTGAGTAGGGACCTGAGGACAGTGGACCCAGGGGAAGTGTTTACAACTCAGGCCCACTTTCCTCGCAGGGATGCAGAGGCCCTGCGTTGGCTCTGTACCTGGCGGCCAGATTTCCAGCGAAATCTTTACAAATACTTGCAAGTCCAAGCGAGCCCGCAAGCTCGAGTTGCGCGTGCGCGGCGGGTTCAACAGCGAGTCCCTTGGGTGTACGGCGACAGCCAGAGTCGGAGCAGGCCCCGTCCCGCGTGGCCCGATGTTCCGACCACGACGTGCAGGGACTCCCGCGACAGCGGCTCAAGGCTCGGAGGAAACGGGGACCCCTCACCCCTTAAGCCGTCCGTGGGCCGGGCCTGGGTCAACTCTCCCGGCAGGCACCTTCCACTCGGCCATCTACTACCTTTGCCTGCTCATGTTCCATCCTCTTCCGCCTGCCACTTCCGTTTGCCGCGTCGTCCGGGAAACGATCGACTTCCGGCCGCGCCGCAGTGGGCGGAGACAAGATGGCTGAGGGTCTACTCGCGACGGTGAGCCCGGAGACGGTCCCCGGTGTCGTAGCTGCCTCCTCGGGGGAGGGCTGGGCGGGCGACGGCGAGGCGGGGAGCGGGACGACGTCCATGTTTCGGCGCTGTGGTCCCCGGGAGGGAGGAGCGGGGCGACAGTCCCCGTCCTGGCCGTCCGCGAAGCCGCCGTCCGGGGTCGCTGGGAGTCCTTTGCAGCGTTGGGGCTTTCCTGGGACCGCGCTTCCTCTTGGGGTGCTCGGCGCAGGAAGAGCTGTGTGCCCGCTCCGCGCTCCTCCTTCCGCCTGGGCTTGACAGTTGTCGTCGATCCCGGGGATGAGGATGCGGCCCGGCCCGCCCCGCCCCCCGCACGTCCCCCGACCGCGCCTGCTCCGTGCGGAGGGAGTTTTAGAAAGTTAACTGGTCTGGAATTCAGCCTCTCTGAGTTGTGGGCCAATTCCTCGGAACATCCGAGACGGAGGGGTGTAGGTAGATAATTCCCGCTGAGCCCCTAGTTATTCTGGGGAGCGAACCTTCTTGCATGGCAGGTTTATGTGTGTATTCATTCATTTATTACTTACACAGGGTCTCACCCTGTAATAGCCCAGGCTGTCCTTGAACTCGAGGCAATCCGAATATCAGCAATAATGTCCTTCAGTGCCACCCATGTTGCTGCAAATTACAAGGTTTCATTCTTTTTTATGGCTAAATAATGTTTGACTACACACACACTCACAGCCTGCCTTAATCTCAGTGCTGGGATTACAGGAGTACAGTTAGTTATTTTTCGGGTTTGTTTGTTTGGTTTTGCTGCTGCTATTTTTTCAAGGTAGGATCTCTAGACAGACCTGGAATTCACTATGTAGTCTCTCAGAATGGCCTCCAACTCATGGTCCTCTGTCTCCCCAGTGCTGGGATTGAAGGCATGTGCCACCAGCCAGGCTAGTTTTTTTTTTTTTTTTTTTTTTTTTGGTAATTGACATACTTGTGCATTATGAGATATAGTGTGCTAGTTAAATACATGTGTATATTGACCAAGTCAGGGTAGTTAGCATTTCTGTCTTAACATTTATTCTTTGTGCATGGGAACCACTTCTTTATAAGATATACAATAAATCGTTGGAGTGGTTTTCACCATATTGTGCTACAGAACACAGGAATTCCTATCTAACTGGTTTGATACCTGTTATTTCTACCCCCCTCCCTCCTTTATAAACTCCACTCTTCCTAACCTCTAATGACCACCTTCTTTCTCTTTCCATGAAAATAACATTTACCTTCTGCATATCGGCAACAACATGCTTGCTTTATCTTTTGCTGTGTGGCTTATTTCACTTAGCAACAATGTCCTCAATTTCCACCCCTTTTGCTGCAAATTATAAGACTTTATTCTTTTTTATGGCTAAATAATGATTGACTATACACAGACACCACAGTTTATTATCCATTTGTTCTTTTATTGTTGGACAACTCCATTGGTTCCAGATTTAGGTATTGTGGGGACAGGATTTCCTTGGCATACTGATTTTATTTGCTTTGGCACCAGTGGATAGAGTAGAACCCAGTAGTAGGATAGCTGGAATGTAGGGACTTCTTTTAATTTTTTTTTTTTTTTTTGAGACAGAGTCCTAAACTGGTCTAACTTACCATTCTCTTGCCTCAGCCCCTAGAGTATTGGGATTATCATCAGCTGGACTTGACAAGTTTTAGCTTTTTTCTTTTTTTGATAGAACTTATTTTTTGGTGCATATATTAAAGAGAGCAGGCTGGTTCAATGAGAAGTGCATAGATAAAGCTTTCAGAATTGAAGGTTTTTTAGAAGGGCTATAGCACCATTACAGGGTGGCATAATGGGGTCAGAAGCCAGAGAAAGAACTAGAGGCTCTCAAAATCTGAGGAACAAAGGGAAAATGTTCCATTTTATGAGTTTCATGGTGTGTATATGTGCCTGGAAGCAGACTACATGAGAGAAGTCAGAGGCAGTGGGGGACAGAGCTGGAGATGAAGAAGGCCTTTGGTCCTTTAAAGTCTCTAAGGGAGAGGTACTGTTCTATACTGCCCTGCAGGAGGAGTGCCCTAGGTCTCTCATTGGCCTGGAGCTCACCAGTGAGGCTAGGATTATAGGCACATGCCACCATGCCTGGGTGACAGAGGAAGTTCCAGGTCAGCCTGAGCTAGATGAGACTGCCTCAAAAACAAAACAAAACACAAACAAAGTGACCACATCTATGTTCTAAAAATTCACATTATTTAGGTTCAAGGCTATTTGGGATTCCTGAGTGAGTTCCAGATCAGCATAGGCTAGAGGGATACCTTGCCTTAAAAAATAAAAACTACACATAGGAATGCTTTAATAAAGATGACGTCTTTCATTTCAGAAAACTCAGTCTCCTGCTGAATCTGCTGAATCTCAAAAACCCAAGCAGAAAAAAGGTCTGTATGCAGTTTCGTTATCTATGTGTACAAGTTCCATTGTCCCATTGATTCTGCTTATCTCATATATACCAAAACTTTTTACAGTGTGCTGGGAAAAGCAGTAATAGTCTAACTCTTCTGAAACATTTAGCTTTTATTTTATGGAGTTGTTAGATGTTATTGACCCGTAAAATGTATTTTTTTAATTTTTAAAAATTTATTTATTTATTTATTTGAGAGAGAGAGAGAGAGAGAGGGAAGGAGAGGAAGGCAGATAGACAGAATGGGAGTACCAGGGCCTCCATCCACTGCAAATGAACTCCAGATGCATGCACCATCTGGCTTTCCTGGATACTGGGGAATCGAACCTGAGTCCTTAGGATTTGCAGGCAGGCACTTTTACCACTAAGACATTGCCCCAGCCCTTGTAAATGTATTTAAATGGTGCTTGGAAATATATACTAATTTTCTATTTGCAGAAAAAATACTGAAGTCTGATAGTACAAATCTGAATCAACTAATCTTATGTATATGTTAAATAAGTGTAGTACTTCATTTTATTTATTTATTTTTTGCTTTTTTGAGTTAGGGTCTCACTCTAGCCCAGGCTGTCCTCGAATTAACTCTGTAGTCTCAGGGTAGCCTTGAACTCACAGTGATCCTCCTACCTCTGCCTCCCGAGTGCTGGGATTAAAGACATGTGCCACCACGCCCGGCTTCATTTTATTTTTGTGAGGCAAGCTCAACAAGACTGACTTTTTTCTTTCTTTTTTTTAGCGATGTGTGCGTGTGTGTGAGAGAGAGAGAGAGAGAGAGAGATTGAGAGAGAATTGGTGTGCCAGGGCCTCTAGCCACTGCAGTCGAACTTTGGATGTGTGTGCCACATGTGTGACCTTGCGCATTTATATCACTTTGTGTGTCTGGCTTATGTGGGACCTGCAGAATTGAACATTGGTCCTTAGGCTTTTCAAGCAAGTGCCTTAACTGCTAAGCCTTCCCTCCAGCCCATCATTTTATTTTATAATTTAATTTAGTTTTGGGGTTATTTTCCAATATTTTGTGTGTGCTCTTGCATGTGTTCATACGTGGGCATATGCTTATGGAGGCCAGAGGATAATCTCAAGTTCTCAGGTGTTATTCTTTTTTAAATTCAGTTTTATTTTTAAAAGTTATTTATTTGAGAGACACAGAAAAAGGCATATAGAGACAGAAAATGAGTATGGGTGTGCCAGTACCTCCTATCAGTGCAGATGAACTTGAGATGTATGTACTACTTTATGCATTTGGGTTTACATAGATACTGGGGAATTGAACTCAGGCCATTAGGCTTTGCAAGCAAGTGCCTTTTACCACTGAGCCATCTCTCCAGCCTTTTTTATCCCCCCCCCACCCCAAGGCAGGGTTTTACTTTTACTCTAGTCCAGGCTGACCTGGAACTCACTCTGTATTCCCAGACTGACCTTGAATCATGATAATCATCCTACCTCAGTCTCCCAAGTGTTGGGATTAAAGCTTTGTGCCACCGTGCCTGGATTTTTCCCCCTCTCTCATTGGCCTGGAGCTCACTAGTGAGGCTAGGCTGGCAAGGATCCATTCCTGTCCCCGATTGGACTTAGGTTCTCATGCCGAGGCAAGCACTTTACTGACTGAGCTCTCTCTCCAGCTTCTCTTCCTCCTCCTGGTCATTGTCAGTATCATCATTGTGGTAGTTTGAATAGATGGCCTTTAATACAATTCTTTCTGTCGTTTCTGTTCCTCTAGAGAACCCTGACTAATACAATCATCATCATTATTTTGAGACAGCATTGCTTTATTCTTTGAGGGAAGGATCTATGCCTTATTTATTTTTTTAAAGTTTATTTTGCTTTTTCGAGGTAGGGTTTCATTCTCGCCTAGGCTGACCTGGAATTCACTATGCAGTCTCAGGCTGGCCTCAAAGTCATAGTGATCTTCCTACTTCTGCCTCCTGAGTACTGACATTAAAGGCATGAGCACCTAGTTTAGGGGACTAAAACAGGACCTCATGCAAGCTAGGCAAGTACTCTACCAACTGAGCCATATATATATATATATATATATATTTATTTATTTATTTTTTTTTTTGCGAGGTAGGGTCTCACTCTAGCCCAGGCTGACCTGGAATTCACTATGTAGTCTCAGGGTGGCCTCAAACTCACAGCGATCCTCCTACCTCTGCCTCCTGAGTGCTGGGATTAAAGGTGTGCACCAGCATGCCCAGCTATATATATATATTTTATGTATATTTTTTTTTTTTTTTTTTTTGGTTTTTCAAGGTAGGGTTTCACTCTGGCCTAGGCTGACCTGGAATTAACTATGTAGTCTCAGGGTGGCCTCGAACTCACGGCAATCCTCCTACCTCTGCCTCCCAAGTGCTGGGATTAAAGGCGTGCGCCACCACGCCCAGCTCTTATGTATAATTTTTTATTAAATTTATTTTATTTATTTGCAAGCAGAGAGAGAGAAATATATAAAGGCAATAGAGAGTGTGCCAGGGCCTCTAGCCATTGCAAATGAACTCCATATGCATGTGCTCCCTTGTGCATCTGGCTTACTTGGGTACTGGGGAATTGAACCTGGGTCCTTTGTCTTAACTGCTAAGCCATCTCTCCAGCCTCGTTTTAGGTATTTTTGAGATAGGGTTGCACTAGCTCAGGCTGACCTGGAATTCACTATGTAGTCTCAGGGTGGCCTCAAACTCATGGCAGTCCTCCTGCCTCTGCCTCCCAAGTGCTGGGATTAAAGGTATGTGCCACCACACCCAGTTTATGTATAATTTTTTTATTGACAACTTCTATACTTACAGACAATAAACCATGGTAATTCCCTCCCCTCCCTCTCTCTGTTAGTCTCTTTTTTATTTTGATGTCATTGTCTTTTTCTCCTATTATAAGGGTCTTGTGAAGGTGTTGCTAGGCACTGAGAAGTTGTGGGTGTCAAGGCCAATTTCTGTCTGGACAGTTGTATTGTAAGGAGTTGTACCCTTCCTTTGGCCAACTGAGCTATTTATTTTTTTTTTTGAAAAGTAGTTTTCTAAAACAAATTTGTTTATTTATTTGCAAGCTGAAAGATAGGAGACAGAGAGAGTGGGTGCACCTGGGCCTCTAGCCACTGAAAATGAACTCCAGATGCATGCACCTCTTCTACAGCTGGCTTACATGGGTCCTGGGGAAACGAACCTGGGTCCTTTGGCTTTGCAGGCAAGTGCCTTCACCATGAAGCCATGTCTCCAGCCCCTGAGCTATATTTTAACCCCTCTCCCCCAGTTTGTTTTTAGCCTGAACTGTCCTTGAATTTATAAGGTTCTTCATGCCCCAGCCTCCATTGTAGTGGGATTACAGATGTTTTGAATTTTACAAAAATGTACTTTGGTGATGCAAGGGTGCAATGCCACACTTGACCACAAGGGGGCACACACATCTGGATTTTGTTCGCAGCAGCTGAGAGACTGCTGGTATGCCCATCTCTGTCTCCCTCTGTGTCTCTCCAAAAATAAATAAAATAATAAAAAAATTTTTTTAAAATGTACTTTGGAAATTCTAACTGTGGGAGGCCCTACACTGTGCAGAACTACCTTTTATCATCTGATAGATATCTTTTACTCAGGAACAGGATTCCTTCATTTGTTAATATGTAACATTTAGTAGGGTTGACATCACGTCGTAGGTTACCAAATTGTATATTGTCCCAGTTCTGAAGGATTGGTTGGGTGACCCTGCTACTCATCAAACATTTAATACCAATTTTCTCCTGTTGTCTTCTTTTGTTTTTTCAAGGGGTCTTAGTCTAGCCCATGCTGACCTGAAATTCACTCTAGTCCCAGGCTGGCAATCCTTCCACTGCTTCCTGAGTGCTGGGATTAAAGGTGTGCACTATCATGCCCAGCCTTACATACCTTAAATTTGTCATTAGTAGATGCATTTATTCATTCATCTATCTGTTTTGTCACAAGCAGGACTTAGGACTCCCATGTGTTACCATGCAAGAATCAGTACTTTGTGAATCACACAATTCATTTAACACTTCTCACCTGACAGTTATGCTGATGGCATCCTAAGTTAATAGTCCTGTAGTTTCTGCCTTTAGCTAGGCCTTGAGCAGGTCGTACTGTTCCACCTGGTCACCCAGTCAAGTAGCTGCCCAATCCAAGGGTTCATAATAGAATTAGGAGAGCTCCTGGGGTGACCTCACCAGAGTCTAGTTCCCTAATTGCACAGCTTTGGCAGTGAGAGGGCCAGGGCTTAGGTGATACCTCTCTTTTGTAGGTGGTCAGTGGTGGGGGACCAGCAGGATGTCCAGGATCAAAGTTCCATGGAGTTAGCCAGTGAGCATCACTGGGTTACTGGGTCCCAGTTCTTGGTGTGCCAAGGAGCCTACCCCCAAGGTAGGGTCTCCCTCTAGTCCAGACTGGCCTGTAATTCACAACACAGTCTGAGGCTAGCCTTGAACTCACAATGATCCTTCTACTTCATCCTCCCAAGTGCTTGGATTAAAGGCGTCTACCACCACACCTGGCTTCTCAGTCTTGTTTTTATTTTTTATTTTGAGCCAGTGTCTCACATATTGCCCAGGTTCGCCTGGAACTCTGCAGTCCAAGTTGGTCTTGAACTCATTCTGTCTGTGTCTCTAAAGTAGCTGAGATTGGTGAAATTCCAGTGTAATGCTGACAATGTCTAACATACTTGCAGTATTTTTGTATTATTTCTGGATCTGATCATCATCTTGTTGTGACATCTGACTAGTTAGGTAGGGCTAATGTATGCCATGATTGTTACTCCAGTATTCATGCCACCCTTTCTATACTCAAACCCTGTCAGTCAGTTGACTCCAGGTCTAGGAAAGGATTGTAGACCGATCAATAATTGGTATATGTCTAGTTCACCTTAATGAAATACAGAGTATGCACATTTGGAGAAAAGGGACAGATTTGATATGAAATGCTATAAACTTTACCAGTGCTGTAGAATGTCTTCTAAATCTCAGAGCGACCCGCCTCCCGCTTTTCCTTGTGTAGCCCAGGCTGGCTCTGCTGTGTCTATCTGAAAAGCAAGCAATGTCTGATTGCTATTAGTCAGTTTCTACTCCACTCTCAGTTTTTAAAAAATATTTAATTTTTATTTATTTATTTGAGAGACATAGAGAGAGAGAGAGAGAGAGAGAGAGAGAGAGAGAGAGAGAATGAATATGGGCATGCCAGGGCCTCAGCCACTGCAAACAAACTCCAGATGCATGCACCACATTGTGCTTCTGGCTTATGTGGGTCCTGGGGAATTGAACCTGGGTCCTTAGACTTTGTACACAAGTGCCATAACTGCTAAGCCATCTCTCCAGCCCCCACTCTGATTTTTATTAGTTGTTCTTGTTCTTGAAGTCCTCATAGGTATGAATACTTACCATGTTTTAGGAATACTATTAAGGTTCTAGATAATGATTTTGTTATTTTCAGGCTGTTGTCATGTGAAAAACTGACATTTTTAAGCCATAAAACTCAAGAAAAATATATACCCAATGTGTAATAGCAGGATGAGTATCTCATGGTTTACATATTCTTGAAGCAGTGTAATGTATTCTTGTGGTTGGCAGCATGGAGAATGGAATGTGTTATGGCAAGTACTTGCAAGTAGGTTACTTTAGGCAGGAGGACAGTGCTAAAGGAGGAAATCTAACAACGATTGTGTTTGCTTTGTCAAAATGCTTTGCAGCTCCAGAGTTTCCTATATTGGAGAAGCAGAACTGGTTGATACATCTGTATTATGTCCAGAAGGATTATGAAGCATGTAAGGTAAGAAACTGCAGTGCTAGAGGGAATGAGAGGCAGCCTGTTGTGTAGGCAGCTAATAGTGTCAGCAGAGTGTGGCAATTGATACCCCACTAAATTTGAAAATTACTTCAAATTTTCATTGACCACCTGCCAATAGACAGATATTTATTAATAGTTCACAGGATACTAGATTGGCTATGGGGTGGACCAGGTTTGATTGTAGACTGTCACAGGGTTCAGGTGTGTTCTTTGGGTCATCTCACATGAAGATGGAGCCAAAAGGACCACCATTCTGTAAGATTTCTTGGTCTCCTGGTAGAGGCAGATGTTCAACTCAGTGTGTTACCTATTTTTTTTTTTTTTTCTGGTTTTTCGAGGTAGGATCTCACTCTAGCCCAGGCTGACCTGGAAATTACTATGTAGTCTCGGGGTGGCCTTGAACTCATGGTGATCCTCTTACCTCTGCCTTCCGAGTACTGGGATTAAAGGCATGCACCACCATGCCTGGCTTTATTTATTTATTTTTTTGATTTTTGGATAAATGAGAAATGATATTTCATTGAGCTTTATAATTCTCCATGATGATGGTTGAGTATTTGTTTACTTTTCTCTGGATATAGATGATAATAACATATATGTTACAACTTGCTGATAAATGGTGGTGACAGTAGCATGCAAAATAGAGCCAGACACTGTAGTGTATTAGCTATAGGAGGATCACAAATTTGGACTAGCTTAGGCAACTTAGACCGTGTCTCTATTTATTTATTTAGGTTTTTTGAGGTAAGATCTTGGTCTAGACTAGGTTGACCTGGAATTTACTATGTAGTCTCAGGGTGACCTTGAACTCATGGTGATCCTCCTGTCTCTGCCTCCTGAGTGCTGGGATTAAAGGCATGCACCACCACACCCGGTTTATTTATTTATTTTTATTTTTATTTTTGTTTTTTCAAGGTAAGGTCTCACTCTAGCCCAGGCCAACCTGGAATTCACTATATAGTCTCAGGGTGGCCTTGAACTCATAGCGATCCTCCTACCTCTGCCTCCCAAGTTCTGGGATTAAAGGTGTGTGCCACCATGCCTGGCTATTTATTTATTTTTAACAACCTGGGCACTTAGGCTTCGTAGTTAAGCACCTTAACCAATAAACCATCTCTCCAATCCTCAATTTACTTTTTTTTTTAAAGGCTGAAGATTTTTTAAAGAGCTCAGTGGTACTTATTTGCTTACTATTATGTGTTCCATCCCTAGTGCTAGAAAAAAAATATATTCTTGGCTTTTTTCCTTTTTTGCTTGTGTGTGGGGTATATACAGATTGATGCACCCATGCTGTGCCCCATGCACTTGCCTGCAGTAGAGTGTACTTACATGTTGTGGCTGGAGCAGAACATCACTCCATGGCTCTTCTGCATTTGAGCCAGAGTTTCTAGCTCTAGTAATTCTCAGGTAGCTGTTCCCGTATGGGACTGGGGAAGTGCATGACCATGCCCAGCTGTTTATGTGGGTCAGGGTCTCCTCAGGTCCTTATGTTTGCATAGGAAGTACTCTTCAATACTGAGCAATCTTTCCAGCCTCATGTTGTCTTCCCCAAGAAACAAAACAAACAAACATAAAAACCACCAGAGTTTTTAAAATTCTAAGGTTGTGGGCTGAAGAAATGGCTCAGCAGTTAAAGGAGCTTGCTTGCAAAGCCTCCCAGCCCACTTTTGAGTCAAGTTCCCTCATAAAGCCAGTCAAGGGGCTGGAGAGATGGCTTAGTGGTTAAACGCTTGCCTGTGAAGCCTAAGGACCCCAGTTTGATGCTTGATTCTCCAGGACCCACATAAGCCAGATGCACAAGGGGGCCGCATGCATTTGGAATTCGTTTACAGTGGCTGGAGGCCCTGGTTTGCCTATTCTCTCTCTCTCTACCTGCCTATTTCTGCTTGTTTTCCTTTGGTTACATAACCTTTACTATATTTCTTTTGGTAGGGGTTGAGGTTCTTTTAGGGGGGTTGAGGTAGGGTCTCCCTTTAGCCCAGGCTGGCCTGGAATTCACTACGTAGTCTCAGGTTAGCCTTGAACTTTGCCTCCTGAATGCTGGGATTCAAAGTGAGTGCTGCTTATATCTGGCTTTAATAGCTTCTTTGTCATTGTCGTTGTCGTCGTCGTCTTCTTTTTTTTAAAAAACTCTTGGGGCTGGAGAGATGGCTTAGTGGTTTAGGGCCTTGCTTGCAAAACCAAAGGACCCAGGTTTAATTCCCCAGTACCCATATAAAGCCAGCCAGATTCACAAGGTGGCACATGCATCTGGAGTTCGTTTACAGTGGCTAGAGGCCCTAGCATGCCCATTTTCTCTATCTGCCTCTTTCTCTCTTTCAAATAATAAATAATTTTTTAATAAGCTCTTTAAAATCATTTTTTTTTTTTTTTTTTTTTTTTTTTTGAGGTAGGGTCTCACTCTAGCCCAGGCTGACCTGGAATTGACTCTGTAGTCTCAGGTTGGCCTCGAACTCATGAAGATCCTCCTACCTCTGTCTCCCCGAGTGCTGGGATTAAAGGCATGCGCCACCACGCCCGGCTAAAATCATTCTTAGCAGAAATGTCCTGTAGGCTTATGAGATTGCTTACTCCATTATAAAGTAATTACATCAAGGGTTGACATGAACAAAAATTCTGAAGAAACTTCATTAGTTATTACTTAATATCCTGCTTTCTCCTATATGCTCCTTGTTTCTTTCTGCCATTTCCTAAAAACATGTAACCACTACTCAGAGGTATCTTCTTTTTTAGGCTGTTATCAAAGAACAGCTTCAAGAGACTCAAGGGTTATGTGAATATGCTATCTATGTCCAAGGTAAGACACATTTGTATTTTTAAAAATATTTTTATTTCTTTATTTGAGAGACAGAGAGATACAGAAATAGTCAGGTAGAGAGAGAGAGAGAGAGAGAGGGAGAGAATGGGTGTGCCATGGCCTCCAGCCATTGCAAACAAACTCCAATTGCATGTGCCACCTTGTGTATTTGGCTTATGTGGGTCCTGGAGAATCGAGCCTGAAACCGGGGCCCTTAGGCTTCACAGGCAAGCGCTTAACCGCTAAGCCATCTCTCTAGCCTCAAATTTGTATTTCTTTTCTTACTATATAAATACACTTGGCTTAGGTTCTTGGTAGTGGGGAGACAACTTATAAAATACTTAAATTCAAGTAAAAGGTCCACAAGTCTTTTTAATTCAGTATTTTTTGAAATCTGAATATAATTCTTTTACTGAATTTAAGAAATGACTTGTAGTTTATAAAAGTTTACTGTTGTGATTTATCTCAGCTTTAGTTGTGGTCAGTTTTCCAGCATAGATATCTATAGTTTTTGTCACATTCAGTGACCTCAGAGCTACGATGCTTTTGAAGGGCTTCCTTGTAACCACACTAAATGGTGAGGAATCTGTGAGGCAGCTAGGCTCAAGCTGTAATGTGAAACAGGACAGAAAGAAGTGGCCTGGAGACATACAGGATGCAGCAGAGGACAGAATGTACTCTTCAGAAGCCAAAGAAGAGAACTACACAGAGTTTTAGTCTGACATGCTGTAAGTGACATCCTTGTATTCCAGGAACTCTGTTTGTTGTTTTTTTTTGTGGGTTTCTGTAGCCCAGGCTGACCTGGAATTCACTACTTAGTCTCAGGGTGGTCTCAAGCTCATGGCGATCCTCCTACCTGTGCCATCACACCCAGCTAACTTCATTTTATGTTTTTTTGTTTGTTTGTTTGTTTTTGATTTTGGTTTTCCAGGTAGGGTTTTGCTCTAGCCCAGGCTAACCTGGAATTCACTATGTAATCTCAGGGTGGCTTCAAACTCACAGAAATCCTCCTACCTCTGCCTCCTTAGTGCTGGGGTTAAAGATGTGTGCCACCACACCTGGCTAGGAACTATGTTTCTAACTCTGATATAAATGATTGGCTTTGCTTATCCTTCATTACTTTTTTTTATTTGAGAGAGAGAGAGAGCGAGCGCTAGAGAGATAGAGAATGGGCATGTAAGCAGCCTCTCAGCTGCTGTGAACGAACTCCATATGCATGCACTCCCTTGTGGGCAAGTGCAGCATTGCGCCCTTGTGTCACTTTTTGTGTCTGGCTAAAGGTGGTACCTGGAGATTTGAACTGGCGTTCTTAGGCTTGGCAGGCAGGTGCCTTAACCGCCAAGCCATCTCTCCAGCCCTCCTTTGTTACTTTTCTAATCTTCAGCTTGGTATATAATTTTCTAACACAAGTAAGATACTCTCCTATTTAATATATTATGAGGGCAGAGGAGATGGCTCAGTAGACAAGGTGCTTGTCACTCAAGCCTGATGGGAGGTGGAAGCAGGAGAATCTCCTGAAAGCTTGCAGTGAGCCTGGCAAAGAACAACAGCAGAGAGATCTAGAGAGAGAAACCTTGCCTCAAATGAGGTAGAAAGGTGAGGACTGGCCCCCAAGTTGTCCTCTAACCTCCCTCCACAAGCACACTGTGGCATGTATGCATCCACACTCACACAAAAAGACATCATGAGAAAATTGCCCTTTTATTTACAGTATCGCTATTTCCAGGCTTTCAATGTCTGATAGATTCTTTTGGAAATTTAGGCCTAGGAAGAATTATTGGTTCTGATTGATTGTTGAAAACTAAAGCCTGAAATATTATTGTGTTCTTTGCCAGAATCCCCTTGTTGGACTTGAGGTATTCTTTCTGTAAACTCTCAATGAAGTTGTCACAATACAGCATCTGATAGGGAAACCTACAGTATTCTTACTGTGAAGTGTCTGTGATGACTTGCAGAAAGATCAGTTACCTATGGCAGATGCTGAGAACAGAGGAGTAGGTAGTTTTGAGTTATGTGTTACAAGAAGGGTTACTTTAACAACTTTGCTTGACTCCATTGTCTGAAGTGATACCTGATTGGGTTAAAGATACAGTTATCTGCAGGGCGTTGTGGCACGCCCCTTTAATCCCAGCACTCAGGAGGCACACTGTGAGTTTAAGGCCACCCTGAGAAGGCATAATGAATTCCAGGTCAGCCTGGACTAGAGGGAGACCCTACCTCGAAAAATATAAAAAATAAAATAAAATAAAGATATCCAAATGATTTCTTTGGTGTGGTTTTTCATTGCCTTTTTTTTTTTTTTTTTTTAAAGCAGTCTCATTCAGCCCAGGCTGACCTAGAAGTCACTGTGGTGTTTGATTCAGGTGTCCCCATAAACTTAGGTGTTCTGAATTCTAGGTTCCCAGCTGATGGAGGTTTGGGAATTAACACCTCCTGGAGGCAGTGTATTGTTGGGGGCGGACTTATGGGTGGTACAGCCAGTTTCCCCTTGCTGTTATTTGGCACACTCTCCTGTTGCAATTCTTCATCTGATGTTGCCCAGGAGGTGATGTCCCCCTCTGTGTATGCCATCGTTTCCCCCTGCCATCATGGAGTTTCCTCTCGAGTCTATAAGCCAAAATAAATCTTTTCCTACAAGCTGCTCTTGGTCGGTGTTTCCTGCCAGCAATGCAAACCTGACTGCTACACACTCTGAACCCCAGGCTGGCTTCAAATTCACAGGAATCCTCCTACCTCAGCCTCCCAAGTGCTCAGTGTGGTGGGCTTTCTTACATCCTCCTTTCCCAGTTTGTTACCAGCCTCTTCTGAGAACATAGTTTTATTTTCTGTATTTATTTTCTGTTCCTTGGCAGCATTGATTTTTCGTCTGGAAGGAAATATCCAAGAATCCCTAGAACTCTTTCAGACATGTGCTATTCTCAGCCCACAGTGTGCTGACAATCTCAAGCAGGTGGCCAGATCTTTGTAAGTACTGGAGCCTGGAGGTTCTAGAGTGGGCATAGAGAATGACATAAAATGTATTCTTTAGTAAAGGAGAAAAGAGGCTTGATAGGTATAATAGATTCATTTTGAACAACATGTATTTCTAGAACTATGAAAATGATATCAACTAGCATTTAGGAACTAAATACCTTCTACTTTGACCAAAAAATTCTGACAATGCCAGGTGTGGTGGCACATACCTTTAATCCCAGCACTTGGGAGGCAGAGATAGGAGGATCACCATGAGATCAAGGCTACCCTGAGACTACATAGTGAATTCCAGGTCAGCCTATGCTAGAGTGAGACCCTACCTCGAAAAACCAAAACAACAACAACAACAACAACAAAAACAACCAGGCATGGTGGGGTGCACACCGTTAATCCCAGCACTCGGGAGGTAGAGGTAGAAGGAGTGCTGTGAGTTCAAGGTCCCCCTGAGACTACACAGTGAATTCTGGGTCAGCCTGAGCTAGAGTAAGACCCTACCTCAAAAAACCAAAAAAGGGCTGGAGAGATGGCTTAGTGGTTCACATGCCTGTGAAGCCTAAGGACCCTGGATCGATTCTCCAGGTCCCACGTAAGCCAGATGCTCAAGGGGGCATATGCGTCTGCAGTTCATTTGCAGTGGCTGGAGGCCCTGGCACACCCATTCTCTCTCTCTCTCTCTCTCTCTCTTTTTCTTTTTTTGTTTTTGGTTTTTTGAGGTACGGTCTCAACTCTGATCCTGGCTGACCTGGAATTCACTATGTTGTCTCAGGACCCCCTCTCTCTCTTTCCCTCTCTCTGTCTCAAAAAAAAAAAATATATATATATATATATTTTTTTTTTTTTAAAAAGAAAAACAGCAACAACCCTGATACTGCTTCTCACATAATGTTACCTTTTGCCATACTTCTAATCATATTGACAACCCGTAGAATGATCCTACTATTCCAATACTTAACACAGTATTTGGCATACAGTAAGACTTAACATTTGTCAAGTGAATGCCGTGAGGACTCCTAAATGAAAGCACTTCCAAAGTTTAAAGCAGTGGGGTGTACTTCTTTTCCAGGGTAGTAAAGTATGTGCCATGGAATTCTCATCTCCCCTTTTCTTTCCCACATTGTCATTTATATCTGCATTGCTTTTATATAGAACCCAGTTATCCATCCTTTTTCCCTTTACACTCATGACAAAGAGAAGAAACTTAGATTTGGGAGGAAAAATGATGTCCTTATTGGATGATGTCAATAAATTATGGTAGTTAATTTTTTTGTTTGTTTGTTTTTTGTTTTTCAAGGTAGGGTCTCTCTCTAGCCCAGGCTGACCAGGAATTAACTATGCAATCTCAGGGTAGCTTCGAACTCATGGCAATCCTCCTACCTCTGCCTCCCAAGTGCTGGGATTAAAGGTGTGCATCACCACGCCTGGCTAGCAGTTAGTTATTAATAGAATATCTTGTAACTCTCTTTTGTTTTTGTTTTAAAATTTATTTATTAGAGAGGAAGAGACAGAGAGAAAGAGAGAGAGAGAATGGGCACACCAGGGCCTCCAGCCACTGCAAACGAACTCCAGACGCATGTGCCCCCTTGTGCATCTGGCTTACGTGGGACCTGGAGAATTGAACCGGAGTCCTTAGGCTTCGCAGGCAAACGCCTTAACCTCTAAGCCATTTCCCTATCCCTTGTTTTTGTGTTTTGAGGTAAGGTCCTGCTCTAGACCAGGCTGACCTGGAATTCACTATGTAGTCTTGGGCTGGCTTTGAACTCACAGTGATCGTCTTACTATTGCCTCCCAGGTGCTGGGATTAGTGGTGTGCCACCTTGCCTGGTAACTCTTTTGTTTTTGGCCTATATTTATAGTATATTATAAAAAAAAATTACAGGGGCTGGAGAGATGGCTTAGCAGTTAAGTGGTTGTCTGTGAAGCCTAAGGACCCTGGTTCAAGGTGTACTTCCCCATTACCCATGTAAGCCAGATGCACAAGGTGGCATATGCATCTGGAGTTCATTTGCAGTGGCTGGAGGCCCTGGTGTACCCATTCTTTCTCTTTCTCTCTCTCTCTCTACCTCTTTCTCTGTCTGTCTGTCACTTTCAAATAAATTTAAAAAATTACAGAAGACTTCCATTGAAATTGATTTATAATAGGATTTATAATGAGGAACAGCTGCCAGTACAGTCCCTCTCACAAGTTCTGCTTTTGGTACTCAGCAGCGTCCCTGGCCTTCCTAGCACAAACAGTCAAGATAAAAATGGCTTCTAAAATAATTAGCTCTGTGGACTATGTATAAGATATAGACTAATAGAGTTAGTCTTATAAGCATTTTGAGGTTAGCTTGGCATGGTGTCACATGTCTATAATCCCAGCCTTCAAAAGATGGGGACAGGAGGAGCAGGACCTCAAGGCCATCCTTGGCTATAGAGTGAGTTTGAGGCCAGCCTGTGCCACAGAAGACCCTGTACCAAAAAAACAAAAAGGAAATTTGAGGTAATAATGGTAGAAAAATATATTGTTCACAGATTCCTTTTGGGAAAACATAAAGCTGCCACTGAAGTTTATAATGAAGCAGCTAAACTTAACAAGAAAGACTGGGTAAGTAAGGAGCTTTCAGTTCTTCCTTTTAGTAAGCATATTAATGGTTCCATTTATAAAATGGCTGTCTTAAGTTATTATAGAAATTTCTCCAAACTATCATCTACCATCTGTCAAGTTTTAAATGTGCCCAGTTCCCATGCCTAAGAAAGTAGCAGAGAAGAAAACAGAATCAGGAGATAGAACAGATCACGCCTCCTGCTATGAGGAAGGCAGGAAGCAGAACACTTAATTTCTGATGTTCCTGGCCAAATGCATCCATATGAAACATGAATTTTGGTGTTCCTTTGCCAATACAGCAGTGTACACCAATGCACTGATAGGATACAGGAATTTTGGGGTGTTCCTGGGTTCTTGTCTTATGAATTAGAAAAATTGAAATCCATAGACCAGAGTGTACAATTTAGAGATAGTTTATTAAATTAAGATAGGGAAAGAGGAGAGAATACAGAGAGCTCCTGCCAATGAGTCGGCAGGAGGGGGTAAAGCCCCCTATTGTTACTATAGAATTATTATTAGTAGTATTTTATTTATTTTTTATTATTATTATTATTATTATTATTATTATTATTATTATTATTTTGGTTTTCTGAGGCAGGGTCTCACTCTAGTTTCGGCTGACCTGGAATTCACTATGTAGTCTCAGGGTAACTCGCGGCAATCCTCCTACCTCTGCCTCCCAAGTGCTGGAATTAAAGGCATGTGCCATGGGCTGGAGAGATGGCTTAGCCGTTAAGGCACATGCCTGCGAAGCCAAAGGATCCCAGTTCAACTTTCCAGGTTCCATGTAAGCCAGATGAACAAGGGGGTGCACATGTCTGGAGTTCATTTGCAGTGGCTAGAAGCCCTGGCGTGCCCATCCTCACTCTCTGTCTCTAGTAAACAAATAAATAAAAATAAAATCTTTTTTTTTTTAAAGGCATGTGCCACCATGCCTGGCATTATTATTATTTTTTAAAGATTTATTTATATTTATTTATTAGAGACAGAGAGGGAGAGAGATACACAGAGAGAGAGTGAGAATGGGCACGCCAGGGCCTCTAGCCTTAACTGCTAAGCCATCTCTCCAGCCCAAGATGGGATTTCCTTAAGAGTGGATCTGAGTGGCTAGCAAACCTCTAAGCGAGGGCTATAGGTAGTCTCTTCTGAGAAAAGGACACCACATATGTAGGTAGTAGGCGTTTCTTAGAAAACAACAATATGGAGGGAGGGAGGGATGGGCTAAATGCAGACTAGAGGAAACTACACAGGTGTAGGAAGATCCCTGTCTATTCTGCTTCTCTCTCTTATAATCTGTAACTTAAAAAATACTTAAACTGGGCATGATGGTGCATACAATTAATCCCAGCACTCGGGAGGCTGAGTTCCAATTCAACATGGACTAGAGTGAGACCTTGCCTCAATAAAGCTTTTTCAGGAACTTGTTTTGTAGAAACATATGTATTAATGAACTTAAAAAAACCTATGATTCCAATACTATGAATGTAAAATCAGAATAATATAAATAAAAAAATATATTTATTTAAAAAAAACCTATGATACATGTCTTCAAAAGTCATACTTTGCTGAGTAATACAATTTCTATTTTCTGTTATTTTACTATAATGTTCACCATGGAATCACACCTAAACCTTTTCTCTTTTGTGTGCAGGAGATTTGCCACAACTTGGGAGTGTGCTACATTTATCTAAAGCAGTTCAACAAGGTAACTTCTAGATGTGCTGGTTGTGGTGGGCAGGGTTTCACTGAGGACACACTTGTTACAGAGGGGCACTGCTCATTTTGCACTGTCTAGTGTTTATAGACCTTTGTGGAAGTGAACATTGTCTTTGATGTTTATTCCCATTTTAGTGCTCATTTGTCTTTGCTTACTTTTATTCCTACTTTTGATTCAGAAAAATTGAAAACTCTAGCAATATTATGAGTGGCAACTTAATTGCTATTTCCTCTCTTCTTTCTTTCCCCAGTTTAATATTTCATTATACAAACAAATGTCCAATAAAACAGATACCAAAAATGTTCCTCTGTAGGCCATAGTAGTGCATGCCAACAATCCCAACACTCAGGAGGCCAAGGCAGAAGAATTTTGAATATGAAACCAGCCTAGGATACATATTGAGACACCTACATCAAAAGTCCTGATGGTATAATTAAGACCACGTGAACTGTTATGCTCTGTCAGCACCTGACTGCTGGTTTTTTTTTTTTTTTTTTTGGTTTTTCAAGGTAGGTTTTCACTGTAGCCCAGGATGACCTGGAATTCACTATGAACTCTCAGGGTGGCCTTGAACTCAAGGCAGTCCTCCTACCTCTGCCTCCCGAGTGCTGGGATTAAAGGTGTGCACCACCATGCCTAGTTTGACTTGTGAAAGGTAGTGAGGATGTGATTGGGTAGCTTCCTTCATTAATGCTCACACTTACTGTGAAGTTTTAATCTTTCTTAAAAATTAATTAATTAATTAATTTGAGAAGAGAAAGAAACAGAGAATGGGCATGCCAGGTCCTCTAGCCACTGCAAATGAGCTCCAGACTCATGCACCTCCTTGTGCATCTGGCTTACGTGGGTCCTGGGGAATTGAACCGTGTTCCTTAGGCTTTGCAGGAATATGCCTTAACTCCTAAGTCATTTCCCTCGCCCTTATTCTTCTTTCTTTATTACCACTAAGACTGACTCTGAGTTTGTTAGCACCATTTGACAATGCTTAGTTTGTGTCTGTCTTCAAGCTGGTATAACCTAGGCTATCCCTTGGGGATATGAAAAAAAAAACCTTCACATCAGCAATTGAAGTGTAAGAATAACTTTCTCTGTGAGGGAAATAGCACACAATATATATAAATGAAAAATATATATTTAGTGGACCCTTCCTTGGGTTTTCTGAATGGATCTATAGTTTTGGGTTTTTTGTTTGTTTGTTTGAGTTAGGGTCTTGCTCTAAACCAGGCTGACCTGAAATTCACTATGTCGTCTCAAGCTGGCCTCAGATTCACAGAGATCCTCTTACCTCTTCCTCCCAAGTGCTGGATCTATAGTTTTATATAGCTGATTAGATATTTTTTTTCCTCTTCAGAGAATATTTTGAGAGGGTTCATTCAGTCAGGGGAATCTTTGGGCTGCAAAGCTAACAGGCTAAGCAAATACAGTATCTGGCACTTAATAGGCCCTTGTTGAATCACTGAATGGACAGAACCCTCTTGTCTGTCTGTTAACATGTAGCTCTGCCAGAGCAGGAGTGATTGTTTTGTGGTACTAGAGATTGAACCCAGGCCTTTAAGCATGCTAGACAAGTGTTCTACTGAGCCTCATTCTTGGTCCTTTATAAAATTTTTAAAAATGTTTTTGGTGCCAGGCGTGGTGACACACACCTTTAATCCCAGCACTTGGGAGGCAGAGATAGGAGGATCACTGTGAATTCGAGGCCACCCTGAGACTACAGAGTGAATTCCAGGTCAGCCTAGGCTAGAGGGAGACCCTACCTCAAAAAACCAAATATATATATAATTTTTTACTCAGCCACTGGAACAGCAAGCAGTCAGTGAGCACAACTTCTTCACTCACCTATCATCATACTGATGAAGAAAATGAGGCCCATAACTGGCAAAGTCTGTGTAGGTGGTCACAGTGTGGCTGGGATAGTGTTTGGGTGGGAATCTGCACTGTATCATGATGTACCTTTGAGGTTATGAAATATTCCCATGGATGTGAATGTCAAGCAGAAAACATTCAAGCTAATCATAGTGTATGAACTCTCCCAAGTGGCTCCAGAGGCAGGTAGTCCCTGTCAACAAGGGCAGCTTGGGTGTGTTTGGTTTTTGGATGATGGGGCTATTTGCTGAGTCATGATATTCCCACATCACTATACCAGGAGCTCTGTCCTCTTTCACCATAGAAAACGACTGTCCTTCCACTGGTAGTGATTTAGTTCTCTTTACTCCATTAAACTTACTAGGCACAAGACCAGTTGCACAGTGCCCTCCAGCTTAACAGGCATGATCTGACTTACATAATGCTGGGGAAGATCCACTTACTGGAGGGAAACTTGGACAAGGCCATTGAGATCTACAAGAAAGCAGTGGAGTAAGTCTGTGTTTCCCTTGGAGCAGATATGTGAACTCCAAAGCATAAAAGAAAACACGTGTGACTGACTACTAGTTGTATTAGAGTTAAAAGCTAAACTAAAGTTTAGGGTAAGAGCTCCCTAGAAGGGCTTCTGTGATGTAGGCTGTGTTTCTCCTGTAAAGATGGCTGCTCTCCACTATCTGGGCATAAAGATGGCTGCTCTAGGCTATCTGGGCAGCTTTGCTCCATCGGCTAATTGGATTCACTTGCATAGTTGAAGCTGAGTAACTGTACCCTGAATGCTCTAGGCCATGCTGAAGGAGATGGAACTGGAAGCTAAAAAAGGAATCTGCATCTGCAGTTTTAAATGACCCAGAAATTGCACACATGGTTATCGCTCATATGCTGTGATTTGAAATGAGCTACAAGGGGAGTGAACAGACATGATGCACTCAGCAAGGTTTTTGGGTCAGCTGGCAACTTGCCATTCTGTTTTTACTTTATATTAATTCTTGTGTTTCCAGAGATGATGTTGGGTATAGAAATCTCTTGGCTTAATAACAAACATCTTCTTTTATTTGCTTGAGACTAATGTCTTGTGGGGTTGTGTTTTATTGGGGTGGGGGAGGCATTTTGTGTGTGTGTGCATGTACGCCCACTCGGACTAGAACCCCGGGCTGGGCTTGTGCTTACCACAAACAAGCTCTAACACTGACCTTCATTCCCAGCTCCAAAATCTCGTTTTTTAAAACTATCATTAGGGAGTTGGGCATGGTGGCTTGCAGCTATAATTCCAGATCTTTGTGAATTCCAAGTCAGCCTGGGGTAGCATGAGACCCTGCCTCAAAAAAAAAAAAAAAAAAAAAAAAAAAAAAAAAAATCAAATCATTAGGACAGTCCACATCTCTGTTGATAATAGAATGAATTGGTTTTCCCATTATGTCATTCCATGTTTCCTCTCTAGAGACACATTCTATCTTGTCTTTTTTGTATAGGGTCATCTTGTTTCTTTTAAATAGGGTAGCTGTGACACAATACCTTTAAGTGTCTCTTGTTTGTTTGATCATAGAATGTCAGACGTCTGCAGTTCATGGACCAAGATACTGAACTGCACTTAGAGTTCATTTATTCCTTTTGTCTTTTATGGTGTATGTTTTATGTTTCTATCAGTTACAACACTGTTTGCATTTTCTTCCACCACACTTTGTGTCTAAAAAGACTTAGAAAAAGATCTCTTGGTTTTATAAGCTACAGAGACTTCTGAATTCAATAGGTCAAATTTACATGGCAAGGAGGAAGGATTCACCTCTATCATGCTGCATGGTATCCCTGTTCTTGTCCGTGGCCTTACAGAAGCTAGCTTGTTTACATAAATCCCAAAAAGAGTGTTCTTCCAGGGACTACTCAAGGACTTAAGTCACCAAATTTCCCAAAGGAGAAAGGGGACAGTTGAGATTTGAAGCCCAAGAAGGTAGGCTAATGTTCGGAGCTTAGAGAAGTCGTTCGTGGGGAACAGATGCTGCCAGAATAACAGCAGCTATGTGTGGTTTGTGAGGGAAGAGATCGACAGAGAGCTCAGTGTTCCTTGGCTGGGCTTGTGCTCTCCTGTGCTGGGCTTCCTACAGGTACCATGTGCCCTCCCCCATTCCCTTCTAACAGGAGACAGTGTAGTGCTCTTTGGTGTTTCAGCTGTTGGCATTGACTAATGATCCTGGAGTCTGATGGGCTCAACTGTGGGTTGCTTTGGCTTTAAAAAAACACTTTTAAGCCAGGCATGGTGGCGCTCGCCTTTAATCCCAGCACTTGGGAGGAGGAGGTAGGAGGATTGCAGAGAGTTCAAGGCCACCCTGAGACTACATAGTGAATTCCAGGTCAGCCTGGGCTAGAGTGAGACCCTACCTCAAAAAACCAAAAAAAAAAAAAAAAAAAAAAACTTAGCCAGGTGTGGTGGTGCACACCTTTAATTCTAGCACTCAGGAGGTAGGAGGATCACTGTGAGTTTGAGGTCACCCTGAGACTACATAGTGAATTCCAGGTCAGCCTGGGATTGAGTGAAACCCTACCTCGCAAAAACAAAAACAAAAACAAAAACAAAAAAACTTTCATTTAATTATTTGAGAAAGAGAGATAGAGTATTGGTATGCCAGGGCCTCTTGGTGCTGCAAATGCATTCCAGACTTTGTTACTTTGTGTGTCTAGCTTTATGTTGTATTGGGGAATTGAGCCCGGGCCAGCAGGCTTTGAAAGCAAACACCTTTAAGAACTGTGCCATCTCCTCAGCCCACTTTGGTTTGCTTTATTTATTTGTTTGTTTGTTTGTTTGTTTATGAGAAAGAGGCAGAGAGAGAGAAAGAGAAAGAATGGGTGTGCCAGGGCCTCTAGCCTCTACAAAGGAACTCCAGATGCACGTGTGTCCTCGTGCATCTGGCTTATGTGGGTCCTGGAGAATGGAACCGGTATGCTTTGGCTTTGTAGGCAAGCACCTTAACCGCTAAGCCATCTCTCCAGCCCCCACTTTGGCTTTTTGACAAAGAAATATCAATGAGACTGAAAATTCAGATAATACTTTACTTGGGCCAGTGGCTAATTCTTTTCTACAGGTGGTATGTGCCTTCCGTCCTTTGTTTAGTTCTCTATTTAGAATGGCATTTTGTTTCATTTGGAGAGCACAGCAGTAGATGTTGGGACCCTAAATTAAACAAAAAATTATTCTGCCTGGCAGTGTAAGCACAGTGGAAGTAGAAAAAAAAGAAAAGAAATCCCACAAGAATTAGCTTAAACTATGTATGTTTCTGAATGACTTGGCTTAAAACTTTTATTAGTGTAATCAAGACAGTCACCAAATATTTCACACATTCTTTTTTAGGATGTTGGTCCAAAGAAAGGCCCTGAAAAAGGGAATCTTGTTTCTAAGTTTCTTGCTGAGCAATTCCTCCCTGTTACTTTTGAAGGAAAATCTCAAATTCCTTTCAGGAAGTTACATGGGTAATCAGAGGCTCAATAAAGTGTTTCAAGTGTTGCATGAAGGCCAGGCTCTGCATGTCTTATGTGTCTTGTAACCATGGTTTCCTTGTGAGCATCTCTGTGTTGCAGGTTCTCACCAGAAAATACAGAACTTCTTACAACTTTAGGATTACTCTACTTGCAGGTAATGAGACTCTTCACTCGTGCACTCACAGGGCTTAGAAATGCTGGGGTTGCGCCACATGATGGTTTCCCTGCATTTGGATATTTTCACATTGTTTTGTTGCTGTGATCAATTTTTTTTAATTTGTGTGTTTGGGTGTGTGTTCACCACATGAGCCACAGTGCATGTGTGGAGGTCAGGGGACAACTTCTTGGTTTGTCCACACCTGTCCACCTCATTTAAGGAAGAGTTTCTCATTCTAGATTTTCATTCTGCTGTTCTTTGCTGGGCTCACCTTGAGCTTCTGGGAAATTCTCCTGTCTCTGCCTCCCATCCTGCCATCAGTATCAGCATGCTGGGATTACAGAAGCCAACGACAGCTTCCAGATTTTTACATAGGGTCTAGGGACCAAACTCAAGTACCCTAGCTTAGTCAGTGAGCACTTTATCCACTGAGCCATCTCTTCAGCCTTCTCCCTCCTCTCCCCTGGGCACATGAACCTTTTTCTGCATGGAAGCAGCTCTATCTAAACCTTATTACAGTTCTATTTATTACTCACCAGAGAAAAAGCATATATGAGAAACAATGGTCTGGCCTTGGGTGCTGTTATTTTGTTGTGGGGCAGAAACTGTCATACACATTAACACTTTGTGGGGCTGTGAGGCAAGATTCTTTCTATTGCTTCCTCTTCCCAGTCAAGATCCTGAAGGAGAGAAGGCAAAAGACACTGCCTAGAGTAACTCTCTCCTCTCTGTCAGTCCTGAGTATGACTGTGGGAGTCTTCTCTCTAACAGCCAGAAGACCCAGGGCCCAGGGAGCTCTGAGTGCTCTTACTCTGCCCACCCCATCAAGTTCCCTGCTAAGCTGGTTCTGTCTCAAATTCTGCCTCTGTGGTAGGCTTTGTGATTATTTCTGTAAGAGGAAGCAGGAGCTTAACCCTGGGTGTTTTGGCTTGTAAGCAGGCCCAAAGGGGCATGAAGCTAACCAGCTTAATTATTGCTGGGAAAAGTGTGGCTGAAATGGGTTTGTGGCAAGTAAAAACGAGTAAACTATAAACATTTGGTTTTCTTTATCTGGTATATGCACCTTTTTGTTTATTTTTTAAATGTCAACAGAACTCAAAAATAGGATTGGGGAGATGGCTCACTGGATCAAGTGCTTGCCATGCAAGTGTGAGGACCTGAGTTCAGATTTCCAGAACCCAAATGAAAGCTGGATGCTATTGTGGGCATCTGTAATCCCAGTATACCTATGGCTAGAAGGAAGGTGCAGACTGAAGAATTTCCCTGGAGGTCATGGGCCAGCCAGTCTGCTGAAGGCATGGTCAAGAAGAGACCTTGCCACAAACAAGTCTGAAGATGAGGACTAACAACCTGAAGTTGTCCTCTAACCTCCACACGCACACTGAAGCACACATGGGCCCACACTCAAACACATGAATGTTAACACACCCATTTAAAAACAAAAAGAATACAAGTGACTGGACATTTCCATTCAAGTGCAGTTGTCCAGATGCCTGAATTGCTATGTCCTCCTGAAGTAAATTCTCTGGTTTGCTTTTTTCCAAGCTCGGCATTTACCAGAAGGCATTTGAACATCTCGGAAATGCACTGACTTATGACCCTACCAACTACAAGGTATTGCAGACTGTGAAACCACAAAGCCTCATATAGATGGTGCTAGAGGTGAACAGACCTTAGGAAACAAGGGAATAGCTTCCTCATTTTTTTTTTCCCGAGGTAGGGTCTCTATCCCAGGCTGACCTGGAATTCACTATGTAGTCTCAGGGTGGCCTTGAACTCACGGCAATCCTCCTACCTCTGCCTCCTGAGTGCTGGGATTAAAAGTGTGTACCACCATGCCTGGCTAGCTTCCTCATTTTAAATACCTACAAAGTGTGCGTGTGTGTGTGCGTGTGTGGGTGTGCACGCGTGCTGATCTTCAGAGCCTCATACATGCTGGACAAACATTCTACTATTGCAGTATACTCCTATTAGCTTCTTAAAAACATTTTGTTTAAATTATTTATTTTTTTGAGAGAGAGAGCGAATTGAGCACCCCAGGGCCTCTAGTCACTACAAACAAACTCCAGGCACATGTGCGACCTTGCGCATTCAGCCTTATGTGGGTGCTAGGGAACTGAACTGAGGACCTTAGGTTTTGCAGGCAAGTGCCTTAACCACTGAGAAATTTCTCCATCCCTCTTAAAAAAACACTTTATTTGCACATGTGTGTGGGGGGCTGTGCCAAGGTCTCTTGCCATGCCAGATACATGTGCCACATTGGATCCAGCTTTACATGGATGCTGGGGAATTGAACCTGGGCTAGTAGGCTTTGTAAGCAAGTACTTTTTTTTTGTTACTAACAGCCACCTCCCCAGCCCAAGAAATTTACTTTTTTTTGTTTGTTTTTTTGTTTTTTTTTCGAGGTAGGGTTTTACTCTAGTCCAGGCTGACCTGGAACTCACTATGTAGTCTCAGGGTAGCCTCAAACTCACAGCGGTCCTCCTACCTCTGCCTCCAGAGTGCTGGGATTAAAGGCATGCGCCACCACGCCCGGCTAAGAAATTTACTTTAAAAAAGAATTTATTTATTTATTTATTTATTTATTTATTTATTTTTTATACAGAGAGAGAGAGAGAGAAAGTGAGAATGGGTGCACCAGGGCTTCCAGCCACTGCAAATGAACTCCAGATGCATGTGCCACCATGTGCATCTGGTTTATGTGGGACCTGGAGAATTGAACCTGGGTCCTTAGGCTTCGCAGGCATGTATGTGCTTGTCCAGCCCAAGAAATTTACTTTTAAAAATAAAAATTATAGCTGGGCATGGTGGTGCATACCTTTAATCCCAGCACTCGGGAAGCAGCGGTAGGAGGATCACTGTGAGTTTGAGGTCACCCTGAGACTACACAGTGAATTCCAGGTCAGCCTGGGCTAGATTGAGACCTTACCTTGAAACCCCCGCCCCCAAAGTAAATAATGCAGAGTACTATTAAAGTTCCTGTGTCACTAGAGAATAGTATTCACAACTGTTGTCAGAAATAGCTGTGGTGGAATGGTTTTTTAGTTCCTGAATATGACATTACAACTTTGTCCAGCTGTGACTTTGGGGTTGGAAAGATCAAGTGGATGAAAGTGTTTGAGAGAGACACAGCTAAATAGGGGTGTTTATCCTCAGTCCTGGTTTAGGAAGTCATTAGCCTGGCTCTTTGGCTCCTTGCCTTGACTCCATGAAGAAATGGAAGGGCTGAACTCATGAAGACTAAAGTTGACTCACCTTCTATCCTGTGGCAGAAAGAGCTGGATCTCAAGTAGATTAGATATCTGGAGCACTTGGCATACTAATCAGGAGTGGCAGAAAACAACTAAAGGCATAATTACTGAAATACTGACTTCCCTAACTGGAAGTAGGAAACTGGCAAGGTAGAGCCAGGGACATTTGTTTTTTGTACAATGCCAGAGTGTCATGGTGTGGGTTAGAACATTGCTGAAGAGCACTTGTCCCTGTGCTTATGTTCCTTATGTTCTGGAAGAAGTTTCTCAGTCTTGTCTGCTTACAGCCTTCCAAGTCCCTTCTGGAGGCTTCTCTGCTGCCACAGACTGGGGGAAATGGAATTATGGACTTTGCATGTGCTGTGTTTTCAGGCCATCTTGGCAGCAGGCAGCATGATGCAGACCCACGGGGACTTTGATGTTGCCCTCACCAAATACAGAGTTGCAGCTTGCGCTGTTCCGGAAAGTCCTCCGCTTTGGAACAACATTGGAATGTGTTTCTTTGGCAAGAAGAAATACGTGGCAGTGAGTGTCCCTTGTTTGTACTTACCCATGTTATTGGATCCCAGTTATTGGATCTGCAGAGCTTGCCCTACCTTCTCTCTAAGGGCCCTCTCTCTGCAGGCTATCAGCTGCCTGAAACGAGCCAACTACTTGGCACCCTTCGATTGGAAGATTCTGTACAATCTGGGCCTTGTCCATCTGACTATGCAGCAGTATGCATCAGCATTCCACTTTCTCAGTGCAGCCATCAACTTCCAGCCAAAGATGGGGGAGCTCTACATGCTCCTGGCTGGTAAGAGACATTTATATGGAAATCCTGTGATCTGTAATGATGGAAATATTAATTGGAATCTTAGGTTAGTGGCTATTTGTCTCAATAAGCTATTCCTTTGGAGATCCTATAAGACTCTGAATTATTTTAGAACTTGAAGGAATTTGAAAGAAAAAGGTAACCAGATTCCTAGTTGCTTTTACCTGAGGGATTTGAACTCAGAATTTTTACAGGTTAAATTAAGATCACCACTAGTTCACCTCTTCTTACCAGTTTTTTCCTATTGGCTTGATTCTCCATCACCACCACCAGCAGCAGGACATTACTTCGTTGTGATTACATAATTGGCCTGTTACTTGTGTTACTATAATTGGCCCTGGTAGTTCAAATCACACTAGAACATATTATATAGAGTATGGTTCCATCCCTGAAACTGTACTTATGCCATACAAATACGAAAACTAATTACAAAAATAAGTTAAACTGGCAAGAAGTGTCTCGTGCCTATAATCTCAGCATTTGGGAGTTGGCAGGAGGAAGATCATGAATTTGAGGCCAGCATGAGTACATTAGTGAGACTCTGTTTAAAAAAAAAAAACCCAAAAATTTAATATTAATATAAAATTATTTTAAAGTACTAAATATTCTTGCTAGGGGATTTTTTTTTTTTCCTCCATACACTAAACTTAGTAAATGCAAACCCCAAAACTGTTTCCAGGAGGTCTTTAGGTATGTAAACTGCTAGGCTACACTGCAGGGTATAGCCAGCAAGTTCAACCTAGGGATGCCTTCACATTATCCTGAGGGCGCTGGACTTGAACAGCACAGAATGGCCTCTACAGTGTGGGCACTCATGGCAGAGGATGTGGGAGGTGAGCCAGAATTGATAGTCTGGAGTGAGGGTCAGGAAAAGTTAAAGGATTGTAGGCTTTATCCAAGAGGCTGTGTTAGTCTATCTCTATTCCTTGTTCTCATCATAGGTGTCTGTTTAGCTGCTGGGGAGGTAGAGTGGTCAGAGCTTTTAGAGTAACCATTTTTGTTTTATGTAGTAGGCCTCCAAGAAATACTGATTTTTTAAAAATAATTTTATATATGTATGTATGCATGCATGTATTTATGGGAGGCAGATAGAAAGAGGGGGGAGAGAGACAGAAATAGAGGGAGGGAGACAGAATAGGCACACCAGGGCCTCTAGCTGCTGCAGTGAACTCCAGACACATGTGCTACCTTTGTGCATCTGGTTTTATGTGGGTCCTGGGGAATTGAACCTGGGTCCTTCGGCTTCATAGACAAGTACCTTAATTGCTAAGCCATTTCCCCAGTCCCTGATTTTTTTTTTTTTTTTAAGTGAGAGAGTAGTGTTGCTACATAAAAGTCAAAAGGGGCTGTGGAGATTGCTCAGTGGTTAAAGGTGCTTGTAAAGCCTGCCAGCCCATTTTCAATACCCTAGCACTTGTATAAAACCCAGCACATGTGCTGAGTTCATTAGCAGTTCATGGCAAGAGGCTCTGGAGTATACATTCATACTCTATCAATAGATGATGATTGTTTGATAAATAGATAGATGATAGATAAATTTAAAATAAATGAAAGTAAGATCTAGTTACAGATGGTGGGGAATAAGTGAGGATTTTAAAGTAGGACAGTGATGTGGTCAGATTTGTAAGTCAGTGATATATCTGGCAGGTCTATGGAATGGACGTAGGTGGGGACACATTTTCTCTGGAGAACAGTGGAAAGCCAGGGTTAGGTGTGCATGAAGGCAATACCGGGAAAGAAATGGCAAAAGTAGTTGGCAGCTGATTAGCTGAGGAGAGGTATCTGAGCTGAATGACAGTATGTGGTCATGCCTTGAGCTGAGGAAGTATAAGAGAAGTTCAGTGTGGGCATGGACTTGAGATATTCTATTTTCTTTTTTTTTTTTTTTAATATTTTATGTTTATTTATTTATTTGTTTTGACTGAGAAAGAGGGAGAGAGAGAGAGAATGGGCGCTCCAGGGCTTCCAGTCACTGCAAACGAACTCCAGATGTGCACCCCTTGTGCATCTGGCTTATGTGGGTCCTAGGGGATCGAACCTGGGTCCTTTGGCTTTGCAGGCAAACGCCTTAACTGCTAAGCCATCCCTCCATCCCCTCTATTTTCTTTTTTAAATTTAATTAAATTAATTTATTTGCAAGCAGCAAGAAATAGAAGAGAGACAGAGAGAGAATGGGCACATGAGGGCCTCTAGCCACTGCAAACGAACTCCAGGTGCATGTGCCCCTTGTGCATCTGACTTATGTGGGTTCTGGGGAATCAAACCTGGGTCCTTTGGCTTCGCAGGCAAACTCCCCAGCCGCTAAGCCATTTCTCCAGCCCATTCTCTTTTCTTTTTAAGCTCAGCTCTTCTCACTTTCTTTGTTGCAGTGGCTCTGACCAATTTGGAAGATATAGAGAATGCCAAAAGAGCCTATGTGGAAGCTGTACGCCTAGATAAGTAAGTCATGTACTTGCTCTTTTAGAAACGATACCAGGGAGAGTTGGTATTTTGCACAGTGTGTCATTGATTTGGTGCTGACTAAGTCAGTCCAGCCTTTCCTCCATGGCAAAAATTTGGAAGGATGTGGTTCCTAAGCAAGCAGGACTTAGCAGGAATTAACATCCTGAGAAAATCAGAGCTGGCTGTGGGTTAGTTAGAATTTTAGTTAGACCTCTGTGCTCAGTTTAATCTATAATAAATTTGATTCTTCCAAGATTGATTCCACCAGCATCTGCTACACAGCCTAAGAGGGATTCCCTCATTCACCTCTCTGGGTGTGTCTCTGCTGATGTCAGACTTGGACTCAATATTTATTTTGATGCTCAAGCAGTTAATTCGCAGGTCCATGTAGCACGTGTTTTCACTTTCTTGCTTAATTAAGATGGCTCTACTTAGGAAGCTTAGTTTTTATGTAACAAGAAGAATCTCCAAATGACCAGTTATTGCAAAGCCCCAGCTTCCTAGAGTCCTTTCTCTCTGCCACAGATGTAACCCTTTAGTAAACCTGAACTACGCTGTCCTGATGTACAACCAGGGGGAGAAGAAGGGTGCCCTGGCCCAGTATCAGGAGATGGAGAAGAAGATCAACTTTCTCAAGGACAATGGCTCTCTTGAATTTGACCCTGAGGTATGTCTCTATTAGCTCCTAGATATCATTTAAGCAAGTTCTTAGCAGATATTTGTATCTAAATGAAAAATATAAGCTCATGGATCTTTTAGCATTGATATTCCTTGCAGCATGAGTTCATCAGTTATAGTCCAAGAGAAACTTTCCTAGAAGAAAATAATAATAAGGGAGGGTTAGGATATGGTTCAGTGGGTAAAGTGATTGTGCAAGCCTAAGGACCTGAGTTTGGATCCTTGGCATCTAGTAAAAGCTGAACTTGGCAACATACACCTGTAACCCCAGTGCTTGGGAAGTGGATACAGGAGGGGGGCTCCCTGTGGTTTCCTGGCTAGTCAAATTGGTGAACTCTAGGTTCAGTGTGAGATCCTGCTTCAAAAAGTAAGGTGGCCCTGGGCGTGGTGATGCATGTCTTTAATCCTAGCACTTGGGAGGCAGAGGTAAGAGGATTGCTGTGAGTTGAGACCAGCCTGGAACTACAGAATGAGTTCCAGGTCAGTCTGTGTTAGATTTGGATCCTACTTCAAAATCCCCTGTCCCCCCCAAAAAAGTAAGGAGGAGAGTGATTAAGAAGGACACTGAACATTGACCTCTAGCCTTCACATTCAAGCAAAGCTGCACACATGTGCACCCATACATATGAACATGCATACACACAAATACTAAAGAAAATTCATGCTTACTGAGCTGTCTGTTATCACTAATACAATTCATCTCAGTTGAGGTATGTATCTCTGTACCTTTCTCCTACTTCCCTTCAAGAAGGGACTGGAGAGTTTAGCCAATAATGCATCAGATTTGAATTGTTGGGTTTTGAGATCCTGTATATGCATTCTCTTGCCATCCTCTAAGAGCAGCCTGTATTCTCTGCTGTTTGAGAATGATTTTCTTAGCCTGGCATAATGACACATTCCTGGAATCACAGAGCCTGGAAATGGTTTCCTATTATAAGTACTTCCTCCCTCAAGTACTGGTACCGCCCTGGGGAAGGACCCAGAATAAGGTTGATTTATTTCTGCTGGTTTGCCAGTTAACTCTTGTTTTTCTCATGTGGGCACAAGATGGTAGAGATGGCTCAGAAGTTGGGAGCTGCCCTCCAGGTTGGAGAGGCACTGGTCTGGACCAAACCAGTTAAAGATCCCAAAGCAAAGCCCCGGACCTCTTCAACCAGTAAACCTGCCACTTGCCCACAGCCTCTAGGCTCTAATCAAGCTCTTGGACGGGCAATGTCGTCAGCAGCTGCATGTCGAAAGCTCCCTGCAGGTAGGAGGCTATGCAATACTCCATGAAGACTTAGTGAGGATAAGCCACCTATGCCAGCAGAGATCATAGCTTTTAAAAAAAAATTTAAATATTTTGTTTGAAAGGGAGAGAGGAAGAGGCAGATAGAGAGGGAGGGAGAGGAGAATGGGCACACCAGGACCTCTAGCCATTGCAAATGAACTCCAGAAGTATGTACCACCTTGTGCATTTGGCTTACATGGGTACTGGGGAATTGAACGTTGGTCTACAGGCAAACACCCTAACCACTAAGCCATCTCTCCAGCCTGAGATCATAAGCTTTGAATGAGGCTTGTACTCTTCAGACTCATAATATGACCAATTCAGAACTAGTTGAAGAGGAAAAGGCCCAAGGTGGCCAAGCTGGCACTTATCTCCATATGGCAGCTATTTAGTAAGAGGAACACTACTGACAGGCCTCGTTGGATGGCCAATACACCAGGTCTTTGTAATTTTCAGGTTTAGAAATATGTTACTAAGGACATTCTGTGTAATGTACTTCACTGCCACCAAAGGCAAACTTGACGTTCCTTTGTTTCTTAAGTTATGGTCTTCCATCCTAGCTGCAGATATACTACAGTCCTTCCTGCTAGTCCAAGAACATAAGGGGTTCCTCTTGAAATTTAATAGGAAAAAATAATGATCTCTTCTGGAATGGTGAAACTGAGAATTGAAGCTCTTTGTTTTGTTGCTAGGTGCTGGAGGAACCCAGCTCACAAAGCCACCATCTCTTCCTCTGGAGCCAGAGCCCACTGTGGTAGCAAGTCCAGCAGAAGCATCAGAAGAAATAAGAGAAAAATAGGAACAAACAAGAGAAAAACAGGGTCAGAACAAGTGACCCTGGACCTTGAATGAGGCTGTATAGGGTTGAAGGGCAAATGACCAGGCAGATGGAGGCCAGCACTGTTTCATGGGTGGACACTGCAGAAATCATACAGATTTCAGGGTATGTTAGAAGGAGGAGCATGAGGCCCCTAAAGCCCATGTAGCCCTTGGTGGCCCCATCATTCCAGGAAATAGGGAGAAGACAGGCTAGATGACAGGCTTGAGGCTCTGTGAACATAGATACAACAGTCAGCAAGGCACAGGATGGAGGGCCATCACTGTGTGAAGGACTTGTATCTTCTGGCTAACCCAAACCCTCTTTTAGTAAGGAAAGACAGATCTTTGATCAATAGCCCTGAGAGGATGCAGTCTTGGTCTTAACGGGGGTGCTGTTGGATATATCAGTCCCCACAAGAAACACAACCATGGATTAAGAACCTAGTTACATTTTAAAAGAAGTGAAAAACCAAAATCCCTAAGTTGAGACCCAAACTAAGTATCCCTGCTGCATTTGCTATAGGGAACCTAGAACATTCCCTGTAATTCTTACAAGAGGTCAAAGTCTACAGCTAGATCATGTCAGTATACGAAGTAGGAGCCAAGGGCTGGGCTGGTATCAGCACCAAGGACTTAAGACAGGACTGCAGGTGTAGCTCAGTATTGGCGCACTTGCTTAGCATTACAACAAGGGTTCCATACCTAGTACCACCAAAAGAAAAAAGAGGAAAAGCTTCTTAGCTAAGGAATTTTAATGTAAGACAATCAACGAAACACTGACCAGATGCTATCACTATATTACATATCCTTTTTAAAGATTATGTACATTAGTCCTTTAGGGGAAGTGGTTACTCAAAAAATGAGGTCACATTAAAATCTTTTTTAAAAAATAAGAGGTCACATTAAAAACCTTTTAAAAACTACAATCAGCCTTTCTTCTCTTACCTGTTTAAAAACTGGAAGAACCACCTCAAGGCCAAGTTCTGTTTGATTGTAGCAGTCTCTGCTGTTTTTTGAGACCATCAGTTCACTTTTTGAGGACCAATCACTATTTTTCACTTATAAGGTGTCTGATACCATAATTGGCAGGTAGAAAATGACATGCTACCAAATCAGTGTGTGGAGTTTTTTTATTACCAATGAATCTGATTTGACACTAAAGAGACCAGGAGCAATCTTCAGTTCTCATAGCTCAGAAAAACAGCAAAGCACCAAAAGTGATACAGAACTGGGTTTTTACACTGAGCAAGAGAAAACTCAGTTCTGTATCAACAAAGGGTTATTGTTCTAGACTTAGCTGGCTTAGTTTCTAAGACTGAAAAGCTTCAGAAATAATAAGGGTGGGCTGGAGAGATGGCTTAGTGGTTAATGTATTTGCCTGCGAAGCCAAAGGACCAAGGTTCGATTCCCCAGGACTCATGTAAGTTAGATGCACAAGGGGATGCATGCATCTGGGGTTTGCAGTCGCTGAAGGCCCTGGTGCACCCATTCTCTCTCTCTCTCTCTCTCTTTTTCTCTCTCAAATAAAATAAATAAATAAAATTCATTAAAGAAATAATAAAAGTGTAGTTGGGCGTGGTGGCACACGTCTTTAATCCCAGCACTCAGGAGGCAGAGGTAGGAGGATCATTGAGAGTTCGAGGCCACCCTGAGACTACATCGTTAATTCCAGGTCAGCCTTAGCCAGAGTGAGACCCTACCTCGAAAAACAAAAAAAAAAAAAAAAAAAAAGGAAATAATAGAGTGTAAACTAAGAAGAATAGGAGGGAGATGTGAGAGAAATCTAGGATCTAAAAGAGGACAGGAGGGTTGATGGAAGGAGGCAAATGAGAAGAGATTGTAGGATAAGTACTCATTTCTGACACAGAGGACAAATCAAGGTAAAGGTATGAGGGACCTGGTTGAGGGTTGACTGTGGAGTCATTTGAGATACCTGTTTTGAGGTATCCCAGTGATGACATCCACCAGACACCTGAGTTACTGGATTTGAATGAAGTCTGGTTTGAAGGTACAGATGCAGGAATCACTTGGATTTGCATGATAACTAGCTTTCAAAGAAGTCCACAAAGGAAAGCTAGGATTAGAAGCTGGACAGCCAAAGAAAGAAAACAAGTATTTAAGGAAAAAAGAGACACAAGCAGGACAAGCAATCAGAAATTCCCACAAAAACCAGAAGACTGGTGCTATGGAAGGTTAAGGAAGAAAAGGTTCATGAATGTAATGGTTGGCCTCATGGAATGTTTCCAACACAGAATTGCAGTGTAAGGAGGAAGCCGTGGTGGGGGGAGAGAAATTATTGAAGGTAAGATCCAGGCTGTACCTGAATTTGAACCCAGGTCTGGATACAGAGCCCTTGCTTGTGTGCATCCCTATCGAGCAGTGATACATTTTTAAGAGGCAGCAGTGGCAACATACTGAAGATGCAGAGGTCAGGCTGTTCTGATTTCATAGAACTTCCAAGTAGGATGAGGGTTTTAGAAGGGAGAACTGAATTAATAACTCTGATCTAAGAGAAGTTTTATTTTTTCTTTTTTGGTTTTTTGAAGTAAGGTCTCACGCTAGCCCAGGCTGACCTGGAATTCACTATGTAGTCTTAGGCTGGCCTTGAACTCATGGCATTCCTCCTACCTCTGCCTCCCAAATGCTGAGATTTCCAGGTGTGGTGGTGCATACCTTTAAGCCCAGCACTTGGGAGGCAGAGGTAGGAGGATTACCATGAGTTCAAGGCTACCCTGAAACTACATAGTGAGTTCCAGGTCAGCCTGAGCTAGAGTGAGACCCTACTTTGAAAAAAAAATAACTGAGAGGGGAGGGATATGATGGAGAGTGGATTTGTGAAGGGGAAAGTGAGGGTTGAGGGAATTGTCATGATTAGTGATAATTATGGAAATTGTCAATAAAAAAAGGTTAAACACCCACATCTGTATCTCTATGTACTAAATACATTATACTTAGTCTCATTTTCCCAAATTCTGTTAAAAATTGTGATATGAGCAGCACCCATACTAGAAAATAGAATAACTTGTTTTTTTCCAGAGTGAATGAGAAACTGCAAATCCCAGTACCTAAAATATTGGATGTGAACAGCCTGTTTATGTTTTAAGAAAATCTATGGGAAGCACTGCTTCATGACTATAGTCTTGGACAGAAGGTACCATGCTGCCTGGAATGAGCATGGAAAATGGAGCAGCTCTGTGGCTTTCTCCACTTCTACCATATTTTTCTTAGTGAGAAAAGGACCTGAATGTTTACCTATAGTTAATTTTTAAATTTTAGCCAGGTGTGTGTGGTTTATACCTGTAATTCCAGCACTTGAAAGGTAGAGGGAGGAGTTCCTGATCATGAGTTTAAGATCATCCTTGGCTACACAGTGAGTTTAAGGCCAGCATAGGGTACATTAGACCCTGTGTCAAAAAGATAAATTCTTGGGCTGGAGAGATGGCTTAGTGGTTAAGGTGTTTGCCTGCAAAGCCAAAGGATCCTGGTTCAATTCTCTAGGACCCATGTAAGCCAGATGAACAAGGGGGCTCAGGCATCTGGAGTTCATTTGCAGTAGCTGGAGGCCCTGGTGTGCCCATTCTCTCTCCCTCTTGGACAGCCAAAGAAAGAAAACAAGTATTTAAGGAAAAAAGAGACACAAGCTTGTTTCAATCAGAAATTCTCAAAACCAAAGAATAAAAGGTTAAGGAAGAAAAGGTTCATGAATTTAAAAAGATAAATTATTGCCTTTAATCCCAACACTTGGTTTTTTAATTTTTATTTATTTGCCAGTAGAGAGAGAGAGAGGAGAGAGAAGAGAGACTGAATTGGCATGCCAGAGCCTCTAGCCACTTCTAATGAACTCCAGATGCATGTGCCCTTTGTGCATCTGGCTTATGTGGGTCCTGGAGAATCGAACCAGGATCCTTTGGCTTCACAGGCAAATTCCTTAACCACTAAGCCATTTCTCCAGCCCTATTAAAGGCATGCACCACTATGCCCGGCTCAGTTTTTTTTGTTTTGTTTTTCAAGGTATGGTCTCACTATAGCTCAAGCTGACCTTGAATTCACTCAGTCCCAGGGTGTCCTGGAACTCATAGCAATCCTCCTACCTCTTCAGTTGGTTTCCCCCATAACAGACATGCCACTATTGTACCCTTTGGTTCATTTGGCCTAGCTGGCCAAACTTAAGGCTTGGAATTGTCCACTGCTACTTATCACCATTGATGATTCTGTCTTCCATAGGGCTGCAGCTTTCAGTCAGCTGGTCTGCAGGGAGGAGTTTCAGCTCAGCTCCAGCTTGACTTCTCAGTGACCTTGGCACCCAGGCACGTGAAGTCTTCAGCATTAGGGTCTTATCATCTGTTTCTTGTGGGAAACCAAGGGCCTTGGCCATAGCCTGTAATGTTTTGGACACAACAGGGACCTCCCTGGCCAACAACTCACTGGAAGGTATCCTGTGCCTGACACTAAAATTTTTGTAGTATCAATCTTTGGATTTTGGGTGTGCCATTGTCCAAAAAAGTAGGTTTCCATATGGCTTATTCACAAATTTTGATTAACCCTCCCCCAACTCTTCTTTACTCAATCTCTTCCCCTGGCCTTTCCACCCCCAACAGTCTGTTCATCTACACACACACACACAGACACAACACACACAAAAATACATCCCCCCTTAAGTCTTCTCCTCTCCTCCCTTATAGCCCCTTTCTATCTGACTGGCCTCAGCTATCAATTTTTTTACTCCAACTCACAAGTCTAAACATTTGTAGCTAGGATCCACATATGAGAGAGAACATATGGTGTTTGGCTTTCTGGGCCTGAGTTACCTCACTTAGTATAATCCTTTCCAGATTTATCTATTTCCCTACAAATTTCATAATTTCATTTTTCTTTTTTTAAATATATTTTATTTTTATTTAATTATTTGAGAGAATGAAAGAGGCAAAGTGAGAGAGAGAGAGAGAATGGGTGTGTCAGGGCCTCTAGCCACTGCAGACAAACTCCAGAAGCATGCACCACCTTGGGCATCTGGCTTTATTGTGGGTACTGGGGAATTGAACCAAGGTCCTTTGGCTTTGCAGGCAAGCACTTTAGCTGTTAAGCCAACTCTCCAGCCTCATATTTTCATTTTTCTTTACCACTGAGTAATTTTACCATTATGTAAATGTACCACATCTTCATAATCCATTCATTAGTTGAGGGACATCTAGGCTAGTTCCATTTCCTAGCTATTGTGAATAGAGCGGCAATAAACATGGATGTGCAAATCTCTCAGGTAGTGAGAGAGTCCTTAGGATATATGCCTAGGAGTGGTATAGCTGGGTCATATGGTAGATCTATTTTTAGCCGTCTCAGGAACCTCCACACTGACTTCCACAATGGCTGTACCAGTTTACATCCTCATGAACAGTGTTAAGGGTTCCTCTTTTTCCATATCCTCACCAGCATTTATTGTCATGTTTTCTTGATAATAGCCATTTGACAAGAGTGAGATGGAATCACAAAGTAGTTTTAATTTGCATTTCCTTGATGGCTAAGGATGTAGAGCAGTTTTTTTTTTTTTTTTTTAGATATTTATAGGCCATCTGTATTTCTTCTTTTGAGACCTCTCTAGTTCCACTTTTTTTTTTTTGGTTTTCTGAGGTAGGGTCTCACTATAGTCCAGGCTGACCTGGAATTTACTATGTTGTCTCAGGATGGCCTCAAACTCACAGTGATCCACCTACTTCTGCCTCCCGAGTGCTGGGATTAAAGGTGTGAGCCACCACACCTGGCTTCCAGTCTTTTTTTTTTTTGGTTTTTCAAGGTAGGGTCTTACTCTGGCCCAGGCTGACCTGGAATTAACTATGTAGTCTCAAGGTGGCCTCGAACTCATGGCAATCCTCCTACCTCTGCCTCCCAGAGGCGTATACCACCACGCCTGGCTTTTTCCACAGTCCATTTTTAATTGGGTTGATTTCTCATTATTTAGTTTATTTTAATTTAGTTTTTTGAGTTCTTTGTATCCTGGTATTAATCCTCTGTCAGCTGTGTAGCTTGCGAAGATTTTTTTTCCATTCTGTAGGTTGTCTTTTTGCTGTATCCAGTGTCCTTTGCTGTACAAAAGCCTTTTAATTTCATGAGGTCCCAGTGGTTGATTAGTGTTTTTATTTTCTGAGCAAGTGGCGTTATGTTCAGATATAGTTGTTGCCTATGCTAATAGGTTGAAGGGTTTCACCCTGCTTTTTCCTCTAGCAGTTTCAGAGTTTCAGGTCTGATATTAAGGTCTTTGGTCCATTTGGACCTGATTCTTGTGCATGGAGAGAGATAAGGAAGGATCTGTTTTCATCCTTCTACATATAGATACCCAGCACCATTTGTTAAAGAGGCTGTCTCTTCTCCAATTAATATTTTGGAACTTTTGTCAAAAATCAGATGGCTATAGCTGCCTGGACTTATATCTTGGGTCCTCTATTCTGTTCTGTTGATCTACATGTCTGTGTTTGTGCAAATACCATGCAGTTTTTGTTATTATGGTTCTTTAATATAGCTTAAAATCAGGTATGGTGATACCACCAGTCTTATTTTTGTTGCTTAAAATTGTTTTGGCAAGCCGGGCATGGTGGCACACGCCCTTATTCCCAGCACTCGAGAGGCAGAGGTAGGAGGATCGCCGTGAGTTCAAGGCCACCCTGAGACTACATAGTGAATTCCAGGTCAGCCTGACCTAGAGTGAAACCCTACCTCGGGGGAAAAAAGAAAAGAAAAATCCTAAAATTCATTTGGAAGAAAAATAAAGCTTGAATTGCCAAAACAATTTTTTTTTTTTTTTTGGTTTTTCAGGGTAGGGTTTCACTCTAACCCAGGCTGACCTGGAATTCACTATGTAGTCTCAGGGTGGCCTTGAACTCACGGTGATCCTCCTACCTCTGCCTCCCAAATGCTGGGATTAAAGGTGTGTGCCGCCACATCCAGTTTAGGATTTTTTTTAAGATTTATTTTTATTTATTTATTTATTAGAGACAGAGAGAGGGAGATAGTGAATGAAAATGGGTGCTCCAGGGCCTCTAGCCACTGCAGACGAACTCCAGACGCATGTGCCACCATGTGCGTCTGGCTTACATGGGACCTGGAAAATCAAACCTGGGTCCTTAGGCTTCACAGATATATGCCTTAACCACTAAGCCCTCTCTGCAGCCCAGGATTTTTTATTTCCATAAAAAATGCCATTGGAATTTTAATGGGAATTACATTAAAGTGTAGATTGCTTCTGGTAAGACTGACATTTTCACAATATTGATTCTTTCCATCCAGAACATTGAATTTCTTTACATTTCCTACTGTTTTCTGCAGTTTCTCTTGACTGTTTTAAAGTTTTCATTGTAGAGATCCTTCAGTTCCCTTGTTAGGTTTATTCCAAGATACGTTATTATTTTTTGAAGCAATTGTGAATGAGAGTGATTTCCTGATTTCACCTCAGCATGTTTGTTGTTAGTATATAGGAAGGCTACTGTGTGTTTATTTTGTATCCTGCTAGGTTGCTAAAGCTGTTTATCAGCTCTGACAGTTTTCTGGTAGAGTCTTTAGAGTCTTTTATATATAGAATCATATCATCTGCACATAATGATAATTTGATCTCCTTTTCCATTTTGTGTCCTTTTTATGTGTGTCTCATGCTTTATTGCTGTAGCTAAGACTTCCAGTACTATGTTAAATAAAAGTGGGGACAGTGGACATCTTGTCTTGTTCCTGAATTTAGTGGAAAAGCTTCAAGTTTTTCCCGATTTAGTATTATGTTGGTTGTAGGTTTGTCATATTCTTTATTATGCCAAGATACGTTCCCTCTCTTCCCAGTTTCTTTTGGACTTTTACCATGGAGATGTTGGATTTTGTCAAATGCCTTTTTTGCATTTATTGAGATAATCATGTGACTTTTGTCCTGCAGTCCATTTATATGGTGTATTACATTTACCAATTTGTGTATGTTGAACCATCCCTGCATCTCTATGATGAAGCCTTCTTGGTTGGGGTGAATGATCTTTTTGATATATTCTTGTATTCTGTTTGCCAATATTTTGTTGAGGATTTTTGCATCTATATTCATGAGGGAGATTGCTCTGTAATTTTTGTGTGTGTGGTTTTTCAAGGCAGGGTCTCATTCTAGCCCAGGCTGACCTGAAATTCACTATGTAGTCTCAGTGTGGCCTTGAACTTACTGTGATCCTCCTACCTCTGCCTCCCAAATCCTGGGATTATAGGCATGTACCACCATGCCTGGCTTCAGATGTCTTTTTTTTTTTACTTTTTCTTTATTTGAGACAAAGAGAAATAGGCAGGGGGAGAGAAAGAGAATATGGGTGTGCCAGGGCCTCCAGCCTCTGTAAAGGAACTCCAGATGTGTGTGCCCCCTTGTGCATCTGGCTTACATGGGTCTTGGGGAATCAAACCTTGGTCCTTTGACTTTGCAGGCAAGCACCTTAACCACTAAGCCATTTCTTCAGCCCTAAGATGTCTTAATTTGTTTATTTGTGGGAGGGACACAGAGAGAGAATGGACACACCAGGGCCTCTAGGCACTGCAAACGAACTCCAGATGCACATGCCACCTTGTGCATCTGGTTTATATGGGTCCTAGGGTATCATACCTGGGTCCTTAGGCTTTGTAGGTGTGCCTTAACCACTAAGCAATCTCTCCAGCCCCAGATGTCATTTTTAATAGCTTGATTTAGAAATAGCACTGAAAAAAACAATGTCCTCCAAAAAAATCCATTTAGGGAGGCTGGGAGATGACTCTGAGTAAATTGCTTGTTGTGCAGTATGAAGACCTGAGTTCAGACCTCCAAAACTCATGTCAAATACCAGGCAGGCGTCCTTAATCACAGCATTGGGGTGATGCTGGGTCTAACTCAGTTGGTAAGCTCCAAGTTCAATGAGATACCCTGTTTCAAAAGTAATGTAAATGATGAGGCTGGAGGGATGGTTTAGTGGTTAAGGCATTTGCCTGCAAAGCCAAAGATCCAGGTTCGATTCCCCAGGACCCACGTTAGCCAGACGTACAAGGTGGTGCATATGTCTGAAATTCGTTTGCAGTGGCTGGAGGTCCTGGTGCTCCCATTTCTCTTTCTCCCTCTCTCTTTCTCTCTGTCAAATATATATATGAAGAAATAGGTGAATGATTGAAGAAGACATCCAATGTTGACCTCTGGTCTTCCAATGCAGGTTCCTGTAGCACCTCCCTCTCCCTCCACAAACACACAGTCCATGGTCAGACTGAGGATGTAGCTCAGTAATTGTTGCAGTCAGGTTCGCATGGCTGGCAGAAATCACCTGACCAAAAGCTGCTGTGGGGAAAAAAGGTTTATTTTGCCTTACAGACTCGAGAGGAAGCTCTATGATGGCAGGGGAAAATAGTGGCATGAGGAGAGGGTGGACATCACTTCCTGGGCAATGTCAGGTGTCAAACAGCAACAGGAAAGTGTGCCAAACACTATCAAGGGGAAACTGGCTATAATACCCATAAGCCTGCCCTTAACAATACACTGCCTCCAGGGGGCATTAATTCCCAAATCTCCCATCAGCTGAGAACCCAGCATTCAGAATACTAAGTTTATGGGGACACCTGAATCACAGTAATAGAGCACTTGCCTATCAAGTGCAAAGCCCTATGTATAATCCCTAGCACTGCAAGAAAAAAAAATTACTATCACATAAGGGCAGATTGGCTCATAGCTCATGTGGAACTAATTCTTCCTCAGATAAGTAAATACAATTTATGATCTTAGTTAGATAAAAAAGAAACCTGGGGGGTGGTGGTTGGAGAGACTGCTCAGTGGTTAAAGTCACTTGCAAAGCCCACTGACCCATATTCAGTTCCCTAGTACCCACATAAAGCCAGAGGCACAAAGTGGCGCATATGTCTGGAGTTCATTTCGGCAGCAAGAATCCCTGGTGTGCCCGTTCTTTCTTTCAAATAAATAAAAATATTGAACAACATGACTTGTCTGGGGAGATTGCTTAGTGGTTAAAGATGCTTGCAAAGCTGCTGACCCTAGTTCAATTCCCCAGGTGCCCATGTAACGTTGGATGCAAAAGTGGCACATATGTCTGTGATCTCAACTCACAAGAATGGGAAAGAGCTGGAGCTGAGATAATCCAAAGCTCCTGGGCCAGCTAGACTAGTATCCTTTGCAGCAGGAACAGACCCTGTCTCAGAGACGGTAGAAAAGCACAGATACCTTGGGGTTGTCCTCTGACCACATGCATGATATGGCATGCACATGCCACCCCTTCACACATAAATGATTTCCCAAATAAAAATTACCTTGTGCTAGCCAGGCGTGGTGGCGCACACCTTTAATCCCAGCCCTCAGGAGGCAGAGGTAGGAGTATCACCTTGAGTTCGAGGCCACCCTGAGACTAGTGAATTTCAGGTCAGCCTGAGCTAGAGTGAGACCCTACCTCAAAAACCAAAATTACCTTGTAAAATGTAACATGACAACTCTAATATTAACAATGAGTATATGATTACAACGTTTTTTTTTTTAAATGTGTGATACAAAACTTAATTCTAAATATTTTGTAGAAAGTTAGAAATACACATATATCCCAGTCCAACTATTAAAAAAAGGCAAAGTACAGAGCAAACCTCAACAGGGAGGGCTGGAGAGATGGCTCAGTTGTTAAGCGTGCTTCCTACACAAGCATGAGGGCCAGAGTGGACTTAGACTGAGTTTAAATCTCCAGATACCGTGTAAAGCAGCTTGGTGTGGCCATACATACCTGTAACCCTAGTCCCACAGGGAAGCAGAGACCCAAGAATCTTTGGAACTCAACTCCAGAATCAGTAAAAACGAGACTCTGGTACAAAGCAAGACCAAGCAGCCACTGCGGGTGAATGACCCATGCCACTGGGAACCATAAAGGTGCACATATATGCATTCACTACATTACACACATGCACACACACACAAGAGAAATTAAAATGGTATTCTAAAAACATTCCTTTAACATCTCTCCAAAGCACAAAAACACCCCTACCTCCAAAGTATTGGGATTACAGGAACACCTGCCACACCTGGGCTTGATTCTCAAATTCTACCAAACAAGGTAAATCCTACCCAGCAATATTTTCCTGTGAATAGAACTTCCCAGCTTTTTTTTTTTTTTTTTTTTTGAGGTAGGGTCTCACTTTAGCTCAGGCTGACCTGGAATTCACTATGTAGTCTCAGGGTGGCCCCGAATTCATGTGATCCTCCTACCTCTGCCTCCCAAATGCTGGGATTAAAGGCGTGCGCCACCACGCTCGGCTGAACTTCCCAACTTTTTTTTTGTTTTTTTGTTTTTTCGAGGTAGGATCTCACTCTAGCCCAGGCTGACCTGGAATTCAATATGTAGTCTCAGAGTGGCCTTGAATTCACGGCAATCCTCCTCCTCTTGCCTCCCAAGTGATGGGATTAAAGGCATGCACCACCATGCCTGGCTTTCCCAACTTTTCTATATGAGGCCAATATAATCCTGATGGCAAAACTAGACAAAGGTGGGCTGGAGAGATGGCTTAGCAGTTAAGGCGCAAGCCTGTGAAGCCTAAGGACCCAGGTTCGATCCTTCAGGTCCCACATAAGCCAGATGCATATGGTGGTGCATACATCTGGAGTTTATTTACAGTAGCTAGAGGCCCTGGCGTGCCTATTCTCACTCTTTTTCTCTCTCCCCCACCTCTGTCTTCTAATAAATAAATAAATTTTTAAAATCTTTCAATAAAAAAAAAGAAAGCAAGACAAAGGCATTACACCTCTGCAAGGGTTCAGCTCAGTGGTAGAGCACTCACCTGATATGCATAAGGCTCGTTTCAATCCTCAGCACTACAAAACAAAAAACAAAAACTCAAAACCACATACCTGTATCCTGCATGAACATATGTCTATTCTTAGCAAAATAATAGCAAATGAAGTCTAGCATTCTGAAAAATTAAGTTATGACCCAGTTTGAGGTTATCTTAGGAATTGAAGCATGACAATATTTGAAAGCCACATGTATTAACAAAAGAAAAAAGTTATAGGATTTCAATAGACCAGAAAAGACAGTTTTAGAAATGTGATCCTGTAAAAGACTTATCTGATAAAACAGTTACTCAAAGTATACAAAGAACTTTTAAAATACCTGATTGGAAAAAAAAAAAAATGGACTGGGGAATGGGAAGATGGCGCAATGATTTAAAGGTGCTTGTTTGCAAAGCCTACAGACCAGGGTTTGACTTCCTAGCACCCAGGTAAAGCTGGCACAAAAGCAGAAAGTGGTGCATGCATCTGGCATTCATTTGAAGCAGCATGTGCACACAAGTACAGTTTTCAAAACAATGGGCCAAAGAACTTCACCTTACCAAAGCAGATATACATATTGTCAATAGGCCTATGAAAGATGCTCACATCTCAGGTCATGAGAGAAATAAGAATGAAGATGGCACCGCAACACAAATCAGTGTGACCCAAACCTGGGATGCTGACACCACCAAACGGTGGCAAGGGTGTGGTCTACTCATTTTGGAATATATGTATGTTTTGCCGGGCATGGTGGCATATGCCTTTAATCCCAGTACTTGGGAGGCAGAGGTAGGAGGATCGTCGTGAGTTCCAGGTCAGCCTGAGCTAGAGTGAGACCCTACCTTGAAAAACCAAAATAAAATTAAAAAATATATATATTTTTTTCAAAAGAAAAAATTTGTGGTTACTTTAAGATTCCAGAAGCTGCTGCTAGGGTTCTGGTGTGAAGTGCTGGCCTCTGCACTAGGAAGACCTTCCACCAGCTGTCACAGACATTCTGCATTTTGAACTGAAAAATCTGTCCGCTCACTGAAACAGCTGTGCTCCAACCCATCTTCCATGTGACTTCAGACTGGCGGCTTCCCTTGCTGTAGCCCTGATAGGCCTACCTTTCAGGCTCAAGTGACAGGGAGAGAGAATGAAACACCCCAACAGTCAGATAACAGAAATCACAAGATCGATCCAGAGTGAGGGGTACAAAATCAATTACAGACTTAGAATCCCTGAAATGTAAATTGTTTTTAATATTTTTAAAAGCACACAGAAGTCTTGATTTATAAAAAAATAAATATATAATGACAAATTCATTCATGATCCTGGGCTGTGATGAGGTCAAACTGCTCAATAGATGTGTCAAGGAAACACAAAAACACACAAGATCTGTTATAAACACCGAAGCACGTTCCAGTTGTAAAAGCAAATTCCTTCAAGGCTCAGAGTAAACAAGCATCAGTCTTCTGTTGCAAAGAGGTTGAGCGCAGGCCACAGCAGCCTTCAGCCAGTCAGCCCACGATTGGAGGAGCTGAGGCAGGAAGGCAAGGTCCCTCAGCACGCAATGCCACCGGGCATCCACACAATATATGGTGAGCCGCTGGCTCTAAGCTCCCGAAGCATTTCCAGCCTCTGCAATCATTAGGCACAGGAAGGATGGTTTTGGCCTTACTTGTGGCTCTGACCTAAGTGTGAGAGGAGGAGGCTGAGAAGGTATGCTCATCACATACTGTCATTGTAACACTGAATGGGCACCTGATTCTGTCCGTTAGGGCTGAGCTGAGACATGAGAACCTGACATCAGACAACAGCCCATACTAGTGAGTGGCTGGACAAGCTCTCCAGGGCGAAGTTTGGCTTAAAAATGCTTGATGGTGTTGCATAAATTGGTGATTTGGAAACTGAAGTTTTTAATCCTTGTAACAACATAAAAAAAAAACAAAACACAAAGATCCAGTCTCATTAGTAAATGACTAAATTTCAATCATGATTTGAAATGTTTCTATGCAATCACCACCAGACGGGAATGTATCTGTACAGTTTAATCTGCTGTTATTTCTTTGGCTGTCTTCCAGTTAGATCTAGGAACTGTTCTGACACCCACAAGCCTATTTTCAAACTTTTTCCTGAAATTCTTGAGTTGGCTAGTTCTTCCTCAAAAAAAAAAAAAAAAAAAAAAAAATCTCCAGCCTTCGCTAATAATCAGGGTGTACTTCTGAGTAGAAGAGTCCTTCTGCTGAAATAGCATCTCCAAGGCCCACAGTTCGAATTGGGTCTTTGCACACCAACACTGGTGTGAAGTGGAAGGATATCCCCTCCCTGTGCCATTCCACCACTGGCTTGTTTGGGTTGAACACAATCCTGGTGCCTGCCTCTGAATGAGAAGTCATGAACTCTTGGGGCGCCCGCAAAGACACCCGGCTGGCGTCTATGGTTTCAGTGGCACAGGCTTGTGTCCCAGCTACTCGAGCTCCTGCAGCTACGGCTGCGAGCTGGTTGGCCCAGTATCCATCCACAGTTGCCAGGATGTGGTAGACGAGTGTGTGGAAGTGGATCCTGGTGAGGTCCGAGGCTCTGCTTTTACTCCTCCCATGTTCTTTCAAGATCCAGAAGAGAATGTCACTGACCACTCCCACATCAGGAATGCCGTTCCAGGAGGCGAGAGAAGCATGAGGCCCAGAGGCTGACTGGCTGAGAAACAGCAGCTCCTGTTCATTCAGCCCGAGGGAAGTCACTGCAGGAAAGACCTGCTAACAGAAACAACGACAGGTTGACAAACCTGGGATAGCTCAGGACACAGCCAATGACTAAATGTCAGGGAAGGCAGGCACAGTCTGCCTTCCTGTGACTTCCTGAAGTCATTAAGTCATTTTCAGCTACTACATCTCAAGAGCTCTCCACCTTCACGATCACTTGGGGAGAAACTGCAGAGTTGCCTAACACTGGTTCAGACCCATGTGCCACTATGAGAAAGGGGGCAGGAGTACTTATTTTGGAGGTCCTCCCAGTGTCTTGCTTTTTTTTTTGTTTTTTGTGTTTTTCAAAGTAGGGTCTCACTCTAGTCCAGGCTGACCTGGCTTTGAGGTCACACTGATCCTCCAACGTCTGCTGGGATTAAAGATGTGCGCCACCATGCCCGGCACTGAATCCATTTCTTATTTTAGAGGGAACTACTACATCTTCTCACTTAAAACTATTGGTGTATGTGTTTGCATGTGGTGTAGGCATATGTGCACACACGTGTGTGTAGACGTGTGTGCCCTGTGTGCATGCAGACGCCAGAGGATTTCAGTGTCCTTCCCTACTGTTCTTAGGCTTTATCTTGTTGAGACGGGGGCACTAAATGAACTGAACTTGAAGTTCTCTGTGTCACAGCTAGTAGACTGGCTGACCAGTGAGCTCCAGCAATTCTCCTGTCTCTGCCCCATTCAACACCAGGGTCACAGGTATTAACAGCCGCACCTAGCTTTTGATGTGTGTGCAGATCTGAACTCCAGTCCTCATGCCTACACAGTAAGCACTCTTACCCACTGCAGCCTTTCCCCAGACCCCCTCAGTGTTTCTCTAAGCATTTCTTTCTTTAGACCTCTTTAGAACCTGGCAAAGGTTTTTCAAAAGTCATGGGTTCCTACACATGTGTATATGCATATGCATAAACCCTTAAAATCACACAAAAAAAGAAAAAGAAAAAAAGGCCCTGGCATGGTGGCACATGCCTTTAATCCCAGTACTCTGGGAGACAGAGGTAGGAGGATCTTCGAGAGTTTGAGGCCACCCTGAGACTACATAGTGAATTCCAGGTCAGCTTGGGCTAGAATGAGACCCTACCTCAAAAAACAAAACAGAACAAAAATCAATGGCCTATAGTGGCTTTAAGCTGTTGTATGGTCAGTACCAGCAACTGGCCAAGAGCTTTCTTTCTATAATTCTTCCCTTGAAAGAAGTGACTGCCTTCAATTGAAAGACCATCCTTGTAAAGCTAGATGCACAAAATGACACGTGTATCTGAGGTTTGTTTGCAGTGGCAGGAGGCCCTGGTGTGCCGATCCCACCTTAAAAATGCATAAATATAGCCAGGCGTGGTGGTGCATGCCTTTAATCCCAGCACTTGGGAGGCAGAGGTAGGAGGATCGCTGAGAGTTCAAGGCCACCCTGAAACTACATAGTTCATTCCAGGTCAGCCTGGACCAGAGTGAGACCCTACCTCGAAAAACCAAAAAAAACAAAAAAAAGACCAGGCTGGAGAGATGGCTTAGCAGTTAAGGTGCTTGCCTGCAACACCTACCAACCCAAGTTCGATTCCCCAGTACCCATGTAAAGCCAAATGCACAAAGTGGCACATTCATGTGGAGTTTGTAGCAGCTAGAGGCCCTGGTATGTCCATTCTCTTTCTCTCTCTTTCCCTTCCTCCCTAACTGTCTGGTTTGGAAGTTCATCCCAGCAATGTGAAGCTGACTGTGACAGATGTATTTCCATGTTTTCTTATACATGTACAAAATATCTCTGGAGAGATAAAGATGAAACTGACAAGGTTACCAAGAGCGTGACCAGGTGGAGGAAGGGGAAGAGCTAGAAAGAGGGAGATTTCATTGTGCATTGTGTAGCTTTGAATACACTTGGTTTGAGGACAGATACTACCAATCAACACAGTAAAATGAAAAGCTGAACTACTTGTCTAAGTCCCTAAAGCTAATAAAGGGGAAAGCAGTTATGCCAGTGCAGGAGTTTTAAGGTTTATGCTCATTTGCTGCATTCACTGGGATTTATACTAGACACTCCTGCTGTCCCAACAGATAAAGCTACTGGAGGGCTGGAAAGATGGCTTAGCGGTTGAGGTGCTTGCCTGTGAAGACTAAGGAGCCAGGTTTGATTCTCCAGGACCCATGTAAGCCAGATGTGCAAAGTGGCTCATGTGTCTGGAGTTTATTTGCAGCAGCTGGAAGCCCTGGCACCCCATTCTCTCTACCTCTTTCTGTGTCAAATAAATACAAGTAAAAAACAATTTATTTATTTGAGAGAGGGAGGGAGAAAGGGGCCAAGGCAGACAGAGAGAGAACGGGTGGTGTACCAGGGCCTCCAGCTACTGCAAATGGACTACAGATGCATATGCCACCTTGTGCTTATGTGGGTACTGGGGAATCGAACCTGGATCCTTAGGCGTCACAGACAAGCGCTTTAACCACTAACCCATCTCTCCAGTCCTCCAAAATATACATTTTTTTAAAAAAAATAAAAGCTAGTAAAGGGTCAAGTTCACCCAATGTTTCTTTGCACTTCTTAAAAAAATTTTTTTTTGCCAGGTATGGGGCAGACACTTTTAATCCCAGTACTTAGGAGGCTGAGATAAGAGGATCACCATGAATTTAAGGCCAGTCTGGGCTGGAGCAAGACCCTACCTTGAACCCCCCCCAAATTATTTGAGGATGGAGAGAAAGTATGGGCCTACTAGGGCCTCTTGCTGCTGCAAATCAAGGTCAGCATGGTGCTGCATCCAGGATGGTGGTGCATAATCACTTCCTACATCTTGCTTTATGTGGGTACTGGGGAATTGAAGCCAGGCCAGCAGGCTTTGTAAGCAAGCACCTTAACTGCTAAGAGCCATGTTTCCAGTCTTCTTTGGGCTCAAGTTTAACTGAAGCAGCTGAGTTGGATTTTCAATTTTCTTTTCTGAGTTCTGTAAAAGCAAACCCATTCACTTTTAATATCCCACTCCAGAGGAGGAAATGAGTCAAACTCGCTGCACGGTCACATTTCTAACCTCTTCCAGAACAGTTTCTGGCTCCCCTGGACTCAGATCTCATTGACACAACACCCACATGTCAGTGAGTCAGCAGGAGCCCAACATCTGGTCTCACAGGAAAAAGGCCAGAGGGGCTGGGGCCAGAGGCGGCCTGCGTGTGGTCATGTGGTTACCTGATGCACAATGCTGCTCATGAGCTCTCTGTTGGTCATACTGGCCAGCTCTAGGTGAACTGGAATGCCAGTGGGGATGTCAGAAATGGAGGTCACAACCTGCAGAGAGAACGGCAGTGTCATTAGGACGGAAGGAAGTCAGACGAGAGGGAAGGCAAGATTAAGTCCTAAGCAGCCTGGATGTCCCCTTGTAAGTGCTTTCTTTGCATCCTTAAGAGAGTTACAAGCAATGTGTGTCCCCACCACCTCTGTGGACACAGTTACTTTTCCCAGCAGAAACCTATACTTTGCAGGAAGCCACCAGGGCTGTAGATTCAGAGGATAAAGAACTACCCCATGTGTTTACGCTGCCAGCCTGTCCGTGGGACCTAACGGAACAGCTGGCCTCAACTGCTGTACAGATGTACAGGGAGCACAGCGTGGCTGGTGTAACGTAAGACGGGACAGATCACACAGAGGACACAAGTACACACCCTGCAGCTTGCAGCCACACTCAGTTAAGCACAGGATGCGGAGGCTCAAGCAAGATGTTCTGACCTGTCCTGATGCCGCTGCTGACAAGGTTTTGTCCTTGAGGCCAGGATCTAAGGCAGGGCAGTACCTGCTGCTACGGAGGCCAAAAGGCAGGAGCCTGAGGAAAAACACCAGCCGAGGGCTGTGGGATTCTGTGACAGAGCTATTACCTCCAAGAGTCTCTTCCTCTGGAGCTCCTTGCTTTGTCCCTCCATCATGTGCAATCCAGAGAGGACCACCAGGTCAGGCTGGAACTCCTCCAGGCTAGACACAAACACCTCCAGCATATTCATGGCCCCGTTGGAGAGGTCGTGAGAGAAGATGAACCGGTTGGCATGGGGAGCTTTAAACGGGCCCCACTCCTCCCCTAGAAAAGCCCAGTCAACACAATGGGAAGAAAAGGAAGAGGCTTTCAGTCTCCCAAATGTGGGACACCTGCAAGTGCCTCCCAGAGCCTTGAGCAGGCTGGCTTCTGGCCGAGTCGGCCCCGGCAACAAAGGCCTAAGGTCAGCACGGTCCTCCTGCATCCAGGATGGTGGTGGATAACAAAGAAACACACTGAGAACTTAAATCCAACCAAGAAACACAAAACATGGTATGAGGCTATGCCTGTTAAGGTGCTTTCCTTTTCCAGGTCATTAGCTCCCCCTGAGTTCCAGGTAAGCTCTGTGGTCAGCAGAGCTCTCAAATACACGGGCACAGTAGTCACAGAGCACATGACCCCCAGATACCAGCACACAGTATATACACGCATAGCCCGGAGATAGAGCAGGCTACCTTTTCAAAAGCAGTACCCGGCCTGAGAGCCTTCCTCTGATTTGGAAGCTTATAGGCTGAAACCCCCAAAGTCACAATGAATGCACCTCCTCCCTGCTGCTCCCTGGTGGCTTCTGAGCACCTGATCCAGCGGGTAAGACTATCTGGCTGCTCCAGCAATTTCTGTGTGAATTGTTTGGCGTAAGGACTACTCAATGCCAAGTTCAAGTGGTACTTCCTCATTCAATGTGCTGTAAAATCTGCTCCCAGCCCCAATATTTGATTACTTCCCAGGGCACTGATGCACCCCGTTTTAGGACCTGGTACACAACTCTGCACTAGGCTCTTCAAGTGTAAAGTATGCGCTGTGCCACCTTCGACCCTCACATCCTTACTGCCTCACAAAGCACCTGGCACACAACCATGGGAACGAGTTCGCAAAGCACAGATGACCTAAATGACCATGATGACAAAAAAGATGGGTATGAGCTCTAAATCCAACATTTCCCAAGGTGACAAGATTTTGTACAATGGAAAAAGTACACTTTGTTGGTATTCCCCATGGAGCAAGACAAAGGCCCTACCCTTAAGCAGTGATGGTAACTGCTAGGAAACACTTAGCCAGGAGCACAGAGCCACACAGCATTCACACAGATTCTTTTCTTCAGGGAGGGACACAGGTAAAAATAAAAAGGTTTCTGCAAGGCAGGGCCAAGAAGGAATGTGTGGCGCTCCTCGGTGTTTCCATGGGACACAGGACTGACAGAGTAGCCTGAGAAGCAAACGGAGCTCAACCTGTAATAGCAGTGCGTGCCTCTCTTTCCTCACAAAGCTTAGCATTTATTTATTTATTTATTATTTATTGTTTTGTTTTTTTTTTGAGGTAGGGTCTCACTCTAGCCCAGGCTGACCTGGAATTCACTATGTAGTCTCAGGGTGGCCTTGAATTCATGGCGATCCTCCTACCTCTGCCTCCCGAGTGCTGGGATTAGAGGCGTGCGCCACCATGCCTGGCTATTTTTTCAAGCAACTTCTCTCAATTTGTCATCCTGCCCTTTAGTCAGTAAGCCAGTAAAGCCTTTATAGAGTGACTCATTGGATTCCCAGCCCCAGCTTGAAACCCTAACCCCACTTCTCTGGGGTGGTCTGCTGAGGGGAAAAAAAAAGACAAATCTTGTCAGAATTTCCCCATCTAGTCTAGAGAGAGCTAGGGATACACTTAGGAAAGTTGCTCCGAGGCTGCTGTCATTGGACTCTGTGCCCTCCTGGTGCCTACGAAAAGAAACCAACCTCATATAAAGTTTAATATTGGAAATCATGGCTTAGTACAAAGAAATATTAGGCATAGAAAAGGAAAACTGAAATGTGAGGCTTATAAAAAATAACGAAGGGGCTGGAGAGATGGCTTAGTGGTTAAATGCTTGCCTGTGAAGCCTAAGGACCCCGGTTCGAGGCTTGATTCTTCAGGACCCACGTAAGCCAGATGCACAAGGGGGTGCATGCATCTGGAGTTCGTTTGCAGTGGCTGCAGGCCCTGGTGTGCCCATTCTCTCTCTCTCTCTCTGTCTCTTTCTGTATCTCTCTTTCTCTCTTAAATAAATAAAAAATCTTAAAAAATAATGAAGACAGACGAAAATCTTTTGTTTTGTTTTGTTTTTACAGGTAGGGTCTCACTCTCAAGTAAAAACAATTTATTTATTTGAGAGGGGAGGGAGAAAGGGCCAAGGCAGACAGAGAGAGAACAGGTGGTGTACCAGGGCCTCCAGCTACTGCAAATGGACTACAGATGCATATGCCACCTTGTGCTTATGTGGGTACTGGGGAATCGAACCTGGATCCTTAGGGCGTCTGAACAAGCGCTTTAACCACTAACCCATCTCTCCAGTCCTCCAAAATATACATTTTTAAAAAAAATAAAAGCTAGTAAAGGGTCAAGTTCACCCAATGTTTCTTTGCACTTCTTAAAAAAATTTTTTTGCCAGGTATGGGGCAGACACTTTTAATCCCAGTACTTAGGAGGCTGAGATAAGAGGATCACCATGAATTTAAGGCCAGTCTGGGCTGGAGCAAGACCCTACCTTGAACCCCCCCAAATTATTTGAGGATGGAGAGAAAGTATGGGCCTACTAGGGCCTCTTGCTGCTGCAAATCAAGGTCAGCATGGTGCTGCATCCAGGATGGTGGTGCATAATCACTTCCTACATCTTGCTTTATGTGGGTACTGGGGAATTGAAGCCAGGCCAGCAGGCTTTGTAAGCAAGCACCTTAACTGCTAAGAGCCATGTTTCCAGTCTTCTTTGGGCTCAAGTTTAACTGAAGCAGCTGAGTTGGATTTTCAATTTTCTTTTCTGAGTTCTGTAAAAGCAAACCCATTCACTTTTAATATCCCACTCCAGAGGAGGAAATGAGTCAAACTCGCTGCACGGTCACATTTCTAACCTCTTCCAGAACAGTTTCTGGCTCCCCTGGACTCAGATCTCATTGACACAACACCCACATGTCAGTGAGTCAGCAGGAGCCCAACATCTGGTCTCACAGGAAAAAGGCCAGAGGGGCTGGGGCCAGAGGCGGCCTGCGTGTGGTCATGTGGTTACCTGATGCACAATGCTGCTCATGAGCTCTCTGTTGGTCATACTGGCCAGCTCTAGGTGAACTGGAATGCCAGTGGGGATGTCAGAAATGGAGGTCACAACCTGCAGAGAACGGCAGTGTCATTAGGACGGGAAGGAAGTCAGACGAGAGGGAAGGCAAGATTAAGTCCTAAGCAGCCTGGATGTCCCCTTGTAAGTGCTTTCTTTGCATCCTTAAGAGAGTTACAAGCAATGTGTGTCCCCACCACCTCTGTGGACACAGTTACTTTTCCCAGCAGAAACCTATACTTTGCAGGAAGCCACCAGGGCTGTAGATTCAGAGGATAAAGAACTACCCCATGTGTTTACGCTGCCAGCCTGTCCGTGGGACCCTAACGGAACAGCTGGCCTCAACTGCTGTACAGATGTACAGGGAGCACAGCGTGGCTGGTGTAACGTAAGACGGGACAGATCACACAGAGGACACAAGTACACACCCTGCAGCTTGCAGCCACACTCAGTTAAGCACAGGATGCGGAGGCTCAAGCAAGATGTTCTGACCTGTCCTGATGCCGCTGCTGACAAGGTTTTGTCCTTGAGGCCAGGATCTAAGGCAGGGCAGTACCTGCTGCTACGGAGGCCAAAAGGCAGGAGCCTGAGGAAAAACACCAGCCGAGGGCTGTGGGATTCTGTGACAGAGCTATTACCTCCAAGAGTCTCTTCCTCTGGAGCTCCTTGCTTTGTCCCTCCATCATGTGCAATCCAGAGAGGACCACCAGGTCAGGCTGGAACTCCTCCAGGCTAGACACAAACACCTCCAGCATATTCATGGCCCCGTTGGAGGTCGTGAGAGAAGATGAACCGGTTGGCATGGGGAGCTTTAAACGGGCCCCACTCCTCCCTAGAAAAGCCCAGTCAACACAATGGGAAGAAAAGGAAGAGGCTTTCAGTCTCCCAAATGTGGGACACCTGCAAGTGCCTCCCAGAGCCTTGAGCAGGCTGGCTTCTGGCCGAGTCGGCCCCGGCAACAAAGGCCTAAGGTCAGCACGGTCCTCCTGCATCCAGGATGGTGGTGGATAACAAAGAAACACACTGAGAACTTAAATCCAACCAAGAAACACAAAACATGGTATGAGGCTATGCCTGTTAAGGTGCTTTCCTTTTCCAGGTCATTAGCTCCCCTGAGTTCCAGGTAAGCTCTGTGGTCAGCAGAGCTCTCTCACACGGGCACAGTAGTCACAGAGCACATGACCCCCAGATACCAGCACACAGTATATACACGCATAGCCCGGAGATAGAGCAGGCTACCTTTTCAAAAGCAGTACCCGGCCTGAGAGCCTTCCTCTGATTTGGAAGCTTATAGGCTGAAACCCCCAAAGTCACAATGAATGCACCTCCTCCCTGCTGCTCCCTGGTGGCTTCTGAGCACCTGATCCAGCGGGTAAGACTATCTGGCTGCTCCAGCAATTTCTGTGTGAATTGTTTGGCGTAAGGACTACTCAATGCCAAGTTCAAGTGGTACTTCCTCATTCAATGTGCTGTAAAATCTGCTCCCAGCCCCAATATTTGATTACTTCCCAGGGCACTGATGCACCCCGTTTTAGGACCTGGTACACTAGGCTCTTCAAGTGTAAAGTATGCGCTGTGCCACCTTCGACCCTCACATCCTTACTGCCTCACAAAGCACCTGGCACACAACCATGGGAACGAGTTAGCAAAGCACAGATGACCTAAATGACCATGATGACAAAAAAGATGGGTATGAGCTCTAAATCCAACATTTCCCAAGGTGACAAGATTTTGTACAATGGAAAAAGTACACTTTGTTGGTATTTCCCATGGAGCAAGACAAAGGCCCTACCCTTAAGCAGTGATGGTAACTGCTAGGAAACACTTAGCCAGGAGCACAGAGCCACACAGCATTCACACAGATTCTTTTCTTCAGGGAGGGACACAGGTAAAAATAAAGAGGTTTCTGCAAGGCAGGGCCAAGAAGGAATGTGTGGCGCGCCTCGGTGTTTCCATGGGACACAGGACTGACAGAGTAGCCTGAGAAGCAAACGGAGCTCAACCTGTAATAGCAGTGCGTGCCTCTCTTTCCTCACAAAGCTTAGCATGCATGCATTTATTTATTTATTATTTATTGTTTTTTTTTTTTTTTGGTAGGGTCTCACTCTAGCCCAGGCTGACCTGGAATTCACTATGCATTCTCAGGGTGGCCTTGAATTCATGGCGATCCTCCTACCTCTGCCTCCCGAGTGCTGGGATTAGAGGCGTGCGCCACCACGCCTGGCTATTTTTTCAAGCAACTTCTCTCAGTTTGTCATCCTGCCCTTTAGTCAGTAAGCCAGTAAAGCCTTTATAGAGTGACTCACTGGATTCCCAGCCCCAGCTTGAAACCCTAACCCCACTTCTCTGGGGTGGTCTGCTGAGGGGAAAAAAAAAGACAAATCTTGTCAGAATTTCCCCATCTAGTCTAGAGAGAGCTAGGGATACACTTAGGAAAGTTGCTCCGAGGCTGCTGTCATTGGACTCTGTGCCCTCCTGGTGCCTACGAAAAGAAACCAACCTCATATAAAGTTTAATATTGGAAATCACGGCTTAGTACAAAGAAATATTAGGCATAGAAAAGGAAAACTGAAATGTGAGGCTTATAAAAAATAACGAAGGGGCTGGAGAGATGGCTTAGTGGTTAAATGCTTGCCTGAGAAGCCTAAGGACCCCGGTTCGAGGCTTGATTCTTCAGGACCCACGTAAGCCAGATGCACAAGGGGGTGCATGCATCTGGAGTTCGTTTGCAGTGGCTGGAGGCCCTGGTGTGCCCATTCTCTCTCTCTCTCTCTGTCTCTTTCTGTATCTTTCTCTCTTAAATAAATAAAAAATCTTAAAAAAAATAATGAAGACAGACGAAAATCTTTTTGTTTTGTTTTGTTTTTTTACAGGTAGGGTCTCACTCTAGCCCAAGCTGACCTGGAATTCACTATGTAGTCTCAGGGTGGCCTTGAACTTGTGATCCTCCTACCTCTGCCTCCCAAGTGCTGGGATTAAAGGCGTGCGCCATCAAACCTGGCGAAAAATCTGGAGAGATGGCTTAGTGGTTAAGGCACTTGCCTGTGAAGCCTCAGGACCCAGGTTTGATTCTCCAGTACCCACACAAACCAGATGCACAAGGTAGCGCATGTGTCTGGAGTTTGTTTGCAGTGGCCAGAGGCCCTGGTGTACCCATTCTCTCTCTCTCAAATAAATAAATAAATAAAATAATTAAAAAAAATAATGAGGACAGAGAAAAATCTTTTTAAGAAAAGCTGAGGACTGGAGAGATGGCTTAGTGTTTAAGGCGCTTGCATGGGAAGCCTAAGGAGCCAGGTTTGATTCCCAAGTACCTATATAAGCCAGATGCACAAGGTGGCACATGAGTCTGGAGTTCATTTGCAACAGATGGAGGTCCTTCTGTGGCCAACTCTCTCTCTCTGTCTATGCCCTCCTCTCTGTCTCTCAAATAAGTAAATAAATAAAAATTAAAAAAAAAAAAAAAAAAAAAAAAAGAAAAGCTAAGTTGGTTCTGTAATGACACAGAAGGCAGAGGTGCCAGGCACAAGACCAGGGTCGTGCTGAGACACTAGTCTCCACTGTGTAGTCACCATGGGAAATATGGACTGCTATGAGTGCCTATGGACGAGGGGGAGAAGGAAGAGACCTGGAACTGGCAGCAGAGCCTCAGAGGCATGCTTTAGCTATGCAGACCCTTCCGGGCGGCAGTCACATGCATCAAACCACTCACATCACTAAACACACTAGTTCTGGGTGTAAAGTGTTGGGTTATTTCCCACCCGGGGCAACTAAACTCAGAGGAACTCAAAGTTGTGCATTATGAAATGTAAATTTCTTACTAAAATATGCTACTCCTAATTTTCCATCTCATGCTCCCTAAATCCCTTACTATTTCTACTAAGTACCCAAAAGAGAATGAGAAATAAACAATTTCTTCTTCATACTTGGAGAAACGTATAATTTTCAAGAAGCAGATATGTCATACCTTCCATCATAGGTAGTTATGCAGAGTATTAAGTACTGCTTTAAGAGACCCGTTAGTCTATTGGGAAGCTCGGTCCTTTAACGTGAACAGTGTTGAATCAGAAACTCAGAAGTGAGTTCTGAGCAGAGGAAAAACCACACAGGAAGAACACAGAATCAATGTCTAGGTATTTAAGATTCTTACAGAAGTCAGACCTTTAGTCTTTAAAACCATAAACTCCATTGGAGTGGGGTTAACTTGGATTTACAAACACTAGAATATCACATAAACATAAGTAACACTAACTACAAAACACCACTTTATCCCAAGGCAAAAATTAAATGCACTAAAGAAACTTGCCAGAGGCCTGGAACCAATGCCAAGCAGCCAAGGCAAGTTGGGCAAGAACAGCCCTGGGCAGGCTCCCGGGGAGCGGAGCAAACACTAGCTACCCTTTTCTGGCCTCACTGAAGTTGAGCATGTGCTCAACACATCCTCACTCTCATGCACGAGGCCTGACTCCCCTGGGGCTCGGACCAGTGCCATGACACTGTCACCCCCACTTGAGGTGATCAGCTCTGTGGACCAATGAGTCGGGAGACCTTTGGTGCAAGAAGCTCAAAGAGGATCGTGCTAATTTACAAGGACGATTTTTTGACACAAACGCAAAACTGGCATTCCCTGGTCCCCACCCCAGCTTGCCAGCAGCACTTACTTATCTCCCTTACCTGCTTGGTACTCCAGGATGAGGTGGAACTCATCGGCTTCCTGCAGGGACTCTGGTGGAACGAATACATTGTCATCCAGAAGTTCATGAAGCTTTGGACCAATTGGACCGCAGAGAAGAACCTAGAAGCCAGCACCATGAACAGGACTGTTCCTTCATCCACAGACCCAAGTAGTAACCAGCAAGGGACATTCATCTCAGCAAAATATTGGCATCCAGTCTACCTGCAGCTCCTCGTTTGGGGATATGTAGTGTAGGGGCATTACCAGAGCTTGGGCTTCTAGAGGACATGGTTGCGACATACCCAGAAAGTCAAGGGTCTTTTCCTTCCACCAGATCCTCAACAACCAGTGACGTACTCTGCGGGATCAAGCCCTCTTATTATATCTGACTTTCATGTGACCACAGCAGCCTTCCAAACAGAGAATTAACAATTCAAGAAGTTTATGGGGAACTCCTCTGCAACTTTTCCAGCGTGGCTGTACCACAGTTTCAACACACTGCCACATCCCTCAAAGCTAGGCTCATTCTCAGAACCCCATGTGGATTTAAGGAAAACCTCTAGAAGCTGACAACCCTATTTCAGATGTGATGTGCCCCACTCAGAAACTTCAAAAGGCATTTTTACTTGCTAATCAGCTCCTAACTTGTAACTGTTTTATATACAAGTGCCTTTATGTACGTAATTAAGAAATCTCAGCTTTGGGGTAAAAACATAACTTTCTCCCCCTCTTTCCACCTTGACATGTGCTTGTTACTTTTGATTCTGAAAATTCTTGGCCCTGCCACTTTATTTCCTCTTCTAATTCTTGACTACAACTACACTTTTGAGATATTAAGGCTTGGATGACTGAAACAGCAAAATATAAAACAAAATAGGGCTGGAGTAATGGCTTAGCAGTTAAGGCCTATGAAGCCAGGTTTGATGCTCCACGACCCACATAAGCCAGATGCACAAGGTGGCACATATGTCTGGATTTTGTTTGCAGTGGCTAGAGGCCCTGGTGTACCCATTCTCATTCTTTCTTAAATAAATAAAAATATTTTAAAAAAAAGTACTTTAAAATAAAATAAAACAAAGCCGGGCGTGGTGGCGCACGCCTTTAATCCCAGCACTTGGGAGGCAAAGGTAGGAGGATCGCCATGAGTTTGAGGTCACCCTGAGACTACATAGTGAATGCCAGGTCAGCCTGGGCTAGCGTGAAACCCTACCTCGAAAAACCAAAAAAAATAAATAAATAAATAAATAAAAATAAAATAAAATAAAACAAAACAAAATAGCCGGACAGGGTGGCACATGCCTTTAATCCCAGCACTAGGGAGGCAGAGGTAGGAGGACCACTGTGAGTTCAAAGCTACTGAGACTACATAGTGAATTCCTACCTCGAAAAACCAACCAACCAAACAAACAAAAATAAAACTAAATACATGGATTTCAACACCTCTGGACATTAGGCAAAGGACAATGATACCTATAAAGTGGGAATCTACCCAGTGAGCCCTATAAATACCCTATTAAGTGCATATTACTATGAAAGGGCCTGCAGACTGACCAACATCAGGAATGAAGAGATTCTCAGATCGTAAGGGGATGAAGGAATATCCCTTTAACATAGATGGAATGGAAAAATTCTATGGTAGACACAAAAACCAAAGCTCATTTAAGAAAAAGAAAAATGAAGGTTGTCATCAAAAACCTTCCTCACTGGGCTGGAGAGATGGCTTAGCGCCATCTTGGGCCTATGAAGCCTAAGAACACTTGTTCAAATCTCCAGGTCCTACATATAGCCAGACACAAAAGTAATGCAAGCATGCAATGTCACACATGCGCACAAGGGGGCACACGCGTCTGGAGTTCATTTACAGCGGCTGAAGGCCCTGGTGCACCCATTCTCTCTCTGCCTCTTCCTCAAATTTAAGAAAAACACCAAATAAACCTTCATCATTGAAAAACCTAGCCCCAGACATCAATGGTGAAGTCTACAAACACATAAGGAAGGCAGAATATAATGGTATACAAACTTTTTTAAAAAAAACACTAAAGTACAGGAAATACTTCTCAGCTATAAGGCAACTACTACCTAAACAGAAGAACCAGATAGACATTTTAAGAAAAATACACATCAGTATCTCTCATCTATAGAATACACTATATATAAAGTATTAAAACAATGCCAGGCACATGGTAACATCTACCAAGTACTAGTTATTGCTCTCCCCCCAGCAACAAGTGACCTATAAACTGGATCAAGAAGAAATGTCCACTCCTGCTCTTAAAATTACTGAAACATGGGGCTGGAGGGATGGCTTAGCAGTTAAGGCACTTGCTTGGAAAGCCAAAGAGCCCAGGTTTGAGTCATCAGGACTCATGTAAGCTAGATTCACAAGGTGGCACATGCATCTGGAGTTCGTTTACAGTGTCTGAAGGCCCCAGAACGCCCATTCTGTCTCTCTCAAATAAATAAAAACAAATAATTTTTAAAATAATTACTGAAACACTTACTGGAATTTACAAGTTTTTATTTTGATTATTATTTTTTTAAGAAACAAGTTTTACTCTGGAAATGTGACCTACCTTTAAATCTGAGTTGGCTGCAAATTTCTGCCCAATTAAAGCTGCATTTCCTCCTACATAGTGCTGTAAGATAATTCGAGGATATCAGCATTTTAGCACAAGTATATTACCCAACTGTAATAATTTCCAAGGTTAAAATTATCCTTACCACCCCAATTTTTTGTTTTATTTTAAAGCAGGGTATCACTCTAGCCCAGGCTAACCTTGAACTCATGACAATCTTCCTAGCTCAGTCACCTGAGTGCTAGGAAGAAAGCCCTGAGCCACCACATCTGGATCCATCTCTACACAAACACACACACACTTTTTGGGTTCTTTTTTTTTTTTTTTTTTTTTTTTTTGAGGTAGGGTTTCACTCTAGTTTAGGCTGACCTGGAATCCACTATGCAGTCTCAGGGTGGCCTCGAACTCATGGCGATCCTCCTAACTCTGCCTCCCAAGTGCTGGGATTAAAGGCATGAGCCACCATGCCCAGCTTCTTTTCAATATTTTTTGTTGTTGTTTGTTGAGACAAGGTCTCAAGCTGGTTTCAGACTTCACTATGTGGAGAGGCTGGTCTTTCTGCCTCCACTTCTCAAGTTCTGGGATTACAGACATGTATCACTAAGGCCAGCTCCCCTAAACTTTTCTGAAGTGACTTTATAACAGAAAACACAGTTGAGGTGAACATAACATGGAGACAAGAAGTAATAAGGAAAGGTAAAGAAAATAAATATGCTAACCACAAAAATTAGTATGAGTGTTTGAACTATAGGTCAAATTTGGCCTTGAGCTTTCAAGTGGCCAGAACAGGTATTAAAACATGAATGGGGCCGGGTGTGGTGGTGCATGCCTTTAATCCCAGCACTTGGGAGGCAGCAGTAGGAGGATTGCTGTGAGTTCGAGGCCACCCTGAGAATACATAGTGAATTCCAGGTCAGCCTGAGCTAGAGTGAGACCCTACCTCGAAAAACCAAACAACAACAACAAAAAAAAAAAAAACATGAATGGGGGCTGGAGAGATGGCTTAGTGGCTAAGGCGCCTGCCTGCTAAGCCTAAGAATGCTGGTTCCAATGTCCAGTGGTTCCAATCTCCAGGTCCCACGTTTAGCCAGATGCAAAGTGAGGCAAGAGCTCAATGCTGCACTTGCCCACAAGGGGGCGCACGCATCTGGATTTCATTCACAGCAGCTGAGAGACTGCTGGCGTGCCCATCTCTGTCTCCCTCTCCCTCTCTGTCTCTCTCTCCAAAAATAAATAAAAAATAATTAAAAAAATTAAAAAAAAAAACATGAACGGGGCTGGCCATGGTGTCGCATGCCTTTAATCCCAGCACTCGGGAGGCAGAGGTAGGAGGATCACTGTGAGTTTGAGGCCACCCTGAGACTACATAGTGAATCCCAGGTCAGCTTGGGCTAGCATGAAACCCTACCTCGAAAAAACAAAAACCAAAAAAATAAAATAGCCGGACATGGTGGCACAGTGCCTTTAATCCCAGCACTAGAGTGAAACCCTACCTCGAAAAAACAAAAAACAAAACAAAAGGGTCTGAGAAATGGCTTAGAGGTTAAGGAATTTGCCTGCGAAGCCAAAGGATCCTGGTTTGATTCTCCAGAACCCACGTAAGCCAGATGCACAAGGGGCACATGCATCTGGAGTTCGTTTCCAGTGGCTAGAGGACCTGGCATTCCCGTTCTCTCTCTCCCTCTCTTCTATCTCTCTCTCTGCTTGCAAATAAATAAAAATTCAAACAAACAAACAAACATGAATGGGCAGGGCGTGGTGGCACATGCGCACACCTTTAATCCCAGCACTCGGGAGGCAGAGGTAGGAGGATCACCATGAGTTTGAGGCCACCCTGAGACTACATAGTGAATTCCAGGTCAGCCCTGGATAGAATGAGACCCTACCTTAAAAAACAAAACTTTCAGTAGATGAACTATTTGTTATTCTTTACAGTGTTAGGGGTGGAACCCAGAGCCTTGTGCATGCTAGGCAAGTGCAGATGTTGTTTGGGTTTTTTGAGATAAGGTATTGGTATGTAGCACAGGCTGGCCACAAACTTGTAATCGTCCTACCTTTCTTTCCTGGGTGGTACTGGGATTACAAGCATTCATTATCATCTCTGGCTCTAAAATGTAACTTAAAATACATACATACATACATACATACATACATACATACATACATGTATGTATTAGATGGTTTGAATAGATGGCCCCCAATATATACTTTTTTTTTTTTTTTTTTTTTGGTTTTTCGAGGTAGGGTGTTACTCTGTCTCAGGCTAACCTGGAATTCACCATGTACTCTCAGGGTGGCCTCGAACTCATGGCAATCCTCCTACCTCTGCCTCCCGAGTGCTGGGATTAAAGTTGTGCGCCACCACGCCTGGCTATACAATGTTTTATTAGTTTGCATCTGCAGCCACCTGGCTGGAGGCATTGTCATTGTGTTGATCTTAAGGTGTGGTGATGGGTTTGAGATTTCAATCTAAAGATATGCAAAGTATGCCTAGCTGGAGTTCCTGAAGTGTGCTGTGCTGTGTGGCTTTTGGCTTCTCTCTGTGTGTTTGGTCCTATGAAAGCAGGCCAGTCTCTTCTGCCGTTATATAACTTCCCCTGGATCTGTAAGCTTCAATAAATATCCCTTCCTCCATAATCATGCCTGGTCTGGAAGTTCATCTCAGTGAACCTGAAGCTGAATGCTAAAATATATTATTTAATTATTTGAGAGAGAGAGAGGCTGAGAGAGAATGGGTGTTCCAGGGCCTCCAGCCACTACAAATGAACTCTAGACATATATGCCACCTTGTGCATTTGGCTTACATGGGCATGGTGAAATCAAACCTGGGCCCTTAGGCTTCACAGGCAAGCACCTTAACTGCTAAGACATCTCTCCAGCTCCTAAAATGTAACTTTCAGTTTTGGGTGAAGTAGCTATATATAGTCTTGCTATATATATCTCAACTGGCTATAAACTTGCAAGAATTCTCCTGCCTCAACCTCCAAGAATGCTGGAAATTACAGGCATGAGCCACCACGCCCAGCTTAAAAGGTAACTTTTTAGCCAGGCACAGTGGCACATACCTTTAATCCCTGCATATGGGAGGCAGAGGTAGGAGGATTGCTGTGAGTTGAAGGCCACCCTGACACTACACAGTGAATTCCAGGTCAGCCTGGGATAGAGTGAGACAGTACCTTGAAAAACAAAAAAAAAAAAAAAAGAAAGAAAAAGGTAACTTTTTTTTTCTCTCAAAGCACAAGATCAGGTGCATTGAGGGTGGTATGGCCGTATACCGTATATGTATTTGATTAAGTCCAGTGTCCAAATGCAGGTGAGCTTTGTGTGCTTGGTTCCAGTATGCGTTGTTACCTCCACTTAGTTAAGTCCTCCAACAACATAGCTTAAATTCCTATTTCTATGGTAAAGTATGAGTGACTGTGTCAAGTGCCAACTCTGCCTTTGGACTTTTCGGTTCACAAGTTTGATCATGAACAGATGTGTGTCAGTATGGGTGATGAGTGACATCATCTCCTTCATGGCCTGTGTTCCTGTGATTCACTTCACCTCTAACAGCAGACCATGGAGTTGTGTTGTATCCTTTAAATTTTTTTTTTTTTTAATTTCTATTTGCGAAAGAGACAGAGGCAGACAGAAAGATAGTAAGTATGGGTACACCAGGGCTTCCTGCCACTGCAAACAAACTCTAGATGCAGGCACCTTTGTACACCTAGCTTTATGTAGGTACTGGGGAACTGAACCCGGTCTGTTGGGCTTTACAAGCAAGCGCCTTTAACCACTGTGCCATCTCTCCAGCCCTCTTTATTTTTTACTGAGGCAGAATCTCTCAGTTGAGCCCAGCTAGGCTGCTTGCTCTAGATTTCCTCCCACTATTGGATATGGGTAGGTTACCATGCCCACCCAGCATTTACTTGGGTGCTGGGAACCCAAACTCCAGTCCTTATAGGCTTGCATGACAAGCGCTTGATCCACTGAGCCAGCCCATCAGCCCCAAGAGAAACATAGTTCAATTTAATTTAATGTAATTTTTTGGGGGGGGCGGGCAAGGTCTCATTCTAGCTCGGGTTACCTGGAGCCCAACCAGGCTGACCTCTAACACATGACAACCCTCTTGTGATTAAAGGCATGAGCCACCAAGCCCAGTTCCAGAAACATATTTCTTTACCATCTCCTGATATGCCCTGCCTTTCCACACCCAGCTTGCAGTTCTCCTAGTCAGCTTCCCTACAGCGTCTCTGAGCCTGTAGCAGTTTCCTGTGACAGGACACCATACCCGTGTGCACTGCATAAGCCCTGGTCCCTTTTTAACTACCAGCTGCAACACTACCTCTTCTATGATGCCATTTCTGTTCCCCTTTCCCTACTGATGTCTCAGCTTCTAAAACTGTCCTCCCCAGACAGGCCTACAGATCCCTTGCTACCACTGTAACCCAAACAACCCCTAATACGGCCCTGTACCTTGACTATAACCATCTAGGAACATAACTAGCTCCTTGAGGGCGAGGACAGTTTTGTTCTCAGAGGAGGCATTTGTTGCTGAATTGTGAGAGAGGAAGGAATTACACTCATGTGTTGGGAAATGTAGAACCTAGCCATGGAGCAAGTTCTGAAAGATAACGGTCCTAACATGGGACAATTACTGTCCTCTACACACCACTTCTGTCACCTGGAGAGCACATAGTCCCAGCTGGCACTCCATGTTGCTAAGGATGGATCTGGGTGCCTTGGAAACCGGAGGAGCAGGCAGCCTGGCTCTGTTCTAGTCTGAAGGCTGAGAAGCCTCCTCAATAGTTGCCTGGGCAAACATCCCAACTTCCTTGTTCTCAGCCCACGCAAGGCAGAGACTAAACAAGGAATTCTAGATGCTGGACAGGGCTCTCATCCCGAGGTTTGGGTCAGTCATGGCTTGGGGTAAGAAAGGGACAGCTTCCTACAGAAAAATTAAAGAGTCAAATTTGGCCTTTCAACATGTTCAGCTTAAATGTTTTACTTAACTATGATGATTAGAGGGATTTACAAAAAACTCTTGAGGGAATATATTAAGAATTCTAAAAAATGGATATTGGATTTTTCACATACTAGTTATTAACTGCTGGCTACCAGGCAACTTCCCTTACAGTGGAAAAGGAGTTTGAAAAAGCACCACATTGAGGTGTCAGGAGAAGCTGGGTACAACGTTTTTGATTTTATAGTGTTAAGAAATAACTTGAAGGCAACATAGTGCTGAGAAGAAGGGATGGAGGAGTGCCTAGCACTGAAACACCTCTGTCACACCCTCCAATGGCTCAGGGACCATTGCGGAAGGGGGGCGGATAGAATGGAAGAGCCAAAGGAAGGATATGACCTCTTACAATGCAGCTGCCCAGACAGAAATTGGCCTCGATATCCATGATCTTGCAGTGCCTAGCAATACCTTTGCAAGACCCTCAAAATAGAAGAAAAAGATGATGGCATCAAATTAGGAAAGAGACTAATGGAGAGAGGGAGGGGATATGATGGAGACGGGAGTTCTAAAGTGGAATGGGGGAGGGGAGGGAAATATCAGGTGGGTTTTTTTTTTTTGGTATGTAAGATTAAAAGTCAATAAAAAAAATAATTAACCCCCCCCCAAAAAAAATAACTTGAGGGCTGGAGAGATGGTTTAGCAGTTAAGGTACTTGCCTGCAAAACCTAAGGACCCAAGTTCATTTTCCTAGTACCCATGTAAGCCAGATACACAAGGTAGAGCATGTGTCTGGAGTTCGTTTACAGTGGCTGGAGGCCCTGGCACATCCATTTTCTCTCTATATATCTGCCTCTTTCTCTCTGTCTCAAATAAATAAATTATCTATCTATCTTTCTTTTTTAAAAGAAGGGCTGGAAAGATGGCTTAATGGTTAAGGCACTTGTCTGTAAAGCCAAAGGACCCAGGTTCAATTCCCCAGGACCCATGTAGGCTAGATGCACAAGGTGGTGCATGTGTCTGGAGTTCATTTGCAGAGGTGGGAGACCCTAGTACGCCCATTCTCTCTCTCTTCTATCTGCCCCCCTCTCTAAAATAAATAAAAATAAAAAATATTTTTTTAAAAAGAAGTAACTTGGACCACCAAATTGCAAGATAAATTTTCTACAAAGTTTCACTTTTTCAGTATAGAAGACAAGTTTAAAGCAAAGAGGACAGCAAGCAGAGTGGTGGTTTAGACACCAGGATCAAAAACTGCACAAGGACATATGTCAGAACTCAAGATTCGCTCCTGAGAGATGAGACCCACTACTGTGTGAGCTACCAAAATCACAAGAATTAGAACAACTTACTGCTTCCTTTAGGAACCCAGCTGGATAATGCCTCTTCCCACTTTTAATGCTCATATGAGCAGCCTCAAAGGATTTTAAAAAACTAAAATTACGTCTAAAGTCATCAAAATGGTCACAAAGATTTGCTTGTGAAAGGTAATTAAATTAAATTAAAAAGCACTAAGGGGGGTGTGTGGAGAATGGCTTAGCAGTTTAAGGCGCTTGCCTGCCAAGCCAGAGGACCCAGGTTCGATTCCCCAGGACCCATGTAAGCAAGATGCACAAGGTGGTGCGTGGGTCTAGAGTTCGTTTGCAGTGGCTGGAGACCCTGGCATGGCCATTCTCTCTCTTGCTATCTGCCCCCCTCAAATAAATAAAAATAAAATATATAATATTTTTTCCTTTTCTCCTTTTATTTTATTTTTAATTTTTTTTGTATTTTTAAATTTTATTTATTATTTAGGTGAGAGATAGAAAGAAAGAGGTTGGAGAGATGGCTTAGCGGTTAAGCGCTTGCCTGTGAAGCCTAAGGACCCCGGTTCGAGTCTTGATTCCCCAGTACCCATGTAAGCCAGATGTACAAGGTGGCACACACATCTGGAGTTTGTTTGCAGTGGCTGGAGGCCCTGGTGCACCCATTCTCTCCCCCCTCCCGCCCTTTCTCTGTCTGTCTGTTGCTAATAAATAAATAAATAAATAAAAAGAAAAGAGAGAGAGAGAAAAAAAAGGGAGAGAAAGAAAATGGGCATGCCAGTTCCTTTAGCTGCTGAACAGAACTTTAGATGCATGGGCCACCTTGTGCATCTGGCTTACATGGGTCCTGGGAAATCGAACCAAGGTCCTTTAGCTTTGCAGACAAGCGTCATAACCGCTAAGCCATCTCTGCAGCCCAAAATATATAATATTTTAAGAACAAAAAAATTAAAATAAAAAGTACTAAGAGTGCTGGAGATATGGCTCCACAGTTAAGGCGCTTTCTTGCAAAGCCAAAGGGCCCAGGTTTGATTCCCTAGAACTCACGTGAAGCCAGATGCACAAGGAGTTCATTTGCAGTGGCTGGAGGCCCTGGTGCACCCATTCTCTATCTGAATCTTTCTCTTTCTCTCTCTCTTAAATAAATATATTAAAAAAAAAAAAAACTTTCTAAAAAAGTGTTAAGAACTTCTCTGGCCAGAACCACCAGACCTAGACTTGCATGCCTGGCCAATGGAAGGTCTTACACAAGGAGGAACTGGCTGGGGGTGGGGGATGGAACTGGGTGAGAGATGAGAGATGGATAAATCAGAACCAACACTCAGCCCCAGGACACAGGAAGGCAGGTGGGTGAGCATGCATGCCAGGTGAGGCGGAGGAGCCAGGCTGCATCTTGATCACAACACCCTCTCTCACTCCATGTGTGTCTCAAGGATGCCGTGCCCACAAGATGCAGCCTCTAGGACTTATGACTATGAGCCGAGCTTGGAGACCAAATAAGTTCCCTCCACCCCCTGATATGTTGCACCCTACAGACCAATGGCTCTCAAAAGAAGGTCCCCGGCTGGACGTGGTGGCGCAAACCTCTAATCCCAGCACTTGGGAGGCAGAGGTGGGAAGATTGCCATGAGTTCGAGGGCACCCTGAGACTATATAGTGAATTCCAGGTCAGCCTGAGCTAGAGTGAGACCCAACCTCGAAAAAAAAAAAAAAAAAAAAAAAAAAAAAAAAAAAAAAAAAGAAAAGAAAAGAAAAGAAAAGAAAAAAAAAAAGTCCCCAGACCAACAGCATGAACCAGGAAACTTGCTAGAAAAGTAAACTCTTGCTTTCCAACCCACAGCTGCTGAACCGGAACCCAGGGGGAAAGGGAGAGGGGATCAGTAGTCTGTTTCAACAGCCCCTCTAAGGTGTCTGACACACCCAAGTGTGAGAATCCACAATCCATCAACTAGGTGTGACTTGCTGCCCTCCCCTCCCCCCCCCGCCCCACCCGCCCAGGAAAACACTGGACCCTGTCTAGAGACATTCTGACCCTCACATCTGGGGAACTTATGGAGCAGAGGCCAGAGAGACGGTTTAATTCTACAGCAGGTAGGACCGCCCACGGCCACGCTGTCAATAGTGCTCTGGATGGGACACCCGGCTCTGGACAAGCAACACAAAGGTGAGGCCCCCTCCCCTTCTCCCACACGAAGACTACATCAAGTCCTCTGTGCCTTGGTTCTCCTGCTTAAGGAGGACCCAGCCCTATGAAGGTGACTGTAAATTATAAACAAAAACAAGCAGTATAACCAGACCAGTTAGCAGAAGTTTGTTTCCTACATTTAGTTTGAGTAGCATGAAAACAAGAAGGGAATTTAATGGATGAAGCAGAACAAATCTTTTAGTAAATGGGTTTCATTAGCAGTGGCTGAATTGAACTGAGGAGGGGTCAACAGAGCCAATAAAATATCAGATACATGGTTTTGCCAAAAAATAAAAATAAAAAATAAGACGGGGGTGGGGGAGGGCTGGAGAGGTGGCTTAGTGGTTTAGGCGCCTGCCTGCTAAGCCTAAGAATGCTGGTTCCAATCTCCAGGTCCCACGTTCAGCCAGATGCAAAGTGACGCAAGGGCGCAATGCCGCACTTGCCCACAAGGGGGCGCACATATCTGGAGTTCATCCATAGCGACTGAGAGACTGCTGGCACGCCCATTCTCTCTCTGTGACTCTCAAAAAAAAGGGAGGGGGGACTGAAGAATCCGATTTTCCAGTGGTCAGCACCTTAGGACCAAATGGAGGAGGAACCTTCCATCAGGAACCATGCGAAAAGGGTTTCTTTTCCCCACCATCTTAGAGCACTCCCGGAGCGGGACAGACCTGGGCTCCTGGGAACTCTGATGCAACCTGGGCAATGTCATGAAAGGCTTCCTCGTCGCTGAAGAAGCGCTCGGCAGCTGCTCCCTGCCCCATGAAGTGAACGAAGGTTTCCTCCAGGTCACTCCTTGAATGCAGAGTGGCATGATCGCTTCCACTGCCAGGACTCAGGCCAAGTGCCTGCAAGAGCTTCACACCCGAAAGCACCACATCGACACAGGCGTTCACGCTGCAGGAAGGAGAGAGAGCTGTGAGCGGAGGCAGCTCGCTGGGGGACAGGCGTCGGGGAACTGTATTCAAACACGAAACGGAAGCAGCTTCCACACCAGAGCAAGAAAGCAAACAGAAGCTGGGAATGGTGGCACATGCCTTTAATCTCCACGTGGGAGGTTGAGGTAGGAGGTTGGCAGTGAGGTTAAGGCCAGCCTGGGGCTAGAGTGAGAGACCCTGCCTCAAAAACAACAACAAAAAACAAAACAAAAAAACAGAACTCTTTTACCAGTTACAAGCTGAGAAACTGACACTTCATTTCAGAACATAGCTACCATGGTAACAAAGGCTCATCTGAGAAAATGCTGGCAAAGCCACGCTGTCTGGATCCACACTAGTTATGTGACTTTGACAAGTCACTGAAGTTCTTTGTCTATGAAATGGTAATGATCTGAGTTGTTAAGGCCTAGAGCTGTAGTGAAGACTAAATAAATTAACGGACCAGGGCTTGGTGCAGAAAAAAGTTCTGGTCAAAGGCTGAATATCAGATGCCTTCCTTCCAAAGAGGATGGTGGTCAGATCTAATGACACCCGAAGGCTGGGACACTACTGGCTGAAACCACCAAGGAGCTGGGTGGGGTTAAGGTGACCCAGACACACTTGTGGCTTAGAAACTCATCACGTGGCAGGTAACCACAGGCCTGATCCATGAATCTCAAGGGGCTGGTGAGACACCAGTGTGGCACCACCTGACTGGTGCTGTGAAATTAAAAGCACTGAGGTTGTCTGGCATGGTTTCTCCTGCACTGTATAAGAAGAGGACCTGGCATAAATGTCTTTGCAGTTTCTCTGCTAAAAATCATCTCTCTTTTATACTATATTACATACATATATGTATATACACACACACATATATATATTTTTTTGGTTTTTCGAGGTAGGGTCTCTCTCTAGTGCAGGCTGACCTGGAATTCACTCTGTAGTCTCAGGGTGGCCTTGAACTCAAGGTGATCCTCCTACCTCTGCCTCCCAAGTGCTGGGATTAAAGACGTACACCACCATGCCCAGCTCTCTTTTAAATTTTTATTTGCTTGAGAGAGAGAGAAAGGCAGGTAGAGAGAATGGGCACACGAGGGCCTCCAGCCACTGCAAACGAACTCCAGACACATTCACCACTTTGTGCATCTGGATTACGTGGGTACTGGGGAGTTGATCCTGAGTCCTTAGGCTTCGCAGGCAAATGCCTTAACTGCTAAGCATCTCTCCAAACCCTCGTCTCTCTTTTAAAGAGAAAGGTTGACACACTAACAAAAGCAGTATGGTATGGGCACAAAAATCAGACACACAGATAGAAGATCCAAAAATAAGCCCACGTGGATACAGCCATCTGATTCTCAACAAAGGTGCCAAAACACACTTAAAAAAGCCTAACAAGTGGTGCTGGGGAGACTGGGTATCCATGTGTGGAAGACTGAAGCTGGGTCTCTGTCTCACTCTGCACAAAATGAACTCAAAATGCATCAAAGAGGGCTGGAGAGATGGCTTAGCGGTTAAAGCACTTGCCTGCGAAGCCTAAGAATGCATGTTCGAGGTCCCACAGAGCCAGACACACGGTGACCCAAGCACACAATGTTGTACATGTGCCACAGGGAAGGGGGTGCATGTGTTTGCAGTTCATTCACAGTGGCTGAAGGCCCTGGCACACTCATTCTCTCTCTCAAAAATAAAATAATTAAGGAAAACACTTCAAGACACAGACATGGGCAACAACTGTCTGAATAGAACCCCAAAGCTCAGGACATAGCAAAAATCCACCAATGAGAGTGTATCAAATGAAAAAGCTTCCACCCAGCACAGGAAACAATAGAGTGAAAAGAAAGCCTGCAATATGGAAGACTCCTTTGCCAGCCACTCAGCATGTCCAGAACAGTTTGGATCCCCAGCAGGAAATAAAGTAAGAAATTTCTTTTCTTTTGGTCTTTCAAGGCAGTCCAGAGGTCTTGCTCACAGGCCCAGGCTGACTTGGCAAAAAGAAAACTCATGTCAGTCTCAGGGTGGCCTCAGCCTCAGGCAGCAATCCACCTCTGCTCTCAAGTGCCACACCCACAAAATACTAATTGATAAAACCCCCCAAAGACCTAACTTTTTTTTTTTTTTGAGGAACAGGGTTTCACTAAATAGTTCAGGTAAAAGAGGAAAATTCATTCTGTAAGTAAAAAGGGTGGCTTTGGGTTGATGGATACAGGAGATCCTCCTACCTCTGCCTCCCAAGTTCCAGTCTGGTCATTTTAGTAAGACCACCATGCCCGGCTGGTTTTTTTGTTTTTAAAGAAATATTTTTATTTATTTATTTGGGAGGCTGAGGCAGAAAGATTGCTGAGAGTTCCAAGCCAAGGACTTAGAAACCTCCAGCCAAAAAAAAAATTTAAATAGATACATAAACCACTGTGCCATCTACAAATTGGGAACTGAACCTGGGCTGTCAGGCTTTGAAAACAAGTGCCTTTAACTGCTGAGCCATCTTTTCAGCCCCAAAGTAAGAAATTTCTCAAGGAACTCAAGAAACCAAACATCAAAAGATCAAATAATACAATCAGTAAATGAGCACATGAGCTTTTTTTTTTTTTTTTTTTTTTTTATTTTTTTAGAGAGAGTTGCTCTAGTTTAGAAAGAATTCAAACTTGCTTAGGGCCTCAGCTGTGATTCCCCAACAATCAAACACCAGATGCATAAAGTGCACATGCATCTAGTGCAGACAGGCAACCTTGCACTTGCATCTCCTTTGTGTGTCTGGCTTATGTGGGATGTGGGCAGAAATCAAACATGGGTTCTTAGGCTTCACAGCCAAGTGCCTTAACTGCTAAGCCATCTCTCCAGCCCATGAGCTTCGAAATCTTTTTATTAATTTATTTTTATGTTTTTTTTTTTTTTGAGGTAGGGTTTTGCTCTAGCCCAGGCTGACCTCGAACTCACGGTGATCATCCTACCTCTGCCTCCCAAGTGCTGGGATTAAAGGTGTGCACCACCACACCAAGGTCATTCAAACACTTTTTTTAAATAAAAGATTTTATTTTTACTTATTTATTAGAAATAGAGGGAAAGAGGGAGAGTGAGAATGGGCGCACCAGGGCCTCCAGCCATGTAAGTGCATCCAGATGCATACAAACCTTATGCATCTGGCTTGAGGACCTGGAGAGATTGCTCGGGGTCCTTAGGCTTTGCAGGCATGTGTCTTAACTGCTAAGACATCTCTCCAGCCCCTCAAACACTCTTTTTAAAAAATATTTTATTTATTTATTTATTTATTTATTTATTTATTTGAGAGAGAGAGAGAGATATACAGAAATGCCCGGGGGGGAGAGTGTGGCATGCCAGGGCCTCCTCTCTGCTTGCAAGTAATTAAATGAAAATGTTTATTAAAAAAGACCCAAAGTGGGGGTGTGAGCCTTGAACGGGGTCCTTTAATCCCAGGCAAGTGTTTAACTGCTAAGCCATCTCTCCAGCCCCCTTCAAACACTTTTTAACACACCACATATATGTCTAATTTGGCTGAGACCAAACATAATGAGAATGGAGAAAGCTGAGCCTGCACGTTATTCAAAAACAAAAGCACAAGAAACCAAGTTCAGGGGCTGGACTCAGTGCTTAAAGGCACCTGTTCCATAAGCCTGAGTGCAGTTTGGATCCCCAGCACCTACATAAAGCAGGAAGCAGTGGTGTGTGTGTGTGTAATCCCAAGGTACCTACAGCAATAGGAGGCAGTCCAGAGAATCCCAAAGCTCACAGGCCACCTAGCCTGGCTTTCACAGCAGCAAACAAGAAAATCTCATCTCAGATAAGATGGAAGGAGAAGACCAAACAGCCAGAGGCTCAAGATCTGACCAAGTAACATCCATGCTGTGGCAGCCATGGCCCACCCACACCCTACCACAAAAACAAAAATAAATTGATAAATAAAAAAGACCTAAATAGACAATTAGAAATTATAGCTATTAGAGGAACAGTCTTCATCCCTCACTAAATACTACAGTAAAAGAGGAAAAGCTGTATTTGGTAATTTAAAAAAAAAAAATCACAGCTAGGGTTGATGGATACAGGAGATGGAGGTATGAGCAACACAAGTTCCAGTCTGGTCAATTTAGTAAGACTCTGACTCATACACAGGCGCAAGTTGTGGTGGCTCATGCCTATAATCCCAATATTTGGGAGGCTGAAACAGAGGATTGCTGTGAGTTCCAAGCCAAGGACTAGAAACCTTGTCTCAAAAAAAAAAAAATCTAAATAATAAATAAATCAGTGGCCATCTACAAAGCACACACTTGGATGAAAGGACTAACCTTGTTTTTGTGTGGTTTTTTGAGGTGGAGGGTCTCACTGGAGAGAACAGGGGGCTGACCTGGAGGACATTACAGAGGCTGGCCCATTAGGATGATCCTGCTCCTACCTCTGCCTCCCAAGTACTGGGATAGGAACCAGGATCCAATCCACCACAGGAAGGAGTTTTTTTTTTTTTTTTTTTTTGAGTGGGGTTCCACTCTAGTTTAGCTGGCTTCAAAACCTTGCAGCCCTGCCAGCCAGGGTGTGATTCCCCAACACCCACATAAAGTCAGATGCATAAAGTGGCACATGCATCTGGAGTTTGTCTGCAGTGGCAAGAGGTCCTGGCTTGCCTCTCCCTCTTTCATGAACAAATAATTTTTTTAAAAAAACCAGATGCAAAAAAGTGGCACAAGCATCTAGTGTTTCTTTGCAGCAACAAGAGGCCCTGGTGCTCCCATACACACACTCACATGAGCAAATAAATAAATAAATAAATAAATAAATAAATAAATAAATAAATAAGTAGGGCTCGGGAGATGCAGTTAAAGGCACTAAAGATGCTTGCTTATACTGCTTGCCAGCCTGGGTTAGATTCCCCAGCCTGGGGAAATGGCTTAGTGGTTAAGGCGTATGACTGTGAAGCCAACAGATCCCGGTTTGATTCTCCAGGGCTTTGCAGATGCAAGCACCTTAACCACTAAACCATCTCAGCCAGAGGCCCCCTGTTTGCTGCAATCTGATCAAGGTGCTGACAAATAAATAAATTAAAAAAAAAACAAACAAAAAACCATGTGGAACTGAGATTCTTGTAAAACTAATCTATAAACTTCTACTGTTAAACTGTAGGACATTAAGACTTTTGCCCGATCCTCTTCTGACATTCTCTCTCTTAACCTGGTCTTCCTGTTATGAGAAACAGAAGATTCCAGAAAGTGGGAAAACTCCAAGGGAAGTTCCACCTACAATCAACCTTCGTGAACCTAGTCCTGGCCACCACCTGACTATAACTGCATCAAATCCCAAGTCCGAACTCCCCAGCTGAGCCCAACCAAATTTCAGAATGATAAAAGATCATAAAACAACCATTGTTTTACAAACTGAGTTTCGAGGTGATTTACTGACACATGGCAGTAGTAAACAGAACATTTTGGAGCTTTTCCTAATGTTCCATTAAGTGAAGAATCAATAATCTTTCTTCGGGATACTTGGATGCTTTGCTCTGAACATTAGTTCCACAAACCCCTTCTCATAATGTTACGCCAAAATCTTAATCACTAGTGTGATTGTATTTGGACTTGGGGCCTTTAAGGGAGCACAGGTTAAATAAGGTGACACACATGGGCTCGGATCCAACAGGACTGGCGTCCATATAAGCGGAAGAGACTTGTACAGGGGAAAGGACATGTGAGGACACAACGAGAAAGCCCATTCTGCAAGCTAGGGGGAACAGCTTCCGGGGAGACCACCCACTCTGGCACCTTGATTTGGACTATAAGCCTCCAGAACCTGTTTCTGCTGTGTAAGCCATCAGTCTGTGGTCATCTGTTCTAGCAGCCCAAATGTTAAAGCAATGGTGAATAGATCTTTATCCAACAATGAGGCAGGGACCTTGCTTCCCCCAGCATAATGCAAGGAAAGACAATTATGAAGCTGACACAAAGATGTGGGTGGAGAGAGCCTGAACTCTGAAAGAAGTAAAAGTGGGAGCAGAGATGAGAGACCAGAGACCGAGCCAGTGGATAGCAGCTCCAGGTGGAGGAGGGAGAGATGCAGTCTCCAGCCAAATGCTGACGAGAATTAACACAAGGAACACCTGACATGCTCTTCTGGCCTCTGCACACATGGGCATGCACATGTGCACACACACATACATGCTACACACACACACACAAAGCCAACATAAAACTAGGTAGATTACATGATTATTTCATTTAATCTTCAGGTTAACTTTTCTCTACCTTACCACTTCCTGGCCACAACACTCACCTAAAGTAGTAGAGTTTTGGACTGGGAAGACAGTGGCAGGAGGATCAAGTTCCAGGTCAGTTATGGCTACAAATAGTGACCTTGTCTTTCAAAAAACCAAACCAAAACAAAAAACCAAGAAACCTGGGATGGAGAGATGGCTTAGCAATTAAAGGTGCATGCATGCAAAGCCTGATGGCCTGAGTTCAATTCCCTAGTACCCATGTAAAGCAGATGCACAAAGTGGTGCATGTGTTTGGAATTTGTGTGCAGTGGAAGAGGCTCTGGCATACCCATTCTCTCTCTCTCTCCTTGCAAATAAATGAATAAAAATAAATAATAAAAATAAAACAGAAAAGAAAAGGAAAGCGTGCTTTTCTATGGTGCTTTTAGTGAGGGCAAGAAAATCAAGTCAAATTGAGGCAGGGACTTACTAAGTGTAAAGAAAATAATTACATTTACATTTTTACAAAGGTAAACCAATCACAAGATTTGGAAGAACCTTAAATACAAAATGCCAGTGAAGCCTGGGGAAAAAAGTTTCAAGAACGGAGTAATAAACGTGTAGAAGCCAGATGAACAAAGTGGCATAAGCATCTGGAGTTCGTTTGCAGTGGCTAGAGGCCCTGGCACACCCATTCTTTCTCTCTCTCTCCCCTCACAAATAAATTATATTTAAAAAAAAAAACCTGGAAAAAAGAATCGTAAAAAGTAAAAGTCATTAAAGGCAGAGACCATCTTCCCGAAGCTGAGAAGCTAGAGAGCTGTCAAAATAGCTAAGACCAAACATCTTTGATTGCTACCAAGAACAGCGGGCCCAGAACAGGAGGATTCAAAGTAGGGATGATGAAGCAACCTTAAAAACAAACAAACAAACAAACAAACAAACAAACAAACAAACAAACAAACGTGGCAGGCTGAATGGCACTTCCAGGGCTGGCTTTACAAAGATGAAAGAGTGGCGCAAGGGGGACCCAGCCCAGTTGAGAAAGTCTGCCTAGTGAGTCCCTGCAGCGTGCATGAAAAATGCTCGTCTCACACGTCCGACACTTCTCGGACAAGAGGACACCGCGGACAACCAGCGCCACCCCGGGGACCTCAAAAACCAGTGTCCCAGCATCGGCTCTAGCGTGCAGGGAGGACCCCGCAGCGTGCACACGTCCCAGAGCTCCAGGCCCCAGCAGGCTCGCTCTCTCTCCTCTCTCTCTCGTTCTCTTTCTCGCTCACTCACCCCACAGCCACGCGGCGCCAGCGCCGGGCGGGCTGCACGATCAGAGCGTCCCAGGCGGCCGCCAGCCGGCCCTCGGGGGAGAGAGGTCCCGGGGGTACGGGCGCGGGCCCCAGCCGCAGCGAGCTCCAGAGCGAGCGCAGCGCCGAGCCCGGCAGCTCCGGCTCCAGCAGGAACACGCAGCCCACCGCCAGCGCCAGCAAGCCGGCGCACGCAGACCCGCGCCACAGCGCCATGGGGGACTGACGCGCCGCAAGAAGCTCAGCCCGCGCCTCTTCCGGGCCGGGCGCGCGCTGATGACGGCGCGCATGACGTCACGACAACGCGCCGCGACACGCCCCTCTGTGGGCGGGGCTGTGGGCGGAACGGGGCGGGACGCTCAGTCCAAATCCTGCCGCTTGGCGGCGTGGTTCTGTGGTCCTGTGGTCCTGTCTAGGGTGGAACAAAGGTGGGGGTGCGGCCTCAGGCCCTGCACAGCCTCCCAGGGCCCCATCAGTACCCTGACATAGAGTGCCAAAAATACGTTGTGTTTTTGGGGGTGGCGGGGGGGGGGACTGGAGAGCTGTGACGCTTGTCTGCAAGGCCAAGGAACCTGGGTTCAGTTCTCCAGTAACCACATAAGCCAACTCTAGAAGGTGGCGCATGCATCTGTAGTTCATTAGCACTGGCTATAAGTCCTGGCGCGTCCTCTCTCTCTCTCTTTCTCATAAATAAAATAAAATATTTTATTTTTAATTTATTTGAGAGAGGGAAAGAGGCTGAGAGAGAGAGAGAGAATATGAGCGCACTAGGGCTTCCAGCCACTGCAAAGGAACTCCAGATGTATGCGCCACCTTCTGCATCTGGCTTATGTGGGTACTGGGGAATCAAGCCTTGAACTGGAGTCCTAAGGTTTTATAGGCAAGAGCTTAACCGCTAATCCATCTCTCCAGCCCCAAAATAAAATATTTTTTAAAAAGAGAAAAAGAAGCCGGTGTGGTGGTGCACGCCTTTAATCCTAGCACTCGGGAGGTAGAGGTAGGAGGATCGCCACCCTGAGACTACATAGTGAATTCCAGGTCAGCCTGGACTAGTGAGAGCCTACCTCAAAAAGAGAGAGAGAGAGAGAGAGAGAGAGAGAGAGAGAGAGAGAGGGAGAGAGAGAGAGAAGGAAGGAAGGAAAGAGAGAGAGAGAGAAAAGAAAAGAAAAGAAAGAAAGAAAAGAAAAAGAAAGAAAGAAAAGAAAAGAAAAAGAAAGAAAATACATTTTATTTCTCAAAACAGAACGGGCTGGACTAATATATGAGAAACTGTGTCCCAGTGACAGGAATCCCACTTCTGCCCCTTTAATCCGTCCCTCCACCAGTGGCTAACCTCCATGGTTTTACCAAACCCATCCTCTTCTAGATTCTGTGCTGGACACATCCAAGAGGAATCAGACTGCAGCATTGTTCCCAGGATCAACTGGGTTGCACTCCTGAGACAGGGGGATTGATTCTACCTCTTGATCAGGGCCTCAGCTGAGACTGAGGAGGGCTCTTTGAGATCGTCCTTATTTGGGGGAGCAGATGCAACATTCAAGCCTTAAAATAACTCCTTTGAGGGTGCTGGGCCTTTGAACAACCTACGGAAAAAAGTGCACATTATCTTGTGCATAACACAGAGGGGTCATGGACCTGGGTTTAAGAAACCCCGATTCTTCTTGTGATATTACTTCTTTATAAATATTTAAGAGAGAGAAAGTATGAGTGTGCCAAGGGTCCCTGCCACTGGAAATAAACTCCAGAAGCATGCATGTGCCACTTTGTGCAGCTGGCTTTTACATAGATACTGGGGAATTGAACCCAGGCTGCAAGCTTTATAAGCAAGCACCTTTAACCACTGAGCCATCACTCCAGCCCATGATATTACTTCTTAAACCCAGCCTTCCCTACTTTTTTGTTTGTTTGTTTTTGGGGGTGGGGTTTCATACGAGCTCAGGCTGACCTGGAATTCACTATGTAGTCTCAGGGTGGCCTCGAACTCACGGTGATCCTCCTACCTCTGCCTCCCGAGTGCTGGGATTAAAGGCGTGCACCACCACACCCAGCATTTTTTTTTTTTACTTTTTTTAAAAATATATTTTATTTATTTGTAAGTAGACAGAGAGAGAGAGAGAGAGATAGAAGAGAGGCAGACACAGAGAGAATGGGCACCCCAGGGCCTCCAGCCACTGCAAACGAACTCCAGATGCATGTGCCCCTTGTGCATCTGGCTTACGTGAGTCCTGGAGAATTGAACTGGGATCCTGTGGCTTGGCAGGCAAACGCCTTAACCGCTAAGCCATTTCTCCAGCCCAGCACTTTTTTTTAAGGCAGTCTCACTCTAGCCCAGGCTGATCTGGAACACTGGAGTCCCCCATGCTGGCCTTGAACTCATGGAGATCTTTCTACCACAACCTCTCAAGTGTTGGGATTATAGGTGTGATCCACTAGCTAGCTACCCTTTCACTCATCTGCTCTTTCTTTTTATTTCATAATTCCTTCCTTCCTTCCTTCCTTCTTTCCTTCCTTTCCTCCCTCCCTCCCTCTCTTTCTTTCTTTTCTTGGTTTTATCTCATGCTAGCCCAGGCTGACCAGAAACTCACTCTATAGTGCTAGGCTGGCCTTGAACTCACAGTGATCCTCCTACCTCTGCCTCCCAAGTGCTGGGATTAAAGGTTTGTGCAACCATACCTTACTGTCATGCCTTTCCTGATGTGACACTTTTGCTTGGAAGTCTAGGTTAAGAGAAATGTAGCTGGGCTTGCTGCCACTTAGTTCTCAGCAGCTACCATGCCCTGCCTCATCTTGTTCTCTGGCCCACTTCCATCTTTCCAGTTCTGTTGGCTCTTGACCTTGGCTGTGTGTGCAATTTTCCACTCTGCCTGTGACCTTTGGCAGTGAGCATTCATTTCCTTCGCTTTGATCTTGGACATTAGTCTTCATTCTCCCCAGCACCACCTCATCAGCTTGTCCCCATCCTGGCCATCTGTCTTTCTCTACTTCACCCCACCCAGCTCACCTCAACCTTGTCAAAGGAGAGATTCACACAAGAAGAGATTTGGGTCACTGGAAATGAAAAACCACAGAGCCCATGAGATTTGTGTGAAGCCATGGAAGCCATCTTTCCTAAAGTTGCTGGTCTTTTCTCTCTTCTAGAATGGTGGGAGCATGTCAGTCAGTTCCCAGGGAAACGGTGCCTCCCTTGGACCTCAGCTGTCAGGTTTCTCTCCATCAGAGGTGACTGAATCTCACTCCAAAAACAGCAAATCCACTGCCTGGCAGAGGTCCCTTTCTCCTTCCTTCCTTCCTTCCTTCCTTCCTTCCTTCCTTCCTTCCTTCCTTCCTTCCTTCCTTCCTTCCTTCCCTCTTTCCCTCCCTCCCTCCCTCTTTCTTTCTTTCTTTCTTTCTTTCTTTCTTTCTTTCTTTCTTTCTTTCTTTCTAGATTTTATTTTTATTTTATTTATTTATTAGAGGCAAGAGAGGGAAAGAGAGAGAGGGAGAGAGAGAATGGGCATGCTAGGACTTCTAACCACTGCAAATGAACACCAGACGTGTGTGCCCCCTTGTGCATCTGGCTTAAGTAGGACTGGAGAATCAAACCGGGGTCCTTAGGCTTTGCAGGCATGTGCCTTAACCACTAAGCCATCTCTCCAGCCCGTATTTTTCTTTTTACTTCTGGTGTTTTGTTTTGTTTTGTTTTGTTTTGTTTTGTTTTTGTTTTTTCAACGTAGGGTTTTGCTCTAGTCCAGGCTGACCTGGAATTTCACTATGTAGTCTCAGGGTGTCCTCGAACTCATGGTGATCCTTCTATCTCTGCCTCCCGAAGGCTGGGATTAAACGTGTGCACCACCATGCTGGGCTACTTCTGTTTTTGAGACAAGGTCTCATGTAGCTCAGGCTAGCCTTGAACTCACTATATACTTGAGGCTGGTCTTGAAATTCTGATCCTCCTGCCTCCACGTCCCAAGTGCTGGGGTTACAGACATGGGCCACCACACCTTGTTTATGCAGTATTGGGCATTGAACCCAGAGCTTCCTCCGTAATTACTGGGCCAACTGAACTACATCCAACTGTTGACTGAAAAATTTGAACAAAGGAGCAGGTGTTTATAATTCATTGATTTGGGTGGTAAGCTGGCAAAGTTACACATGGTTGACAGCCAGGTAGAAACCATTAAGTTTCCAAGGCCATGTTTAGGGGAAGTAGAGGAAGCTGAACAGTAGAAAAGCTACCAAGGCCACAGGCTCAAAAGAGAGAGAAAATGTCTCCATATCGCAAGCTCCTCTGGAATGCTGAGGGGGTTCCAGCACTTTGCACATAATTCTGCTCCTACGCTTGCCAGGCATTTTGGTTCTGGAGACAGGGTCTGTCTGTGCAGCCTAGGCTGGCCTCGAACTTGAGGCGCTCCTGTCTCAGCCTCTCTCTCAAATGCTGAGATTCCAGGCATGTGCTGCCATGCCAGCTTGCCAGAACTTTTGTTGTTTAGTCTCAGAGACTAAATGACAGTAGCTTGATCAAAATGGGAGTTCATTTCTCACGGCAAAATACAGAGGCAGGCTGCAGCAGCAAGCTGGGCCCCATCTGGGGCTCCTCCTGGTGGGGTCAGTCGATGTGTGTAATACTAAGAAAGACGAGGAGGCAACAGCTGAGCTCGACTCCAACTACAAACAGAAGTCAGGAGCTACCGGAGGTGACGCCAAACATGGAGTAGCACCTGGTGTGACTTCTGGCCACATACACAATCACCTCAGCCTTAATTCCTTCTCTTTCCTTAACAGAGCTCAGGAGCAGGCCTTCAGGCCCCGTGTTAGTATATAGTCCCTTGAAGTATTTCCTTAATATAAAATAGCCACTTCATGTTCTGCTTGTCTGTTTGACATTTGCAATGTTTTGTAAGCCGGTTGTTTTTCTAGAAATTAGATTTCTGGGGACAATTATGCAAAACAGGCCTGAGTGAGCAGCTGAGGCCCCCATTGCCTAGGCTGAACAAAAAGAAAAGGACTGAGAGGGGCCTTACAACCACTCCTCCCCCACCCAAATTGCTTCCAGACATGGCCTTTGATATTGCCTCTCTCTCCTAGGACCTTAAAAATGAGAGACAAAAGCGATTTGGTTCCAGAGAATTCAGAGACCAATGGTGTCTACACCAATGGTGTTTCAGACAAAACTCCAACCTGGGAGGCCAGAGAACAGCCCTGGACTCAAATGGGAATTAGTAGGGTCCCATTAGAACATTAGTTAACACCACCCACATAATCTGAAAGCATTCCAGGGGGCGAGTCTGTTACCCCATTGGAGCAGATACTAAAATGGGACCAAACAGTCCTTGTGAAAACTGGGCTGACCCAATTTTCCCCGTAGCGCAGGGCCTTCGTCCAAGCTGCTTTCTGAAAGTACACTGTGTTAGGTGTTTGCTGATGCCTGGGGCATGACCAAGCACAGGCCATGCCCAAAGACCAGTGCCAGAGCACTGCCTTAAAGGTTATAGGAAAAAAAGAAAAACAAACAAACAAGTAAAACCCGAAAGGGAGAAGAGAAGGAAGAACAGATCGCAAGTCCCAGACAGCCCTGGGTGATGGACACTGTCCTTCCTATCCTGTACCAGAAGGGCACTGGAAGGGCTCAGAAGATGGGATGAGGCAGGGGTATGACCAGAACATCAGTAGCAAGATTTCTTACCTAGATTGGAAGCGGGGGCCTTTTAGATTGACGGGGGTAATGACCACTCACTGGTTCTGGGTTTCAGCTTTTTGAGATGAACTTTTTTTGGGTTGGGAAGTGCTGAGCCTGGGAAAATGGAAGACTCTTGCTGAACCCACGGGGTTCTGCACGGGGCATTCTTGATGTCTCAGGCCGCCCAGAACATGGCCATCAGATTGCCAGTGGAAAATCCTTCGTGTTCCCAGGCTCTTCCTGCTTGGGCAGGCCTCAGCAAGTGTGGAAGCCAGCCCTGCTGGAGACCGTGCATGACACAACTGTTGTTCGATTCTCCAGGTCCCATGTAAGCCAGATGTACCTGGTGGCACATGTGTCTGGAGTTCATCTGCAGTGGCTAGAGGCCCTGGAGTGCCAATTCTCTTTCTCCCTCTCTCTGTCTCTAATAAACAAATAAAAAAAAATCTTAAAAAAAAGAAAAAACAATAAAATTTAAAAAAAAAAAAGGTGGATGGGTGACACATGTATCTGGAGTTTGTTTGCAATGGCTTGAGGCCCTGGAGCACCCTTTCTTTCTATCTGCCTCTTTATCTCATTTTAATAAATAAATAACAAATTTTAAAAAACAGTGGGCCGTGTTTCTGATGCACACGCACATACATTTGCACACATGCACACACACACATGCACACACACAAAGATAATAAACATATCGAGCTGCTAGGCATGGTGGCATATTCCTATAATCCTGGCACTTGGGAGGCTGAGACAGCAGGATGATCATAGGTTTGAGTCCTGCTTGGGCTACATAATGTTTTCCTGCTAAAACATTAAAATGGGGCTGGAGAGATGGCTTAGGAGTTAAGGCACTTGCCTGCAAAGCCAAAGGACCCAGGTTCAATTCCTCAGGACCCACATAAGCCAGATGCACAAGGTAGCACAAACGTCTGGAGTTTGGAGGGGCTGAAGGCCCTGGTGTGCCCATTCTCTCTGTCTTCTAATTAATTAATTTATTAATTTATGAGCAACAGACAGAGAGAAAGAGGCAGATAAAGAATGGGCACACCATTTCTGGGGAATTGAGCCTCAAATTGGGGTCCTTAGGCTTCACAGGCAAGTGTTTAACCACTGAGCAATCTCTCCAGGTCCTCTCTTTAAAAAAAAAAATTTAAGGTTCATTTATTTATTGAGAGAGAGAGAGCGACAGACAGACAGAGAGCATGGGGGTGCCAGGGCTCTCCAGCCACTGCAAACGAACTCCAGATGCATGCACCACTTGTGCATCTGGCTTCCATGGATCCTGGGGAATTGAACCTGGGTCTTTTGGCTTTGCAGACAAATGCCTTAACTGCTAAGCCATCCTTCCAGCCCTATCTCCGTCCCCTCTAATAAATAAAATAAATAAATTAAAAAAAAGTGGTGGCACACACCTTTAATAGCAGCACTCGGGAGGCAGAGGTAGGAGGATCACCATGAATTTGAGGCCACCGTGAGCCTGGGCTAGAGTGAGGCTCTACCTCAACCCCTCACCCCCCCAAAAAAAGTGTAATAAATAGGGGTAAAGTCTAGTGAATAACCTGGGTTTTGATTCCCCAGTACCCACGTAAAGTCAGATGCATAAAGTGATGCGTGCATCTGTGGCTAGTTTGCAGCTGCTGGAGGCCTTGGCATGCCCATTCTGTCTATCTCCTTGCAAATAAATAAATAAAAATAAAAGTGTAGTAAATAGGGTTTAAGGAGATGGTTAAAAGTGCTTTTTTGCAAAGCCTGCTGGCTTGGGGTTCAATTCCCCAACAGCCTGATAAAGCTGGATGCAAAACGATGCCTTCATAAGTGCCTACAACAACAGGGGGTAAAGCCAGGAGAACCTGAAGCTCACAGTCTAACATTTATTTCCAGTCTGGCAGTGTGTTTGCAGCAGCAAGAGAGTCAGTGTCAAGAAGGTGGAACACAAACACCTCTAAATTGTCCTCTGACCTCCACACTTGTGCCATGGCACAAGTCTCCCCCTTGCATAAAGAAAATAAATACAAATTTAAAAATAATAATAAACAAACAAATGAAGCATACATTAGCCCCTAGGAATTTCTTCACTCAATGATCATTTTCCATCACTAAAGATCAGTTTATACCTTCCAGAATTTTATGCAGATGGAAGCAGACAGTGTGCTGTTTTGGGTTTGACTTCTTTCATGCAGCATGAGGATTTGGAAATTTATCTGGGTTGTAGTGTCTTTCAACTGTTAATTGCTTTAAAAACCTTTAACTGAATTTCAAAGTAGAGATTCACAGGAAGTTTCCAAAATAGTAGAGTCTGCCAGGCATGGTGGAGCATGCCTTTAATCCCAGTACTCTGGAGGTTGAGGTGGGAGGATCAGTGTGAGTTTGAAGCCAGCCTGAGACTAATTCCAGGTCAGCCTGGGTAAAGCGAGACCCTACATCAAACATAAAAAACAAACAAACAAACAACAACAACAACAACAAAATAGAGCTGGAGAGATAGCTTAGCAGTTAAGGCACTTAGCTGCAAAGCTGAAGGACCCAGGTTCAATTCCCCACTACCCACATAAGCCAGATGCACAAGGTGGTGCATGCGTCTGGAGTTTGTTTGCAGTGGCCGAAGTCTCTGGCACACCCATTTTTTTTTTTTTCTCTCTCTCTCTCAAATAAAATAAAATAAAATAAAATAAAATAAAATAAAATAAAATAAAATAAAATAACATATATAGTCAAACAAAAAATTAGCAAAGCCAAAAGACCCAGGTTCTATTCCCTAGGATCCACATAAAGCAGATGTGCAAGGTGGCACATGCATCTGGAGTTCATTTGCAGTGGCTGGAGGCCCTGGTGTACCCATTTTTGTTTTTTCTCACTCTCTCTGCCTCTTTCTCTCTGTCAAATAAATAAATTAAAAAACATATTAAAAATTTATTTATTTCAGAGAGACACACAGAGAGAATGGGCACACTAGGGCCTCTAGCCACTTTTAAATGAATTCCAGATGCATGAGCCATCTTGTGCATCTGGCTTACATGAGTACTAGGAAATCAAACCTGGGTCCTTAGGCTTTGCAGGCAAGCATGTTAACTGCTAAGCCATCTCTCCAGCCCAACCATGAGGTTTTTGGTTGTTTGTTTGTTTTGTTTTTCGAGGTAGGGTCTCACTCTAGCCAAGGCTGACCTGGAACTCACTAGGTAGTCTTAGAGTGGCTTTGAACTCACGGCGATCTTCCTACCTCTGCCTTCCGAGTTCTGGGATTAAAGGCGTGTGCCACCATGCCCAGCTCCAACCACGAGTTTTGAAGCAGGGTTTCACTCTAGTCCAGGCTGTCCTAGAACTCACTCTGTAGCTATAGGCTGGCCTCAAACTCATGGTGATTCCCCTACCTCAGTCTCTCAAGTACTAGGGTTAAAGGTGTGTGCCACCATACCTGACTTATGCCACTAACTTTTGAAGCAATTTATTACAAAACAAAAGCTGCCGGATACCCTTCCTGTGGGTCTTTGTTCTAGCTTCCATCTCTTCCTTGGTTGCTGCATACCTTCTGTCGTTCACACTTCTTCTCAGATACAATCTGTTCAACAGCCCTGACCTGGCTAACCAATCTACATAATTCTCCCTGCTTTCTTTTATTTTTAAAACATTTTTATTTATTTGCATGTGTGTGTATGTGTGCACTAGCATCTCTTGCTGTGTAAACAAATGCCTGTCTGGCTTTACCTGGGTGACTGGGAATTAAATCCAGGGTAGCAGACGATGCAAGCAAACACCTTTAACTACTACTAAAGCCATCTCTCCAGCCCTCCTACTTTTCTTTTCTTTTCTTTTCTTTTATTTCTTTTCTTTTGAAAAATATTTTCTAAATATATTTTTTAAGTTTTTTATTTTTATTTTTTAGAGAGAGACAGACAGAGAGGGAAAGGGAGACAGATAGAGATGGGCGCGCCAGCAATCTCTCAGCTGCTGTGAACGAAATCCAGATGTGTGCACCCCCTTGTGGGCAAGTGTGGCATTGCGCCCTTGCGTCACTTTGCATCTGGCTAAACGTGGGACCTGGAGATTGGAACCGCTGGAGATTGGAACCAGCGTTCTTAAGCTTAGGAGGCAGGCGCCTTAACCGCTAAGCCATCTCTCCAGCCCTTAAAAATATTTAATTTAATTTATTTATTTGAGAGAGGGAAAGAGGGAGGGAGAGACAGAGAGAGAGAGAGAGAGAGAGAATGGGCATGCCAGGGCTTCCAGTCACTGCAAATGAACTCCAGATGCATGCATCACCTTGGGCATCTGGCTTACGTGGGTCCTGGGGAATTGAACCAAAGTCCTTTGGCTTCATAGGCAAGCACTTTAACCACTAAGCCAACTCTCCAGTCCCCCTTCTACTTTATTTTCTCTCTAGTCTTATCAATACCTAATATATATATTTTTTGTTCATTTACTTATTTGTTTATTGTGATCTCACTCTGTTAGAATATGATTACCATAAGAAGAGGGAGTGTGTGTATTCTACTCACTGACTGGATTAGTGCCTGGCATTCAGTAATTGTTGAATAATACAATTATGAACACTCCAGAAATCACGTGACATTTGTTCTCTCCATCGTACAGACGAGAAAGTGAAGTGGTAAAGCAATGTGGTTTGCCCCAAACTACCATTTTGTGGGGAGATAGAGTGCTGGGAGTTTGAATTTCAGACTCTCAAAGATTCCCTACACTGTTTTAAAATTCTTTCAAAAATATTTTATTTATTTATTTTTGATTTATTTGAGAGAAAGAGAGGTAGAGGCAGATAGAGAGAGAATGGGCATGGCCAGGGCCTCCAACTACTGCAAACAAACTCCAGACACATGCCCTACCTTGTGCATCTGACTTACGTGGGTCCTGGGGAATGGAACCTGGGTCCTTTGGCTTTGTGGGCAAGCACCTTAACTGCTAAGCCATCCCTCCAGCCCGTGTTTTTAAATTCTGACCCAGGAAAAATGACAGACTGAAACTGGATGTGGCTGTCTCCTTCTCTGGCAATGGCTCTTTGTGCCACAGAGCCAGGCCTGGGCCAGGAGCAGCTGGCACCTTGTTGGGTACTGCACTTCAGTAACAAGGGAAGGGCCTGCAGGCCCCCATGTAGATGTTTCTTCTGGCCTTCCAGAGACAGCAGGCAATTCACGTCTGCATTTGTACTGAAGAGTCCCCCCCTCCAATGAATTAATACTGCTAATTATTTATTTTTACATCTTCCTTTGAAGAGACATTACAATTCATTATAGTTTATTGCAAACAGACTTATTTAAGTCTGTTATTAAGTCCTGATGTTGAGACATATATATATATATATATATATATATATATATATATATATATATATATATTTAGTTTGGGAATTATTTATTGTTTTAGAACAATAGAGAATAATTTCAAAAATACAAAGTGGATGGCACTTTGCTGAAAAAATAGTGTAATAAATAGACGACATTTTTACATCAAAAAAATAACATATATGGGGCTGGAGAGATGACTTAGTGTTTGAGGAATTTGCCTGCAAAGCCAAAGGACCCCGGTTTGATTCCCCAGAACCCACATAAGCCAAATGCACAAGGGGGTGCATGCGTTGGGAGTTTGTTTGCAGTGGCTGGAGGCCCTGATGCACTCATTCTCTCTCTTCCCCCGTCCCTCTCCCCCTCCCTCAGATAAATAATAAATAAAAAATAGCATATGTTTAGTTAAAATTCATTTCTCTAGAGATACAGGAGTAAGAAGTCATGATGAGAGAAGTTAGCTGGGTTTTCCTGAGAAATGACCTTGAAAACAGACTTTATCGCTTACTTTGCACCAAATTCCACTTTGCTGAGCGTCAGAAGACAAAAGAGTAACAGTTTTTGTGTTGTCCCTGTGCCTGGAAGAATCTGGGGGACTTGCTTCCTCATGACAGCCTGCTTTGTCACCACGGAATCCATTGGAATGATGGCTCCATCTCCTTGAAGTAGCCTAGAGCTGCTGTGTGTGTACATGTGCATGGGCACATGTACGCCAGGGCGTGTGTGTGTGTGTGGTCAGAGGACAATTTCAAGCTGTCTGTGCTCCGTCTTCTTTGAGATAGATTCTCTTGAAACTGCAGAGAAATGAACCTCAGATAACCTGTAAGCTTCAGGTTCAGGGCACTGGGATTAGAGGCATGTGCCACTTTCTTCTGGCTTTACATGGGTGCTAGGAAATTGAACCCTGGCTGTCAGACTTTGCAGGCAAGAGCTTTAAACCACTGAGCCATATATATATGTATATATATATTTTATACGTATATAAAATGTAATGTTGTTTAGAGGTACAGGGAAGTACTAAGAAATTTTAAATCTCAATTAATGCAACTATTCAATTCTAAATTATACCTTCAGAGATTTAAAAAAAAGTGAGTCTGGGCAGTGGTGGCACACACCTTTAATCCCAGCACTCAGAGGCAGAGGTAGGAGGATCGCCGTGAATTCAAGGCCACCCTCAGCCTCAGACTACATAGTGGGTTCCAGGTCAGCTAGAACGAGACCTTACTTCGAAAAAAAAAAGTGTACCTATACACATGAATCTTACAGAAATGGACTTATATTTATTTTCAACTGTTTTTTTTCAGTGCTTGAGATTAACGCAGAGCCTCACACATGCTAGGCAACTGTTCTACCACTGAGCTCCATTCCTAGCCTAAATTTTATTATATATGCTTTATCATAGCCTACTTTTCAATTTTTTTTTTGAGGTAGGGTCTCACTCTGGCTCAGGCTGACCTGGAATTCACTTTGTCGTCTCAGAGTGGCCTCGAACTCACAGCAATCCTCCTACCTCTGCCTCCCGAGTACTGGGATTAAAGGTGTATGCCACTACGCCTGGCTACTTTTCAATTTTTTAAAAACTATTTTATTTATTTAAGAGAGAGAGAGAGAGACAGACAGATAATGGGCATGCTAGGGCCTCTAGCCACTGCAAACAAACTCCAGATGCACGTGCCACCTTGTGCATCTTGACTTTCGTAGGGTCCTGGGGAATTGAACCTGGGTCATTAGGCTTTTCAGGCAAGCCATCTCTCCAGCCCCCTACTTTCCAATTTCATAGCATCAACACCTCGCTGCATCACTAAAGCATTTCATCCAATGTGACTTTTCCTGGCCACATGGGATACTATTTATTTAAACGACAGTTCAGTGGTTGCACTGTGCACAAATTTGGGCACTTGTGAACACAGGATAAACATTTAAGGAGCAAGATCCTGGCTGAGTTTCTTAGTGCCCTTAGTACAGTCACACAGGTGGAACGGCTAGGCCCAAGGGAACAGCAGGTGCAGGTGGACAGGCTGGTCCCTGGTTTACGGTGACGGTCTCCTGCAGCGCGGCTCCAGGACAGCAGAGGGCGCCGCGAGTCCACCTCCAGAACGGCCGCCGGGCGGGCCTCACCGTGGCTCCAGGCCCTGCATCAACTTAACACATCCATGGCTTTTTTTTTTTTTTTTTGGTCCCACTTGGGCCCAGCAGTGGCTGCCAGGACTGGACTTAAGGCCTCTACTCCAGAGAGTCACACCATAGCATCACGGTCACCAGTGCTAGGTAGCCTTCCTGGACTCCCTTGGGTCTTGCTCTGCTATAGGGTCTCAACCCAGTATCATTCTGGTCTCTGGCCTATGGCTATAAGCAAGGGGGCCACCTGTCTCCCTGCGCGCACAGGGAGGGCCTGTTGGAAGGGGGCCGTTGTTTCATCCCCATCCTTTGAAAGAGCCCAGGGCAGACTTGGAGCTGGCAGGGTGTCTGGGAGAGCTCTGGCTCTGTGTACATCAGCAGGGGCCTGTTGATGCCCGTGGGCTTCTGTGCTTGCATGTGGGTGCCTGTGTGCATTTGTGGGCAAGCATCTTCTAAAATAACCGCAGGTCTGGCTGGGGTGAGTGTTCAAGTCAAATGAAAAACTATCCAGTTTTTGTTACATGACCATGTTACACACACACACACACACACACACACACACACACACACACACAGTGGAAGAACAACCCATACAGGCAGAGACGCTCTGGAAAACTTCTAACTTAATTGTTCTTTTAATTTTTTAATTGTTCTTCTTTGTTTAAAAACTTTTTTTTTTTTTTTTTTTTTTTTTTTTTTTTTTTTTTTGGTTTTTCAAGGTAGGGTTTCACTCTGGCTCAGGCTGTCCTGGAATTCACTATGTAGTCTTAAGTTAGCCTTGAACTCTTGGAGATCCTCCTACCTCTGCCTCCCAAGTGCTGGGATTAAAGGCATGCATCACAACACCGCCTAATTTTTATTTTTCTGAAGCAAGGTCTCATTGCAACCCAGGCTGATCTGGAACTCACAGCGATCTTCCTACCTCTGCCTCCTGAGTGCTATGTTTGTAGGTATGCTAGGCTTGTAAAATATTATATATATATTTGAGGTAGGGTCTCACGCTAGCCCAGGCTTATCTGGAACTCACTCTATAGTCCCAGCCTGGCCTTGAATTCACAGTGATCCTTCTACCTCTGCCTCCAGAGTGCTGGGATTAAAGGCATGTGCTACCACACCCGGTCTTAAGCATATTTTTTTTCTGTATATATTTTTTCAAGGTAGAGTCTCTAGCCCAGGCTGATGTGGCATTCACTCTGTAGTTCCAAGCTGGCCTTGAACTCATGGTGATTCTCCTACCTCTGCATCCTGAGTGCGGGGATTAAATGAGTGCACCACCAATCCTGGCTCTTCTATAAATTTTAAAGAGGAAAAAAAAGTGCCTTTTATGGGGATTGGGGATTACCTCAGCGGTTCAAGGCACTTGCTTGCAAAACTGGCTTCCTGATGTAAAGAGGCTTGTCTATGATCACAATGCCCCTACAACGAAGGGAGGCAGTGGCAGGAGAATTCGAAGCTTAAGGGCCTTTGCAGTCTCGTAGTTTGTTTGCAGCAGCAAGAGACCTTGTTTCAAAGAAGGTGGAGCATGGACACCTTGCAGCTGTTCTCTGACCTTCACATGCATGCTGTGGCACTTGCACCTCCCCCACCCCCAATTTAAAAATGTGCCACTTATACAAATATAAAATAAACACTTGTGTCTATGGTGTTATTTATTTGGAACCAATGATACACTTCAAAGGATATAGATAAGATATACAAATTGACAGGGGCGATTGTGAATTGGACCAAATTGGCTTCTGCGCCTGGGGAGATGGCTCAGCAGTTAAAGGTGCTTGCTTGCAGAGCCTGCCAACCTGGGTTGAATTCCCCGGCCACCCAGACTGACAGGCATTCGACTGCAGATGCACACACACCCACACACACACCACATGTACACATAAGTACGTAAATTATGGGGCTGGAGAGATGGCTTAGGGGTTAAGGTACTTGGCTGCAAAGCCTAAGGACTCATGTTCAGATCTCTAGGTCCCATGTAGCCAGATGCATAGTGACATAAGAGTGCAATGTTGCACATGCACAAAGGGAACACACATGTCTAGAGTTTGCTCGTAGTGGCTAAGGCCCCCTCCGCCTCTCTCTCAAAAACAAACAAACAAACAAACAAACAAACAAACAAACACCCCCCAAAACCTGGCTTCTTTCAGAAGCAAGGAGGAATGAGTCCCCTGCATGAAGTTTATTGGTATTATCCTGGTCAAGAGTAATTTATAATATTTTCTTACAACTTAGAGTCAAAGACAATGAAAGCTGGAAATTTCTATGCGATCAGATGAGCTGGAAGAATATACTAGCCCTGTATTTATTTTATAGGGTGCTTTTTTCTTCCTATTTCAAAAATCCACCCCAATTTTTCCCAGCTGTTTGCACAAAAAGATTAGGGTGCATACAGGTTACTGAAAACTTATTAGCCGTCAGATTCTTTTTCTAAGCAAAATCCTATAGGAACTCCTAATTTTTTTTTGCATGAGTATGTGTGTATGACATGTATGTGCACATGTTTATCCCTGTGTGGGTACTCATGTGTGCACATACATGTAGAGGGAGGCCAGAGGTCAACATTGGGTGTCTTGCTCAATCGTTCTACACCTTATTTATTTATTTCTTTTTGAGCCAAGCCCAACAGACTGGCCTTTTTTTTTTTTTTAATGTGTGAGAGAGAGAATTGACGTGCCAGGGCCTCCAGCCACTGCAATTGAACTCCAGACATGTGCGCCCCCTTGTGTGCATGTGCGACCTTGTGCACTTACATCACTGTGTGTCTGGCTTATGTGGGACCTGGAGAGTCAAACATGAGTCTTTAGGTTTCACAGGCAAGCTCCTTAACTGCTAGGCCATCTCTTCAGCCCTCCACCTTATTTTTAAAAATACTTTAACTTATTTATTTGAGACAGGGAAAATAAGAGAAAGAGAGTATGGGTATGTCAGGGCCTCCTGTCCTGCAAACACCACTTTGTGCATGTAACTTTATGTTGGTACTGGGAATTGAATCCAGGCTGTCGGGCTTTGCAAGCAGGAGTCAAACCACTGAGCCATTTCACCAGTCCATTTCCTTTTTTCTTTTCTTTCTTTTTTTAAAAAAATATACTTTATGAATTTATTTATTTGACAGGGAGAAAGAGAGAGAGAGGGAGGGAGAGAGAGAGAGAGAGGTAGAGAATGGGCACACCAGGGCCTTTAGCCACTGTAAATGAACTCCAAATGCATATGCCCCCTTGTGCTTACATGGGTCCTGGAGAATTGAACTGGGATCCTTTGGTTTTGCAGGCAAATACCTTAACCTCTAAGCCATCTCTCCAGCGCTCTTTTCTTTCTTTAACTTAATTTATTTCAGAGAAAGAGAGGGGAGGCAGATAGAGAATGGGCATGCCAGGGCCTCTAGCTACTGTAAGTGAACTCCAGATGCATGTGCCACTTTGTGCCTCTGACTTACATGGGTACTGGGGAATTGAACCTGGGTGCCTTAACTGCTAAGCCATCTCTCCAGCCCCTTCAGGCATTTGACATGGCCACTAATATTTCATGCTGTGTTACTTTGTGCAGTGGTGACAACTTAAGGTTAAAATAAATAAATAAATAAATAAATAAATAAATAAAAGAAATAAGGTTAAAATAAAATAAGGTTTATTTTGGCTCATGGTTTCAGAGGATTCAGTGTCTTGCTTGCTTGGTCTCATGCACGTGGATGGAACACCATGGTGTTGGGGTTGCATGGGGGGCAGAATCTTATGGAGGACAGGAAGTGGAGAGGGAAAGGAAGGGAAGGGAAACCAGGTTGAACCTACAAAAGTCTGCTCCCAGTGACCTACTTCTTCCAGCTCAGCCCCACCTCCGAAAGTCTCCAGAATCTCTTCAAATAGCACTACCAGTTGTTGACCAAGTGTTTAGCACAGAAGCCTGCTGGGGGCTGGGGGACACACTTCATATTTAAATCATAACACATGCTATAGATGTATCTCCCTTAACTCATTTGGTTAGGATTCTATTAATGGACCTTTTTTTTTTTAGTGTTTCAAATATTATGGTATTATTAATGAATGCTATAATGAATTTCCTTAATATTTTTTCCTTTGATTAAGAAAACAGTTATTTTCATGCATGTGTGCCTATGTACGTGTGTGCACACGAACACATCTGGGCACTCCAAGGTCTCTCTTGCTAGTATAAACAAATGCCAGGCACATTCTCCATTTTGCATTCAACAACGTTTGCATGGTTTCTAGGAACTGATCCCTGGCCATCAGGCTTTGCAAGCATGTGTCTTTAACCACTTAGTCATCTTCCCAGTCATTTTTTTTTTTATAAGATTTTATTTTTATTTATTTATTAGAGACAGAGAGAGGGAGAGAGAGAGAAGGAGTGATAATGGGCACGCCAGGGCCTCTAGCCACTGCAAATGAACTCCAGACACATGCGCCACCATATGCATCTGGCTAACGTGGGAGAATTGAACCAGGGTCCTTAGGCTTCACAGGCATGTGCCTTAACCACTAAGCCATCTCTCCAGCCTCGTTTAAAAAAATTTTTTTTTATTATTTTATTTATTTTTGGAGAGAGACACAGAGAGAGACAGACAGAGAGGGGAGGGAGACAGAGATGGGCGCGCCAGCAGTCTCTCAGCTGCTGAGAACGAACTCCAGATGTGTGCGCCCCCTTGTGGTCAAGTGCGGCATCGCGCCCTTGTGTCACTTTGCATCTGGCTAAACGTGGGACCTGGAGATTGGAACCGGGTTCTTAGGCTTAGCAGGCAGGTGCCTTAACCAGTAAGTCATCTCTCCAGCCCTCGTTTTTTTTTTTTTTTTTTTTTTTTTTTTTTTTGAGTGAGGGTCTCACTGTGTAACTCACTCCAGCATGCAACTTGTGGTTTTCCTGCCTCAGCTTTCTAGATGCTGGGATTATAGATGTACACCACTACTCCTGACTTAATCAGCATATATATATACACCTACATTTTTTTGGTATATGTGTATGTAAAGTTTTGGCAGTGGAATCCCTGGGTTTATAAGGGCAGCTGCATATAACATCTTGACATATAGTGCTGAGTTATGAACTCTAGAAGTTAGAATTATTGACTGTTTTTCCCCAGCCAAGTGGCATCTTTTATATCCCCACCTGCCTTGCACACTATCAAACTCTTAAATCCTTGCCAATCCGATAGAGAGAAGTGACAGCTCTTAATCTCAGCACACTTTTCTATAATTTCTATAATTATCTCTAGCAGTAACAATACCCTCTTAGGGGTTCAGTGGCGAGGGAATAGAAGAATGGGACAAAAGAGGATGGTATGAGGAGATTATGATCAGGATACATTGTATCTATGAAAGTGAAGTTGCCAATAACAAGTTAGAAAAGCTGGGTGTGGAAGCCCACACCTTTAACCCCACCACTTGGGAGACTGAGGGAAATTCAAAGCCAGCCTGAGGCTACATAATGAGTTCCAGGTGGGCCTGGGCTAGAGCCAGAACCTACCTTGAAAAAAAAACCAAAGGGGACAGGTGTGGTGGTGCACACCTTTAATCCCAGCACTTGGGAGGCAGAGGTAGGAGGCCACCCTGAGACTACAGAGTGAATTCCAGGTCAGCCTGAGCTAGAGTGAAACCCTACTCAAAAAACAAAACAAAACAAAAACAAAAATAAACACACACACACACACACATATGCCAAAGGAAAAAAAAGTTGAAAATAAAATTATTCTCTTTGGTGAGAAACTGCTTTATTTTCATGTGACCTCATCACGTGGCCTGGTTGGAAACCCTGGGGTACGATGGGTCCTCTGGGCTCCCTCCCCGGATGCCCTTTTTCTGTTCTGTTGAACTTGGTGGCACCTCAGTGTGTGTGAGCATGTCACAGGGCAAGTATATTCACATTTGCCCACTGTGAGGGACATGCCCAGGAGGGCACAGGCTGTGAGGAGGTTTGTCATAGGATAAGGGAAGCACTTGTGATCAGAGGAAGCAGAGGAAGCTAGACTTTCTGCGACGAAGAACTACGCTGGGGAAAGCATGGGGGACAGAGCCCTTCTTGCTCTCTGTGTCACTCCCCACCCTGCTTTTCCCAGGGTGCTGCTCTGATTCTCCAAGGTGCCATGCATTTGCCCCAGGGCTAAAAGTGTCCTTGCCACCTGCAACACTGGCTCAAATTCCCTGGAAATCAATTGACTGGAGAAGAGAACCAAAAGACACCAGCAGGGGCTGTTGGCAGGGGCTGAGGTAGTGATTGTCAATCTCTGCTCTACTCTTGTGGTATGGGAGGCTGGATGTTCAAGCCATCTGTCGACAGGCAGCTACACAGTGTATCTGGGGAAAGAGCAAGAAGGGAGGCATACCTGGGCTCTATGCTGGCTCAGTGACATACTGGCGGTGTGTCTGAAGGCAAGCCATTTATTTCTCCCAGCCTACGACCTCATCTGTAAACAGAGGTAAACAGTTCCCATCACGGAGGCATTCTGAGGATCAGAAGAAAAACAAAGTGACATGTGGGCTGGAGAGACGGCTCAGCAGTTAAAGCACTTGCCTACAAGGCCTAAGAACCCAGGTTCGATTCCCCAGTACTCACATCAAGCCACATGCACAAAGTAGCACATGCTTCTGGAGTTTGTTTGCAGTGGCTGGAAGCCCTGGAGTGCCCATTCTCTCTCCCTCTCTGTTTGTAGATAAATATATATGTGTATGTATTGTTTTGTTTTTCCAGGTAGGCTTTCACTCTAATTCAGGCTAACCTGAAATTCACTATGTAGTCGCAGGGTGTCCTTGAACTCATGGCAGTCCTCCTACCTCTGCCTTTCGAATGCTAGGATTAAAGGCAGGTGCTGCCACGCCCGGCATAAAATATATTTTAAAAATTATTATTTTTTATTTATTTATCTACAAGCAGGGAGAGATAGAGAGGAGAGAGACAGACAGAATGGACGTGCCAAGGCCTCCAACCACTGCAAACGAACTCCAGATGCATGTGCCATTTTGTGTATCTGGCTTTATGTGGGTGCTGGGGAATTGAACTCTGGTCCTTAGGCTTCACAGGCAAGTGCCTTAACCACTGAGCCATCTCTCCAGCCATTTATATATTAAAGTGACATACACAAAGGATCTTCATGAGTGAATTTTCCATCCACATAGAAGTTCTCTCTCTCTTATTACTGACATTTTGGTGGTCACATCTCAAAATGAAGATCTCTAACATCAAAACAAAGGGGATTCTTTTCCTCTGGTGTGTCCATGTGATGGTAGCCTCAGGCCTGGGTAGGACTATGGGAATGGTAAGGTCGGCCCCTGCCCATCCTCACCTTGCCTCGGGTTGCTGTGCTGGGCTGGTAATTGCAGCCACACCTGTGTGAGCTCCAACACTGTGCATGCTGGTTCATGCCTCCAGACCTTTGCTTGGTTCCTTCAGCCCCAGTGTTCTCCCTATACTTCTTGACCTGGAAAATATCTACCCAGACGTCAAGCCGCAACGTTTTATCTAGAGTATCTGGCTGTCTGTCTGGAAAAGAGTCAAAGCGGACCTTTATTTGACCATGTGCAAAAATAAATTCCAGAAGCTGGAGAGATGGCTCAGCGGTTCAGGCACTTGCCTGCAAGTCCTAATGACCCGGGTTTGAGTCACCAGTAGCCACTTAAAGCCAGATGCACAAAGAGGCGCATGCATCGGGAGTTCATTTGCAGTAGCTGGAGGCCCCGGTGTGCCAATTCTTTCTTTCTCTCTTTGCTTGCATGTCAATAAATAAAATTAATAAAATTAAAAAAATAAATTCCAGGGCCTGAGGAGTTGGCTTACTTGAGAAAGTGCTCGCCCTGCAAGCATGAGGCCCTGAATTTGGACCCCCCCAGAACTGACATAAAATGCTACGTAGGGTTGGAGTAATGGCTTATCGGTTAAGGCGTTTGCCTGGGAAGCCGAAGGACCCTAGTTCAATAACCCAGGATCCACATAAGCCAGATGCACAAGAGGACACATGTGTCTGGAGTTTGTTTGCAGTCACTGGAGGCCCTGGTGTGCCCATTCTCTCTTTCTCTCTATCTGCCTCTTTCTCTCTCTCTGTCTCTTTTTTTGTTTTTTTGAGGTAGGGTCTCACTCTAGACCAGGCTGACCTGGAATTTACTATGTAGTCTCAGGGTGACCTTTGCTCTCAAGTGCTAGGATTAAAGGTGTGCGTCATCATGCCTGGCATCTCTCTCTAAAATAAAATAAAATAAAATAAAATAAAATAAAATAAAATAAAATAAAATAAAATAAAATAAGCCGGGTGTGGTGGCGCATGCCTTTAATCCCAGCACTCGGGAGGCAGGAGTAGGAGGATTGCTGTGAGTTCAAGGCTACCCTGAGACTACATAGTGAATTCCAGGTAAGCCTGAACTAGAGTGAGACCCTATCTTGAAAAGCCAAAAATAAAATAAAATAAAAAAATAAAAAAGTAAAAATAAATAAAATAAAATAAAGTAAAGTAAAATGCTAGGTAGGGTGATATGCATCTGTAATCCCAGTACTGAGAAGGAGAAAATGAGATCCTGTAGATTTATTGCCTGGTTAGTGTAGCAGAGTCAATGAGTTCCAGGCTCAATGAAAGACTGTCTCAAAAAAAATAAAGTGGAGGGCTTGAGAGACGGCCCAGCACTTAAAGCACTTGCCAGCAAAGTCTAACAACCAGAGTTTTGATTGCCCCCTCACCCCACCCAATCACACACACACAAGCAAAAAAGAAAAAAGAAAAAAATATACTAAAGATCTGGCAAGACAAAACACCATGCAACACCAGCAACCCCCTCCCCAGAATGGCCCAAATGAGAAAGTCGGGCGATGTCAGGTGTGGGGTGACTGTAGGGCAACCAAAAGTCCCTTCCATCGCTGGTGGGAGTGTCACTGGCACAAGCACTGGATGCCTGTTTGGCAGTAGCTATAAAAACTGAACACGTGCATCCCCCATCACTCAGAAATTACGCCCCTGGGAATTCTACCCAGCAGAAATGCAGCTGTCCATCCTCTACGGAACATGTACAAAAAGGCTCGGAGCAGCACTGTTTGGAAGCGACCCAAATGTCCTTCAACGGTGAAACATCCTGTGTAAGTGTACACCGGAGAGGAGCGCAAGGCAGTGAGACCGGAAGAACCGCAGGGGGAATTAACAGGATGCTGAATTCAAGCAGAGGAGTGTGGGCGCATATGGATGGTTCCTTTAAGTCAAGTTCAGACAGTAAGCTGTGGTGTGAGATGTAGGGTGCCGTTAGTTTGAGGAGAGGCAGTGCTGGAGGGGACAGAAGGAACAGCAGGCGACAATAAGGGTCTGTCTGGATCTGGGGCCTGTTAGAATGGGCACACCAGGGTCTCTCCAGCTACTGCAAGCGAACTCCAGACACATGCCTTACCTTGTGCATCTGGCTTTACGTGGGTACTGGGGAATCGAACCTGGGTCCTTAGGCTTCGCAGGCAAGTGCCTTAACTGCTGAGCCATCTCTCCAGCCCTCTTTTTAAAATTATTAGTCAGAATATAGTTTGCATAGATACGTCATGTTTTAGCAACATCTTTTCCCTCCTCCCTGCCGGCATTTGGCTGAGGACCCTGTGTGGGGTTGCTGGTATTCCCTATGGAGTTGTGGGTTATGAGTTGTGAGGTCATCAGTCAGTCATTTGGGGAGGGGTGGCAGCAATGTCTGTGGGTATGATGTCCCAACCTGTGGCTCTTAGACTCTTCCCGCCCCCTCTTCCTCAAAATTCCCTGAGCCTTGGTGGGTGTGTGGTTTTTTTTAAATTTTTAATTTATTTATTCTTTATGTTTTTGGTTTTTCGAGGTAGGGTCTCAGTCTAGCTCAGGTTGACCTGGATTTCACTCTGTAGTCTCAGGGTGGCCTTGAATTCACGGTGATCCTCCTACCTCTGCCTCCCGAGTGCTGGGATTCCCAGCTTGGTGGGTGGGTTTTAAGTCCACTTCAGTGATGAGCTCTTAGGAGCCTCTGGATTTGTGCTTTGGTAGGTGTTGAGTGTCCTCAGGGTCCGTCTCCCTCACCCTGGCGCCGGCTGTCAGGCTCACTGTGGAAGCCACACTCTTGCTGGTCTCCCCACTTCCTCTGTGGTTTTGCCTGGGCTTTGGCTGAAGTGCAAGGGGTTGGTTTATCTCCTTGGATCTCACCACCTTCTGAAAAAGAAAAGCAGATTCTCCAACGGAGAATGAAGTCAGCATAGGTTGACGGGGATAATCATTGTTAATTTAGGGAGATTTTGATGGATGTAGCCCCCTTTTTTGGCCAAAGACTAGTGGGAGCTTGTTGTTGGGAGACCCTAATCTTGGTCTCCAAAGGATTCTGACCTGGTCCCGAGTTCCAGCTATGGGTTCCTTTCCACTGAGTGGATCTTAGCCAATCAGAAAGCCATTGGTTACCCACCAAGGCTGTGTGCTGCCATTGCACTGGTTGTACATTGTCAGACTGGTTGCTGAGAACCCTGCTTGCTCATACTGTTGTTGGCCTCTTTCCAGCACTAGATGGGCTAACCGTCTGGGGACTGGCTGCCTTCTGGATTCCAGCTGGGTCTCTTAGTGCACTGTGTCAGCATCATATGGTGTCTTCAGCAATAGGGTCTTACCTTTTGCTTTAGGCAGGTAATCCGGGGTAGCTCTCCCTTCTTGCAGCTTATGGAAGGGAAGGGTTTCTTGCAGCTTACAGTATCAAGGAAGAGTTTCATCATGGTAGGGAAAGCATAGTGGGGCCAATGGCCAGGGTGTCACTTGTCACAGCAGCCGAGGAGAAGCAGTAAGAGTGAGCTAGCTTCCAACACACAGTAGGCTGGACTAATGACTCTCAAGGGCTGTCCCCAGTGACACACCTCCTCCAGCAAGGTTCCAGCTCCCAAAGTCGCCATCAGCTGGGGATCAAGCATGAGGCCACATGACAAAAACATGAGGCAATCAGGGACATTTTTACGTTCAAACCACCACCCCTTGTAAATTTGTCAATCTATAAGGACACGTGCATGCATGTTTTGTATTATATTATACATCGGTAAACATTTTGGCAACAGAAAGGTTAGAAGCCCTTCTCAAACCAAGGTTGGAAACCTGGTTCTAAGAGGTATTTTTGGAGACTGGAGAGATAGCTGAGCTGTTAAGGGCACTCGCTTGCAAACCTGATGGCCCAGGTTCAATTCCCCAGGACCCACATAAAGCCAGATGCACAAGGGGGTGCATGCATCTGGAGTTCATTTGCAGGGAGGGAGGCCCTGGTGCCCTCATTTTCTCTCTCTCTCCCTCTCTGTCTCTGTGTCTTTCTCTCTGTGCTTGCAAATAATCAATAAAAAATTGGGAGGCTGGAGAGATAGCTTAGCGGTTAAGGCGCCTGCCTGCAAAGCAAAAGGACGCAGGTTAGATCCCCCAGGGCCCATCTAAAGCCAGATGCACAAGGTGGCACATGCATCTGGAGTTCATTTGTAGTGGCTAGAGGAACTGGCATGCCCATCCTTTCTCTCTCTCAAATAAGTAAATAAATATATTTTTTCAAGGTAGTGTTTTGCTCTAGCCCAGGCTGTCCTGGAATTCAATATGTAGTCTCAGGGTGGCCTCAAACTCACGGTGATCCTTCTACCCTGCCTCCCAAGTGCTGGGATTAAAGGCATGTGCCACTGTGCCTGGCTTAAATAAAATATTTTAAAAATGCCTTTTTTCTTTTTGAGGTAGGGTCTCACTGTAGCCCAGGCTGACCTGGAATTCACTTTGTAGTCTCAGGGTGGCCTCGAACTCAGAGCAATCCTCCTACCTCTGCCTTCTAAATCCTGGGATTAAAGGCATGTGCCACTGTGCCCAGCTATAAGTATATATTTTAATTCATTTTGTGGTAAGGGTGCTGGATCTAAGCAATGCCAAAAGACAAATAGTAAATTTGGAAAAAGTATTTGCAATGCAAATGACAGGCAAAGGTTAATCACTACAATATGCAAAGAGCTCTTAAAAATGATAAGAAAATCCAGTGGAGAAATAGGTAAAATTATATGAATAGGCAGTTCCGAGGAAAGAAATATCTAACTATATGGAAAGATGCTCAAATTCATTAGAATTCAGGGAAATGCAAATTAAAGTAATAAAAGATACTCATTCACACCCTTCAGGCTGACAAAATTAAAAAAGAGCTCTACACCGATTGCGTGTGAGGGGAAAACCTGCCCTCAATCATTGCTGGTAGAGATGTAAATTATTACAAGCATTTTTTTTGGAAATCGATCTGGAAGAATCCATTAAAATTAAAAATACATATCACCCTTTCACCCAGCAATCCGACTCCTGGGAATCTCATCCAGAAAAATGAGAGTATTCATGTAAAGCTCATGCATGGGGGTGTTTACTGCAGCGTGCATGGCCTGTGCTCGTGCCATGGAAACACACAGTGGAGACAAAGCCATTGTGAGCAGGGAAATCGTAATACAAAGGACTGCGCTTTCCCTCAGAGCTCAAGGCCAGAGGCCCAGGGTCACTTTCATCTTTTCAGTCCATACAGAGCCCATTGCCTGGGGCAGGGGTAGGACAGTGGGTGACCAGAAGTCCTCTCTTCTGGCTTTAGCCACAGCATTGACTTCAAAGCAGGGTACCCAGTTGGCTCTTGGAGACTTCAACTAAGGGTCCCACATAGAATGGTTGTCTCGGGCCAAGGCTGGTTATACCTGAAGACTAAATGAGACATGGAAGTCAATTACAAATCCTTCCTTCCTTCCTTCCTTCCTTCCTTCCTTCCTTCCTTCCTTCCTTCCTTCCTTCCTTCCTTCCCTCCCTCCCTCCCTCCCTTCCTTCCTTCCTTTCTTTCATCTCCTTCCTTCCTTCCTTCTTCCTTCCCTCCCTTCTTCCCTCCCTCCCTCCTTCCTTTCTTTCATCTCCTTCCTTCCTTCCTTCCTTCCTTCCTTCCTTCCCTCCTTCCCTCCTTCCCCTCCCTCCCCCTCCCCCTCCTCCCTCCCTCCTTCCTCCTTCCTCCCTTCTTCCCTCTCCCTCCCTCCTTCCTTTCTTTCATCTCCTTCCTTCCTTCCTTCCTTCCTTCCTTCCTTCCTTCCTTCCTTCCTTCCTTCCTTCCTTCCCTCCCTCCCTCCCTCCCTCCCTCCCTTCCTTCCTCCTTCCCTTCCTTCTTCCCTCCCTCCCTCCTTCCTTTCTTTCATCTCCTTCCTTCCTTCCTTCCTTCCTTCCTTCCTTCCTTCCTTCCTTCCTTCCTTCCTTCCTTCCTTCTTCTTTTATTTTTCTGGGTTTTTCGAGGTAGGGTCTTGCTCTAGCCCAGGCTGACATGGAATTAACTATGTAGTCTCAGGGTGGCCTTGAACTCATGGCAATCCTCCTACCTCTGCCTCTTGAGTGCTGGGATTAAAGGCATGCACCACCAGGTCCAGTCTTTCTCACTTTCTTTCCTTCCTTTCTAAAATATTTTATTCTTATTTGAGAGAGAGAGAGAATGAGGCAGATTGATAGAGAGAATGGGTGTGCCAGGGCCTCCAGCCTCTGCAAACGAACTCCAGACACATATGCCACATTGTGCATCTGGCTTATGTGGGTCCTGGGGAATTGAACCTTGGTCTTTTGGCTTTGCAGGTAAGTGCCTTAACCACTAGGCCATCTCTCCAGCCCTCTTTTTTTTTTTTTTTTTTTTTTTGTTTTTCGAGGTAGGGTCTCACTCTGGTCCAGGCTGACCTGGAATTAACTATGTAGTCTCAGGGTGGCCTTGAACTCATGGAAATCCTCCTACCTCCGCTTCCTGAGTGCTGGGATTAAAGGCGTGTGCCACCATACCTGGCTAGCCCTCATTTTTTTAAAGCAGAATCTCACTGTAGCCCAGGCTGACCTGAAACTTACTCTGTAGCCCAGGCTTGCCATGAATTTATGGTGATCTTCCTATCTTAATCTCCTGAGTTCTGGGATTAAAGGCATGCACCATCACACCCGGCCTGCACACAAGTTATTTCTAAAAGCCATGTTTCTTTACTTTTGGCCACCCCACACAGGCCTATCAAGGACCATATGGCATGTCAGAAATGTTTGAGATTATAAGCCAAGCCACTAAGAAACATTGAAGTGTTTTATATCATTTTACCTTGAAAAATATACTTCTGTAAGATTAAAACAATTGCAAGTACATTATAACACAATGGTTTTTATTTGTTTTATATTTATTTATTTTGGTTCTGGGGATTTGACCCAGAGCCTTGTATATGCTAAGTGTACACTTTACTATTGCATTACATCCTTAATTTACTCTGAAACTATGGTGCTTTTGTTTTTGTTATTTATTTGGTTTGGTTTTGATACTAAATTTTTTTTTTATTACAGAGGGAGGGAGGAAGAGAGAGAAAGAGAGAGAGAATGAGAGAGAGAGAGAGAGAGAGAGAGAGAGAGAGAGAGAGAGAGAGAGAATGGGCACACCAGGGCCTCTAGTCACTGCAAATGAACTCCAAATGCATGCGCCTCCATAGGCATTTGGCTTATGTGGGTTCTGGGAAATTGAACCCTGGGTCCTTAGGCTTTGCAGACAAGTGCTTTTTAAAAGTTTTTGAGGCAGGGTCTCACTCTAGCTCAGGCTGATCTGGAATTCACTATGTAGTCTCAGGGTGGCCTTGAACTCATGGCAACCCTCCAACCTTGGCCTCCTGAGTGCTGGGATTAAAGACGTGCCCACACCCAGCTTTGCAGACAAGTGCTTTAACCACTAAGCAATCTCTCCAGTTCTGGTTTTCTTTTTCTTTTCTTTTCTTTTCTTTTCTTTTCTTTTCTTTTCTTTTCTTTTCTTTTCTTTTCTTTTCTTTCCTTTCCTTTCCTTTCCTTTCCTTCCTCCTCCCTCCCTCCCTCCTCCCCTCCTTCCCTCCTTCCCTCCTCCTTTCTTTCCCTCCCTTCCTTCCTTTCTAAAATATTTTATTCTTATTTGAGAGAGAGAGAATGAGGCAGATTGATAGAGAGAATGGGTGTGCCAGGGCCTCCAGCCTCTGCAAAGAACTCCAGACACATATGCCACATTGTGCATCTGGCTTATGTGGGTCCTGGGGAATTGAACCTTGGTCTTTTGGCTTTGCAGGTAAGTGCCTTAACCACTAGGCCATCTCTCCAGCCCTCTTTTTTTTTTTTTTTTTTTTTTTTGAGGCAGAGAGGTAGGGTCTCACTCTGGTCCAGGCTGACCTGGAATTAACTATGTAGTCTCAGGGTGGCCTTGAACTCATGGAAATCCTCCTACCTCCGCTTCCTGAGTGCTGGGATTAAAGGCGTGTGCCACCATACCTGGCTAGCCCTCATTTTTTTAAAGCAGAATCTCACTGTAGCCCAGGCTGACCTGAAACTTACTCTGTAGCCCAGGCTTGCCATGAATTTATGGTGATCTTCCTATCTTAATCTCCTGAGTTCTGGGATTAAAGGCATGCACCATCACACCCGGCCTGCACACAAGTTATTTCTAAAAGCCATGTTTCTTTACTTTTTTGGCCACCCCACACAGGCCTATCAAGGACCATATGGCATGTCAGAAATGTTTGAGATTATAAGCCAAGCCACTAAGAAACATTGAAGTGTTTTATATCATTTTACCTTGAAAAATATACTTCTGTAAGATTAAAACAATTGCAAGTACATTATAACACAATGGTTTTTATTTGTTTTATATTTATTTATTTTGGTTCTGGGGATTTGACCCAGAGCCTTGTATATGCTAAGTGTACACTTTACTATTGCATTACATCCTTAATTTACTCTGAAACTATGGTGCTTTTGTTTTTGTTATTTATTTGGTTTGGTTTTGATACTAAATTTTTTTTTTATTACAGAGGGAGGGAGGAAGAGAGAGAAAGAGAGAGAGAATGAGAGAGAGAGAGAGAGAGAGAGAGAGAGAGAATGGGCACACCAGGGCCTCTAGTCACTGCAAATGAACTCCAAATGCATGCGCCTCCATAGGCATTTGGCTTATGTGGGTTCTGGGAAATTGAACCCTGGGTCCTTAGGCTTTGCAGACAAGTGCTTTTTAAAAGTTTTTGAGGCAGGGTCTCACTCTAGCTCAGGCTGATCTGGAATTCACTATGTAGTCTCAGGGTGGCCTTGAACTCATGGCAACCCTCCAACCTTGGCCTCCTGAGTGCTGGGATTAAAGACGTGCCCACACCCAGCTTTGCAGACAAGTGCTTTAACCACTAAGCAATCTCTCCAGTTCTGGTTTTCTTTTTCTTTTCTTTTCTTTTCTTTTCTTTTCTTTTCTTTTCTTTTCTTTTCTTTTCTTTTCTTTTCTTTCCTTTCCTTTCCTTTCCTTTCCTTCCTCCCTCCCTCCCTCCCTCCCTCCTTCCCTCCTTCCCTCCCTCCTTTCTTTCCTCCCTTCCTCCCTCCCTTCCTTCCTTCCTTCCTTCCTTCCTTCCTTCCTTCCTTCCTTCCTTCCTTCCTTCCTTCTTTTTGGTTTTTCGAGATAGGGTCTCACTCTAGCCTAGGCTGATGTAGAATCCACTGTAGTCTCAGGGTGGCCTCAAACTCATGGCGATCCTACTTCTGCCTCCCGAGTGCTGGGATTAAAGGCGTGCACCACCACGCCCAGCTCCAGCTCTGGTTTTGATTTTTGTTGTTGTTTTGAGGCAGAGTCTTACTCTAGCCTAGGCTCACCTGGAACTCACTCTGTAGTCCAGACTGGTCTCCTCCTACTCTTCTCCTGAGTGCTGTGATTAAAGGCATAAATCACCACACCCAGCTTCCACTTTATTTTTAAAATATATTTTATTTATTTGAGAGAGAGAGAGAGAGAGAGAGAGAGGGAGAATATGTCCATGCCAGGGCCTTCAGCCACTGCAAAGGAACTCCAGACACATGCACCACCTTGTGCATCTGGCTTATGTGGGTCCTGGGGAATTGAACCTGGTCCTAGGCATCACAGGCAAGAGCCTTAACCAGTCTAAGTTATCTTTCCAGTCCCCACCTTATTTTTAAAAAATTTTTGAGATATATATATATATATATGGAGAGAGAGAGAGAGAGAGAGAGAGAGAGAGAGAGAGAATGGGCACACCAAGGCCTTTCAGCCATTGTGAACAAACTCCAGACGTGTGCACCCCCTTGTGTGCATGTGCAACACTGCACGCTTGCATCACTGTGAGTCTGGCTATGCGGTGCCTGGAGATGTAAACATGCATTCTTAGGCTTCGCAGGCAAGTGCCTTAACCACTAAGCCATCTCTCCAGCCCCCATCTTATTTTTTAATGCATGGCCTTTCTGTGTTGCCACAGACTGGTTTGGAACTCACTATGTAGACTAAAATGGCCTTGAACCTGGTATCGTCCTGCCTTAGTCTCACAATTGCTGGGATTATAGGCATGAGAATTGGCCAAATAGTAAAGATGACAGAATTCAATTATTTTTGTGCCCTTTGCCAGGGTGGTGATGTTTTGATAAGTAATAAGATCAGGACATCTGTTCTTAGGGCTAGGAGAAAGCTCAGTGGTAGAGTAATTGCCTAGTGTGTACAGAGCCTTGGGCTCAGTCACTAACACCACAATAAAAAAAAAGGCATAAAAAAGAAAAGAAGATATACGTATTTTATAACATCTTTTTATTTAACCTAATTCTACTGCTTTCCTTATGGCAAAATTACTTAATTATGTCATGATAATCAAGATTTTCACACAATTTATGTTCTGTCGATGGAGATGGCAAATTAGACTATCTTGTGGAGCTATTGTAATTCTGAGGTAATTTTTAAAATTAATTTTAATGTATGTGGATCAAGCTTCAGGAATAAAAGGAATTGATATGAAAATCCTAAAACAATATTTCAGTTTTGGAAAATGCACCAGACATTTTAACTCATCTTGTTCAAATATTTCAGTGGCGTTTGCCTCGGTGAAATAATCACAATTATAGAACATGTTTTAATTTCAGCATGCAAATTTTTACCCTTTATAGTCCATCGCATCTTAGATAGTAGATAATGGAGATTCATGCGGTAATGTGAAGAGCTGAACGTGACATCATCAGCTACATGGATATGAATTTGAGGTAAAGTGAAGTTCCACCATGGCCAACAGATTCCTTGGGCACCACGAGCAACTGTCAATACCACAGTAATTTGTGAGTCTGTCTTGAACCAAGACCTGGAGCACAAAGACAAGATGACATAATGGACGTGTGGCCCTACTGGGAAATGGTACTTCACTGTGCTAGAAATGATTGCATTCTCACTACCTGAGAAAAAGGATTTGACAAGTTAATTAATTTGTCTTTTTCTCACCCAAGTGCTTCTGCCACTCAAATCCTCCCTTCACTCTGAAGTGGTTTCTGTCTCTGGTGTTGACACAGGCATAACCCTGAAGCCTTTGTGACATGCAGACGTCGTTGTTTTCTGTGTTGGGGACACAGGGCAAAAGGTGAGGAGCTGTGTTTCCCTGGGGCCGAAGCAGAGTTATCACCAGAATCGATGTTTCACGTTGCAGGCTGTCAGATGTCAGCCTTCAGCACCAGGCCCAAGGTGCTGCCCACCAGTTTACTTGGTGAGCGTGTGTGACATTTGGGACCTTCTCAAGTGGGCTTCTCAAACTTGCTGTGGTGCATGATTTTTCAATCAAATACAGAGCCATCCTTTTATAAAAATCCAAGGGGAAATACATTACTAGAAAAGTGAAAAAATTAAATTCATATAAATGACGATTACTTTTTTCTTTTCCTTTTTTGGCTTTTCGAGGTCTTTTCGAGGGTCTTGCTCTAGTCCAGGCTGACATGGAATTAACTGTGTAGTCTCAGGGTGGCCTCGAACTCACTTCGATCCTCCTACCTCTGCCTCGAGAGCTGGGATTAAAGGTGTGTACCACCACACCCCGCCCACCTTCCTTAAAATTTGTTTTTAATCTCAGAATTTCCCAGGGTCTGATGGAAGTAGGTTGTGTTTCCACTTCATCTGGCAAATATTATTTTAAGTTTTTTTACATTTTATTATTTATTTGAGAGAGAGAGAGAGAGAGAAGCAGATAGAGGGAGAGAGAGAATGGGCACATCAGGGCTTCCAGCTGCTGCAAATGAACTCCAGATGCATGAGTCCTCTTGTGCATCTGGCTTTACATGGATCCTGGGGAATCGAACTGGGATCTTTTGGCTTTGCAGGCAAGCACCTTAACCACGAAGCCATGTCTCCAGCCCATTATTTTGTTATTATTATTATTATTATTAATTATTATTATTTTACAGGGCCTCATGTATCCTAGGCTGGTCTTGAACTTGCTATGTAACTAAGGATGATGTTAAACATCCAATCTTCCTGACTTCTAAGTGCTGGTATTACAGATGTAAGCCACCATGTTTGGTGCGGGGGGTCAAGCCCAGGGCTTCATGCATTCTAGGCAAGCACTCTATCAACTGAGTTACACCCCCACTCTCCCACCAGGGAACTTCAAGTTCACAGTGAATACAGTTACACGGCTCATAGTGAAACGAGTCCACTGCTTCTGCACCCATGTAGCCTCCCTCTACCCAAATGGGAGTAGGCTGAGGGGAGGCACCTGCTAGATTCATGCCACTTACTGCCACTCTAGACAAGCACAGTGACTGTGTGGAATGTCCCCCCCAAGGGCGGAAGTTTGGGTATAAATGAAGAGAAAGAAGCATAATAGCTCAGTCTAAAGGAATGAGTAACTAAAGGAATGAGTAACCGGGTTATGAATTGAGAGTAATTCAATATTACATTAGCCTCAAAGGAGGTTTCAGCAAGAGACAACATTGCCTTGTAGTTCAATTTTAACTATTTTATTTATTTATTTATTTTTGGGATGCTCACTATCATAACTTATTAACAAAGTGCAAATCAAAACTTCCAGGGCTGGAGAGATGGCTTAGTGGTTAAGGTGTTTTGCCTGCAAAGGCAAAGGACCCCAGTTCGATTCCCCAGGACCCACGTAAGCCAGATGCACAAGGAAGCGCATGCATCTGGAGTTCATTTGCAGTGGCTGGATGCTCTGGTATGCCCATTCTCTCTTTCTCTCTCTCTCTCAAATAAATAAATAAATAAAATACATTAAAAAAAAACTTCCATAAGCTACCTCTGCACATACACTAGGGATGGCGAAAACAAATAAAAATATGGGAGTAAGCTGGGTGTGGTGGCGCATGCCTTTAGTCCCAGCACTCGGGAGGCAGAGGTAGGAGGATTGCCATGAGTTCGAGGCCACCCTGAGACTACATAGTGAATTCCAGGACAGCCTGAGCTAGAGTGAGACCCTACCTTGGAAAAAAAAAGAGGGGTAAAAAGATGCGAGTAAAAAATGTTGCCCAAGATGTGGGGAAATGGAACCTTACACACATGTTGATAGGAACGCAAAATGGCATGCCACTTTGCAATTATTGCAGGGGGTGGGGGAGAGAGAAAGAGGCAAATAAGAGACAGAGAATGAGTGCTCCCGGGCCTCTAGCCCCTGCAAATGAACTGCAGATGCATGCACCGCCTTGTGCATCTGGCTTATGAGGGTACTGGGGATTGAACTTGGGTCCTTAGGCTTTGTAGGCAGTGCCTTAGCAACTAAGCCCTCTCTCAGCCCATCATAGCTCAATTTTACAGGTGCCTGAAAGAAGCAGATAGAGGGAGAGAACGGGCGCAGCAGGGCCTCCAGCCATTGCAAACGAACTCCAGATGCATGTGCCACCTTGCTCATCTGGCTTCATGTGGATCCTGGGGAATCGAGCCTGGATCCTTTGGCTTTGCAGGCAAGTGCTTTAACCACTAAGCCATCTCTCCCTCCCTATTATTATTATTATTATTATTTTACAGAGTCTCATGTATCCTAGACTGGCCTTGAACTTGGTGAGACCACTCCTGCTTTTGGATGGTGACAAGATCAAAGGGAAACCTGTGACCCTCAGGAGACATACATTTATATATGATGGATTAGACTAATTACTGACACTGAATGGGATTCTAGTAATACTTTCCAGTGTCTTATAGGTTGTATATCCTTTGATGTTAGGAATCTCTGAAATATTCTGAAGTACCTATTTGGTTTTTGCCCTGTGTCCTTGCATACAACTCCTAAGACCCCAGAGTCTTCATATTGATAGCGTCTCTTTTGTGTACTGATGCATTGATGGTGACTGGTAGCTTCAGGGTGGAGGCTGGTCACTGGCAAGAACAAGGTAGCATCAGAGGGATGGGGTTTCCCTGGGGAGGGGAGAGGGGCTGAACTCTAGCCGATCCCCAGTGGCCAATGATGTAATTCCTCATATCTGTTTAGTGGAAGGTCCAGTAAAGCCCCAAAGAATAGTGCTGGTGAGCTTGTTGAACATCGAAGTGCCTGGAAGGTGGTGACGTGAGACAGAGTTTGGAAACGTCCTGCTTCATCCACCATACCTTGCTCTGTGCGCCTGTGACCTTTAATCTCTGATCGATCACTTGGTAAGATTTAGGATCACCATGGAAACAAACCTCTGGTCTCATTTGTGAGAGTTATTTTTTTAATTAAACATTAGCTTAATTGAGGTGGGAGGACCCATCTTTTTTAAAAAATATTTTATTATTTATTTATTTGACAGAGAGAGAGAGATACAGAAATAGGCAGGTAGAAAGAGAGAGAGAACGGGCACGCCAGGGCCTCCAGCCACTGCAAACGAACTCCAGATGTGTGCGCCACCTTGTGCATCTGGCTTACATGGGTCCTGGAGAACCGAGCCTCGAACCAGGGTCCTTAGGCTTCACAGGCAAGCGCTTAACCGCTAAGCCATCTCTCCAGCCCCGGGAGGACCCATCTTAATGGTGGGTGGCAGCATCCCATGGACTGGGTTCCTGGACTGTGTAAACAGGAGAAAGCTAACTGAGCAGTCAGGATACACCCACCTCTACTTCCTCCCAGTGGATGTGACAATATAACTCTAGCTTCCTGCTCCTGCCACGCTTTTCCTCTGATGGATTTCTCCTCGAAAAGATAAGACAAAAATAAATCCTTTTCTTCCTTAAGTTGCTTCTGGTCAGGTATTTTGTCTCAGCAATGAGATAGTAACAGACACAGCATGCTTTCATCTGTATCTTTTGTAATATCCTTTATAATAAGCAGGTAAACTTAAAAATCCATAGACAATACAAGCTCCAAGTTTTGAGGATCGAGTAGATGTATAATTATCTCAGTTTCTATGAGTAACTCGTAAAGAACAGGCAATGAAGCAGGTGTGGTGGTGCACCCCTGTAATCCCAGCACTTGGGAGGCTGAGGCAGGAGGATTACGAGTTCCAGGTCAACCTTGGCCATAGAGTGAATTCAAGGTCAGCCTGAGCTACATAGCAAGATCCTGTGTCACCATGGCCCTCTCCAAAGCATTTCAACAGTGTGGACACTGTCATCTAGTCCCAGACCACACACTTCAGGGAGCACTGCACTGGTCTCAGAATGCGGTCTTTCTGTCCAGGGGTGACATTGGTAACTCCCAGGCTGACACCTGCCACACAGTCTCCTTCTGTGTCTATTCACTCTTTGCCCTCTCCCCATGTCACCTGGTTCCTATGTCAGGCCAGGTCCTCTGTTCTCCCACGGTCCTCATTCAGGTAAGATCCCCCGAGGTCTATGATCTCCACAAGCCCAAAGACCATGCTTTCCCTGGGCAGCCTCATCGCAGTGTATCACAGCACAATGCGATGTTGCCCGTAAGCAGACAGGACCCCTCCGGGGCTTGGCAGTCAGCACCAGAGACTGTTGGTACAGGGAGGAATGGCTCAGGAAGGCTCCTGTAGTCCTGGAGTTATGTCAACATACCACATCTGTGGCAGAGCCTCCTGCAGAGGGCAGACTGGTTCCTGAAACTAGGGGTGTGGCTACACAACCTGCCCTTGCTTGTGGGGGCTGATGCTGGAGTCTGGGGCTGGACTGTCCTAGCTGCAGTCTCTGCTGGAAGACTGGGAACCCTCGTTCAGGGCAAACGGCCTCTTGCACTTTAGGGAGCAGCAGATGGTTGAATTTGGCTAGTTATGATGATCAGATCAGAAAGCTTATAGCCAGACCCAGACAGGCAGCTGGTGAAAACAAGCCATGACTTATGCAGAGCTGACAGGGAGCTGGGGACTCCCATGGAGAGAGAAACAAGCAGGAGGGAATCGTGTTCCCACAATGCCTTGGGCTTTCACACCAGAAGTTAGGACTCCCACTCTCTCACCCCACCACGGCTCAGCACACATTCAGAGCTGGCCACATGCTCCCAGGAAATCCTACTCAGAGATAACACACTTCTAAAACTGTCAACATTTATTTATTTATTTATTTATTTAGCACCTATGACCCAACTTAAAATCTCTACTCTTATCATTTCTCCTTCTTGTGGATACTGTTTTGTAGTGGACCTGACTTTCATTATTATCGGCTATTGCCAATTCATCTAAGCTTCCACCTTTAATGCTGTAAACCCACAAAGCAATCCAGGGTTATATAACATGGAACTTCATCGTCCCTACACCCCTGAGCTTTCCAGCCCACTCCTAAGAGCTAAGGGCTTGTGTGCTTACAAACACCTGTCTCTTTCATCACCCAGACAGGGGGAGGCAATGTCCTGAGCAGCCCTGTGGGGGTGGCCAAGTGGAAAGGAATTGACTCCTCTGGCTAACAGCCCTGAGTAGGTTTGGAGACAGCTCTTACGACTGGCCTAGGCTCCTGGTGTCCAATATCCTGAAAGCAACCTCTGAGAAAGTGAGTCAATGCTGCCCTGAGGAATCCCTGGCCCTACCACTTTGTATCATAAGTAACAGAATTTTATTTGAGAGAGAGAGAGAGAATATGGGTACACCAGGGCCTTCAGCCACTGCAAACGAACTCCATATGCGTGTGCCACCTTGTGCATCTGGCTTATGTGGGTCCTGGGGAATCGAACTTAGATCCTTTGGCTTTGCAGGCAAATGCCTTAGCCGCTAAGCCATCCCTCCAGCCCTGTTGTTGTTTTTTCAAGGTAGGGTCTCACTCTAGCCCAGGCTGACTTGGAGCTCACTCTGTAGTCCCAGGTTGGCTTTGAACTCACAGCGATCCTCCTACTTTTGTCTCCTTCCTACGTGCTTGGATTAAAGGCATACACCCCCATTCCTGACTAAGTGACATACATTTTGCCTGCTAAATTTGGAGATAATGTGCAATGTAAACAATACAAGTTTCATTTCTCACCAGTGTCTGCACCATTATTTCTTTTTTAGTTCCCCTCTATAGCAAACCTCTTAAAAAAGAGCTGTGTGTACACTATCCAAGGCTCAGGGACCACTACAGAGGAGGAGGCAGAAATAATGTGGGATCCAGTGGATGGGGAGAAGTGCTTTAGAATGCTGTCTTCCAGACCAAGGTGGTCATTGTATTCATGTTCTCACAGTTGTTGATGCTACCTGCACAAGACCTGTATAATATGAAGGAACAAATGATGACATCAAAATAGAAGAAGGGGGCTGGAGAGATGGCTTAGTGGATAAGGCACTTGCCTTTGAAGCTTAAGGACTCATGTTTGACTCTCTAGGTCCCACATAAGCCAGACACACAGTGATGCAAGCACACAAGGTTGCATATGTGCACGGGAGGTCACGTGCATCTGAAGTTCGATTGCAGTGGCCAGAGGCCCTGGAGTGCCAGTTCTCTCTTTCATACTCTTGCATAAAAAAAAAGGCAGTCTGTTGGATTTGCTTCCAAAAACAAAAAAACAAAAAAACAGGGCTAGAGCGATGTCTTAGTGGTTAAGGCACTTGCCTGTGAAGCCAAAGATCTCATTCGGATCTCTAGGTTCCACATAGCCAGCCATACAGTGACGCAAGTGTGTAATGTCACAAATGTGCCACAAGGGGATGCATGTGTCTGGAGCTTGTTTGTAGCAGGCTGAAGGTCCTGGTGCACCCATTCTCTCTCTCTCTCTCTGCCTCTTTCTCAAAATAAAAATAATTTAAAAATGCTTAAAAAATAGAAGAGGGATTAGTTGGAAAGAAGGGGTTCAGTGGAAAAGGGAAATGGGAGGGGAGACAAAGAAGAGAGGTGGGAGGGGATTATGATTAGGGGACATTGTGTGTGTGTGTGTGTGTGTGTGGGTGGGTGGGTGGGTGGGTGTGCGTGTATAGTGATTATCAATAAAAGAGCCATATATATATACTAATTAGCTCTCTTCCTTCTCACTCGATTCTGTCTGCTCTATCTTGTTGGCCAAGTCCTGCTGCTTGTGTGGAAAGCATGTTCCAGGCAACACTTAAGTTCTACTTAGTTGCTATTTTCTTGTTACCCATCCCCAGGATGAAGAGTCCTATGTAAGTGACTTATTAAGAAAGTGCTCCCAAGAGATATAGGAAAAGGAATTGGGGAGCAGACAGAGAAGGGAGGAAGTCAATACCAGTGAAGTTTCAGGTGAATGTTCAAACCTCAGACCAATCCCCATGTCACACCTCAAGGCTTGTTCTGCCTTTCAATAAAAGCGCAGGCTCTCCTGTTCCCATCGCACTAAACATTGTGCTGGCCATGGTAGGAAATGTAGGTAGACTGCCCCAGACCCTTCTGGCCATCTGCTGGTGCAGGTGAAGTAGCTCCACAACCCTTAGGCAAGCCTCAGAAGGTGATCCCAGGTGTGCGGCCTTAGAATCCGGGCATCTAGATAGAAGCCCGGGTGTAGGAGACAGCCCTGCAGTGCTGGGACGACCATCCAACCAGACACAGTTTATGGGAGGAAAGACATTTATTTCAGGCTTACAGATTCAGGGGAAGTTTCATCAGTGGTGAAAGACACTGGCCCTGTTTCACAAATCCAAGCAGAGAGAAACCACCGGCAGCCAGGAAACACCAAAGAGCAGCTAGCATGAAAGGGCAGCATGCAGGACCCCCGAGCTCAGATTGCTGGAATCAGATCTGCACCCTCCTCACCCCCAACACACCTTTGGGCTGGACCCCAGGATCTGCCCCTGGTAACACCTCCTCCGTCCAGGAGGCTCGACACTCAAGTTACAAGTTTAACACCCGAGTCATTCATGAGAACCTAGTATGGCAGGAGCACGTATTACAGTGAACTGTCATGAAGCTAGGCACCTAACCCCGCCCCAACCATAACGACTTCAGGAATCAGTTATATGTGACGTTGTGATTGACTGGGCCCCACTCAGTCCAAGTTGGCAGGCACTGAGGACATCTGTGGGAATGTCCAGGAGGCTCATTCCCATAGTTGGCAGCTGACACAGGCTATTTCTGAGGTAGAGTCTTGCTCTAGCCCAGGCTGACCTGGAATTCACTATATAGTCTCAGGCTGGCCTCGAACTCACAGCCTTTTGAGGGCTGGGATTAAAGGTGTGTACCACCCCTGGACCACTTTTTATTTCTTTTATTATTATTATTATTATTATTATTATTATTATTATTATTATTTTGTTTTTGTTTTTTCGAGGTAGGGTCTCACTCTGGCTCAGGCTGACCTGGAATTCACTCTGTATTCTCATGGTGGCCTCGAACTCATGGCGATCCTCCTACCTCTGCCTCCCGAGTGCTGGGATTAAAGGCATGTGGCACCACGCCCGGCTCTACTTCTTAATACAATCACATTAAGGCTTCAACATATAACCCGGAGAGGGGAAGGGTATAGAAACCTCCACTCCACATTACTAGGTTGGAGTTCCAGGCACGGCCCTGCTTTTTTCTTCTGCATTAAAGGTTCTCGGAATCACAGGGGAATTCAAATAAATCTCCACGCCCCATGTGGCCTAGGCTTGATCTAATACCATACTCAAAGCATCACAGTTCATATTCACCATGCCGTCCATATCAGCTCCTAGAATACGTGAACTTCTTTCAGATGGGATTGTCAGTTCTTTCCCTAAGCAGCTTCCCACCTACCCAAGGCAGCTTGTGGTGGTGTGATGTCCCCCGGAGCTTCACGTGGTTGTGATGAAGCCTCACACTCAAGCCACAGCTGGTGGAGCCTTTGGGAGGTGGAGCCTTGCTGGAGGAGGTGTGTCAGCGGGGCGGGGCCCTGGCATGTTCTATTTCAGCCCTGTTAGGGAGCTCACTCTCTCTGTTCTCTTCTTGCTGCTGTGGGAATGTAATGTCTGACTTACTGGTTCTTGCCATGGTTTCCTTGTCATGATGAAACCAAGCTGGAAATAAACCCTTGCCTTCCATAATCTGCTTCTTGGTGGGTGTTTTTTTAATTTTTTTTTTTTTTTGCTGTCAGTAATTTTCTTTTATTAAAATATTTTATTTATGTATTTATTTATGAGAGGGAAAGAAGCTGAGAGAGAGAGAGAGAGAATGGGGATGCCAGGGCCTCTAGCCACTGCAAATGAACTCCAGATACATGTGCCACCTTGTGCATCTGGCTTACGTGGGTCCTGGAGAATTGAACCGAGGTCCTTTGGCTTTGCAGGCAAGCGCCTTAACTGCTAAGCCATCTCTCCAGCCCTTGGTGGGTGTTTTGTCCCGGCAATGAGAAGGTGACTGTTGTACAGCTATGCTTTAGGAGTTGCCCAAGCCGCTGGGATACCCTAGGATGCTTGAGATGGGCTGTAAGGCCCACTCCGGTGTCGAGATGAGCCAGGGCTAGAGAAAGTGCTGTAAGGTAGCATTTTCAGCCACCTCATTGCTTTGTCTGCGTGTTCTTGCAAAGGTCCCCAAAGAGCTTCCTGGCAAAGACATTTCACACTTTTTAACTGCTTGGCAAGTGGTTTACAAATCCTTCTAAACACAGCAGATTAGTCAGTGGAAATCCAAAATTTTAGGAAAAAAAATTAATTGAAAGAGCTATTGAATCGAGGAGGTTTTGCCTGAGTAAATATTTTTTTTCTCGGTGGAATTCTGATCTATTCATTTAGTAATCCTAATTATGGTTTTGTTAATTTAGGGGTCGTCTCAGAGAAAGTGCTTTATTCCATCAGGACTGCTACTGGGGTTAAGAGGATTTGGTTTCCCATTCGGGGTGTCTCAAAAGACATTCTTTCTCGCAACAGCTTTAGCCCTTCTTGGCTCATGCCTGCTACCTTGGTGTTCAAAGTTGACAAGAAAATACCTCCACTTTTGTTAGTTGCCATGGTAGCTTGTCCCTTGTACGCAGGCCACATTCTACCTGTCTGCCTGGGGACTTGTTACAGATACATGCAGGGGTGGGAGTACAGCTCTTCCCAGGAGGTCATTTTTTTTTTTTTTTTGAGGTAGGGTCTCTAGCCTAGTCACTATGTAGTCTCAGGGTGGCCTCGAACTCACAGTGGTCCTCCTACTTCTGCCTCCCAAATGCTGGGATTAAAGGTGTGTATCTCCATGCCCAGCTCTCCTTCCTTCTTATTGTCTTTAAAAGAGTTGCTAGATAGAGCAGAAGACCAGACCTCCAGGGTCTTGGGCTCTTTGTGCACATAATGCCTTTATGCTGAATCTCCCTCTACTGATTTCTATGTGTTTATTTTGTATCCTGCTACATTGCTAAAAGTGTTTATCAGCTCTAACAGTTTGCTGGTACAGTCTTTTATGTATAGAATCATATCATCTGCAAATAATGATAATTTGATCTCTTCCTTTCCAATTTGCATCCCTTGTTTTGCTATAGCTAAGACTTCCAGTACTATATTAAATAAAACTGGGGACAGTGAACACCCTTGTCTTGTTAATGAATTTAGTGGAGAAGCTTCAAGTTTTCCCCATTTAGTGTTATGTTGGCTGTAGGTTTGTCATAAATAGCCTTTATTATGTTGAGATATGTTCCTTCTGTTCCCAGTTTCTGTAGGTACTTTTACCATGAAGGGATGTTGGATTTTGTTGAATGCCTTTCCTGCATCTATTGAGATGATCATGTGATTTAAAAATATTTTATTTATTTAACAGAGAAAGAGGGAAAGGGAGAGGGAGAGAGAGACACAGAGAGAGAAAGAGAGAGAATGGGCTACCAGGGCCTCTAGCCATTGCAAACGAATTCCAGATGCGTGGCTCCCTTGTGCATCTGGCTAGGGTCCTGGGGAATTGATCCTTTGGCTTTGCAGGCAAACGCCTTAACCGCTAAGCCATCCCTCCAGCCTGATCATGTGATTTTTGTCCTTCAGACCATTTATATATGTATTACATTTATCAATTTGCATATGTTGAACCATCCCTGCATCTTTGGGATAAAGCCTACTTGGTCGGTGTGAATAATCTTTCTGATATATTCTTGTATTCTGTTTGCCAATATTTTGTTGAGAATTTTTGCATTTATGTTCTTGAGGGAGATTGGTCTGTAATTTTCTTTTTTTGTTCTGTCTTTGTCTGGTTTTGGTATCAGAGTGATGCTGGCTTAGTAGAAGGAGTTTGGTAGAACTCCTTCATTTTCTATTTTATGGAAAAGTTTGAGAAGCAGTGGTGTTAGTTCTTCCATGAAGGTCTGATAAAATTCACCAGTGAATCCATCTGGGCCTGGACTTTTTTTTAGTTGGGAGACTTTTTATAAGTGCTTGGATTTATGTACTTGTAATAGGTCTATTTAATTGGTTTATCTCATCTTGATTTAATTTTGGTAGGTCATATGAATCAAGGAAATCATCCATTTCTTTCAAATTTTCAAACTTAGAGTCATATATATTCTTAAAGTATGTCCTTGTGATTTTCTGAATTTCTTTGGTATCTGTTGTAATGGTGTCTTTTTCACTTTTTCATCTCTAATTTTATTAATTTGTGTCTCTTCTCTCTTTCTTCTGGTCAGATTTGCTAAGGGCTTATCAATCTTGTTTATCCTTTCAAAGAACCAACTCTTTGTTTCATTGATTCTTTGTTTTTTTTTCATTTCTATTGCATTAATTTCTGCTCTAATCTTGTTTATTTCTTTCTGTCTACTGATTTTTGGATTGCCTTTTTCTTCTTTTTCCAAGGCTTTAAAGTGAAGGACTAAATTATTGACTTGTGAACTCTCTAATTTCTTAATATAGGCACTTAGTGCTATAAATTTTCCTCTTAGGACTGCCTTCATTGTGTCCCAAAGAATTTGTCATTTTGTACCCTCATCATCATTTGTTTGATTCAATGAATTTATTGATTTCCTTTTTGATTTCTTCAATGACCCATTCATTATTCAATAGTGTACTGTTTAGCCTACATGAATTTGTATATGCTCTGTAGTTTTTTCTTTATTTCCTTTTTTTTTTCTTTTCTCTTACATAATGGGCTCACCAGAGCCTCCAGACACTGCAAATGAACTCCAGATGCATCTGGCTTACGTCGGTCCTGGGGAATTGAACTGAAGTCCTTTGGCTTTGTAGGCAAGTGCCTTAACCACTAAGCCATCTCTCCAGCCCTCTGTAGTTTTTCTTGTTGCTGATTTGTAGTTTAGTCCCATTGTGGTCAGATAGAGTACAAGGGATTATTTCAATTTTCCTATATTTGTTAAGATTTGCTTTGTGTCCTAACATATGGTCTGTTTTAGAGAATGTTCCATGTGCTGCTGAGAAAAATGTATATTCTGCAGCATGTGGATGGAATGTTCCGTATATATGTGTTAGGTCCATTTGTTCCATGACATCATGTAATCCAGCTGTCTCTCTGCTTATTTTTTGCCAGGATGACCTCTGCATTGATGAGAGTGGGGTGTTGAAGTCACCCACTACAATTGTATTTGGTGTTATCAGTGATCTTTAGTCTAATAGTGTTTGTCTGATAAAATTGGGAGGCCTCATGTTAGGTGTATATATGCATAGGGTTGTAATGTCCTCCTGTTGGAGTGTTCCTTTAATCAATACGAAGTGACCTTCTTAATCTTTCCTCACTAATGTTGGTTTGACATCTATCCTGTCAGATGTTAGGATAGCAACCCCTGCTTGTTTCCTAGGTCCATTTGCTTGAAATACCGTTTTCTATCCTTTCACCCTAAGAACAGTGTCTATATTTTATTGACAGATGATTTCCTGGAGGCAACAAATGGCAGAATCCTGCCTTTTAATCCAGTCTGCAAGCCTGTGTCTTTTGGTTGGGGCATCGAGGCCATTGATATTATAATACTGGATTAAAAAAAAGATTTTATTTATTTTTATTTATTTATGAGAGAGAGAGAGAGAGAGGGGGCGGAGAATGGGTGCGCCAGGGCCTCTAGCTACTGCAAATGAACTCTAGACGCATGTGCCATCATGTGCATCTGGCTTACATGGGACCTGGAGAATTGAACTGGGGTCCTTCAGCTTCATAGGCAAACACTAAGCCACCTCTCCAGCCCAATACTGGATATTTTTAAAGGTACTTCAAATTCAGTCTGCCCCAAATTGAATGCATCACTGGCCCCTACTTCCTGCATTCTTCTCCTCTCTTCTAAATCCACTTCATCCACTGTGCTCAGTGTCTCCAGGCAGGTTACTGTGGGTCATAAAGTAACCAGCACAAGAAGCACAAGGTTTATTCCAGAATATTCTCTCGCCACTGTCTGCACATATCCTTCAATTTTACTCTATTCCTGAATCTAGCGGGTACCATATCACAGATTCACTCTTGTTGCATTGTTCTTTCTTGCCGGAAAAGCCATGATCATTCATTCAGATTATTGCATTGGTATCTTAGCCAGTTCTCCCTGCCTGCGGTCTCATCTCTCACCCTGGACATCTTTGTGCTCTCTGATGTGGACTGTATAAATCAGGGACTTTTACTCCTTGCTCTGGATTCTTCATTTCCATAATATCGACCCATTGGATACGATCTAAATTCTCTCTGACTCTTGCTGACTTGTCTTCTGTCACTTTGGTCCAAGTCCAAGCTTTTTATATTGCCTGGAACATAAAAGCCCAGCTCAAATTGACTTAAGCATAAAGGCAACTTACTGTTTTGTAGAACTGGAAGAGCCAGGGATAGATCTGGCTTGGTTTCAGGAGTATCTCTGTCCAAGGCTTCACCAGTGCTGTTCTAAAGATATCTCCCAATTCAGCTTTTTTTTTTCTGTTAGTTTTTGGGGTGTGACGAGATAACCACCAGCAGACCCAGAATGCTTCATTCCCACAGGAACAAATCCAGCATCCCTGTACCATGGGTGCTTGAGCAAAGTTCTAGGATTAGCTGTCACTGGACATGATTGGCTTGACTTGGGAGAAGGGCCCGCCCCTTCACCAATCAGATAAGGGAGGAAGGCAGTGCTCTCATGGTCCTGTGGGAGTTGTATGATGATAAACTGAAGCAAGTGTGGGCTGGGGAAGCTCTTTAGAGGAACATGGAGAGCTGGCTCTGGGAGAAGCTGGAAGGGACACTGTGGGTCAACAGAGACCTGCACAGCCCACTGCTGTCCTTGTAGGAAGGCTCCTTACTGCCAGCTTTCCTCACTGGCTTCTTTTCTTTTCTCTCTTTCTTTTAAAAAAATATTTTATTTTTATTTATTTATTTGAGAGAGAGAGAGAGAGAGAGACAGAAATAGACAGGTAGAGAGAATGGACACACCAAAGCCTCTAATCACTGCAAATGAACTCCAGATGCAAGCTCCCCCTTGTACATCTGGCTTATGTGGGTCCTAGGGAATCAAACCTGGGTCCTTTGGCTTTGCAGGCAAGCGCCTTAACCTGCTAAGCCATTTCTGCAGCTTGCCTGCTTTCTTTCTTTCTTTCTTTTCTTTCTTTCCCTTCCTTCCTCCTTCCCTCCCTCCCTCCCCCTTTCTTTCTTCTCCCTTTCTTTCTTCTTTCCTTCCTCCCTCCCTCTCTCCCTCCCTTCTTTCTCTCTCTCCCTTCCTTCCTTCCTTCTTTTCTTTCTTTCTTTCTTCCTTTCTTTCTTTCTCTTTCTTTCTTTCTTTCTTTCTTTCTTTCTTTCTTTCTTTCTTCTCTCTCTCTCTCTCTCTCTCTCTCTCTCTCTCTTTCTTTCTTTCTTTCTTTCTTTCTTTCTTTCTTTCTTTCTTTCTTTCTTTCTTTCTTTGAGGTAGGGTTTTAATCTAGCCCTGGCTGACCTGGAATTAGTCTCAGGCTGGCCTCCAACTCACGGTGTTCCTCCTACCTCTGCCTCCTGTGCTGGGATTAAAGACATGTGCCACCATGCCTGGCCGCCTTCTCCTCCTCCTCCTCCTTCTTCTTCTTTTTCTGCCAAGTTACCAGTGTAAGTGCTGCCTCCTCTGGGACCCTTTTCCTAACTCCCTTGAGAGGTGGACACCCCTCATCCTTTCACTGTTGCCATGTTCTCTTGCTCTGCAAGAATGATGTTACCTTGGGCTTCCACGCATCTTTTCCTCTTGGGTGATGAGTTCCTTGAAGTCAGGGGCCCGCTGCATTTTGGTATTGCCTGTACCTGGTTCAGATCTTGGGCTATGGTGATACCTATGACATGCGGAATGAAAGAAGCTGTGAGGATAATGCCGATGTCACCTGGGCCTTAACCCTATGTGCCATCAGAGCAGGAGGAATAGCCAGGGACATGGGTCACAGAGTTCAATCCAAAAAGGAGCGCAACAGCCTAGAAACATGAGCCAAATATGCAAAGAGGGAACGAAAGACAGCTGAGTGGGGAGTTGTATCTCTAGGTCTGAAAAAGCAAAGGTTTGAGTCGGATGTGGTGGCGCATGCTTTGAATTCCAGCACTGGGGAGGCAGAGGTAGGAGAACTGCCATGAGTTCAAGGCCATCCTGAGACTACATAGGGAACTCCAAGTCAGCCTGGGAGAGAGTGAGAGCCTACCTCGAAAAACCAAAAAAAGCAAAGGTTTGGGTATAGGGTGGAAGTGGTAGAAACACCTGGAAAACATGCCTCGTGGTCCTTGCATGGCCACATAAAAATACTAATATGTTCTTAGGACATATTAATAATTTCTGTTATTCAGTTTCTAATTCTTGGCATATCACTAGCATCAGTCCGTCCACAAAGGCTTCCTTCCTTCTTCTCTCTTCACGGGACGCCTTCTTCCTGAGTGTATGTCTTCTTATGCTCAAATAGTGTGAATTGCTGTTGTTTTTTGGGCTTATATAAGTAGCCTGGTGTCATAGAGCTCTTTTATTTTATTTTATTTTATTTTATTTTATTATTTTTCAGTGTAGGGTCTTGCTGTAGCCCAGGCTGACCTGGAATTTACTAGGTAGTCTCAGGGTGGCCTCAAACTCACAGCAATCCTCCTACTTCTGCCTCCTGAGAGCTGGGATTAAAGCTGTGTGCCACCATGCCCTGCCTATTTTATTATTTATTTATTTAATTAATTAATTTTTTTGAGGTAGGGTCTTGCTGTAGCACAGGCTGACTTGAAATTCACTATGTAGTCTCAGGCTGGCCTCAAACTCACAGGGATTCTCCTACTTCAGTCTCCCAAGTGCTGGGATTAAAGATGTGTGCCTCCATGCCCAGCTCCTATTTTATTTTATTTTATTTTATTTTATTTTATTTTATTTTATTTTATTTTGGTGCATGTGTGCAGGTGTGTACATGCTGTAGTACATGTGGAGGTCACGCTACAGCCTCAGATGTCGGATCTCACCTTCTACCTTGTCTGAGGCAGAATCTCTCTCTGAAACATCGGGCTAACTGGCTCCCATGAGCAGGTGAATCTGCTTAAATTCCCTTTAGCTCCAGTTCTGGCTGGCCTCAGCCTTCTGGGCCTTACAGAAGTCAGTCATGCACTGCCCAGGCCATGTAGACAGTCTGAAGGCAGGAGGTCCAGACACCTTGAGGGCTGTGGTAGAAGAGAGAGACGAGGAGCTGAGGTAGAGCTTGCTCTGTGTGGCCAGAGAAGAGATCTGGGGAGTGAGCAGAGTGACAGAAACCTGGGGAGACGGAGATGTTGCCCAGGATCAAGGGAAAGAAAAAGCTACCATGCTTCATGGAGAAATAACGAATAAAGAGATTGCAAAACGCTTTCTTCTCCGTAATATACAAGAAAGACTATAACCAGCCTTTAAGCCTAATGGAACAGATGAGAAACTCCAAAACTGTGAATCGAGCTCCAAACTAAAATACTTGTACTTTTAAGTCTGATGATTATTTGGGGAAAAGATCAAAGAAGTTTGTTCAAGGACATGAAGTATCCATACAGCGTTTAAAAAAATATTTATTTATTTTCAAGCAGAGAGATAAAGAGAGACACAGGCAGGGCCCTAGATAAAGCAGGCCTAAGCTATCAGACATGACCAAGGCCCTGGGCTACGGACAGGTCGCAGCATCCTCCGGGTGAAACTTGGGTCCCAGGACCCGCAGGAGTAAGGCCCCTCCTCCCTCTCAGGGATCGCAGTGAGCCTGAACCCCCGGACACATCTCAGGACCCCAAGACTGGCAGGATGAGGGCTGCTCCCTGCCCCCTAGCCCAGGGGTCTGGTCATCCTGATAAGACTTAGGCTTCGCTCTGACCTTTGGTCAGTTACCTAGTAAACTCCTTGAGCCTACAGCCTTTACACAGCCCCATGCCCCTACTTATACTCTCTATCTCTTCCTGCCGCTACATAGATCATGTAACCCTCTCCCTACATGCTGGAATGAACGTGCCAACTAGGCTTTGGCAAACAACCTTTGAACCCACCGATCCCCTTGGGACCCTCTTCCTGCTCTCTCTCTCTCAGCTGCTTATAAAAACCCAGTTCCTTGTTGAATAAATGAGATCTGTTCTCTGAAGTGGTCTCCCAGGTGTTTCTTCCTGTCGAACTCACGGCCACTCGAGACCCTGCCCCGTTGTTGCCTGGACGTCCCTGGGACACCAAGACGCCGTGGCCTCAGGATGGCCAGGAACCACAAGAGAAATGAGAGAGAGAGAGAGAGAGAGAGAGAGAGAGAGAGAGAGAGAGAATGGGCACCAGGATCTCCAGCTGCTGCAAATGAACTCCAGATGTGTGCACCACTTTGGGCATCTGGCTTTACATGGGTACCAGGAAATTGAACCCAGATTGTTAGGCTTTGCAGACAAGTACTTTAACCACTGAGCCATCTCTCCACCCCCCACAGAGCCTTCCTTTGTTGCTTGTAAGGGCTGCTTTCAAGGAAAGAAAGCTTTCTGTATGTCTCCACGAGCAGTAACACTGCACACTCTGATTCAAAAGCAGCAAAAACAAGTTTTATGAAAGAGAGCCAGGGCTGTGGGGCAGGGTCAGTGGGTGAGCATGAGTTCAGGAGTTCGATCTCTAGCACTCCTGTAAGGAGCTGGGTGTGGCAATGCACGCCTGTCACCCCAGCACTGAGTGGTACTGCAGAGAGAGGATGATCACTGGGCGTCATTGGCCAGCCAGTCTAGTTGAAAATGGTGAGTTTTACATTCAGTGCGATAAACTGTCCCAAGGAAATAAGGCAGTAGAGTGCCACTCAAAGCCATCCTCTGGTGTCCTCGTATGTGTATGGGGTGCATACATCTGCACACACATGCATACGCCATATGCACACACAGAAACCACATACTACACACACAGAGGAAAAGAGAGAAGAAGAGAGAGAGAGAGAGAGAGAGCACACGTTTCTCCTTGGAAAGGGTCTGGTAGGGCGTCTCTGTGTTTCTGATTGCAGAGAATGTGGCTTCATGCCAGTCTTAGGGATTTTAAAGACATGTACCAAATTTTTCTTTTCTTTTTAAAAAAATATTTAATTAATTTATTTATTAGAGAGAGACAGAGAAAGAGGTAGATAGATAGAAAGAGAATAGGCATACCAGGGCCTCCAGCCACTGCAAATGAACTCCAGATACATGCGCCTCCTTGTGCATCTGGCTTATGTGGATCCTGGGGAATCAAACCTGGGTCCTTTGGTTTTGCAGGCAAATGCCTTAACCGCTAAGCCATCTCTCCAGCCCCCAATTTTTCTTTTCAAAGAGAGATAGGGAGGTAATTATAGCTTTTATACCTTTTTTTTTTTTTTTTCTTTTCAGAGGTAGGGTCTCACTCTAGCCCAGGCTGACCTGGAATTCACTATGTAGTCACAGGCTGCCCTTGAACTCATGGCGATCCTCCTGCCTCCGCCTCCAGAGTGCTGGGATTAAAGGCGTGCACCACCACGCCTGGCTGCTTTTTTTTTTTTTTTTTTTTTAAATATCAGTACTAATGAAGGACACAAGAAAAGCATCATTTCTTAAGATAAGGAAGGACATCTCTGAAGATAAACAACAGTTCTCGGAGTGGAAGGAACACATCTAGTTTTAAGAGGAATGTGCGGGACTGAGTCTTATTTTCTGTGTCTTCACAGGAGCACAACACACAGACAGGACCTCACGAGTCATTAGCAAGTCATGCAAATTTTATTGACGATCTGATGAAGGATGGGAGAGGGAGTGACCTTGCAAACCACCAAGCAGAATTAAAGTGCAACATCCTTTGGTCCCAAATCTCCCCTGGGGCCAGTTGCCTCATCTCTGTCTCGACATTCCTCATGGAATCTTCCAGAAGGGCTGAGGGGAACCCACAATGCTAGTTGTCGGCTTTCTAATGAAAATGTGCAGACCTAGGGAGCAAACTTGTTGACAGTTGTAATCCAGATATCTCAGCATCCCAGCCTAGTAGGTTCCATCTGGGAATAAAGACTCCGCTCTGCTGTCAAAAACTCCTGTGCTGTTACCCAGCGATGGCTGGCCACAGAGGTGGGGGAGAAAGCCTGATGGTCATCTTTTCTTTTGGGTCTCAGTCTCTTCTTCCTGGTAGGACCCCTTTCTCCAGGTTACCTCCTGGGACAGTTCCAAAATTTCCTACATTTATTATGTGTTGCAATTTAGCTCCCTCATTTCTCATCCGCTAACCTAGAGCAGCCCTGGGGCCCTTCTTTGCATAATTAAAAGATCCATTAAGGTGTTTTCCCAAACAAAAGAGCCATTCTCTCCCTCAGAGGATTCTGCCATAGTCTCAGGACAACTATCTCATTTGCAGTCAGGTTTTAAAATCAATTTCTCTCTCTCTCTCTCTCTCTCTCTCTCGATGTCAGAACCTTCTCAGTGTCTGTGGGCACAGAGGGATTCTGAAGGCAGAGAACAGAATGCTAGGGGTCTCCAGCCCTGGATTAGAGACCGTTGCACTTCAGGTCTGCAAGACATCCTGGCTTGCTGCTCCCAGCCTGTATCCCCTTCACACACAAATCTCCTCAAGGCAGAAAACCCAGTGCCTTTTTTTCTCTCTCTTTTGGAATTGTGAAGGAAAGGTGAGGACAGGCCATTGCTTTGGATACCAGGTGCCGACAGAGCAGGCAGCCTAACCTGGAGTCACTTTTGCTAATTGCCACATGATCAAACTGAAACTTGAAGGAAGGATATAGATTCCTAAACTGACTAGTTTTTCTAGTTTTTCCTGAAAATAGGGGATCCAGATAACAGGACTCAATATAATAAAGTCTCCTCTGCTTTTACCTTTACAAAAAAAAAAAAAAAAGATTCACTGGTTGTGTTGGGGAGATATCTCAGTGGATAAAGCTCTTGCTGTAACTATGAGTACCTGAGTTTGCATTCCTTGGTCCCACGTAATTTCCTGGAAGCTCACAAATGGAGCGACGAACAAGGACCCTAACCCAAAAGTTGTCCTCACCACACATGTGCTGTGGCACACACGCTTGCCCTTGTGAACACACACACACACACACACACACACACACACACACACACACACATCCAATAAATCAATTAAGAAGATGACTAGTTAAAATAATAAGTAGATTATTAATAATTGTTTCTCTGTGGTTCTGTTTCCTTGGCCTGACCAGTCTCACTTGGCCCGCTGTCTTGCTGTTGCCCAGTGGGAACACGCTCCCTTCATCCTGTCATATAGAATGGAGGCTGCCTGAATCATAATCATGGGCCATGAATAAGAGCCAGTCAGGTCTGTAACTGTATCTGCTGTAGTGTTGGCTTGATGGAACTGTCTCTTAGGATCTTCTGGATGACCCTAAGGCAGGTTAGTACCTTGATGCAGGCTGTGTATGGGGGGGGGGGAAGGTGTTGTCATTTTATGTGTGGGGGACCCTCCTTGCTCCTTGGAGTGCTGGCTGGAGGGCTTAGCTAAGTCAAGCTTGAGCTGGTCTCCCATCCTCAGGGTTGGGAATCATAGCCATGAGTGGGTCCCCTGTTCTCTGGGGTTGGCTCTGGACACTGTAAGGCTTCCTTTCAGTTTGTGCTCGATGCAACACACATCTCTTTTCTCTCTTTTACAATTTTCATTTACTTTATTTATGAGAGAGACGGGTAAGAGAATATGAGCACACCACGGCCTGTTGCTGCTGCAAACAAACTCCAGAGGCATGTATCATTTTGGGCATCTGGCTTTACGTTGGTACTGGAGAATTGAATCAGGGCCGGTAGGCTTTGCAAGGAAGTGCCATTAGCTGCTGAGCCATCTCTTTAGCCTCAGATATCCTTTCTTTCTTTTACATCTGTATGCTTCACTTCTCATGGGAAAGAAGCAGATGTGTGGGAGAAATGAGCATTGGATCTCTACCCTTGCTTATTTAGAAGAGTTATCCAGAGCTGGTCTCTGCCCTTGGCATAACCCTCTCTGATCATGACAGACAGTGGATCTGGCCTCACTTCAGTCTCTGTTGCTGACCCCCATGGGCTCGTGTCTGGATGCAAAGGTGTGGAAGAGGGGATGGGTAGGATGGTCCTATGGTTTGTGTGTGGTTTGCCCCCAAGATTTCACGTGTTAGAAACTTAGTCATCAGTGTGGCAATGTGAAGAGGGTGGTGCTTAGTGGGAAGTAGAGTCCCACTCTCGGGAGGAATGAGTGTAGTTCTCATGAAGCCCTAGTGACTTCTCACAGAGAGTTGTGATAAAGAGTGACCCCTAGACCAGGCGTGGTGGCACATGCCTTTAATCCCAGCACTTGGGAGGCAGAGGAAGGAGAATCGCTGTGAGTTTGAGGTCACCCTGAGACTACATAGTGAATTTCAGGTCAGCCTGAGCTAGAGTGAGACCCTACCTTGAAAAAAAAAGAAAAGAAAAGAAAAGAAAAAAAAATAACAGTGACCCTGACTTACTCTAAGTCCTGTCTTATCACGTGATCTCTTCTTTACAGGTGCTCCAACATGATGTCATGTAGTCCTCACCGGAGCTACATCAATGTGGTACCATGCCCTTGAACCCCCAGAACTGTGGGGTCAATAAACTTTTAAACCTTTTTTTTTGTATTTATTTATTTGAGAGCGAGAGAGAGAATGGGCATGCCAGGGCCACCTGCCTTTGCAAATGAACTCCAGATACATGTTCCACTTTGTGCATCTGACTTTATGTGGACACTGGGGAATCAAACTCTGGCCATCAGGTTTTGCAAACAAGTGCCTTTAACTACTGAGCTATCTCCTCAGCCCTAAATAAACCTCTCTCTCTCTCTCTCTGTCTCTCTCTCTCTCTCTCTCTCTTTTTTTTTTTTGAGGTAGGGTCTCCCTCTAGCCCAGGCTCATTTGGAATTCATTCTGTATTCTCAGGGTGGCTTTGAACTTGCAGTGATCCTCCTACCTCTGCCTCCTGAGAGCTAGGATTAAAGGCATGGGCCACCACGCCCAGTTCTAAGCCTCCTTTTTAAAAAATATATTTTTATTTATTTATTTGAGAGAGAAAAAGAGGGAGAGAGAGAGAGAGAGAGAGAGCGAACATGCCAGGGCCTCTAGCCACTGCCAATGAACTCCAGATGTGTGTGCCCCCATGTGCATCTGGCTTACGTGGGTCCTGGAGAGTCAAACCTGGATCCTTTGATTTTGCAGGCAAAGGCCTAAACTGCTAAGCCATCTCTCCATCCCCCTAATCCTCTTTATAAAGCACTCAGGCTTGGGTATTTTGTTATAGTAACAGTCAATGATCATCAGTCCAGATGGTCGGAATTGCAAAAGTCACTTCCCTAAGATTCCATGAGGTCGAGACACCTATGGCAGTATGGCATAAGGTAGGGAGGTTCTCACCACTCTGCATGGCTGTGGGGACAGCTTCGCATCTGGGAGAACTGATGGCTTCTCAGATGTGTCTGGCGCCTTCCCTGAGTGGCGGTGTTAGAAAAACACAAGGCCCAGCACAAGAGGAAGATCTGTAGCGCTCACAGAGCACAGATAGGACCCCCTCCTTGGGCTCCCAGAAACCCTTAGGAAGATTTGCAGGTGATGGGGTTCTGCTTGAGCCAAGAAACCAGTGTCCCCTTGCTTTCTTCCTCTCTAGAGTGTGTCAGTAGCTTTTGGGGGGCCGTGGGAAGAAAAAGAAACCAGATGTTCTATAGAAGAAAAGAAAACCTCACCTTTTGTCTCTGGCCAGATGCATACAATTCCAAGCAGCTGCTTCTCTAGAAAGGATAGGCTTCCAGGTGCCAGCTACATGTGTGTCGTGGGGAGGAGAGGCAGCCCAGCAAAGGCGCTTGGGTGTGTGTGTGTGTGTGTGTGTGTGTGTGTGTGTGAGGCTGGGATCTGACCCTGAGCAGCACAGACAGAGTCTTGCCGCCAGCACCTGCCATTCCTCAAGGTGAACCTCTCTCCCGAGGGTCATTCCGACCGCGTCTGAGTGGTATTCTGCCCAGGGGAATCATTTATTTCTGGTGTCAGGGAGGCCCAGGGTGGCTCTTTTTTTTTTTTTTTTCCCACTGACTGTAAATGCTCTGGGCATCATCGATTCCTCCCATCCTTGGAAATCTGCTGGAGCAGCAAGTCTGTGTCTGGAAGTCCTGGCGGGGAGAGGGGGGGGAGAGGAAACCTGGGATGGCTTTGTTCCCTCCCCTCTCAGTGGAGGAAAGGATGCTAAAGCCTCCTAGGGTGGTTTGAATCAGGTGACCCCCCCATAAACTCATATGTTTTCAATGCTTGATCCCCAGTTGGTGGCAATGTGGAGGTGGAGCCTTGCTGGAGGAGGCTTGGCGGTGGGCTTGGGAGTGTTATAGCCAGCTCCCCCCTCACCAGAGCCCCCCTCACTTTCTTGTTACTCTTTTCCATCTGCTGCGGCAGAGGTGATGCCTAGCCTTGGCTTGCGCCACGATCTCCCCTGCCATCATGAAGCTTTTCCTCAAGATTGTAAGCCAAAATAAATCATTTTCGCCCATCATGAGCTTTGGGTTGGGTGTTTTCTCCCAGCAATGAGCAGATAACTACAACAGCTTCCCTGAAGCAGCCCCGTGATCCGGACACTGTGTTGGAGTTTCCCTGGGCCTGTAGCTGGGAGAGTGTGACTGGCTGTACAGCCCCAGGATGGCAGTGCTACCTGGCGCTGGCCTTGGAGCCACGCTATCCCAGGCTAGCTAGGGATGACTGGGCCTTGCTGAAGACGCCAGGAATGCATTCCCCCACTCCCTTCATGAGACTACAGACCTCTGTAAGCTCCATGCTGTCATAGACTAGGTAGAGGCTGTAGGGAAGGGCTCACACCAGCTCCAGAACTAGCGTGATGTGCGTGCCTTGCATCGTGATTACAAGACTTCAGAAACCTCATGGAAACTTGCCTACGGGACTGCGTGAATGTGTGTGTGTGTGCATGCACGCTCATGTGTGTGTCTGTGTGTACACACTTTTTTTTTTTTTTTTTTTTATTTGAGGTAGTGTTTCACTCTAGCCTAGGCTGACCTGGAATTCACTATGGAGTCTCAAGGTGGCCTTGAACTCATGGTGATCCTCCTACCTCTCTCTGCCTTCTGAATGCTGGGATTAAAGGCATGCACCACCACACCCAGATGCACACTCTTTTTAAAAAAAATTTTTTTTTTTTGAGGTAGGATCTTGCTCCAGCCTGGGATGACCTGGAATTCACTATGTCGTCTCAGGGTATCCTCGAATTCATGACAATCCTGCAATGTTTGCCTCCCAAATGCTGGGATTAAAAGCATGTGCCACCTCGCCCAGCTGTGTGTGCATACTCTTGGTATGTGCACCACATCTCTGTGTTCACACACTCATGTCTTGTGTGTGCCATTGTCCTCGGGCATGTGCAAGCTCAAGGTGTGTGTGTGTGTGTGTGTGTGTGTGTGTGCGTGCGTAGGTTGAGTGGTACATGTGTGGGAGCTGTGGGGGAGTAAGGATGTCTGTGTGTGCACACTCATGGTATGTGCACCACATCCCTGTGTGTGCCATTGTTCTTGGGCATGTGCAGGTTCATGGCATGTGCGTACCCATGTCTGAGTGGGACATGTGTGTTGCTTTTGGGAGACATGAGGGTGTCTGTGAGTACCTCCCTTTCTGGTTAGTCCTTTCCTCAGTCACCCAAGGATTTATGGAAAAATTCCAAGGGGGAGTTGGTGGCTGTGGAGGGAGAACCTCAGATATGGTCTCATGGGTCTCAGAACTGCTCTGGAGCTGGAGGGGACATTTCTCAGAGCCTCTCCTGCGAGCAGTTCATCCATCTTCTTGTCAAAGGGAATGGCCTTTTATTCAGATCTGGAAGGACCTAGGGGCAGGGCTGAGCCTCAGTAAGTGACTGGTGACCACAGGGAAAGCTGGCTGCACACTCAGAGCCTGGCACAGGTGGATGGCCTGGCAAAGGTGGGAGGGTCAGGAGAGTGGGGAAAGGGGCCTGGGTAATGTTGTGCCTGGACTGCCTCAGTTGGCATCTTTGGCAGCAGGCTTGGGACATTGTGTGAGGATTGAGGAGGATCACCATTCCTTCCTTTCTTTCTTTCTTTCTTTCTTTCTTTCTTTCTTTCTTTCTTTCTTCCTTCCTTTCTTTCCTTCTTTCTCTCTTTCCCTCCCTCCCTCCCTCCCTCCCTCCTTCCTTCCTTCCTTCCTTCTTTCCTTCCCTCCTTCCCTCCCTCCCTCCCTCCCTCCTTCCTTCCTTCCTTTTCACTTATTTACTTTTTAATTTATGAGAGAGAGAGAGAGAGAGAGAGACAGACAGATAGAGAGAGACGAGGCATCCAGGACCTCCAGCCATTACAAATGAACTCCAGACAAATGTGCCCCGTGCATCTGGCTTATGTGGGTTCTGGGGAATCGAACCTGGGTCCTTAGGTTTTGTAGGCAAGTGCCTTAACTCCTAAGCCATCTCTCCAGCCCACCATGCCTTTTTCGATGGTCTGGGGGAAACATGGCAGGCTCAGGAACTAAAGACACTCTCAGCTGGGATCCTACATCACAGGCCCTCCTGACCTCAGGTCAGTCTGGGGAAAGACTCTGTTTGGGGCTTCCCTGGGGAAGAGACAGCTTCTTTTGTTTCCTCACCCTCTTCTCTTCACCCTCCCTCAGTCCCCAGGCCACACAGAAAAGATGTTTTTATTCAGGCAACGTCTATTGGGTGACCATCTTGCTCAATTGCTGGACCTTTGGTGCTTGACCCCAGGCCCGAGAGTCCTCTCTGGGTCTCTGTTTCCACCTGGATGTTTGCTAAGACCTGGCCTGCTCTGCTCACCTATGAGTGGACAGACCTACCCGGAGCAAGACAGTGGTGGGGACAGTCTGGCACATTCTCTTGCCCCGCTTTCTAGTCTTTGCCCAGCCATCTGTCTCTGGCTGGCCTTGTGGGGAAGCCGCTATACTGCTGCGCCTCAGAAGAGAGTCCCTTCCTGTCAGGCTAATAATCCAGTCATTGTGACACCTGCGCAGCAAGTGGACAGATGCTCATTGGAGCTTCTCAAGTGGTCCTCCTGGGCTTGCCCCACATCTAAGGACCCACAAGCTGGGGTCTACAACAAGGGGACAGGGATACCAAAGGGCAGGCTGTGTGATCCCTTCCTCCTGGTACAAGTGACTGACTTTTGAACCACTAAGGAGGGCACACAGTCATTTGTTCATCTGTCAAACATCCACCGAGGCTTGCTCTGTCTGGGCCAGAGCCTTTCTTTTGCCTGGAGAGTCCCCGATCGTTTGATCTTTTAGCCCCCCTGGGATATTCAGAAATGAAGCTCTTAAATTCTTGAATCCCAGTGTCTATGTTGTTCTCCCCGGGGTTGACTCTAGGATGGCTTGTGACCCCCTGCCAGGCAAAAAGATTACAGCACAAAGGACAAGGGACGTTGCATAAGTTCTGAGTTTGGTCCTTAGGGGACCTTGCAGGCTGCCTCTCTTTCCAGCTCAAAGGAGCTCCTGCAGTCTTCCTGTTCAGAGCAAGCTGGCCAAGCCCACACACAGTCCTGCCAGCTATGCCAGTTGAGGCCCTCACACGAATAAAATGGTCTTGGTTCCTCCATCCCCAGTTGAGGCACCAGCTGGCAGCAAGAAGAGGAATCACTGGACTATCTGTTGCAGGGAGAGATTGCCCAGCTGAGCACAGCCAGGATTTCTTTTCTTTTCTTTTTAAAAATATATTTTATTATTTATTTGAGAGAGAGAAAGAGGCAGAGAGAGAGAGAGAGAGAGAGAGAGAAAGAGAGAGGGAGAGGGAGAGGGAGAGGGAGAGGGAGAGGGAGAGGGAGAGGGAGAGGGAGAGAATGGGCACACTAGGGCTTTCAGCCACTGCAAACAAACTCCAGATGCATGCACCTCCTTGTGCATCTGGCTTACATGGGTCCTGGGGAATAAAACCAGGATCCTTTGGCTTTGCAGGCAAGCGCCTTAACTGCTAAACCATCTCTGCAGCCCCTATTTTAATTTATTTATTTGAGAAAGAGAGAGAGAGAGAGTGTGTGTGTGAATTGGCACGCCAGGGCCTCCAGCCACTGCACATTAACTCCAGACACACGTGCCACCTTGTGCATCTGGCTTACGTGGATCCTGGGGAACTGAACCTGGGTCCTTTGGCTTTGCAGGCAAGTGCCTTAGCCTCTAAGCCATCTCTCCAGGCCCACAGTCAGAATTTCTGATTTCAGGACCCTAAGTTTGTGTGTATATGTTTGCATGTATGTGAGTACACATGTGTGTGCAGGTGCTTTTGCATGTGTATGCACATGCATGTGGGAGGCCAGAGGTCAGCATTGGGCGTCCTTCTCAGTTGTTCTCTACCATATCTCAGAGACAGGGTCTCTCACTGAACCCTCAGCTCACTGATTCAGCCAGACTAGCTCAGTAAGCCCAAGGGACCTGCCTGTCTCTGCCTTCCCAGTGCTGCGATCACAGTTGTGCGCCACCAGGCCTCGCGTTACGTGTGGGGGTTGACGCATGGGTCCTCAAGAATGGCTAGCACCCTACCCCCTGACTCATCCCCCCAGGCCCTTGGTGTTATTTATTTATTTTTTTTGAGAGAGCCAGAGAGAGAGAGAGAGAGAGAGAGAGAGAGAGAGAGAGAATTAGTGCACCAACAGCCTCTCAGCCACTGTGAACGAACTCCAGACACACGTGTCTGTGGTCAAGTGCGGCATTGCGCCCTTGCGTCACTTTGCGCCTGGCTAAACGTGGGACCTGGAGAATCGAATGGGTGTCCTTAGGCTTAGGAGGTAGGCACCTTAACCCTTAAGCCATCTCACCAGCCCCCTTGGGGTGGTTTTCAAAATTAATTTATTATTTATTAGAGAGAGAGAGAGAGAGAGGAAGGGACAGAGTGAATGAATGAGCCAGGGCCTCTAGCATGTGCCTCTGTGCATCTGGCTTTAAAAAAATTTTGTTTATTTTCTTTTATTTGAGAGTGACAGAGAGAGAGACAGAGAGAGAGAGAGAGAGAGAGGGAGGGAGGGAGAATGGGAGAATGGGTGTGCCAGGGCCTCCAGCCACTGCAAACGGACTCCCGATGCATGCACCACCTTGTGAATCTGGCTTACATGAGTCCTGGGAGTTGAACCTGGGTCCTTTGGCTTTGCAGGCAAGCATCTTAACTATTGAACTGTTTCTTCAGCCAAATTTATTTATTTATTTATTTAATTTTTTTTTTTTTGAGGTAGGGTTTCACTCTAGCCCAGGCTGACCAGCAATTCCCTGTGTAGTCTCAGGGTGGCCTCGAACTCATGGCGATCCTCCTACCTCTGCCTCCCGAGTGCTGGGATAATTTTTTTTTTTTGACACGTCAGAGGCTAATTGATATAGAACTGTGTACAGAAGACTAGAGATGTTTCCATAACAAACCTTTCCAACATGTTGGCAGATTTGGAGCCTGAGTGGAAGTTGGAGTCTGGAAGTTCAGCGGGAACACTGTTATTGGAGAAAGGGCAACTTGCCTTATGTTGTGGTAGAACACTTAGCGTTATGTAGTTAGTGTAGCCGGGCATGGTGGCGCACGCCTTTAATCCCAGCACTCGGGAGGCAGAGGTGGGAGGATCGCCATGAGTTCAAGGCCAGCCTGAGACTACAAAGTGAATTCCAGGTCAGCCTGGGCTAGAGTGAGACCCTACCTCGAAAAACCAAAAAAAAAAAAAAAAAAAAAAAAAAATGTAGTTAGTGAACCTGGCTGATGGGTCTGGCTAAGGAGATTTACAAGAACAATTCTGAGCATGTCCATTGGCTTCTTTTAACAGCGTGGAATAAGCATTATAAGAGAGAACAACTCAGGGCTGGACAGATGGCTCACAGTTAAGGCGCTTGCTTGTAAAGCCTAATGACCTGGGTTTGATTCCCTAGTACCTGCATAGAGCAAGATTCACAAAATAGCATGTGTATCTGGAGTTTGTCTGCAGCAGTTAGAGGCCCTGGCATGCCCATTCTCTCTCTATCTCCTTGTAAATAATATATATATATATATTGTGAGGTAGTGTTCACACTAGCTCAGGCTGACCTGAAATTCACTATGTAGTCTCAAGATGGCCTTGAACTCATGGCGATCCTCCTACTTCTACCTCCCAAGTGCTGGGATTAAAGGTGTGCGCCACCATGCCCAGCTAATAAAAATATTTTTAAAAAGAGCCAGATGTGGTGGTGCACACCTTTAATCCCAGCACTTGGGGGCAGATGTAGGAGGATCGCCATGAGTTCAAGGCCATCCTGAGACTACATAGTGAGTTCCAGGTCAGCCTAGGCTAGAGCAAGACCCTACCCCGAAAAAACAAACAAAAAATACCACACACACACACACACACACACACACACACATATGAAGAGAGAGAAGAAAAATTCAGTTTGCAAGTAGAATGTAGAGGCAATAGACAAGTCCAGGAGAGTCTTCTAGAATAAGAGTTGCAAAAGAAGAAATGGTCTCCGAGGGAAGAATGGGTCTATAAGACTCTGCGTGGACCTCAGGGAGGTTTAAGATGGTTTCTGGTAAAGCCTCTCAGCTAGACAAATGAGCTTGTAAAACAAACCTGCCACTGACCCAAAGTAGACAGAGGCATGGCTTGGAAAGTATGATCAATGTGGCTTTTGCAATGTGGACTGGCTCCAAACCGGATTTATGGGAAACCCACAGAATTTTAAAGAAATTTTCCTAGCCAAAAAAAAAAAAAAAAAAAAAAAAAAAAAAAGGTCAAAAGAGCTATAAACAGTAAAATAAAAAGAGTTCCTAAGGCCTCCAACTTTCCATAGGTAGGAACTATGGAGAGAGAGAGAGAGAGAGAGAGAGAGAGAGAGAGAGAGAGAGAGGAGAGAAAACGAACTACCCAGCTGAAAATATGATCTGGTAATCTTTGAGAAAGTTGTCTCAGATGGTGTATTCCAGGGGCTAGAATGTGGAACCAAGAATCAAGAGCAGTGGAAGTCAGGCACGGTAGTGCACCCCTATAATCCCAGCACTCAGGAGGCAGAGGCAGAAGGATCATGATTTCAAGGCCAACATGGGCTACATACTGAGTTCCATGCCTACTTAGTGCCTCAAAAACAAAAGAAGCAGCACTGGAGAGTTAAAGACGCTTGCTTGCAAAGCCTGCTGGCCTGGGTTTGATTCCCCTGGTATCCATGTAAAGCCAGATACACAAAGTGACACATGTATCCGGAGTTCATTTGCAGTGACAAGAGACCCTGGAGCTTCCATAGTTTCTCTGTTTCCTTGCAAATAAACAAACAAACAAGTAAGTAAATAAATGTTTTTTTAAAAATACAAGTGAAAACAAAATAAATACAAACAAACAAAACAAGAAACAATGCGAGCACCTCCAAGCAAGCGGAGACGAGGCCTTGGGCTGGGGAGACAGCTCAGTGATTAAAGGTGTTTACTTGTCAAGTCTGCTGGCCTGGGTTTAATTCCCGAGCACTGTGCAAGGCCAGGTGCAGTGTCTGTGATGTCAATGTGCTTACCTCAAAGGGGCGGGCAGAGCCAGGAGAGTGCAGAGTCAGAAGAGTTTGAAGCCCATGGACCAGCTAGTCAGGTGTTCATTTGCAGCCGGGCAGTTTGTTTGTATCAAGGAGGGACTTTGTCCCAAAGAAGGTGGAGCATAGATGCCTTGAAGTTGTCCTCTGACTTTTACATGCCCATTGTGGCACACACACACACACACACACACACACACACACACACACACACACACGGAGAGAGAGATAAAAATAAAAATGAATAAGCCCTAGTGAGGGTATAGTTATTGTTTCTAGAGTTGGGGAAACTGGCGACATCCATCCAGCTAAATTTCAAAATTTCTATGGGGCTGGAGAGATGGTGTAGCAGTTAAGATGCTTGCCTGTGAAACCTAAGTTTTCAATTCCCCAGGACCCATGTAAACCAGATGCACAAGGTGGTGTGTGTGTCTGGAGTTTGTTTGCAGTGGCTGGAGTCCTGGCATGCCCATTCCCTCTCTCTGCTCCCGCTCTCAAATAAGTAAGTAAGAAAATAAAAATTTAAAAACCCACAAAATTGATATGGCTCTGTGACTACATGCCCTCCCATTTCTCCCCTTTTTAAACATGGGGATATCCCATCTCCCATAGGGTCTCCTCTGGTCCAGGCTGACCTGGGGGGCAGGTAGTCTCAGGGGGAGCGATCCTCCATCTGCCTCCCGAGTGCTTTTGCATCTCTGTTTTGAAATGTGTTGAATTCAAACAACTTGTCTTCATCAGTCTCTCCTCAACAAGAGCCCTGCCAAGGACTCCATTCAAAGCACCCCATCCTTCTCTGTTTCTGGGCTATGTGTGGGCAACCAGAATTGCTGCTCAGGGACCTTGGTCTTTTGGGGTACCAATTCTACAGGGAAAACAGAGTCAGCCTTGTTGGTTTCTGTGTCAACTCAAGTCATTCTTTTCTTTTTATTAAAAAATATTTTTTTAAGGGCTGGAGAGATGGCTTAACAGTTAAGGTGCATGCCTGCAAAGCCTAAGGACCCCGGTTCGATTCTCCAGGTCCCACATAAGCCAGATGCACATGGTGGCACATGCCTCTGGAGTTTGTTTGCAGTGGTTAGAAGCCCTGGTGCACCTATTCTCACTCTCTCTCTTCCTCTCTGTTTCTAATAAATAAATAAACATAAAAAATGTTAAATTATTTATTTGCAAGTAGAGAGAGATAGAAGAGAGAATGGGCATGCCAGGGCCTCCAGCTGCTGCAAATGAACTCCAGATGCATGTGCCACTTTGTAGGGAATTGAACCCCAGCTGTTCCAAGCATCTTAACCACTGAGCCGTCTCTCTAGCCCCTTCCCTTTTCTTTTTTTTTTTAAACAGAAGCTCTCTTAAAATTTTTTTTATATTATTTTATTTATTTTTGGAGAGAGACACAGAGAGAGACAGACAGAGAGGGAGAGGGAGACATAGAGATGGGCACACCAGCAGTCTCTCAGCTGCTGTGAACGAAATCCAGATGCGTGCGCCCCTTGTGGTCAAATGCGGCATTGCGCCCTTGTGTTACTTTGCATCTGGCTAAACGTGGGACCTGGAGATTGGAACCGGTGTTCTTAGGCTTAGGAGGCAGGCGCCTTAACCACTAAGCCATCTCTCCAGCCCCCTCCCCTTTTCTTAAAGGGCAACATGTGTTAACAGCTGAGGAGCTCTGGTAGCTGCTCTTCTATCTGCAGAAGCTCAGAATTCTGGAAGCCTTCCTTTATTTTTGTCCTGTCTCGGCCTCTTTCCGATGTAGGCAGTAGAATTTCTGGAGGTATAACATTTTCAAAATCCTGGTGGATCTTCTACGTATGTCCATATCATTAGACATACATTTCTCTACAATTCCTTCCTGGATAACCCCATCTCCACTCCGGGCTTCTGCTGTGAGTTACACAGTAAACCTGTCCAATAGAAGGTTGGACAGGTCCTCTACAGAGTCATCCGTTTAAAAACGGGGAGGAGGACAATGGAACCAATACTATGAATGTAAAATCAGAATAATATAAATAAAAAATATATATTTATTTAAAAAATACAAAAAAAACTGTTGAAAACTTCCATAAGTATAGACAATATACCATAATCCTAGTCCTCTCCCATTACTGTCTTTCCCACTCCCAAATCTCCTCTCTACTGAATCCCTTCTTTCCAACTAGTCTCTTCTTTTTTGTTTGTTTGCTTTGTTTTTCAAGGTAGGGTCTCACTCTAGCTCAGGCTGACCTGGAATTCACTATGAAGTCTCAGGGTGGCCTTGAACTCATGGCAATCCTCCTACCTCTGCCTCCCAAGTGCTGGGATTAAAGGCATGCGCCACCATGCCTGGCTTTTAAAAAAATTTATTTTTATTAGTTATGGACAGACTTAGTATTTAAACAACACATGTTGGTACCATCCTTTCCCTTCTCCCTGCCCCTTTTCCAAAGAGGCCCTCCTTGTTGGGGATGCAGGTCATCCCCATGGGGATTGTGGGTTGTGCATTGTGGGGGAAGCAATTATGGGGACGAGGCAATGCTTCTGTCCATAATGTCCCAACTTGTAGCTCTATCAATCTTTCCGCCCCCTCTTTTGCAAAATTCCCTGAGCAATGTTGGGGGCATTTTAAGTCTACTTCAGTGATGGGCTCTTAGGAGCCTCTGGATCTCTGCTTTGGTAGGAGTTGAGTGCCCTCAGTGTCTGCCTCCTTCACCCTTGTGCTGATATTAGATTCACTAAGAAAGCAGCACTCTTGCTCATTTCCCCAGTTCCTCTGTGGTTTCAGCTGGGGCCTGTGTGGAGTGCACTGGGTCGTTTATCTCCCCAGGTCTTGCTCCCATTTGAAAAAGAGAAGCAGATTTTCCAATGGAGAGTGTAATCAGCACAGGTTAAATGGGATAAGCATTATTAATTTAGACAGAATTTAATGGGTGTAGTCCCTCTTCTACCCAAGATTAGTGGGAGCTTGATATTGGAGAGCAAACTTGTTATCTGGATTTGATTCTGACTTGTTTCCTAGTTCTAGATATGGGTTCCATTCCACTGAGCAGATCTGTTAGCTAATCCAAGAGCAGCTGGTTACCTACCACGGCTGTGTGCCACTATTGCATTTGGGTGAGCGTCACATCAGCTTGTTTGCTTCTGAGTAGCTTAGACCTCTGGTCGCTCAGACAGATGTTGGCTACTTTCCCCGGTAGCTCATGTAGCACCTTCCAGCACTAGGCAGACTAACTATCTGGAGATTGGCTCTCTTCTGGAGTCTAGCCACGTCTTTCCATTCCAACTAGTCTCTTCTATTTTTTAAATTTTATTTATTTATTTACTAGAGAGAGAGAGAGAGAGAGAGAGAGAGAGAGAGAGAGAGGAATGCATGGGCATGCCAGGGCCTCTTGCCACTGCAAATGAACCCCAGATACATGTGCCTCTTTGTGCATCTGGCTTTATGTGTGAGCACTGGCAAAGCGAATCTGGGATGACAAGCTTTGGTAACAAGTGCCTTTAACTGTTCAGCTGTCTCCCCAGCCCCATCTCTTCTCTATTTTGATGTCATCATCCACCCCTCCCCCGTCCCATTATGTAGATCTTGTGCAGGTAGTGTCAGCCACTGCGAGGCCACTTTGTGTCTGGATGGCAGCCTTGAAAGAAATTCTTCCCCTTCCTTTGGCTCTTACATTCTTTCTGCCACCTTTTCTGCAATGTTCCCTGAGCCCTGGAGGATGTGATAGAGATGTCTCAGTGCTGAACACTCCACTGTCACTTCTCAGCATGACGGCAATTTTTTTTTTTTAATTAGGTAGAAACTTTGTACGGTCACATCATGGTACCTTCATTTCTCTCCTCTCCTGCCTGTCCCCATTCCACTGAGTCACTCCAGTGGTCGCTGCTATCTAAAAAGAGAAGCTTCTCTAACCAAACGTGAGAGCAGCATTAACATCTGGTCATAAGCATAGGCGCTTAGAGGGCAGTTTGTCCATAGCCACCCTTAACACAGCTTTCATAGCATGGAGAGGCTGAGAACTTCCCAGATCCTCCACTTACAGTTCCTTTAGCAGTTCTAAAATATTTTCCTCTCACTTTTTAAAAAATATTTTATTATTTATTTATTTATTTGAGAGAAAGAGAGAGAGAGAGAGAGACAGAGACAGAGACAGAGACAGAGAACGGGTGTGCCAGGGCCTCCAGCCATTGCAAACGAACTCCCGTTGTGTGCGCCCCCTTGTGCATCTGACTTACGTGGGTCCTGGAGAATTGAGCCTCGAACTGGGGTCCTTAGGCTTCACAGGCAAGCATTTAACCACTAAGCCATCTCTCCAGCACTCCTGTCATTTTTTTTTTTTTTTTGGTTTTTCGAGGTAGGGTCTCACTCTAGCTCAGGCTGACCTGGAATTCACTATGTAGTCTCAGGTAGCCTCGAACTCATGGCGATCCTCCTACCTCTGCCTCCCGAGTGCTGGGATTAAAGGTGTGCGCCACCATGCCCGGCCCTCCTGTCATATTTTATGACAAGCATCAAGCAGAAAGTAGGCTGTATCCTTGATATTTTGCTTGGAAAACTCCTCAGGTAAAGATCCCATGTGTCCCTTCATTTCTATCAAAAGCATGGTTGGAGACATCTTTACTGTTCATATTTTATTTCCTCCCTCCCTTCCTTCCTTCCTTCCTTCCTTCCTCCCTCCCTCCCTCCCTCCCTCCCTCCCTCCCTTCCTTCCTTCCTTCCTTCCTTCCTTCCTTCCTTCCTTTTTTTTTTTTTTGAGATAGGGTTTCACTCTAGCCTAGGCTGACCTGGAATTCACTATGTAGTCTCAGGGTGGCCTCGAACTCACAGTGATCCTCCTACCTCTGCCTCCTGAATGCTGTGATTAAAGGTGTGCGCCATCATTCATATTTCTACCAACATCCTGGTCGTGCTGATTTACCGTCTAGACTCTGGGATGCACCATCTGGTCTGTTCTTCACTTCCTTTGGAGCCCTCGCTGGAACACCATCAAATACTCATATTCCTAGCAACAACATCTTTAAGACAGTCTAGACTTTTCCTGTCATTTTCCTCAAAATTCTTCTAGTTTATACTCATTTTTTTTTAAGTAAAAAGGATTTGTTATTTATTGAGATTCCTTTACGGAGATAAGTGTCTCATGTAGCCTTGGACTCCAAGATCATTGTGGAGCCAATGCTGGCCTTGAACGACTGATTTTCCTGCCTCAGCCTTCTGAGTGCTGGGTTTACCAGCTTTTATTTTGGATTACAGTTTTAGAGATTTCAGTCCTTCGTGCTGTATTTATAATCAATAAGTTATCATTAAAGGACTCAACTAATGATTAACCAGAACATCTTTTTTTAAAAAAAAGATTTTATTTTCATTTATTTATTTATTAGAGAGAGAGAGAGAGGGAGAGAAAGAGCATGTGCAAGAGAAAGAGAGAGAATGGGCATGCCAGGGCCTCTAGCCACTGCAAACGAACTCCAGATGCATGTGCCACCATGTGCATCTGGCTTACGCGGGACCTGGAGAATCGAACCTGGGTCCTCAGGCTTCACAGGCATGTGCCTTAACTGCTAAGCCATCTCTCCAGCCCCCCAGAACATCTTTTCTTTTTTTTTTTAATTTGCAAGGAAAGAGAGAGAGAGTGAAAGAGGGAGAGAGAGAGAGAGAGAGAGAGACAGAGAGAGAGAGAGAGAGAGGGAGAATGGTCCCACTATGGCCTCTTGCTATTGCAAATGAACTCCAGATGTATGTACCATTTTGTGCATCTGGGTATTGGGGAATCAAACCCAGGCCAGTAAGCTTTGCAAGCGAGTGCCTTTTAAGCACTGAACTCTCTCTCCAGCCCCCAAGACTCTATCATCAAATAAGGTCACTTCTGAGGGTCTAGATTGACAAGGACTTTGAGGGTAGGGTTCTATTTAACCTAGTATCTATGTGCATTAACTTTGGACTCACACGGTCCTCTGAAGAATATTTCAGAGATGTTTAAGTAGAGGCAGAGAGGAGTGAATTAACTTCAAAAGAGACCACAGAAAGCCGGCTGTGGTGGCTCTCACCTTAAATCCCTGCATTCAGGAGGCTGAGATAGGAGGATCACTGTGAGTTGGAGGCCAGTCTTGGCTACAGAGTGAGTTCTAGATTAGGCTGGGCTAGAGTGAGACTCTATCTTGGGAAAAAAAAGAGATAACAGAAAACATGTGGCCCCGTGCTTCATCCATGACTGTGTTACCATCTCGATGCCCATGGTGCTCCTGCTTTTCTTCTGGGGCTCAATCACTGCAGAAGTTCCTGGTTACCCCAACTTAAATCTCAGCCCCTCATGCTCCCTGACTTCTTATTTATTATTATTATTTTATTTTTCCAATATTTTTATTTATTTGCCAGGAGAGATAGATAGAGAGAGAGAGAGAGTGTGTGTGTGTGAATGGGTACACCAGGGCCTCTAGCCACTGCAAAAGATCTCCAGATGCATGCTTTACTTTGTGCATCTGGTTTTATATGGGTATCAGGGAATCGAACATGGGCCATCAGACTTTGCAAGCAAGAGCCTTTGTGATTTGGGATGGGGGAAAAGGGAGGGTGGTAGGAGGGGATGATGATCATGGTATATTTTGTATATGTATGAAGGCTGTCAATGAAAAGTTAAAAATATAATTTTTCCAATAACTGAATACATGCATAAGTGAAGGAATTTCTGGAAAGTTGGTAAGTCGGTATTTACTTTTTTTTTTTTTTTTTTAATGTAGGGTTTCACTCTAGCCCAGGCTGACCTGGAATTCACTTTGCAGTTTCAGGGTGGCCTCAAACTCATGGTGATTCTCCTTACCTCTGCCTCCCAAGCGCTAGGACTAAAGGTGTGTGCCACCATGCCTGGCACTTCCTTTTTTTTTTTTTTTTTTTTTTTTTTTTTGAGGTAGGATCTCCTTCTAGCCCAGGCTGACCAGGAACTCACTCTGTAGTCCCAGGCTGGCATTGAACTCATAGCTATCCTCCTACCTCTGCCTTTAAAAAATTTATTTATTTGATAGAGAGAGAGAGAGGGAGAGAATGGGTATGCCAGGGCCTCCAGCCATTGCAAACAAACTCCAGATACATGTGCCACCTTGTGCATATGGCTTACATGGGTCTGGGGAATCGAACCTGGGTCCTTTGGCTTTGTAGGCAAGTGCCTTCACTGCTAAGTCATCTCTCCAGCCCACCTCTGCCTTTTGAGTGCTGGGATTAAAGGCGTACTTTTGTGGGCAAGAATTGCTCATTCTTTTCTGAGCGAAGTTTGCTCTCTTAAGTTACTCAGTGAATCATTAGGAGAGGCAGGGTGAGACCCCAGAGTCCTTGCTTTAAGCCCTATGGGTCTGACAATTTCAGACTTTGGGGAAGTAATTGGCGGGTTGCTAGTGGCTGGAGGTAAAGGATCCATTAAGAATTGGGATGCTCTGTGACTGTCACTGACCTGCTGAACCATTTTAATACCTCTGATCCCCCTCTCCTGCCCCTGGCTCCATGACCTCAGCCTCCTTTGCTTGGGTCTTTGGAAGGCAAATGACTGTCTTTCCTGGCTCCTATTTCCCTTCTCTGGGCTGTGGGAATGAAATACTTTGAATTGCAGGGAGGAGGGTGCCAGCAAATCTGAGGATGTTATTAGTCAAAAGACACTTCCTTTGAAAGCAGAGATTGCTATATCACACAATCTCTCAACCACAGGGTGGAATTAATGAGGAATTTGCTCAAGATTCACAGCTTCAAAAAATGATCTTCCAGGTGGCCAAAGGAAATTCACATTTACACTTCAATGGAAAACCTCTCCGTAGACTGTAAAAAGGGGGAGGGTCCAATGTTCTGAAATCAGGAACAACTGCCGCCTTCCTGAGAGGAAGAGAGACCTGGATAAAGACCGCCCAGTATCTGGGAACCTTCCTGCTAATTAGAAAAGTGAATCTAATTTCACGGATTTCAGCTCCTATTAATTTATTCCGGGCTTGTCGGTAATGAAGCCATGTGTTTGTTTCTCAAGAAGGAAACATCAGAGAGGAAAAGAAAGGCTGCAAGGCGGTGCTGTTTAGCCCCCCACTGTCACTCTGTTAATTGAGGAAGTAACATATCACTTAATATATATTACACCGAAAAGCCCTGTATAGTTAGTCCAAAATGGGAAGTCCATTTGAACATGACCAAAATGAGAATTGGGTCTGGGCAGATAGCTCAGTGGGTAGAGCGCTTGCTGGGCAAGTGTGACCACCTGAGTTGAGATCCCCAGAATCCACATAGTGTGGGCATCTGTACTCCCAGCGCATCTAGGGTGAGAAGAGAGGCAGAGACAGGAGAATCATGAAGCTCACGGGCCAGCTAGCCTGGAGAATGCAGCAGTGAACAAGAGAGATCCTGTCTGCAAACAAGGTGGGAGGCAAGGACCCATACTCAAAGCTGATCTCTGATCTCCACATGCATACTGTGGCATGTGTGTGCCCACACTGACATACATAAACATGCACATACACACATACCCCCCCCCCCCGAAAAAACCCCACTAATTGAATGGGGCCACCAAACCATGGGTAATACCACCTTCAGCGTTGGTCAATATTGGTGTAATTGTTTCCAGAAACATAATCCAATCAAGCCACTCCAGTCTCATTGTTAGCACTTACATTCCTCTGATGATTGGTGAGCTTCCCTTGGGACTAAAATTCTCTCTGTGGCTGCTGTTGAGCAAATCTTCCACTTACGGCTCCAGAAGCAGGTGGTGAGGGGTGGGTACACACTGGGACTTAACACTTCCATCTAGAGCCGGACTCCACTGCCTACTCCCATGATGCTCTGGGTTGTATCTGCGAATCATCCTGGAGGCCAAATCCTGTACTTTTCTTTAGTTTCAAGATTGTACAGATCCGGTTGGGGCTAGGCTGCTCTAGAGTTTTTCTTTTCTTTTCTTTTCTTTTCTTTTCTTTCTTTCTTTCTTTTTGTTTTTTTGGTTTTTCGAGGTAGGGTCTCACTCTGGCCCAGGCTGACCTGGAATTAACTATGTAGTCTCAGGGTGGCCTCGAACTCTCGGCTATCCTCCTACCTCTGCCTCCCGAGTGCTGGGATTAAAGGTGTGCACCACCACGCCGGGCTCGAGTTTTTCATTTCTTTACACACTTACTGACCTTTATTGACTTGTGCTGCAAAACATGACGAATAAATACCCTGACACTTAGGTGGGCCTGGTCCTCTAATGATTATAGAAGGTCAGTGAAGGAAGGTTCAGATGAGCCTCTATGGCTTGAAGTTTCCTACCTAACTGGCCAACAACAAAAATACCTGAGAAGAAGTATAGAATGCCCCACATTTCAAAAACATATTTTTACTTATTTATTTGAAAGAAAGAGAGAGAGAGAGAGAGAGAGAGAGAGAGAGAATGAATCTGGGCATGCCAGGGCCTGTAGCCACTGCAAATGAACTCCAGATACATGTGCCACCTGTGTATCTGGCTTATGAGGGTACTGGGGAATTGAACCTGGGTCCTTAGCTGTTGCAAGTGAGCAGCTTAACCACTAAACCATCTCTTCAGCCCACCTACATTTTTTAAATCTTTTAGCATTATTGTAAATGAACAATAATTTTTATTATTTATTTGAGAGGGAGAGACAGATAGAGAGAGAGAGAGAGAATGAGCACACGAGGGCCTCTAGCCACTGCAAACGAACTCCAGACACATGTGCCACCTTGTGCATTTGGCTTTACATGGGTCTTGGGGGACTGAACCTGGGTCCTTTGGCTTTGCAGGCAAGTGCCTTAATCACTAAGCCATCTCTCCAAAACCGAACAATAATTTATAGCAGTTATTTGTCTAAGATTGTCATCCTTAGGTTCTAAAATCCTTGCCTGTCTGGTGCAAGGTCTAGCTCATCTGGAACATGGGGAATGCACAATAATTATTTGTTGAGTACTGTAGGAAGAGTGAAGCAGTAGAAAGTGATAAAAATAAGGATGTGGGCTGGGAAGATGGCTTAGCAGTTAAAGTGCTTGTCTGCAAAACCTAATGACCCAGGTTCGATTCCCCAGTATCCATGTAAAGCCAGATGTAGTGGCACATGCATCTGGAGTTAGTTTGCAGCAGCTGGAGGGCCTGGCGTGCCCATTTTCTCTTTCTCTCTCTTTCTTTCTGCTATAAATAAATAAATAAGGATGTGGGCTGGAGAGATGGTTCAGTCTTTAAAGGCACTTACCTGCAAAACCCAATGGCCCGAGTTCAGTTCCCCAGTACTTGACAAAATGGCACATTTGTCTGGAGTTCATTCACAGCTGCAAGAGATCCTGGCACGCACATTCCTTTTCTCTTTCTCTTTCCTTGAAAATAAAAAAAATATATATTTTATATTTTATTTTTATTTATTAGAGAGAGAGAGAGGGAGAGGGAGAGAATGGGTGCACCAGGGCTTCTAGCCACTGCAAACGAACTCCACATGCATGTGCCACCATGTGCATCTGGCTTACGTGGGTTCTGGGGAATTGAACCTGGGTCCTTAGGTTTTGCAGGCAAATGCCTTAACTGCTAAGCCATCTCTCCAGCCCCAAAATATTTTTTAAAAAGTGTTTTTAAAAACTAAGGATGTGTAGCAGTACCCACTGGCCACTCCCCTCGCACTTATTCCTGCTTTCTTCTCTCTTAGTTGTGTGTATATATATATATATATATATATATATATATATATATATATTTTTTTTTTTTTTTTCCTTGCTTATTCACCACCCATTCCAACCCCTTCTGTCTGGCCTAATTCACTTTGTTTTGTTATGCTGTTTATTATTTGCGTGTGTGTATGTGGATGGGGGCATGCTAGGATCTTGTGCTGTTGTAAACAAATGACCATCAACTTTATGTGGGTGGCTGAAAGGAACTGAACCTGGGCCAGTAGGCTTTTCCAGCAAGCTAATTTAATTGCTGAGCCATCTCCCCAGCCCCTTGGCTGGCCTTCTTATGCTAGAGAAGCTTAAACACTAGAAATATCTCCCAGGCTCCCTTGTGGCAGGATTCCACAGATAATGTGGATATGGGAGTGAGCCATGGGAGGGGCAGGTTGAGTCAAGAATGATAGGAATCTGAATTGATGACTGTAGCTTCCAAAAATGGTCACAACCGATAGGTTTCTTGTATGTTCTTCCAGAACTTACCCTTGCTCCACCAAGAAGTGGATCCTGTCCCATCATGCAAAGGAAATTTAACATAAAGATCGTCAACTGGCACATATCCATGATTTTATATGTATTACAGCCTTAACTAAAACCTTATAATTATCAATTATAAAAAAGAAGGAAAGAAGGTGGATTCTGTGTCACCCTTCTTGAGGCTGGGTGGACCTTTATTTCTGCTTGGATGAATAGAATGTGTTACAAATGTCACTGTATGACTTCTTTTTTTAATTTTTTGTTTATTTTTATTTATCTATTTAAGAGCAACAGAAAGATAGAAAGAGAAAGAGGCAGAGAGAGAGAGAGAGAGAGAGAGAGAGAGAGAGAGAGGGAGAATGGGCACACCAGGGCCTCCAGCCACTGCAAATGAACTCCAGATGCATGCGCCTCCTTATGCATCTGGCTTTCGAGGGTACTGGGGAATTGAGCCTCGAACTGGGGTCCTTAGGCTTCACAGGCAAGCACTTAATCACTAAGCCATCTCTTCAGCCCACTGTATGACTTCTGAGACCAGGTCGTGAAAGGAGCTATAACATTGCTTTTTATTTTAAAAATATTTAAAAAGTTTTCATGTATTTATTTGCAAGCAGAGAGAGAGAGAAGAGAGAGACCGATAGAGAGAATGGGCATGCCCGGGCCTCTAGCCACTGGCTTACATGGGTCCTGGGGAATTGAACCTAGGTCCTTCGGCTTCACAGGCAAATGCCTTAACCGCTAAGCCATTTCTCCAGCCCTGTTTTCTTATTTATTTATAGGAGAGAGAGAGAGAGAGAGGCAGATAGAGAAAGAATGATAGCACCAGGGCCTCTAGCCACTGCAAACAAACTCCAGATGCATGCGCCATCATGTGCATCTGGCTTATGTGGGTTCTGGGGAGTTGAACCCGGGTCCCCAGGCTTTGCAGGCAAGTGCCTTAACTGCTAAGCCATCTCTCCAGCCCAAGGTAATAGACTTTCTTGCATGTTTAAGGTACTTTGAGTTAAGACATTGCTAACTAACTTGAACTAACTTCCTGATGCCTGTGATCAGTCTTGCCTTCTCTGTGAGGTCTGGAGACCTTGTTCTTCTAGAAGAATCCTTGGCCACAAAAAGCCTGGAAGGTCTATGGCCATACCACCCCAAATGCACTGTATCGTGTCTGATTTCGGAAGCTAAGCAGGGTCGGGCCTGGTTAGTACTTGGATGGAAGACAGTCTGGAGGGTCATGTGTGGGTAGAACTAAGCCCCACCACACACAGGTTTTTGCAGGAAGCTTCTGGAGTTCTGATGCATTTTCTCTCTTAATTAATTAATTATTTATTTATTTGAGAGAGAGAGAGAGAGAGAATTGGCACACCAGGGCCTCAGCCACTGCAATCCAACTCCAGACACTGGTGCCACATAGTGAGCATGTGTGACCTTGTGCTTGACTCACTTTTTTGCGTCTGGCTTACTTGGGATCTAGAGAGAGATCCAACATGGGTCCTTAGGCTTCACAAGCAAGCGCCTTAACCACTAAGCCATCTCTCTAGCCCTCCGGAGCATTTTCCAACCATCTTTGTGATTTCAGCAAGACTGGCTTCATCTGTTCTCCTGTGGCTACCTGGGTGGGCTGAGCCTATATTACTGTCAAGGTCATCTTGTGGGATGAGTGGAGCAGAAGGCTGGGAGTTGCTCCTCTTGACATTATAGCCCCAAACATGGGTGACGCCAAAGACTTCCTGATGGCAGAGTATGGAGTTAAGAGGATACATCTAGCTTCATAGGCCTTAGATGAGTCACTTTAACTTCCTTCCTCCCTCCCTTCTTCCCTTCCTTCCTTCCTTCCTTCCTTCCTTCCTTCCTTCCTTCCTTCCTTCTTTCTTTCTTTCTTTCTTTCTTTCTTTCTTTCTTTCTTTCTTTTTCTTTCTTTCTTTTGTTGATTTTTCAAGGTAGGGTCGCACTCTAGTCCAGGCTGACCTGGAATTCACTATGTAGTCTCAGGCTGGCCTCGAACTCATGACAATCCTCTTACCTCTGCCTCCTAAGTGCTGGGATTAAAGGCGTGCATCAACGTCAGAAGTGGGGGCAGAAGGATCAGAAATTCAGTCATCCTTGGCTACATAGAGAGTTTGAAGCCAGCCCAGCATACATGAGACTTTGTCTCAAAAAAAAAGAAAGAAAGAAAGAAAGAAAGAAAGAAGAAAGAAAGAAAAAGAAGGAATGAGTTTGTATTTACAAAAAGCTGTTAAAAGTGCTTGCTTGTTTGCAAAGCTTTCCAGCCAGGGGTTTGATTCCCCAACACTCATGTAAAGCTGGATGCAAAGTGGCAAGAAACACTGGCATATGTGTGTACATTTGTGCACATGAATGCACACAAAAAAGTAAATAAAATTTAAAACCACTCTGAAAACCCTTAAAATAGGAGGTTTATCTAAAACTTTGCATTTTGGGTTTCTCTGGAAAAAAAAAAAGCATTAGGGCTGGAGAGATTGCTTAGTGGTTAAGGCACTTGCCTACAAAGCCTAAGGACCTAGGTTCCATTCCCCAGTACCACGTAAAGCCAGATGCACTAGGTGGCGCATGCATCTGGAGTTTGTTAGCAGTGGCTAGAGGCCCTGGTGTGCCCATTCTCTCCCTCTCTCTCTATTTCTTTCTTTCACACTCAAATAAATAAATAAATAAATAAATAAATAAATTAAAAATAAACAAGCATTATCTGGCACTGCCCTGCCCACTTGCCCATGTGGCAGCAGAGGGTTCCCTTGTTAGAAGGCCAGGCCTGCTCCAGTTTGCACGGTCCCACAAGCACCTCTTGGATGGTCAATTTTGCTGCTGCTCATCCCTGGGAGATATTGGCTCTGTCACTTCCAGCCTGCCTCATGCATTTGCTCATCCTCCATATTCAGAGTGTGGTGGCAGAAGCTGCAGAATTTCACTCCTGAACCCAAACTCACTTTCTTAGAAAGAAATATATGTTAAAAATATTTATTTATTTGCAAGCAGAGAGACATAGAGAAGAGTGACAGAACGCGCACTCACATCAGGGACTCTAGCCGCTGCAAACAAACTCTAGATGCATCCGGCTTTATATGGGTACTGGGAGGAACTGAACCCAGGTCATCAGGCTTTGCAGGCAAGTAGTGGGGGAATGGGCACACCAGGGCCTCCAGCCACTGCAAACGAACTCCAGATGCATGCGCCACCTTGTGCATCTGGCTTACGTGGGTTCTGGGAGAATCGAAACTGGGTCCTTTGGCTTTTCAGGTAAGCACCTTCACTGTTAAGCCATCCCTCCAGCCCCTCCAAATTCACTTTTTAACTGGATTCCATGGTGATTCTGTGCAGAGTCAAGTTTGAAGAGCACTGGCTCTGAAGAACAGAAATGGCTTCTCAAACCGCCTGCTCAGAGGAGGAATCTGTTCAAGGTGAATCATTGCTCCTGAACCATGTCCTGTCATCTTGGGATGCCTCCTTGGGCGGCAGGGCCCATGGTTCCACTCACAGCCAACAGGGAGCAGAGCTGGGTTCCACATGCAGCCGGTCTGACTCAGTAGAATCTGAGCTCCTGCCCTGGTTGAGAAAGGAAACCACATTCCCTGGTGAGTTTTGCACACCACTCATGGAACCCCCGGCCTAGTTCTGGGGTTAAGAGGCAGCAGGCCCTTTCTGAGGCTGCTCCATGTTTCCCTCATCCTTTTCAGCGCCTGGCTTGTAGTATAGGCTTAATGCGGAAGGAGAAAAGAGAGGCCAAGGGGGAAGAAAGAGGGGGAAGGAACAAGGTAAGAAAGAAAGAAGATCAAACAGGCCTGTCCTCAGTGACTTTCCGCAGCCTTCCTCAGGTGAAGGGTGACTTTATCAGGTAGGATTTGCATTCAGTTGAGAGCAGAGATGGAAAGATGTGAGGATTTATTCTCCCCACCCCCACCCATGGGACAAGAGAGAGGTTAGTGGTGTTTTAGTGGTTCAGTAGTCTCTGCTTTTATCGGCCTGTTTGTTCTTTTGTGGTCATCACATGGCTGCTGTCGCTGTATTTATTATGTTACATGCAGGAAAAGAGACGGCTTCTTTCCCCGAATCTTGTGAGATTTGTTTTGCCTACGGGCATGTTTGCTGCTGTCAACGACCTGCTTTCACCACTATTTGGGTTCAGCTTATGTGGGTGGCTTGATAATTGAAGCTTGGGTGGACAAGCTTTGGAAGCATGTGTTGAGGCATCTTCCCAGCCCCCAAAGTAACACTTCTTTAAATTCTTATTTATTGGGGGGGGAGTAGGGCAGACAGAGAGAGAGAGTAAGTATAGGTGTGCCAGGGCCTCCTCTACTGCAAACAAACTCCAGATGCACGCACCATTTAGTGTATCTAATCTGGCTTTAAGTGGGTTCTGGGGAATCAAACTCCCATCCTTAGGCTTTGCAGGCAAGCACCTTAACCTCTGAGCCATCTTGCCAGCCCCCAAAGTAACACTTTTAAAAGAAACACGTTTGACTTCTGTCTTATTGGCTAGAACTGGGATGGGAAATGTAAGGTTTTAGTTTAGTTTTTTGAAAAAAAATATTTTATTTATTTGCCAGCAAAGACAGAATGGGCATACCAGGGCTCCAGCTGCTGCAAACAAACTCCAGATGCCTGCACCGCTTTGTCCATGTGGCTTTACATGGGTCCTGGGGAATGGAGCCGGCGTTGTTAGGTTTTGTAGACAAGTGCCTTAACCACTGACCCATCTCTCCAATCCTTAGTCTTGTCTTTAGCTAGGGTTCTGGTTGTGTTGACCTTCTCCTGCCACTTCTTGCCATCAAATATTATATTAATAAGAAAGAGAGAAAGAGGCAAGGAGGGAGGGAAGGGAGGAAGGAAGGAAGGAAGGAAGGAAGGAAGGGAAGGAAGGAAGAAGGAGGGAAGGAAGGAAGGAAAAAAGAAAGGAAGGAAGGAAGGAAAGAAGGAAGGAAGGAAGAAAGGAAGGAAGGAAAGAAATAAGGAAGGAAAGAAGGAAATAAGGAAGGAAGGAAGGAAGGAAGGAAGGAAGGGAGGGAGGTCATTGAATAGATATCTGGCAGTCTGCCTCAAATGGGAAAACAAGGTCTAACTCCTGATTTCTGGGTAAACTAGTGTAGTTCCCCAGATCTGGGGTGTCTTGCACCCTGTGAGGGATCAGCTTTGCTTCAAGAATGAGAAGCTGCCCTGCTTTCGTCTCTCTCCCTGTCAGGACCTAGGCAGGACCATCCTCAGCCAGTGAGTGTGCTGGGGTGGGGGAGGGGGCTAGAATTCCAACAAGCCAGTTGGAGAGAAGCCCTGCTCGTGTGGACAGCTGGGCCACAGCCTCTGTGCCTGGCTGCACACCTGTTGGGAGTTATATTTAGCACAGCAAATCTCAGAAGTCAAAGAAGAAGAGGAAGAGAAGAGAAAGACGCAGGCCAGATGGGATGTGATCCTTGAGTGGCAAAATCTTGGCCTCCCTCTGGGCTGGTCCTTAAAGAGGGAAGGGAGGCCAATGGTTGTGGGGGCAGGGCTTGGATTAAGCAAATATGACTGATGTGACAGGAGAGCTGTCAACTCTGTGTGGGCACAAAGGCCTGTTCTGAGAACCATAAAAAAAATGTCTTCTAGGGGCTGGGACGATTGCTCAGTAATTAAAGGTGCTTGCTTGCAAAGCCTGATGAGCCTGGTTCAGTTCTCCAACCACCCACATAAAGCTGGAACCCAAAAGTGGTGCAAGCATCTGGTGTTGTGGTTGCGGGGAGAAGAGGCCCCGGTGCATGCACGCGCACTCATAAACAAACAAACAAACAAACAAATATTTTTAAAAACCTCCTCTAGGGCTGGGGAGATTGCTCAGTTGTTAAAGCACTTGCTTACAAAGCCTGCTGGCCCGGGGTCCATTTCCCTGGTACCCATGTAAAACCATGTTCACAAAGTGACACATAGGTCTGAAGTTTGTTTGCAATGGCAAGAGCCCCTATCCCTATCATGCTCCCCCACCCTTTCTCTCTTGTAAATAAATTTAAAAATTAAAAAAAATGAGTGTAGCCCAATGGGTATATGATCAATATACAATATGTTAAAAAGCAATAAATCCATAAATAAATATTTATATTTTTAAAAAACCTCCTCTAGCATTGGGGCCCCTAAACTGTTCCACTGTGGTCCTCATATGCAGGATTTATGACTTTGAGTTCCCCCTCCCCCTCTAGTTTCCTCTGGGGAAAAACTCAAAGATTACAAAGAATGGAAAGGCATAAAACATCTTGGATTTATCATGCTCCTAGCAACATAAAATTGTCACTTATTAGTCATACAAACATGCTAAAGATCAATTTAAAAAAATTTTAAACTTATTTATTTATTACACACACAGAGAGAATGGGTGCACCAGGGGCCTCCAGCCACTGCAAACGAACTATGGGCGTTTGCACCACTTTGTGCGTCTGGCTTTACGTGGGTACTGGGGAATTGAACCTGGGTCCTTTGGCTTCGCAGGCAAGTGCCTTAACCACTAAGCCAGCTCCTAAAGATTGATTTTTTGTTGTTGTTGTTTGTTTTATTTGAGGCAGTGTCTCACTCTAGCCCAGGCTGGCCTTGAACTCAGGTTGATTCTCCTACCTCAGCCTCCCAGGGGCTGGGATTAAAGGCATGTATCAGCATGCCAGGCTAGGATTTCTTTCTTTCTTTCGTTCTTCTTCTTCTTTTTGTTTTTTTTTGTTTTTCAAAGTAGAGTCTCATTCTAGCCCAGGCTGACCTGGATTTCACTATGTAGTTTCAGGGTGGCCTTGAACTCACAGTGACCCTCCTCCTCTGCCTCTCAAGTGCTGGGATTAAAGGTGTGCGCCACCATGTCCAGCTTAGGATTTCTATATTATACAATAATATCCTGAAAAGTTAAAAATGATTCAATAGGGCTAGAGAGATGGCTTAGCAGTTAAGGCACTTGCCTGCAGAGCCAAAGGACCCAGGTTTAATTCCCCAGGACTCACATAAGCCAGATGCACAAGGGGGCGCATGCATCTGGAGTTCATTGGTAGTGGCTGGAGGCCCTGGCATGCCCACTCTCTCTCTCTCCCTGCCTATTTCTATATATCTCTCTCTCAAATAAATAAATAAAAATAAAATATTTTAAAAAATGACTCAATAATTATATTATACTTATTAAAGCAGACAATATTCGCGAGCAGCCATCACATATGACATCTCCTCTATAGGCAATGGGGAAATGAAGAATTTGCATTTGTACACCAAACTTCACATGGCCTTGAGGCCTAACATGGGAAAATGATAGGTTAAACATTATTGATGCAAATCTGAATTGCTAGAGACCATGATGTTCATCTAACAACCGCCCCAGAAGCTACATGGATCGTGGCAAAGCTGGACTGGAAGACTGCGGCTGTGCAGACAGCAGGGCCGTCAGTAGTGGAAAGAACCACAGCCGGGTCAGGGTGACGCCGGTGATGTACTGACTAGGAACCCCCCTCATATATGGAAACCCCAGCAGTGGTTCACAGCGTTGCACAGTGCCGTGCGGCTGTCACGTGTCTTAGCACAGTCAGAATCATGCCTAACTTTAGTTGATGACTAGAACTCTTTTTTAAAATTATTTATATTTATATTTATTTATTTACTTGAGAGAGAGAAAGAGGGAAAGAGATTATGGGTGCACAAATGAACTCCAGATGCACGTGCCACCATGTGCATCTGGCTTATGTGGGTCCTGGAGAATCGAACCTGGGTCCTGTGGCTTTGTAGGCAAGCGGCTTAACTGCTAAGCCATCTCTCCAGCCCTGACTAGGATGTTTTAGTGACCTTCCATGACTAACTCAACAGGTTACCAGTAAGTGACCTTTATTTATTTTTATTTTTATTTTTATTACTTTTTAAAATTTATTTGAGAGAGATAGAGAAAGAGGCAGAGATAGAGAGAGAGAGAGAAGAGACAGAGAGAATGGGCACGCCAGGGCCTCCAGCCACTGCATATGAACTCCAGAAGCACGCACCACCTTGTGCATCTAGCTTCCGTGGGTCCTGGGGAATTGAACCTGGGTTCTTAGGTTTTGCAGGCAAGTGACTTAACTGCTGGACCATTTCTCCAGCCCTGCAAGTGACCTTTAGTAGACCCAAAATGTGAGCTTCCACAGAAGCATGAGTCACTGGCCTGCAAGAATAAAGGACTTGCCCTTGTGGTCAAGCTCCTGTGGCCTTGGCAGGGAGCTACAGGCTACATGTGGAAGCTGCTCTGACTCTGTGGGTCTCGCCTGCCACAGGGCTTTTCTCTCTCATTACCTCGTCTTTGGACAGTATAGCATCACCCTGAATCTTCTCTCTACCAGGTTATTCCCATCAGCCCACGAACAGGCTGTATTGATTTTCATCTTACAGCTTGCTTCCTTGACCTCACATCCCCTCCAGCTATGACCAATAATTCTCTCCTTGCCTGGGCAACACAACTTCTCAAAAGAGCAGGTTATACCATGGGTCTTTCTAACCACACGTTTAACCAATCATAGATCAAAACTACCTGAAAAAAATGTGCAGACATTTTTGCTGTCATTGTTCCCTAACCAATATAATACACCAGTTTGCATAGCAATAGCTATTCTCAGCAATCTCAAATTAAGCTATTATGCTAGAGGGTGTGTAGGTTATATGCAAATGCTATATAAGAGACTACAGGATCCAGTGAGGGTCTTGAAACCAATTCCTGATAAATACTGACAGAAAAATGTAATGTCCCCAATTCTTCTTATTTGGTTTTGAACTATTCTTTTTTGTTTTTATTTTTATTATCATTTTTTTGGTTGTTTTTCGAGATAGGGTCTAGCCCAGGCTGACCTGGGATTCAATCTGTATTCTCCGGGTGGCCTTGAACTCATGGTGATCCTCCTATGTCCCACGTTTGCCAGATGCAGAAGGGGGCACACGTGTCTGGAGTTCATTTGCAGTGGCTGGAGGCCCTGGTGTACCCTTTCTCTCTCCCTCTTTCTCTGTTTAAATAAATAAATAAATAAATAAATAAATAAATAAAATATTAAAAGAATGAGTCATTGGAGAGGTTGCCTAGCACACCAGGCAACCATTGATCTGCTTTCTGTCACTATAGGTTAGTTTGTATTTTCCAGAATTTGCTTTAAATATTAATTTAATTGAATTTATTTATGAGAGAGAGAGAAAGAGGGGGAAGATAGATAAAAGAGGGAGACAATGGGTGTGCCAGGGCCTCCAGCCACTGCAAACAAACTCCAGATGCATGTGCCCTCTTGTGCATCTGGCTTATGTGGGTAGACGTTGCAGGCAAGTGCCATAACCACTAAGCAATCTCTCCAACTTCTTTTTTTTTTTATTTTTGGTTTTTCGAGGTAGGGTTTCACTCTGGTCTAGGCTGACCTGAAATTAACTATGTAGTCTCAGGGTGGCCTTGAACTCACGGCGATCCTCCTACTTCTGCCTCCCAAGTGCTGGGATTAAAGGCATGTGCCACCACGCCTGGCTTTTCAACCCCTATTTTTATGTTTTTTTTTTTTTGTTTGTTTGTTTTTGTTTTTGTTTTTGTGAGGTAGGGTCTCACTCTGGTCCAGGCTGACCTGGAATTAACTATGTAGTCTCAGGGTGGCCTCGAACTCTCGGCGATCCTCCTACCTCTGCCTCCCGAGTGCTGGGATTAAAGGCGTGCGCCACCACGCCCGGCCTATTTATTTATTTATTTTTTTAAACAAAGTCTCACTCTAGCCCAGGCTGACTTGGAACTGTAGCCCCAGGCTGGCCTCGAATAAATGGCAATCTTCCTATCTCAGCCTCCCAAGTGCTAAGATTAAAGGCATGTGCCATCCATGCCTGGCATATTTTTCTAGAATTTTATATATAAGTGCCATTATGCAGTGTGTATTCTTTTAAAATATTTTTATATTTATTTATTATTTGAGAGAGATAGAGGCAGACAGAAAGAGAGAGAGAGAGAGAGAGAAAGCACACATGCAAGAGAGAGAGGGAGAGAATGGGCACACCAGGGCTTCCAGCTACTGCAAACAAACTCAGATGCATGCACCTTGTGCATCTGGCTTACGTGGGTCCTGGGGAATCGAACCTGGGTCCTTCGGCTTTGCAGGCAAGGACCTTAACCACTAAGCCAACTCTCCAGCCCCAGAATGTATTCTTTTTCAGCCTGTATTTTTTCCACTCAGCATACTATTTCATTTATGTTGTTTGCGCTTATCAGTCATTCATTCTTTTCATTGCTGAACAGCTTTCTATTGAATGAATATGTGAATCTGTTTATTACTTGCTGGTGGTCATTTATACTTTCTAACTATTATACCTAAGTCTGCTTTGAACGTTGATCTGTAAGTATTTGTATGAACATATGTTTTGGTTTCTTTTGGGTGACTATTAGGAAGTGGAAAGGCTGGAACATATAACAGGTATATATTCCTGTTAGTCCTCTGGTACAAGCATATATGGTGGTATATGGTACCAGAGAGAGGACTAAAGGCATTTGCCACTATGCCCAGCATTTGCCAACTTTTAATCTGGTCATATTTAGTTTTGAGAGTTGTTTGGATGCATGTGTGTTTCAGGGTGAATCTGCAGTGTCCACCAACTGACCTTTGTTCTCAAAAATATTTAAAATACTTTATTTATTTGTAGGGAGAGAGAAAGAGAGAGAGAGGGAGAGAAAATGGGTGCATCAGGGCCTCTTGTGACTGCAAATGAACTCCAGATGCATGCGCCACCATGTGCACCTGGCTTACGTGGGACCTGGAGAATTGAACAGGGGTCCTTAGGCTTCACAGGCAAGCGCCTTAACCTCTAAACCATCTCTCCAGCCCGGAAACTTAATGTTTTGAAGTCTCATTTGTCAATTTCTCTTTTACAGATTGTCATTTTGGTCTCACATGTAAGAAATTTCTGCCTACTCCAAGGTTATGATGAATTTCTTCTCTGTTTTCTTCGTAGTTTTAGTGCTTACTTTCAGACCTATGGTTCATTTTGTGTTGCGTTTTGAAAATGATGCAAGCTGTGGATTGAAGTTCACATCATTTTCTGTTGGTGGTGGTGGTGGTCTCATTGTTTGTTTTCAAGGCAGGGTCTCATTCTAGCCCAGGCTGACCTAGAACTCACTCTGTAGCCCCAATCTGGCTTTGAACTCTTGGCAATCCTCCTACCTCAGCCTCCTCAGTATGCACTATCTGCCCAGCTTGAAGTTCATATTCTTGTATGTGGACAGTGAACGGGTCCTATATCATGTGTTGAAGATTATCTTTTCTACACTGAATTTCATTTGTAACATTGCTGAAATCGCATGTTTAATACATATGTGGATTTATTTCTAGATTCTATTTTCTGTTTCAGGAAACTATATTATTACAGCATATTTTTTCAATATTTAATTAAAAAATTATTTGAGAGAGAAAGAGGAAGAGGGAGGTAGAGAGAGAAAGAGAGAGGGAGAGAATGGGTGCGCCAGGGCCTCCAGCTGCTGCAAACCAACTCCAGATGCATGTGCCATCTTGTGCATCTGGCTTACACATCTGGGACTCGAACATGGGTCCTTTGGCTTTGCAGGCAAGTACTTTAACCGCTAAGCCAACTCTCTAGCCCACAGCATATCTTGACAACTATAGTTGTATAGCAAAATATTTTATCAAGAACTTTCATTTATGAGCACATTGCAAATCGGTCATATTCCCGTCAGGTTATACTGTTATGTCCCCTCTCCCCCGCCCCCATTCCACTTAGGGCCCTCCTCAGTGGAGCTGTCAGCAATCACTATGGGGTCATGTATGCACCAGTCAGTCCCTGCCGGGGAGGGGGACAATGCCTCAGAGTTGTACAGCTAATCTCGAGATCATGTAGTGTTAACCCCACAGCTTTGTTCTTCCTTTAGAAATCTGTTTTGGTTTTTCTGGGTCGTTTGTATTTCAGTATGAATTTTAGAGTCAGCTTATCTGTTTCTAAGGCAAAAGCCTGCCGGGATTTTGAATAGGATCACATGGAATCTATACATTGATTTGAGGAGAACTAACACTTTGAATTTTTCAACTCACGAACACAGACCCTCTCTCTCTCCATTTATTTAGGTTTACTTTAAATTTTTCTCATCTACAGATTTCAGTTTTCAAGATGTTAATGTTTCTTTGTCAGATTGATTCCTGAGTATTTCTATTTGTTTATGTTATTGTAGGTGGTATCTTTACATGTTCACTTCTGATTGTGCACTGTTGTGATCTAGGGCTATAATTGATTTTTTTTTTTTGCATATTGATCTTATATCCTTCAACTATGCTAACTTGTTATTGATTCTGGTAAGGATTTGATTTGTAGATTCCATTAGATTTTCTATATTGGAGAGAATACCACTTACACCTAAAGATTAGGTGTCTCCTATTTCTTCTCCTAACCTGGCTCCACAGGCTAGGACCTTCAATTTAATGCTGAATAGAAGGAGTGAGAATAGATATTTTTGCTTTGCTCCTGATCTTAGTGGGGCAAAGTATTCTTTCTGACCCCATTAAGTATCACATTAACTGTAGTTTTTTCCAAAGATTTTCTTTTTCAAGCCGAGGAAATGCTTTTTATCCATACCTTGCTGGTTTTTTTTCTGTAAAAGAATGTTGAATTTTGTCAAATTATTTTCCTACATCTATTGAAGTGATCACATTTATTTCAATATTAATTTAAAAATTTAATATTGTGAATCACAATGGCTGATTTTCAGATGTTAAACCAAATAGTTGTTTTTTGCTTTTGTTTTTTAAATAAACTCCACTTGGTCATGATGTATTGCATCCTTTCTTGTGTATCACTTTTACTTGCTAAAATTTTGTTTAGAATTTATATATATCTATTCATATGGATATCGGTTTGTGGTTTTCTTCTCCTGCGATGTGTTTAGTTTTGGCATGAGAGTAATGTTAGCCTCATAGAATGAGTTGGAGGCATGTTTCAGATTTCTAAAAGAGTTTGTATAGACTTGGTAGTTGTTCCCTGCAAAATGGCTACTGGATTTAAACCCTCTTGTGTTAAGTGGGCCACCTGGGCTTTTTTTTTTTTTTTTTTTTTTTTCTGTTTTTCGAGGTAGGGTCTCACTCTAGGGCCAGGCTGACCTAGAATTAACTATGGAGTCTCAGGGTGGCCTTAAACTCTCGGCGATCCTCCTACCTCTGCCTCCCGAGTGCTGGGATTAAAGGCATGCGCCACCACACCCAGCTTGGGCTAGGGTTTTTGTAGCAGTTACTTTCTCATTGCTGGGACAAAACCCCTGACCTTCAGAAGCAGCTTATGGGAAGAAAGGGTTTATTTCAGTTTAAAGTTTCAAGGAGAGGTTTTATCATAGCAGGAAAAACCATGACAGGCCAGGATAAGAAGCCTGGGTCACTTCTCCACACCAGCAGGAAGGAAGTAGCCTGAGAGAGCTTACTGCCAGTACCCAGTGGGTGGGGCTAATGAACCTCAAGAACCTCCCCCAGTGACACACCTCTTCCAGCAGGGCTCTACCTCCCAAAGCTCCAACAGCTGTGGATTCAGTAAGAGGCTTAATCACAAAAGCATGAGGCCACAGTTTCTTTGTGGAGATTTAATATATTTATTTATGTATTTGTAAGGGGAGAGAGAGAATGTTAGAGCCTCTTGTCACTGCAAATAAACTCCAGAGGCATGCACCAGTTTGTGCATCTGGCTTTAAGTGGGTACTGGCCATGTTAGGTCATCAGGCTTTGCAAATAAGCCTTTAATCCCTGAGCTATCATTCCAGTCTCCTTTGTGGAGTTTTTTTTTTTTTTTTTTTCAAGGTAGGGTCTCACTCTAGTCCAGGCTGCCCTAGAATTCACTATGTAGTCTTAGGGTGGCCTCAAACTCACAGTGATCCTTTGCCTCCCAAGTGCTAGGATTAAAGGTGTGCCCCACTATATCCAGCTTATGGAGATTTTTAAAACTAAAAATTCAACTTATTTTTATATATAAGTCCACTTAGGTTGTCTATTTCCTCTTGAGTGAGCTTTGGTATTTTGTGTCTTTCACTGAATTTGTCATTTTATCTCAGTTGCCACAATATTAAGTTGTTTATACTATTCCCTTTTTCTCCTTTTTATTTCTGTAGTGTTATCATTTCTCTCATTTCCATTGGTAGGTTTTACATTGTCTGTTTTTCCTTAGCAACCTACATAGAAGTTTATTGATCTTATTATCTTCCCAGAGTACTTGCCTTTTGTCTATTGTTTTTCTGTTTTTTTTTTTTTTTAAAATTTGATTTCAGGTTTCTAGTTCTCTTTCTTCTTACTTTGGGCTTAATTTGCTCTCCTTTTTATTTTCTGAAGGTAGATGTATGTCTAACATTCTAACTACTGCTTTAGCTGAATCCACACATTTAAAAAATTATTTATTTATTTGACAGAGAAAGAGAAAGAGATACAGAGAGAGTGTGTATGTGTGTGTGTGTGTGTGTGATAGAGAGAGAGAGAGAGAGACCGCGTGCGAGAGAGAGAATGTACATGCCAGGGCTTCTAGCCACTGCAAACAAACTCCAGGCACGTGCACCCCCTTGTGCATCTGGTTAATGTGGGTCCTGGGGAATCAAACCTGGGTCCTTTGGCTTTGCAGGCAAACGCCTTAACTGCTAAGCCCTCTCTCCAGCCCTGAATCCACACATTTTCAAGTTATACTTCTATTGTTGTTCAGTTCAGAAATAATTTTGATCTTCTCAGATTCTTAGCTCTTCTCACTCTGGGGTTTCTAAAAAGCTCTGAGACCTCCCTTTTCAAGTCCTGGAAACTCAATAAGTGGGAAAACAAAATGGTTTATTTTGTTTTTTAAAAATCTTTTTTCAAGGTAGGGTCTCACTTTAGTTCAGACTGACCTGGAATTCACTATATAGTCTCAGGGTGGCCTTGAACTCATGATGATCCTCCTACCTCCTACCTTGGCCTCCAGAGTCCTGGGATTAAAGGCATGTGCTACCACATCCAGCCTATTTTATTTATTTTCTGTCTCTTAGAGAACTGTCCATTTCTTGATGCCAAGTTTCTATTGTTTATATGAAATTATTGTTTCATTTATTTCCTGGTGCATTGTGTTATTTCATATGGATGAATTCTACCAAATATTAATCGAACAATTATTTTTTCCAAAATATTTTTATGAGAGAGATTGGGAAAGAGATGGGGTTTTCCAGGGTCTCTTGCCACTGCAAACAAACTCCAGATGCATGCACCACTTTGTGCTGTTTTACATGGGTACTGAGGGATTGAATTGGGCTGTCGGGCTTTGCAAGCAAGCAAGGGGAGAGAGCTGGAAGCCCTGGGGTGTGGCCTGGCAGGAGCTAAGGGAACACAAGAGTCACAGCACCTGCTGGAGAAGCAGTCAAAGCAGGGACAGACTCCTGTGTAACCTTGGTTAAAGGAGAAAAACCAGACAGGACTGGAAAACAAAGTCGAAATTCCAAACAGAACAGTAGCAAACAGAATCCCATAATGGTGGGTGTATTAGTCAGGGTTCTGTAAAGGAACACAACTGTTATAATGAATTATATTAAAAAGGGAATTTATTGGATTAGTTTACAGTAGCCCAATGGCGGTTGCAGGCCTAAGAATCAAGGAACAGGTAACTGCTCGGTCCACATGGGCAGATGCCTCAGCAGTCCCAATCCTGCACTGAAGGCCTGGAGGCTTCCTGAGGAGCCGCTGGTTTTCAATCCATGCGAGTCTTCAGTTAATGCTGGTCTTCAGTTAATGCTGGTCTTCAGTCCGTGCTGGTCTTCAGTTAATGCTGGTCTTCAGTCCGCGCTGGAAGGCAGTAAGCAGCTCAAGCAGCCCAGTGGAAGGAAGGGGCTCTTTTCATCCAGAGCTTCCTGATATAAAGACCCCCTCTGAGAGGGGCCCTCTGCTCTGGGGGAAGGACTTCCTCCTTCAATTAAGCCTTCCTGGAAGCAACCTTGGAGACCCACCCGAAAAGGATTTCTGTGGATTACGAAACAGATCAGGTTGACAACCCCTTAACCGTCATGGTGAGTGAAACAGAGAATGTTTATAATCTCAGTGCTGGGGAGGTAGAGACTGGCCAGCCTATTTGGTGAACTGCAGGCCAATTAGAGACCTTGTCTCAACAAAAGTTGGTTGGCTATTCCTGAGGAATGAATGACATGCATGGTTGTCCTGTAATCTCCACATGCACACACATGGGTGCACACCTGTACACACATGAACAGACAGACAGACACACACACACACATGTGTGCGCATGCATGCATAAATAAAAGAACTGGGGGGATGGCTCAGCAGATAAGAGCGCTTGTCACAGGCACGGGGACCTGAGAGAGCCTGAGATTGCCCGAGTTTGATTCCTTAGGACCTACATAAACAGCTGGGTGTGGCCATGAATGCCTGTAACCCTGGTCCTGTGGGGAGCAGAGAGAATTGCTGGGGATCCTGAAAACAACTGTAGCTCAGCATTCAGAGAGAGAGAGGGAGAGAGAGAGAGAGACTCCATCTCAAGGAAATATGCAGATGAGCGATAGAGGAAGAACCCCTGATAGTCTCTGGTCTTCAAGCACCCGTGGGCACATCTGAATATACATGTACATACACCACACACACACACACACACACACCCCACATCACCACCACCACACATATTACCATGGGGGGGACCCAAGACCTGAAGGACTGGCAAGTGGGGAAAAAAAGTTGGATTTTCTTTTTTAAAATTTTTATTTATTTATTTGAGAGAGTGAAAGAGAAAGAGGCAGAGATAGATAGATAGATAGAGATAGATAGATAGATAGAGAGAATGGGCACACCAGGGCCTTTAGCCACAGAAAACAAACTCCAAATGCATACACCTTCTTGGGCTTCTGGCTTATGTGGGTCCTGGGGAATCGAACCGAGGTCCTTTGGCTTTGCAGGCAATTGCCTTAACTGCTAAGCCGTCTCTCCGGCCCGGTTTTCTTACCCTCAGTAAGAGTTGTTGTGTTGTCTGACTTCAGCTCGTTCTAGACGAGCCCGTCTCACTGAGCTGGGCTGTCTTACTTCCTGCAGCAGGGAGCACACTGCCTGCTGTGAGCCGCTCTTGTAGCTATCAGATCTGTCCTCCATCTCTGTCACTGATTCTCCAACCTGTCATTCAATCCACATCCCTCTCCTGGGCTCCCCAGACTCTGGCATCCTGTCTTCTTCATTCTATAGTGAAACCCTTTCTAATTTGGAGTTTGAAGCTGGACAGATGCCTTAGCAGTGAAGGCACACTTGCCTACAAAGCCCAAGGGACCAGGTTCGATACCCCAATACCCACATAAGCCAAATGCACAAGGTGGTCCATGCGTCTGGAATTTGCAGCAACTAGAGGCCCTGGCATACCCATTCTCTTTATCTTTTTGTCTGTCTGTCTCTCTCTCTCTTTCATAAATAAATAAATAATTTGGAGTTGGACCAGTCAAGGTCTTACAGCTGGTATACACATTGAATATTTAAAACAGAGGGTCTGTGCCTGGAGAGATGGCTTAGCGGTTAAGTGCTTGCCTGTGAAGCCTAAGGACCCCGGTTCAAGGCTCAGTTCCCCAGTATCCACGTAAGCCAGATGCACAAGGTGCCACATGCATCTGGAGTTCGTTTGCAGTGGCTGGAGGCCCTGGTACACCCATTCTCTCCCTCTATCAGCTTCTTTTTCTCTCTCTCTGTCACTCTCAAATAAATAAATAATAAAAAATTTTTTTAACAGAGGGTCTGCAAGCAGGGAATTTGTTACACAGGCAGGCTGACAACTCAGATGGGACAATGGGATATGTCAAATGACTGACAGCACCCCGAGTTGGAGAACCGAGAAAGGGAGAGAGCTGGAAGCCCTGGGGTGTGGCCTGGCAGGAGCTAAGGGAACACAAGAGTCACAGCACCTGCTGGAGATGCAGTCAAAGCAGGGGCAGAGAGAAAGTAACCTGGCTCCTCACCCCCTCCAACTTCCTGCCCGCACTCCTTGATACAGCCCTCAGCGACTTACTGCTACCCACTTCCTCCCACTACACTTTGTCCCCTAGAGATTTCTCCACATTCTCCATAGCACCATAGGCTGTTGACCACCCTTTAGGACATGAACCTTTGGAAGACATTTAAAATCCAAATCAGGGCTGGAGAGATGGCTTAGCAGTTAAGGTGCATGCTTGCAGAACCAAAGGACCCAGGTTCGATTCCCCAGGACCCATGTAAGCCAGATGCACAAGTGGGGGGGGAGGGCACACATCTGGAGCTTGCAGTGGCCAAAGGCCCTGGTGTGCCCATTTTCTCTACATACACCTGCCTATTTTTCTCTCTCTCCCTCAAATACATAAATAAAAATATTTAAAAATCCAAACCATAGCAGAGACGCAATCCTTGTTCTGAGTTTGGGGGATGCAATGGATACTTTAGGTGGCTGAGTAAGAAGAGAGTTACAAGAAGAGGGAAGAACATTACTAAAGCCAGGAAGAGGGGCACCATGATGAATTTTGGGAACTTCAGATCCTTCAGTATGGTTGGAGCCCTAGATGTGAAGATAGCACCTTTATTAAAACAATGGACAGGGCTGGAGAGATGGCTTAGCGGTTAAGGTGCCTGCCTACTAAGCCTAAGAATGCCAGTTCCAATCTCCAGGTCCCACGTTTAGCCAGATGCAAAGTGACTCAAGGGCGCAGTGCTGCACTTGCCCACAAGGGGGCGCATGCGTCTGGAGTTCATTCACAGTGGCTGAGAGGCTGCTGGTACACCCATTTTCTCTCTCTGCCTCTCTCTGTGTCTCTCTCCAAAAAACAAAACAAAACAAACAAAAAAAAACAATGGATATAAAATAAAACCTGTCAATGGATTTTATGTGGAGTGAGGAGGACAAGAGAGTCTGCAGATACACTTTCGGCTTTCTCCCTAAGCACTGGGAAGGCGGTGATGCCATTCAGTTGTTTTGGGACGTCAGGGTTGAGAAGGAGTCTGGGAATGTTGGCTGTATGAGCTACAATCTCGGGGAACAAGGCTAGTCTGAAGATGTCAACTTGTACATCTCTGGAGGTTGATCAAAACCTCGGAGGTCTATGTGGCTATTCTATGGGCAGATTGCCAAGTAAGGCAATATTATGCAGAAAGCAGGTCCCTTGGAACTGACGCCTCTTAGGTAGCAGAGGAAGCAGAGTCAGAGGAGCTGGGGGAGGGCCCAGGAGCGAGCTCTGTGGATGCCAGGGAGCCATCTCTCTTGCTGGAATCCTGACCAATACAAGGGTCACATGAGCTCACTTGGCTTGGCAGTGAGGAATTTGTGAACGAGTACTACATCTAGGAACAGGTGGTGTGGAAACCAGCATATAGAGGACCAAGGAGTGATTGGCAGGTGAGGAAATGACGTGAGGGAGGATAAACTGGCTTTCAGAGGAGACTGACTGTGAAGGATGGCCTCTGTGCATACATTTCTATGGGAATATCTTTTTCAGTTCTCTCGGGTAAGGCACGAGGAGTAAAATTGCTAAATTATATTAATTAAATTCTATGAACTATGTTTCACATGTTCAGAAACTGCTGAGCAGTTTTTCCAAAGTGATTGTGCTCATTTCCATTTTCACCAGCCACATAGAAAGCTCCCAGTTTCTCCACATCTCATCAAAACGCTGATCTTGTCTATATTTTTGACACCTACTGGCCGTCCTTAGGAAGTGTGAAGTGGAATCGTGATGTGGTTTTGATTGAGATGGCTCTAATGATTACGATACCGAGCGACTCTTTGCGTGCCTATTGACCATTTGTATAGCTTCTTCAAAAGCGTCTGTTGAAATCATGCTTTCACTTGAAAACCAGGTTTGTTCTAGGAAGAGTTCTTTATATACTCTGGGAATTATCACATACATAATTGGAAACATTTTCTTCCATTCTGTGAGTTGCCGCTTCATGTTGTTTATGGTGTGCTTGGAAATAACTACATAGTGAATTCCAGGTCAGCCTGGGCTAGAGTGAGACCCTACCTCAAAAAACCAAAAAAACAAAACAACAACAACAATAAAAAAAAACCAAAAACCAAAAAACAAAACAAAACATTTCAGGGTAAGGTCTCATTCTAGCCCAGGCTGACCTGGAATTCACTCTGTACCCTCAAGATGGCCTTGAACTCATGATGATCCTCTTACTTCTGTCTACCGAGTGCTGGTATTAAAGGTGTGTGTCACCACACCCTGCCTTTAAAGTATTTTAATTTATTTTTATTTTTAGATTTTATTTTTATTTATTCATTTATTAGAGACAGAGAGAGGGAGAGAAAGAGTGACAATGGGTGCACTAAGGCCTTCAGCCACTGCAAACAAACTCCAGATGCATGTGCCACCTTGTGCATCTGGCTTACGTGGGACCTAGAGAACTGAACCGGGTCCTTAGGCTTCACAGGCATGTGCCTTAACCGCTAAGCCATCTCTCCAGCCCCCTTTAAAATATTTTTATTTATTTTCAAGCAGAGATAGACAGATGGTCGGGGGGGGAGGGGATGGACATGTCAGGGCCTTTAGCCACTGCAAATCAAGTCCAGATGCACGCGCCACTTTGTGCATGTGGCTTTGCATAGGTATTGGGTAGCACCAGGTCATCAGGCTTTGCCGGAAGCACCCTAACCACTGAGCAGTCTTTCCAGACCAAGTTTGTTATTTTGATGCAGTCTAGTTTATGTATTTTCTCTTTTGCTACTTGGTGTGAGTTGTATTGTGTTCTCTTAGAGTTTATATTTTGGACACCTAATCCCCTCATGTGACAGAATTTGGAGGTGGAGCTTTCAGAGGCTGTAGGGCTGAGAGGAGGGTGTGACAGCGAGACTCTCATGACAGGATTAGTGCCAAGATCCTTGTCTTGTTCGTGATTTTTGGGGAAAAGGGCATTCAGTATTTCTCTATGAAAATGTTAGCTGTGAGTATTTTTTATTTTTACTATTTTTATTTTTTTATTTTTTATTATTTTTTTTGGAGAGAGAGAGAGAGAGAGAGAGAGAGAGAGGGAGAGGAAGACAGAGATGGGCGTGCCAAGCAGTGTCTCAGCTGCTGCGAACGAAATCCAGATGTGTGCGCCCCCTTGTGGTCAAGTGCGGCACTGTGCCCTTGACTCACTTTGTATATGGCTAAACGTGGGACCTGGAGATTGGAACCGCTGGAGATTGGAACCAGTGTTCTTAGGCTTAGGAGGCAGGCGCCTTAACCCCTAAGCCATCTCTCCAGCCCGTGAGTATTTTCTTAAGTCTCCTTTATCTTGGTGAGGAAGTTGTCTTTTGTTCTTTATTGAGTAATTATACCATGAAAAGGTTTTAGATTTTCTTACATGGGTTTTCTTAGTCTATTGAGAAGATTGTGAGCCTTTAAATCTTTATGTATATAGTGAATCACAGTGATTAATTTTCTAATGTTAAGCCACGCTTGCATTCCTGGGATAAATTAACATCTATTGAAAGAATGTTTTCTTAGTGGATACTGTTAGACTCAGGTTGCTGGGACTTGTTAGAATTTTTGCACCTGTGTTCATAGGGGTGTTGTCTGTAGCTTTCCTTCTGTGTTATTTGGTATTTGGTTTGACATTGGGGTAATACTGGCCTCACAGGACAGTCTGGGAGTATCTACTTGAATTCCTCTTTTTTTTTTTTTTTTGGAGGTAGGGTCTTGCTGTAGCCTAGGCTGACCTGGAATTCACTATGTAGTTTCAGGGTGGCCTCGAACTGATAGTGATCCTCCTATCTCTGCCTCCCGAGTGCTGGGATTAAAGGCGTGTACCACCATGCCCAGCTTGAACTCCTCTATTTTTTAAAATATTTTATTTACTTACTTTCCTGATGGAGCTGAGCTGAAAGCCTCCTCCATGTGGACCAGCTGACAGAAAGTTGGAAAAAGCTATGTTGCATGCAGTTCAATGGGAGAGAGAAAACACCAGTGAAGGTACTCAACAGTGAACACTGCACGCTATAAATTTGGCCAGGCAGGCCAAATGAGCCAATGGTTGCAATAGTGGCATGTCTGTTATGGGGGAAACCGACTGCTCTCTAATTGGACTGGAGGCCTGCTCCGTGGGAGGGAACACATCCCTGATACTGAAAATGTACAACAGGGGTAGACATGAGCCCTAAGGGGGTAATGTCTGCGGATGTCTCGATAAATGTATATAGCTAAATGTAGGTACTATGCTCACCAAACTGTCCAGTAAGCACTTCTCTTAATGTCCACACCCATATATTAATGCTACTCTCACTTTTGGTTAGAGAAGCTTCTCTTTTCAGATGGTGGTAACCTTGGGATAACTCAGAAGGCACCATGGTGCTGAGAAGAAGGGACAGAGGAGTGCTCAGCACTGAAACGTCTCAAACCTACCTTCCAAGGCTCAGGGTCCATTGCAGAAGAGGGGGTGGAAAGAATGTAAGAGCCAAAGGAAGAGTAGGACTCCTTACAATGTGCTCCTCCAGACAGAAAATGGCCTGGATATCCATGACCTCACAGTGCCTGACACTACCTACACAAGACCATCATAATAGCAGGAAAAGATGATGACATCAAACTGAAAGGAGAGACTGAGAGAGGGGGAGGGGATATGATGGAGAGTGAAGTTTCAGAGGGGAAAGTGGGGGGAGGGAGGGAAGTACCATGGGATATTGTCTACAATTAAAGAAGTTGTCAATAAAAAGTATTTTACTTACTTATGAGAGAAAGAATGAAGGAGAGAGAAAGAATGAGGAAGAGCGAGAGAGAGAGAGAGAGAGAGAGCCTGTAGCCACTGCAAATGAACTCCAGACACATACACCACCATGTGCATCTGGCTTTACATGGGTATTGAGGAATCAAACTCAGGTCCTTAGGCTTTGTAGGCAAGCACCTTAACCCCTGAGCAATTGCTCCAGTCCTGATCTCTTCTATTTTGTGGAAGAGTTTATCTAGGATTACTTTAATTTTTCTTTAAAGATTTCGTAGAATTCACCTCTTAAGTTACCTGGCTTGGATAATTTTAGTAAGTTTCAAAACTTATCTTCAAGTTCCAAATGTTTCAAAACTACTTAATATTTTTGTACATTTTATGTCTTCAAATTGTTTGATCTCAACTCACTTAACATTGAGGGTTTTAGCCAGACTTGGAAGTTGTCAAGCAGTTCATCATTTTTTCCCTCTCTCTCTCTCTCTCTCCTTGAAATCTCTGCATCTCTTAGGACATTTACTTTACTTTTGTCTGTACCCTCTGGCTACCACAGTTTGAGTCCCTGACTCCTCATGACCTTCCAGTTTCACTGACCAGTGCTAACCAATTTGATCTCTAAACCATTGTTCTAAATCCCAGAGGAGAAGTCAGCTGACTGTGCCTGAGCCAGACATCCACACATGTGGATTTTGCTGTGACAAGGGGGTGACATCCCATGGTTCACAGAGCTCCTTTTCTGGGGCTGTGGGAGGAGCTGGGACACCAGAAGACGTTCCCTCAGAAACAGCCTCTGAGTCAGAATTGGAGTGCAAGTGTTTTATGAACATGTTCTAAGGAGAATCAGCCAGAAAATGGGGGACAGCAATATCAGAAGCAAAGGTGAGAGGAGAGAATTCTGGTGAAGTCTGAACCTCTATTTGCTTCCTTGGGAGCTCTGGGGTAGGAGTGGCCCCAGGGTGCTTCTTAACTACCACTTCATCTTTGCCAGGGATGGGGAATAAACCAGAAGATGCTGCTAGGCTCTGTCTGTGGCTAGGTATGTCACAGTCCTAGGGGCCCAAGGTCACGGGTAACAAAGCACCCAGAAGCTGAGATGGGGCGCCAGTTCTAGATAGGAGATGGAGGGGAGTCTGGTAGGTGTAGCAGTCAGCTCCACAATACATTCAACCGAACACAGTTTTATGAGAGACAGGGATTTATTTCAAGCTTACAAATCCAGGGGATGTTCCATGGATGACGAAGAAGCTGGCTTCCATTCATTAATCCAAGCGCTGAGAGAAACCACCAGCAGCCAGCAAACACCAAAAGCAGCAAGCAGGGACCCCCATCAGAGCTCAAAGCTCCCTGCACACCTTTGGGCTGGAATTCAGATCCCCCCAGTCCCTCCCCCCAGCCAGTGACACGCTCCTGTAGCTAGCTGTAGTCTGCTTGCTAAGGGCTAAAGCTGCAAACTGAATTTTAATAAAATTCCAGAGTCTATGGGGACATACATTCAAACTACCACAGCAGAGGAAGAAGGGAGTCCACTAAAAACACGAGAAGGTGCATGCCTTTAATCCCAGCTCGTGGGAGTGCAAGGTAGGGGGAGCGCAAGGTAGGAGGAGCGCCATGAGTTCAAGACCACCTTGTGCCTACAGAGTGAATTCCAGGTCAGTCTGGGCTAGAGTGAGACCCTACCTTGAAAAACCAAAACCAAAAACAAAACACAAAGCATGAGGGTAAGGAGGAGTGATAGAGATCACGTGGTAATGAGTGAGGCAGGAGTACAACACCTCCTTTGTTTGAGAGGGCTGCTGGAGACGTGAATCAGGTGCCTGTCTGTAACAGGTGTTCCTTCCTCCCAGCAGCCATGCTAATTGGATCAGGTGGTCATTTGTCTTTGGCTTCTTGACTCATGGCGCCGCAGAGAGATGGATGAAAGGTCGTGGGCAGGGGTGGGTATGAGAAGGCGAGGTTTCTTCTCTTTGCTTTGGCTGGTGATAGGAAATTCTTTTCAGCGACTCAGAGATGCAAAAATACCCAGAGATGCTGCAAGAGTCCTTTGGAGGGAGAGAGCTCTGGCCCGACTCTCAGTTCCTCCATGACTTCTAATTGGGGATCACGTGTCCTTGTCCTCTGGCTCTGGGGCCATGGTCCCCGTGTTCTATGCTCGCTTTTCACACCATGGGGGCTGGACTTGGGTTCAGGATGCCTCAGCCCCCAAGTCATTCCTAGTGCCAGGCTCACCACCTTTTTCTTTTCAAAATGGCCTGGGATTCCCTCTTGGATCCCCAAATAACAGAGGTCTCTTTTCCTTTAAGAAGCGTATTTCTAAATGCGGTCCTAGTGTATGACTGGGAGCTGCGGTGATAGAGTTAATGAGTCTCTGGTGTGAACAATTATAACCTAGAATGCAGCTTGGCTTGGGTCTCTCCCACTCACGTGCACTGATTCCGTAATAAACACCCACTCACAATTACAATCCTGTTCTCTGAGAAAATACCATACCTAGCCCTCAAGGACAACAGGCCCAGAGCGCAGGACACATGTGTATATGCATGTACACATTATGCCCGTGGACCTTCGCATGCTCAGAAGCATTTACCGTAGTGAGTGCATTTGGGGTTTCTTCCCAGACAACATCTCCTTTCTTAGAAAGGGATGCTGGAGACGTGGATCAGGTGCCTGTCTGTAACAGGTATTCCTCTCTCCCACCAAGTATGCTAATTGGACCAGGTGGCCGTTGCCTCTGGCTCCTTAAACATAAATGCTTTTGGAGATGAACTGGTGGCAGGAAGCAGAAATGAACCCAGGGTTTCTTAGGAATTAGGGGCCCACAACACAAGGAACACAAGGGCAGGGACATTGGAGGGGCCTTACAGAGGAAGGCTAGAACCACAAACTGGGCGCCATCTTCAAAAAGGGCAGCGAATTCCACTTTCTTTTTCTATCCAGGGCAGCAAAAGGTCTTTTTTCTCCTCCTCCTCCTCCTCCTCCTCCTTCTTCTTCTCAGTCTTGCGGAAATATCTGCATTCAGATCACTTATAGCACATATTAAAAATTCAGAGCTTTGAATCTCTGGGAATAGAGCAAGGAAACTACATATTTAACAGGTGTCCTAGGTGGTCCTTTGGCATGTGAAAGTTTGTGAACCATAGTTCTAAGGTGGGACATGGCTCAAACATTGACACATGGCCTCTTGTATCAGGTTCTACGAGCATGCTGACTCAGCTTGGCTCAGATGTCTGGGTCCCTCGGGGCTGTGGCTGTCAAGGTGGGAAATGGTTTGGACCTGATCAGAAGACACAGAGTAGAGGAATGTCATCTTGTCAATTTATAGTTATAGTGCGATGTTTCAGGTTCCTTATAATGATTTCCCTTTTGCTTAAGTTGGTGCTAGTAGGTTTACTGCAATCAAATATCTCTTAAAGCACACGTGTCAGAAAGATGCAGGTACACATTCTCATTCTCTCTCTCTTACACACACACACACACACACACACACACACACACCTGACATCCTGGGTACTGTGGGAGAGGTTTGTTCTGGTAATAATCTCTTTGCAGCTCAGTCAGACTATGAAAAAGGTGGGGACCTTTATTAATTATATATCTTACATTCAATGAAACATAATATTTAATTTAAATAATTGCAGGAGGCGGCTTTGATACTTTGATTCTCTTCCCAGAACAAATGGCTTCTCTCCCTGTCTGGCCTGCTGAGTTGATCTCTCATGATGAAAGACCAACCTGGCCTGTCCCTTTCACAGGACTTTTGTCCCAGAAAAGGATGAAATGCATCCCCGACTGAGCGTAAAGCAAGGACTGCAGTCGCTATGCCAACTTTGAAAAGGAAATGCCAGGGAAATGTATCCCTTTCATCTGTTCTCAACAACAGGTTGGGGGCAGGGGAAGACAAGGCTTTCAGGAGGATGCTTTTAAGTGACAGCCAGAGATGCTGACCAAGGGAGACAGATGTGCTATGCAAATGAGCCCATAAGTATGACAGTGGTGGGTTTCATCTTTTGTCTCTCTCTCGTTCCAAATGGACCATGTCACCACACCTTCCTTTGTGCGTCCGACTGTCAATCTCTCTGGGCGCTCAGCCATCATCTCTGTTGGTCGTTCTTCTTCATAATGTCCAACAGGAAAAAAAAGTTGGTGTATTGGCGACCACTCCAGAACACTGTGACTCTAAAATTTTTCTCCAAACCTCCATAAAACGAGCTGGGGAATTTCTGTTCTGACAAGAGCTTCCGGAGTTCAGGTGGTTACAGGCATCCAACCAAGACCTGATTAGAAGAAGGGACCTCTCAGGATTTTCCTTTTAGCTGTTTCCACACTGACGCAGTTGGCCGAGCACATTCCTGGAATTGCCTCTCCCCCTCCTGAAAGACAGAGACTTGGCACAGAATGTAGGTCAGGTTTGTGTCCAAGATTTTTTTTTTCTCTCTCTCTCTTTTCCCAAGACAAACTCTGGGAAGAAGTTGGGCTGGGAGTGGTTTGGGATAGGGAGAAAAGAACCTGTCATTTATTGAATGTCTCTGATGTGTTAGATACCATGGGTGGTGCATTGATCCTTACAAGTCATGTGAACTTAGGAAGCTTAACACCCACTTTACAGAAAGTAAGAAAACCAAGCCTTCTGAGAGGTGGTCACGTGCTAAGGATCAACAAGCAGCATAACAGGATTTGAAGCTATCTGATCTGGCTCCCAAGGGCCTCTCTTTCCCATTATACTTGCTGCAAGATCAAGGTAAGGCAGAGCTTCTCCTTGTCAGGTCTTGTTTCCACAACTCCCACGGGTTCGTAGTGGTGGCAGAACTCTGGGCCCTTTGACTGCCATCAACGTAATGGTTTGTATTGATTGTCAGCTTGACCTGACCTTGTATCAACTAAGAAATGAGCCTCTGGGTATGCCTGTAAAGGATTATGTTGATTAAATTAATTGAAATGAGAAGACCCATCTTAACTGTGGGTGGCACAGTTCCATCAGCTGGGGTCCTGAGCTATGTAAAAAGGAGAGAGGGGATGGAGAGATGGCTCAGTGGTTAAGGCGCTTACTTGTGACGCCTAAGGACCCAGGTTCGATTCCCAAGTACCCACGTAAAAAGCAAGATGCACAAGGCGGCGCATGTGTCTGGAGTTCATTTGCAGTGGCTGGAGGCCCTGGCATGCCCATTCTCTATCTGCCTCTCTCTCATAAATAAATAAATAAATAAATAAATAAATAAATAAATAAATAAATAAATAAGAGAGCTGGCTTTGAGTAGCATTCATCACTCTCTGCCTCTCACTGTGGACTCAATGTGAGCATGTGCCTCAAGCTCCTGCCACCATGCCTTTCCCACCACAATGGATGTAATAACCTCCAACTGTAAACTGAAATCAACCTTCCTTCCTTGAACTACTTCTTGTCTAATATTTGGTCACAGCCACAAGAAAGTAACACGAAGTGTCCATGGGCCAGGCCACTCTTGGTTGTTCTCTCTCCTGCATTTTTTTTTTCTTTCCTTTTACCCATTAGATCACTTCCAGTCTGAAGTCAAACAACGGTGATTGCTAAGCGTGGTGTCACACGCTTATAATCTCAGCATTCTGGAGGTGGAGGCAAGAGGGTGGCAAGTTCCAGGGTAACCTGGGCTACATAGTGAGACTCTGTCTCATAAAAAGCAAAACAACAATAATAACAAAAATCCTCAGCAAATACAAAAGAAAATCTCCTTGGCTTTCCTCCACTTTTGGCCACCATATTCTCTTGAAAGACTGGCACGTTCTCTTTACCAGCTGAGCTGAAAAATGTCATCCTTGAACCAATGCCACATTCCCACCACATTATCCACGTCCATTTCAAACCGGCTTCCTCTCTTCCTGCTCCATGGCAGGCGAACCACTGTGTCACAAGTGACCTTGCTGTGAAACTAAACAAATGTTTTTTCCAGCCTCACATTACCTTGTTCCTTGGCAGAGGCACACTATGGATGTTTCAGTCTGCTGCAAACCTTCTTTCTCTTTTCTTTCACTTTTTGCATTTTCCTCTGACCTCTTAGTTGACCCCCCTTCTCCCTCTCCTTGTCAGACTCCTACTCCAGTGCACATTCAGATGTCTGAGTTTCTCAGTATCTGGTCTCATCCTCATTCTGCACTTGCTCTTCAGCCTCACCCACTTCACTGGCTTCTAAACCTCCTGTGGTGGTTGGAACGAAATGGCCCCCATAGGCTCATGTGTTTGGAATGTTTGGTCCCTAGCTGGTGGCAGTTTGGGCAAGTTGTGGAGCCTTTGGGAGGCGGGCCCTTGAAAGAGAAGGCGTGTCACTCAGATGGACATTGACGCTTACTACTCCGCCCCATTGGGTGTTTAGCGCACTCAGACTGCTTCCTTCTGCTGCTGCTGTGACAAAATGTGATGTCCCGCCTCTGCTCTGCCATGCTTTCCCCCACCATGGCAAAAATTCCCCTTGAAACTATAAACCGAATTAAATCCCTTCTTCCTATAGGCTACTTCTGGTTGGGTGTTTTGTCCTAGCAATGAGACGGTAACTGGAATCCCTCCATTTTCATGTCTATACGCTAGTTAATCCTCACAAGCTCTGAATCCAAGTGTCCAATCGTCACTTAAAGGGTTGACAAATTTTCTTTCTTTCTCTCTCTCTCTCTCTCTCTATATATATATATGTATGTATATAAATATATGATTCCTGGGTGGCTGCCTGGGAGGGCAAAACCAGTGGAAGATCAGCTGTAAGCAGGGCTGTGCCACATGTCATTATAGCAGAGAAAAAGGAGGAGAGTCAAGATCCATTGATAAGACAAGAAGATAGGGCTGGAGAGATGGCTTAGCAGTTAAGGCGCTTGCCTACAAAGTCAAAGGACCCAGGTTTGATTCCCCATGGACCCACATAACCCAGATGCACATGGTGGTGCATGCATCTGGAGTTTATTTGCAGTGGCTGGAGGCCTGGTGCACCCATTTATTCTCTCTCTCTCTCTGCCTCTCTCTCAAATAAATGAATAAAAATATTTTTTTTTTTAAAAAAGAGGTAAATGACAGCTCACCATGAGACTCGCCACCTCTTCCACATCTGCCGAGGCCCAGGAGAATTTGAAGAGGAAGCAGCACCATGAACACTGCTCTTACTGCTCACCTGACAACCAGCTCCAGGGTGGTGGTGACAGACACAGTGATTAATCAAAATCCATCGAAGCAGAAACCCAGAGGCTACAGAGAACTCAACTCAAACTCAGACTGTCAACAGGCCTGCCATAGCTCATGGAACATCATGGAAGAGGGGGCAGAAAGATTGTAAGAGTGGGTAGGAAATCTCTCAGACATGGTCCCCCCACTACCCCATAGGGATTGACTGAGGCCTTCATGACCCATAGTGAATCCCATAACCCTACTGAGGAGTGCCCCAGGGAAATGGGACCAGTGGCAAGGGGATAAAGAGTATAATCTAATATAATATAATATAAAATAAATAAAAATAATATATATAGCTGGTTCTCTGTACCTGTGGGTGCTACATCTGCATATTCCAACAACCAGATTGAAAATCTGATTAAAAAAAAAAAAAAACAAAAACCCTGCACCTGTACTGAACATGGACAGATATTTTTTCCTGTGATAGTCCCTGTAGTACAGAATGATAATAATTTGCATACATTTACATTGTGTTATTTATGATAAATAACCTAGAGGTGATTTAAAGTATATGGGAGGGTGTATGTAGGATATGCAAATGTTATATCATTTTATACACAGGACTGGAGCATTCATGGATTTTAGTATCTTGGGGGGTGGGTTCTGGAACAATCCCCTGTGGATTTCAAGAGATGACTATAATTTAGATTTTGTGACCTAAATGGTGCCTTCTGCAACGATTCCAGTCTACCACCCTAGTGCAGAGTCAACCATGAAAAATACAAGAACAATTGAGCATGGCTCTGTCCCAGTAACATTTTTCATGGGCATTGCCATTAGAATTTTATATAATTTTCATGTGTCAGAAAATATTATCCTCCTTTTTATTTTTCCAAATGAATTGGATTTTATATAATTTCCCCATGGCAGAAAATAATGTTCATCATTTGATTTTTTCCATCATTAAAATTTCTAAATTTTATATAAATTCACATCATAAAAATTATTCTCCTTTTAATTTTTCCAGCCATTTGAAAATGGTAAAACCAGATGGCCATCCAGATGTAGTCTGCGGCCTGTCATTTGCTTTTGCCTCAGACATCTCCTAAGACATCATGCATGCATCAGCGTATGCAACTTTAGACTCGGATATAGCTCTGGGCTTGAACCTACAGATCCCAGCACCCCAGGCTCAGGAAGGACACTTTCATAGCTGCTTGGCACAAGAAATCTGGAAGTTGTCCTTAATTGTGGGTCCTTGCCATTCCTGGGGGGGGGGTCACTGGCCACCGACGTCCCGGGCATAGGAGGAGTTGGGGGGAAGCAGGGTCCTGGAGTGGGTGAGTGCGATGGGCAATGAACACCCGGGAGGCAGTCTGATGGATAGCACCCTCTCATTTATTCAACAGGGGAGTGGGTTTATAAACACTTGAGAAAGGTTGAGAAGGCACATACAGACTATTTGGCGATTGGCCACATAGTTTATGGGTTGCTATCTAATTGGTTGAAAGGCAGAAGTACAAGGGAGGTAGTGGCGGGAAAAGCTACGTGACTTCAGAATTGCGAGGGAGGAGCTGTAAGGGAGAGAACGGAAGTGGCGGGAAAGACTACATGACTTCAGCCACATAAGGGTCTCTTGGGCAGCTAGCCACAAGGTCAGGAACTGGGGGGGGGGGCGGGGGGCAAAGCCTGACTTATGGGATGGTTAGATGCTTTTGGGATCCAGGAGGAGGGCCTCACCAGTTCTGCCCACTCTGGGTGATGACAGGGCACACTACAACCTTGCCCGAGTGCATGAAAGGCCAGTCACTGTCACCAGGGTGGGTTCCCGACAATAAGACCAGCTGCAACCCCCATAGCCCAAGGTCCCTGGCCATGTCCAACAGCTCAGGCCAGCTTCCTCACAGTCCCAGCCCGTTTTTAGCAATGCCCAACACTTAAATAGTACCCCCCCCTTACTCATTCCCTCCCAGTCTCTCTCTTTTTTTATTTATGAAAGAGAGAGAGAGAGGGGTGGAGGGAGAGACATGGCATGCCAGGGCCTCTAGCCACTGCAATTGAACTGCAGACATGTATACCATCTTGTGCGCATACATCACCTTGTGCATCTGGTTTACGTGGGTTCTGGGAAGCCGAACCTGGGTCCTTAGACTTCACAGGCAAGCACCTTAACCCCTAAGCTATCTCTCCAGCCCCCATTTTCTTTTAAAAAATATTTATTTATTTATTTATTTATTTATTTATTTATTTATTTATTTATTTGAGAGGGAGAGAGGAAATAGGCATGCCAGGGCCTGCAGCCACTACAAAGGAACTCCAGATGCATGAACCACCTTGTGCATCTGGCTTATGTGGGTACTGGGGACTTGAACCTGGGTCCTTAGGCTTCACAGGCATGTGCCTTAACCGCTAAGCCATCTCTCCAGCCCCCAAGTCATCTTCCTAGCCCCTTTCCCAGTTTCTAATCACTAGGTTCTGCTGATTCTCTTTCTTAACATACATGTAGCAGGGTCCCATTAAGAAGTATCCCTGCCATGGGATATTGGCTACAATTAAAGACATTGTCAATAAAATAAAAATTAAGCAGGGGGAAAAAAAAAGAAGTAGCCTGTGGCTTTCATCCTGGAAGCTTTGAGCTGTCTCACTCTTTCGTTTCCTTCATATTTTTTTTGTCTCAAATGTATCTGCATCAGTTGGTTTTCTGTTGCTATGACAACATAGATGCAGCTGGGTAATCCAGGGAGAAAATGTTTATTTAGCGCATAGATTTGGAGGTTCAAGGGTATGGTGCTGGCTTTGGCTCAGCTCTGGTGAGGACCTCATGGCTGATGACATTACAGTGGTAGGAGGGCCTTCAGGAAGGAGAGTTAGTGAGGTGAGACAGGAAGCTAGAAAAATGGCGAGGGGCCCGTTGTCATCATGGTCTTATTGTCATCCTCCTCTGTTTCCTCCTCCTTTTCCATATCTTCCTCCTTTTATTACTCCTCTTTCTCCTCCTCTCCTTCCTCCTCTTCCTCCTCTCCCTTCTCTCCCTCCTTTTCCTTTTCCTCTTCCTCCTCTCTTCTTTCTCTGCTCCTTCCTCTCTCTTCTCCTATTTCTCCTCCTCTTCTCTCTTCTTGTCCTCGTCTCCCCCCTCTGTCTCCTCTTCTATAACAATCTCCCTCTTTGCCCTTACTTCCTATGAATAGGCCATAATTTCTTTTGCATATTAGTGTTTATTGCCTGTCTCTCATCACTAGCATGCCAGCTCTAAAAGAACAGGGAATTTTTTTTTTGTTCAAAGGACAGCCAAGTACCACTTTAGTTTTTATTAAAAATATGCTTAAGGGCTGGAGAGACAACTTAGCAGTTAAGGCACTTGCCTGCTAGGCTAAGGACTCTCCAGATCCCACCTAAGCTAGACACACAAGGTGATGTAAGTGCACATGGTCACACATGTGCACAAGATGGCACACACATCTGGAGTTTGATTGTAGTGGTTGGAGGCCCTGGCATGTCAATTTTCTCTCTCTCTCTCACTCATAAAAAAAAATACAAAAAAATGTTTAAGCCAGGTGCGGTGGTGCACGTCTTTAATTCCAGCTCTTGGGAGGCAGAGGTAAGAGAATCACTGTGAGTGTGAGGCCACCCTAGGACTACAGAGTGAGTTCCAGATCAGCCTAGGCTAGAGTGAGACCCTACCTCAAAAATACAAAAAAAAAAAAAAAAAAAAAAAAAAAGTTAAAAATAATAAAGGCATGTATTTCTTGAATTTATTTTTCCTAAAAAATTTATATTATTTGTGTCCATCTTGATAGTTCCACATATGTATATAATGGATATTGATTTTATTCCTTCCAATTACAATCTCTTTTTAAAAATATTTTTTTCATTTTTAAATGTTTTTTTAAATGATTTAAAAATATTTATTTGAGAGAGAGAAAGAAACAGAGAGAGAATGGACATGCCAGAGTCTCCAACCACTTCAGATGCATGCACCACCTTGTGCATCTGGCTAACGTGGGTCCTGGGAAATTGAACCTAGGTCCTTTGACTTTGCAGGCAAGTGCCTTAACCACTAAGCCATTTCTCCAGCCCTCATTTTTTTTTTTTTTTGGAGAGAGACAGAGAGAGGGAGAGGGAGAGGGAGGGGGACAGATAGAGAATGGACACACAAGCATCCTCTCAGCCACTGTGAATGAACTCCAGATGCATGTGCCCCCTTGTGGGCAAGTGCAGCATTGCACACTTGCGTCACTTTGCATCTGGCTAAACGTGGGACCTGGAGACTGGAACCTGCGTTCTTAGGCTTAGCAGGCAGGCTAAGCCATCTCTCCAGCCCCAGCCCTCATTTTTTAATGTCTTATTTATTTATTTGAGAGAAAGAGGCAGAGAGAGGGAGGGGGAGGGGGAATGGGCATGCCAAGGCCTCCAGCCACTGCAAATGAACTCCAGACGCATGCACCACCTTGTGCATCTGGCTTACTTGGGTCCTGGAGAGTTGAACCAGGATCCTTTGGCTTTGCAGGCAAATGCCTTAACTGCTAAGCCATCTCTCCAGCCCCCAATTACCATCTCTTATCCTCCTCCCCCTCCCATTTACTTCCTTCTTCTTCCTCATTAATCCCTATCTTATTTTCAGGCTTTTTTTTTTAAACTCATTGAGTTAAATTATGGTTGCTTGCATGATCATGAGTGGGAGGTTATTTACTGTGGAATGGGCAAGGATGAACCTGACTCCTCCTTTCCCAGCAACCATGGGTGAAATACGACAGGCTCAATTCACAGATGCTGTGACTTCATTAATGTGACAGCCATATCGTATCCAGGAGACAGTTTTACATGGCCTGCCCCTGCCATCCTCTTGCTCTTACGTTCCTTCTGCCCCCTTTTCCATGAAGTTTGCAGAGCCTTGGAGGGGTGGTTGACATGAAGGATGGGGATTTTTGTCTGTTTTTCTCACTGATGTGGCAAACACCTGGAACAGTGCCTGGTAACATGAAAGGTTCTCAACTAGCATGCGTTGAACTAGTAAGTTCATAGGAGGCTTAGATTTCCTCATGGGGAATTGAGATGGTCCCTCAGTGTTGTAAATGATACCTTTTCTTTTCTTTTTTTTTTGGAGAGAGACACAGAGAAAGAGAGATAGAGAGACAGAGACAGATAGAGAATGGGCGTGCCAGCAGCCTCTCAGCTACTGTGAATGAACTCCAGACACATGCGCCCCCTTGTGAGCAAGTGCAGCATTGCACCCTTGCATCACCATGTCTGGTTAAACATGGGACCTGGAGAATAGAATAGGCATTCTTAGGCTTAGCAGGCAGGAGCCTTAAATGCTAAGCCATCTCTCCAGCCCCATGATACCTTTTCTTTAAGGCAGTGGCTCTTTGTCTTGGATACATTGCTAGAATCATCTGGGAGTTTTACGTATCTCCCTGCCCAGGCTAAGTCCAGACCCAATAAATCAAATGTTCTGGGGATGAGAACGATTCAGGTCACTGTAAAGTTCAGACAAAGTTAAGAATCATGGTTTTAAAGTGACGGAAATTCCAATGGTTAGAAAAGCAAGACTTCCTTTTACAAAAGCCAGGCTTTGTGGGGAGAGAGAAAAAGAAAAACACGTTTGTGGGCTCTGCGGATCCCCAGCTTAGATGACTGGGTGTTTGAGGAGGAAAGAAAGGACAGCATGACACAGATGCAGCAGTTCCAATCAGCGACAAGCCACGAGGGCCAATGAGGACATGGAGGAGGTCCTGGCTCAGGCTACAGATGGGCTGAGGGTATGGGGCAGTGTTGGGGGGGTGCTTTAGCCTGTTTCTTCTAGAATCCCACAGATATCACTGGTAGAACCTGTAGGCCCAGAGAACCTGAACTGGTGTCTCCTTCCACCTTACTCTAAGACCCTTTCACTTTCACAGGTTTGTGCAAGGTGAAAGAAAATGGCCCTAGGCTCTAGGAGAAGCCAAGCAAATGGTCTCCACGAGGGGCAGAAGAATCACAGGAGGCAGTGGGCTGGAGAGCTCCAGGCCAGTGTGAGAGACTGGATCTGGGAAGAGGAGAAATGGGTGGTGGGCAGGTCAGAAAGAAGTCAACCTTTGGCAGACCGTATCTGCTGAGAAAAAACCATGCCAACAAACCCATGCTGGTGTAGAGAAGGAGGAGGGAGGGGGTCAAGGCTGACTCCTGGGTGGGCCTCCTGGTTGTCTCCACAGGACTTAGCAAGAACCAGAGGCCAATACATAGACAGGAAGTTCCTTCCTCGTTCCCACAATGGTTTTCAAACCATTCCAGATCTTGTTTGTAGTCTTTTGTTTGTTTATTTGTTTTATTCACATATCCTTTACATTTGACATTCTATGATGAGGTGGGTAATTGTCGATGGTTATTTTCTCTCTGGACTGTGAGAGCAGGATCCTCCTCTGTATACGTCGAAGCGAATGGGGTGCATGGTACACAGTGCAGAAAACTATTTTATGAGCACATAGGAAGTAAGAGGAGTCACCCCCTTGGTCCTTGCTAAGAAGTTCCTCCAGGATTCCCAGACACAGGGTGTGCTTGCATGGCTCCTCAAGGTGCAGAGGGAAGAAGGGAAGGCATCCTTCTTGGATGTTGAGGATAGAGACCACAGGCTTTCTGGTTTAGGTAGACCTAGGCTCGTCTTTATACCACTAGCATGGGCTTCATCAGCCTTGGCACGGTATGCATGGTTGGGCTATAGGTCACCTTGCATCCAGCCCCAGCCCCAGCCTCCTCCAAACTTGACTCTTCCTATACTTAGAGGAGACTTTTTTCGTTTTTAAAAATTATTATTATTTATTTATTAACGATGGGCATACCAAGTATGGACGCATCATGTGTTGGCACCATCTTTCCCTCTCCCTGCCCCCATTCCACTGGATGCCCTCCTCAGTGGGGTTGCTGGTATTCCCCATGGGGTTGTGGGTTATGCGTTGTGGGAGCAGCAGTCAGTTATTTGGGAGAGGCAGTGCCTCTGGGCATGATGTCCCAATTTGTGGCTCTAACAGTCTTTCCACCCACTCTTCGGCAAAATTCCCTGAACCGTGGTGAGTGAGTTTTAAGTCTACTTCAGTGATGTGCTCTTAGGAGCCTCTGGATCTCTGCTTTGGTAGCTGAGGAGGGTCCTCAGCATCTGTCTCCTTCACCCTGGCGCTGATTGTCAGGCTCTCCATGGAAGCAGCACTCTTGCTCATGTCCCCAATTCCTCTGTGGTTTCAGCTGGGGCTTGGCTCAACTACGAGAAATAGTTTATCTCCTCGGGTCTCACTGTCATCTGCAAAAGAAAAGCAGATTCTACAACAGAGGGTAACGTAAGCACAGGTTAAATGGGATAAACGTTATTAATTTAGGGAGAGCCTGATGGATGTAGCCCTCTTTTAGCCAAAGCCCAGTGGGAACTTGACATTGGAGAGCATAATCTTTGTCTCCATAGGATTCTGACCCAGTTCCAGATATGGGTTCCTTTATACTGAGTGGATCTCTTAGCCAATCAGAAAGCTATTGGTTGGGGCCAGAGAGATGGCTTAGTGGTTAAGGTGTTTGCCTACAAAGCCAAAGTATCCTGGTTCGATTCTCCAGGACACACGTAAACCAGATGCACAAGGAGACGCATATATCTGGAGTTCGTTTGCAGTGGTTGGAGGCCCTGGCATGCCTATTCATGCTCTCTCTCTCTCTCTCTCCCTCCTTCTTTCTCTCTCTCAAATAAATAAATAAAAATATATTTTAAAAAAAGAAAGCTATTTTTTACCCACCAAGGCCGTGTGCCATCATTGCACTGGTGTGTTCATCTTGTCAGGGTGTTTGCTTCTGAGTAGCTTAGACCCCTGGTTGTTCAGAGTTGTTGGCCAATTTCCCCCAGTAGCTCATGTAGCACTTTCCAGCATTAGACGGGCTGTCTGGGGACTGGCTCTCTTCTGGATTCCAGCCAGGTTTCTCCATATTCCATGCTGGAAGCATATGGTGTCTTCAGCAGTAAGGTCTTACCGTTTATCTCAGATGGGTAATCAAGTGCTTTGACAGAAGCCTGTGTTGTTTTGGGGACCTTGTAGGTCTCTTTGATCAATAGCCCATTGTGGGTGGTAACCACATTCTGGTACTGGGAATTACAGAAAACGTTCAACATCCCTAACATCAGGGAAATGCAAATTAAAACAACTATGAGAGTCCACCTTACTCCACTAAGGATGGCAATTATTAAAAAAAAAAATCAAATGACAACAAATGTTGGTGAGGATGTTCAGAAATAGGAACCCTCATTCACTGTTGGTGGGATGATTGTAAGCTTGTACAACCACTATGGAAATCAATATGGAGTTTCCTGAAAAGGATGACTATAGAACTTCCAACAGACCCAGTTGTTCCCTTACTGAGCATTTATCCCAAATGCTCAATGCTTCACTACAGAGATATTTGCTCAGCCATGTTTATTGCTGCTCAATTCATAATAGCTAAGAACTGGAATGAACCCAGGTGCCCATCATTGGATGAATGAATAATGAAGTTGTGGTACATTTACACAATGGAATTCTACTCAGCAGTAATAGAAAAAAAATGACATGGGTTGGAGAGATGGCTTAGCAGTTAAGCGCTTGCCTGTGAAGCCTAAGGACACCGTGAAGGCTCAATTTCCCAGGACCCACATAAGCCGGATGCACAAGGTGGCACATGCATCTGGAGTTCGTTTGCAGTGGCTGGAGGCCCTGATGCGCCCATTCTCTCTCTCTCTCTCTCTCTGCCTCTTTCTCTCTCTGTCTCTCTCAAATAAATAAATAAAAATAAACAATAATTTTAAAAAGTGACACAATGAAATTTGTAGACAAATGGATGAACTTGGAACAGATCGTACTCAGCAAATATACACAATCACAGACAGACAGTCACCGCATGGTCTCATGTGTGCTTCCTAACCTGGATCAGCTCGAGTTGCTGACATACCTGAGAGACAACTGGAGGCCCAGACAATAGGGATGGAAGGGCTTGGGGGGAGGGGAAGAGTAGGGGGGTGGAATTACAAAACTGAACCAAAAATGAACGGGTACCATAGAAACCCTTATCTTTAAAAAGGAGACTTTTTTTTTTTTTTTTTTTTGAGGTAGGGTCTCACTCTAGCCCAGGCTGACCTGGAATTCACTCTGTAGTCTCAGGGTGGCCTAGAACTCACGACGATCCTCTTACCTCTGCCTTCCAAGTGCTGGGATTAAAGGCGTGCGCCACCATGCCCAGCTGAGACTTTTTCTGACCAGAGGCCACAGTAGCTTTCTTAGAGTTCCCTATCTGACCTTTCAATTGGCTGCAGGGCTTCCCCCTCCTCTCCCTTCCCCTCACCAACAGGGACTCCTGCTTTTGGGCATTTTCCTAAGTCTCCGGACCCAAGGACCCATAAAAAGCCACTTTGGCTTCAATCAATAGACCACCTCTGTAACGAGGGAGATGCTGGTTTGCAGAATGGAGTCTCCCAGGCTAGGGTGGGGGCAGAGGCAGCTCTGGCAGACGGCTCTCTCGATTCCCCGATGATGCATTAGGCTGCCTCAGCAAGTTTTTGCTCTTTATGAGGACATATATGACTCCCTAAAGACGCCTTACGGAGAGGGAATCGGGAAGACGGAAGAGTGGAAAGGAGGGCGAAAGAAGAATTGTCAAAATTCAGGTCTGATCCTCTCTGCTTCTTTCTGTCCCTTCTCATGTGTCTTGCAGTGCACCAGTGGTGCTGTTTACCTGTGAAAGCCACTCAGTGTGAGCACTGACAGCAGTCACATGCCGACACACACTGACCTGCACGTGTGGGCTCACTGCTACCCACTCACTGCCATCATGGATGCTGCTGCTCCTGTGGCCTGCTGGGCCATCTCTGGCTGTCTCCTCTCCTCCATATCCCCTATCATTATGTAGTCTAGGGTGGCCTTGAACTCATGGCGATCCTCCTACCTCTGCCTCCTGAGTGCTGGGATTAAAGGCGTGCACCACCACACCTGGCTTGACATTGATTTTTGTGTTTATTATTATATGCCTTGTCCACCAGACTGTAATCTTTCTTCCTTTTTAATTTTAATTAATTTATTTATTTATTTATTTGACAGAGGGGGGTAGATAGAGATAGAGAAAGAGAAAGAGAATGTGTGTGCCAGGGCCCCTAGCCACTGCAAATGAACTCCAGACACATGCACCACCTTATGCATCTGGTTTTATGTGGGTGCTGGGGAATCGAACCTGGGTCCTTAGGCTTTGCAGGCAAGTGTCTTAACAGATGAACCATCTCTCCAGCTCCAGACTGTAATATTTAAGTGACAATATGACTGTTTTGTGCTTTCTTTGGCATTCAGCAGGTTGTTTGGTACTGAGAATGCTCTCATTAATAATTGTGACGGGTGGTTTTGGAAACAATCTAAAGTGATCCCCATCTCCTGGTCTTCTAGCCAGGTAATCTCCTCCCTTTGCATGTGCCAAGACCCAGTGACTTTTTGTTTTTTAATGAGTGGAAGACAGCAAAGGAGCATTCATATGTTGAAATCCTAACTAGGGGACTGGAGATGTAGCTCAACTGGTAGAGTGCTTGGCTAGCATGGATGAAGCCCTAGGTTCAATCCCCTGGCACCATATAAACCAGGTGTGGTGGTGCACACCTGTAGTATCAGCGCTTGGGAGGTGGAGGCAGGAGAATCTGAAGTTCAAGGTCATCTTCAGCTATATAACAAGTTCAAGGCTAGCCTGGGATACATGAGACCCTATCAGAAAGGAGGTGTTGTAAGTTAGCTTTTTGTTGCTGGGACCAACACCCCACCAAAAAGCAGCTAATGGGAGGAAAGGATTTATTTGGGCTTACAGTCTGGAGGGGAAGCTTCATGATGGCAGGGAAAGCATGGTGTGAGCAGAGGCTGGATGTCACCTCTGCCACAGCAGGTGCAAAACAGCAGCAAGAGAGTGAACTGAGTTCTGGCAAGGGAGAGCTGGTTCCAACACCCCGAAGCCCACCCCCAACAACACACCTCCTCCAGCCAGGCTCCACCTCACCAATTACCATCAGCTGGCAGCCAAGCATTCAAAACACATGTGTTTATGGGGTGCATCTGATTCAAACCACCACATGAAGGAAGGAAGGAAGGAGGAAGGAAGGGAGGAAGGAAGAAAAGAAGGTAGGAGGAAATGAGAGAGGGAGGGAAGGAAGGAAGGAAGGAGGGAAGGAAGGAAAATCCTAACTTAGGGTGTGAAGGTACCAGTGGGGCCTTAGAGAGGTAATTAGGTCATCAGGGTGGACCCCTGCAGGGTCTTGGCACCCAGGACCCTGGAGGCTCCTATTGGCTCACCCTGGAGATGTAAAAGGGGGCTCCATAATAGTTCAGAGTCAGTCACAACTCCAGTCCCAGTGCGAGGATTCTCTTCCTATTCATCCCATTCCTACTCTTGGAAAGAAATTGCTCATCTCAGAGGTGGATCAAGAGTCCCTCCTGCCCACAAAGCAGGAAGTGTGTTGACGCTGGATTGATTCTAGACTGTGCGTTGCCTCAAGCCTCTGGATTTTCTTCAGTGGATAATGGAGTCCTGTCTGAGCAGTAGGTGCTTCCAGGATACTGAGCAAATAATAATAATAATAACAATAACCTTCTTGAGAATCCTGCAACATTCAAGGACGCCCTTGAGTCTGCGAGGAGAGGCTACCTGAGCACCGTGCAGCCAGGGAGCATCCCAGAGCTTTTACCCTTCGGTTGGAAGAGAAAGGGAAGATGTGTTCTGTCTGGAGTCTGCTCTGACCTTGCTCCGACTCCTATTTCCTGGGCCCTGGGAGCCAAGTCTTTCGAGCTTTTCATCCAGTGCACTCCAGTCAGAAAGGAGCCCATGAGGTGGCCCTGGCGCACCCATTCTCACTCACTCTCTCTCTGTCTCTAATAAATAAAATAAAATAATTAAAAAAAAGTAAATAAAAACCCTATCATTAAAAAAACCCAAAATTATAGAAAGGCGAATTGAGAGGGGGAAGGGATATGATGGAAGGTGGATTTGTGAAGGGGAAAGTGGTGGAAGGGAGGGAATTATCACGGTTTATTGCCTATAATTATAGAAATTATTGATTAAAAAGTTAAAACAAAAAAGCACACCCAAGAAGGGTAAGGGTTTCTCAGAGCCATAGCTCAAGTGTTTTGAAGTGTGTGTGGTGACTGTAAGATTGTGGAATTTCATTGCTAAACAGGTTCCTAGGGGACCTGCCTCTCCTCTACTCTGATACTCTCTTTGATACCTGAGGTTAGTACAGTGGCTCTGGGGGCGACTTGGATGGGAATGCAATCTGATAAGATAAAACCAGATCCACTAGGGTTGCACAAAGGGGTTAGGACATGGCTTTTGCTGTAAATGGGGTTTCTGGTGAGATTCCTAGCAAATTGTAGGTTTACTGTTGGGAAGGGAGAAAGACCTTAAGCAAAGGCTGTTAATTGTGCTGGAGTTTCTTTTTTTTTTTTTTTTTTTAAAAAAATATTTAAAAATTATTTATTTATTTATTCATTCGAGAAAGAGAGAGAGAACGAGGCAGAGAGAGAGAGAGAGAGAGAGAGAGAGAGAGAGAGAGAGAGAGAATGGGTGTGCCAGGGCCTCCAGGCACTGCTAATGAACTTCAGAATCATGTGCCCCCTTGTGCATCTGGCTTACATGGGTCCCGGGGAATTGTACCTCGGTCCTTAGGCTTTGCAGGCAAGTGCCTTAACCACTAAGCCATCTGTCCATGTGCTGGAATTTCTTTTTTTTTTTTAAAAAAAAAATAATTTATTTATTTATTTGAGAGAGAGAGAGAGAGAGAAAGAGAGAATGGGCATGCCAGGGCCTCCAGCCACTGCCAACAAACTCCAGATGCATACACCCCCTTGTGCATCTGACTTACATGGATCCTGGAGGATCAAGCCTCGAACCAGGGTCCTTAGGCTTCACAGGCAAGTGTTTAACTGCTAAGCCATCCCTCCAGCCCTGGAATTTCTATTCTCATCTGGCGAGAGGCTTCAACTAGGTTCCAGGTTCAGAGGCACCTTCTGCTCCCCATAATTTCCCCTGGGTTTTTAATCCTGCCTCACTAGGACCCACTGACCCCCTGCTCACTGGCAGGCATATGGGAGTGGTGGAAGGATGTTAGTGTTTTATTGTTGGTGCATAAAGGAACCACAAGTTTTGCAGCTGGGCAGCTAGGCATGGACATGGCAGAACTGACCTGCCCTTCCAGCCCTTGCGTGGGGTGAGGTAGGAGAATCATGAGTTCGTGACCAGCTTGGGTTACATAACAAGACCCTGTTTTCCAAAACCAACCAACCAAACAACAAACAAATGAAAATATCCAAGACCAGCTTAGGATCTCACTGTTTTGTAAGGGATAAGTCCAGTGTGGCCTTCCCTGGGTCAAATCAAGGTGTCCACTGGCTCCATTCCTCTTTGAAGGCTTAAGGGGAGGAGACTTGGTCGTTCATTCACGTTATTGGCAGGACTGAGGTCCTTGGTTGTTTTTTTTTTTCCCTGGGGTAAATTCCCAGCTTCTGGACTGCCATCAATCCTTGGCTTGTGGCCCCTTCTCCATCTCCAAAGCCAACTGTGACAGGTCTAGTTCTTTCCCACTTCAAGTCTTTCTTTTTCTTCCTCATCAAACCTCTGAGTCCTTCGGGGAAGGGTTCTCAGCTCTTAAGGGCTCCCGTGATTACATCTGAGGCAACTGGAATCCCTGTATACTCTTCCTGTCTCCACCTCTGTAACCTTAACCCTACCTACAAAGTCCTTTTGCCACTCAATACAGCAAGTCCACAGGTTCTGGGCACAGAGTGTGGACACCTTAGGGGGCCACCACAGGTGTGACTTAGGAGCTGAACCTTCGAGCCCTTCCCCCTTTCCTCTCACAAAATTTACTTTTTATTTTATTTGTGTGTGTGCATGTTCATGTGTGTGCACCTTCATGTGTGTGCACATTCAGGTGTGTGTATATATGTTCATGTAGGCATTTGTACACATGTGTGTGTGCATGTGGAGGCCAGAGGACAATCTCAGGTGTTACTCCTGGTATTGTCCATCTTTTCTGGAGAGAGGGTCTTTTACTGGTCCTGGAATTCACCTAATTAGGTTAGACTGTCTGTCAAGCCCCAGGGCTCCTCCTGTTTCTGTTTTCCCAGTGCTAGGATTATAGGTATGTCATCAGTCCTGTTTGTTTTTTGTTATTTATTTATTTATTTGAGAGCAACAGATAGAGAAAGAGAATGGGCATGCCAGGGCCTCCAGACACTGCAAACGAACTCCAGATGCATGCGCCACCTTTATGCATCTGGCTTATGTGAGTCCTGGAGAGTAAAACCGGGATCCTTTGGCTTTGCAGACAAACACTTAACCACTAAGCCATCTCTCCAGTCCCTGTTTTTGTTTTTCTAATATGGGCTCTGAGGTTGAACTCAGGTTCTCATGCTTGTGAGGCAAGCACTTACTGACCGAGCCATCTCCCAACTCACGTTTATGCTAATATTAAGCATGAAAGAAAAGCCCAGGTAGGCATTTTCTTGGCTCAAAGAATAATGTCATTTTTAAAGATGTTTAGTTATTTATTTCTTTGAGACTGACAGAGAGAGAGAGAGAGAGAGAGGGAGGAGAGAGAGAGAATATCCACACCAGGGTCTCTAGCCATTGCAAATAAATTCCAGATGCATGCACCACTTTGTGTATCTGGCTTTACATGGGCACTGGGGAACTGAACCCAGGCCATCAAGCTTTGCAAGCAAATGCCTTTAACCTCTAAGCCATCTTTCCATCCTCTGAGGTCACGTTTTACTTCAAGTTGTCTGCATAACTTCTCCAAAGGGAGGCTGGCCCGTGAGCAAAAGTCCTACTGTGGTTTTGAGCCTAAGAAAGAGTGAAGAAGAGCTGGGCCTGTGTCCACATAGTGATCCTCCTCCTTCACACCACACAGATCTTGGCTTTGTCCAAAGCAGCGGGGAAATAACGTAGCTATTGACTTGACTTCAAGTGGACCTGGGAACCCAGGGCAGATAACTGCGCTCCAAGCAAGTATTTACAGTTGTTCATTATGTTAAAATATAATTTTTGGAGCTGTTTGGAAATAGGAAATAATTCTGCCAGGGGCTGGCTGAGACCCAGGGGACTCCACAAGGTTGGCTCCAAGGCCTATGTCTGTGTTCCCTATGTACCCTAATCTATTGGCCTCCTGCTCCTTAGATGGTATTGCAGGACTCTCTCTCTCTCTCTCTCTCTCTCTCTCTGTGTGTTTAAAACAGGATCTCATATAGTCCAGGTCATCCTCAAACTCACTGTGGAGCTGTGGATGGCCTTAAACTTCGGGTCTCCCTGTCTCTACCTCCTCATGTGGGTTCTGGGGAGTTAAACCTGGGTCTTTTTTTTTTTTTAAATTATTTTTTATTGACTTATTCTTACATACCAAAAAAACCCCACCTGATATTTCCCTCCCCTCCCCCATTCCACTTTAGAACTCCAGTCTCCATCATATCCCCTCCCTCTCTCCATTAGTCTCTCTTTTAATTTGATGACATCATCTTTTTCTTTCTAGTTTGAGGGTCTTGCAAAGGTATTGCTAGGCACTGCAAGATCATGGATATCGAGACCAATTTCTGTCTGGGCAGTTGCATTGTAAGAGGTCATACCCTTCCTTTGGCTCTTCCATTCTATTCGCCCCCTCTTCCGCAATGGTCCCTGAGCCATTGGAGGGTGTGACAGAGGTAAACCTGGGTCTTTAGGCTTTGCAGGCAAGTACCTTAACCGCTAAGCCATCTCTCCAGCCCACCCACTGTAATTTTAACAAGTGCCCAGGTGATCGATGTAGCTCACAGTCCATGACCTGAATGATCCATCTTGCAGCCTGACTTCCTTTCTCAAGGCAGGATTTTTGTTTTGTTTTGTTTTGTTTTGTTTTGTTTTGTTTTGTTTTGAGGTAGGGTCTCACTCTGGCCCAGGCTGACCTGGAATTCACTCTGTAGTCTCAGGGTGGCCTTGAACTCAACGGCGATCCTCCTACCTCTGCCTCCCGAGTGCTGGGATTAAAGATGTGCACCACCACGCCTGGCTCAAGGCAGGTATTTTTAAGCTCTTTGATAAACATTTTGTTTTGGCCTCTTTCCTATATAGGTCAGGAATTTCTTTGTTTTGAACCAAGTCCAATCTAGTATTTGGCAAAGAAATTAGTATAAGAGTACTTTCTGGCCGGGCGAGGTGGCGCACGCCTTTAATCCCAGCACTCGGGAGGCAGAGGTAGGAGGATCGCTGAGAGTTCGAGGCCACCCTGAGACTACATAGTTAATGCCAGGTCAGCCTGGACCAGAGTGAGACTCTACCTTGCAAAACCAAAAAAAAAAAAAAAAAAAAAAAAAAAAGAGTACTTTCTAAAGGTTATTTAACACTCAGCCTATTTCTATTTGAACTGAGCTTTTCAGTGAATCTGAATAGTCACTATTGTAAAGAAATTAACAACTTTTTTTTTATAACGTTACACATCAAATTTGTACAATATATATTATATAGGTCTGGAGAGAAGGCTTAGGGGTTAAGGTGCTTGCCTGCACAGCCAAAGGACTCAGGTTCGAATACCCAGCACCCATGTAAAGCGCATGCATCTGGAGTTTGTTTGCAGTGGCTAGAGGCCCTGGCATGCTTATTCTCTCTCTCTCTTCCTCTCTCTCTCTCTCTCTGCCTTTTTCTCACTCTCCAATTTGTCTGGAGTTCATTTGCAGCAGCAAGAGGCCCTGGCCTACCCATACTTTCTTTCTCTCAAATAAAAATAATTTTAAAAATTTAAAAAGAGGGTCTGGGGAGATGGCGCCTCCGTAAAAGGCACTAGCCTAGGTTTAATTCCTTAGTGCCTACGTAAAGCCAGATATACAAAGTGGTGCGTGTGTTTGGAGTTTGCAGAGGCAAGAGGCTCTGGTGTGTTTATTTTCTTTTTTGTGTCTCTCTCACACACAAATAAATAGATAAAATTTTAAAAAAGAAGGGGTTTGGGGATATGGCTCAGTGAGTAAAATCCTTGCCAAGAAAGCATGAGGACCTGAGTTCAGATCCTCTTGCTCATGGAAAAAAATGCCTAGGGTAAGGCTGGAGAGACGGCTCAGCAGTTAAGGGCTTGCTTGCAAATCCCAAGGACCAGGGTTCAATTCCCCAGTATCCATGTAAAGCACAAAGTGGCACATGTGTCTGGATTTTGTTTGCATTGGCTAGAGTGGCAGGTACCCCCATTCTCTCTCTATCTGCCTTTCTCTCTCTCTCAAATAAATAAAATAATATTTTAAAAAGATGCTCAGGGTCGTGGCCACTCCTGTGATCCCAGTGCTGGGGAGGCGGACAACGAGTGCCCGAGGCTCACTGGCCAGCTAGAGCTTGTGCTTGGGATGTCACTTACACCTACAGATCCATTTGGGAGACGTTATGTATTAACATCAAACCTCCCAAACCATGAACGTGGTATAAATACCCATTCATTTAGGTTACCTTTCATGGGTGTTTTATAATTTTCAGTGTGAAGTCCTTGCAGTTTACCAGACATTCCTCAGCTTTTCTGCATTTGTTGATGCTGCTGGGATGTGTCCATCAGCTTTCAGGACCCACGTGATTCCTTCAGAACACTTTCTTTGATCTCAAATGACCGTAATTTTTCTTCCTCTCAAATCCTGTATTCACACACCTCCTGGGAAGAATATCAACTGCCCATCCCAGGCCTAGTTCCCGCTCCTTCTCAGCCTGCTGCTCGCAACTTCGACAGCTTGGTTAAGCTATGGACTGAATTATAAAGCCAGATACACAAAATGTGAAGAGCATATAGGTTTTTACGTTTAAATTCTGGATTCTTCGTTGCCAGTGTAATGAAAGGGATTGAGTTTTGTTTACTGACTTTGTCCTCCAACAACACTAAAGTTATTTGCTTGTTGTATACCATTTTCTTTTCTTTTCTTTTCTTTTCTTTTTTTCTTTTCTTTTCTTTTCTTTTCTTTTCTTTCTTTCTTTCTTTCTTTCTTTCTTTCTTTCTTTCTTTCTTTCTTTTTCTTTCTTTCTTTTCCTCCCTCCCTCCCTCTCTTCTTCCTTCCTTCCTTCCTTTCTTTCTTTCTTTCTTTCTTTCTTTCTTTCTTTCTTTCTTTCTTTCTTTCTTTCTTTCTTTCTTTCTTTCTTTTGTTTTTTGAGGTAGGGTCTTGCTCTAGCCCAAGCTGATCTGGAATTCACTATGTGGTCCCAGGGTGGCCTCAAACTCACAGTGATCCTCCTACCTCTGGCTCCTGAGAATTGGGATTAAAGCTTGCACCACCATACCCATTTAGTAACTTTTTTTTTTAATTATGAGGATTTATTAAAGATAGTGATAAAACAGGAAAGCAGAAAAAAAAAGAAAGATGAATTCCTCCCTTCCCAGCATTGTTTTGTAGATTACATGTGACTTTCTAGATAGATAAGTTATCTGCAAATAAAGACAGCTTTATCTTTTTTTCCCCCAATCTGTAAGCCCTTTATCTCTTTTTATATTTTCTTTATTATCTTATTATTGTATCTCTAGTACAGTATTGAAGGGAAGCATGAGAGTGGACATCCTAGTTTGTCTTTTGTTCTGATTTCAGAAAGAAACATTCAGTTTTTACCAGTAAGTATGATATTATTGAAGTTTTTGTTGAAATAATTTATAGCATTTGAAAAGCTTCTATTCTTAGTTTTCTGGAAAATTTTATCAGGAATGGAAGTTGGATTTTTTTTTTTAATCACAGGTCCAACTTTTTTTTTCCTTTTTCTATTATTGACAGCTTCCATAAATATAGACAATAAACCATAGTAATTCCCCACCCCCACTTTCCCCTTCACAACTCCTCTCTTCATTATATCCTCTCCCCCTCTCAATCAGTATCTCTTTTAATTTTGATGTCATGATCTTTTCCTCCTATTATGATGGTCTTGTGTAGGTAGTGTCAGACACTGCGAGGTCATGGATATCCAGGCCATTTTGTGTCTGGAAGAGCACATTGTAAGGAGTCCTAATCTTCCTTTGGCTTTTACATTCTTTCCACCACCTCTTTAGCAATGGACCCTGAGCCTTGGAAGGTGTGATAGAGATGTTAGAGATGCTGAGCACGCCTCTGTGGAAGTTGGATTTTTGCCAAGTGGTTTTTTTTTTTTTTTTTTTGCCTCTTTAGAGAAGGGGGTATTTTAATCAGTGATGTTAAATGTTCAATTCATATTATGTTATTGTAATAAGGCCTCATTGCATTGTGGTATTTTGTTTAGACTGCTGTAATAAAATATTATAAATTAGACCTTTTAACACACTGTATGACAAGTTTATTTTTCATAGTTGTGAAGGCTGGAACACCCAAGATCACAATCAAGGCATCATCAGATCCATTATCTGGTGAGGGCTCTCACCCCCTGGTTCATAGCTGGCCTCTATCTTTCCATAGAAGAAGGGGAAGGGGCTCCACCCTTATGACCTAATTATTTCCCCCAAGTCAGGCTCTTGGTCCCATTACTTTGTAGATTAACATTTTGCCATGTAAGGTTTGGAAAGATACTAACATTCACACCACAGTAATTATCTTTATAATATATTGCTATATTCAAGTCCCCATAATTTTGTGTTTCACTGAAGCTTATTAGGGATATGGGCTTGGTACTTCTCTGTTCTTCTAATGTCTGTCTAAATTGGGGATCTGTTTTAATGCCTTCCACACTGAATGGATTAAGATATATTCTCTTTACTATCTTGGAAGATAGTGTATAGGGGGTAATCATTGTTTCTTTTCTAAGAAAAATCCACTTATCCAAGTCTAGAATTTGCTTTACACCTGTGGGGATATTTTAACCTACAAATTAACTTTTTTAAAAAAAAGTTTTTTGTTTATTTTATTTATTTGAGAGTGAGAGAGAGAGAGAAAGAAAGAGGCAGATATATTTATAGAGAGAATGGGTATGCCAGGGCCTCCAGCCACTGCAAACGAACTCCAGATGCATGCGCCACCTTGTTCATCTGGCTTACGTGGTTCCTGGGGAATCAAGACTCAAACTGGGGTCCTTAGGCTTCACAGGCAAGTGCTTAACTGCTCAGCCATCTCTCCAGGCCCAACTTTCTTAATACATAGAGGATCACCAGTATGGAGCTATAGCCTATCTGATCCTTGCACCACAGAGAGAAAGAGAGAAGGAAAGAAAGAGAGAGAGAGAGAGAAAAGAAAGAAAGAAAAAGAAAGAAAAGAAAGAAAGGCTGGAGAGATGGCTTAGAAGAAAGCACTTGAAAGAAAGAAAGGAAATTCAACTCTCCAGTTCCAGTAAAAAAAGAAACAGTGATGAAAGAAAGTGACAATGAAAGAAAGGCTGAGAGTTTGATTGTAGTGGCTGGAGGCCCTGGTGTGCCAGTTCTCTCTCTCTCTCCCTCTCTCTCTTTCTCTTGCATAACAAAAAGACCAATCTGTTTGGCTTGCTTCAAAAAATAAAAAGAAAAAGAAAGAAAGGCAGGCAGGCAGGAAGGAAAGAAGGAAGGAAGGAATGAGGTAGGAAGGAAGAAAGAAAAGAGAAAAACCTATTTACATTAATATTTTCTTATCTTCTTGTTTTTTTGTTCTTTCTTTTTTTTTTTTTTTTTAAACAGTGTTCTGGATTGCCTAGAAACAGCTGGAATTATCTTTATTTTTTTAATTTTTATTTTTGGCAGGCGAGGAAGGGGAAAGGAAGCCCAGGCTGACTCTGTATTCTCAGGGTGGGAAGGAAAAGAATGGTGAAAAACCTCTGCCTTACATTGGGATTATTCTCTTATCTTCTTGTTTTTTTGTTCTTTTGTTTTTTGTTTTATCGAAGTAGGATCTCACTCTAACCCAGACTGACCTGGAATTCACTATTTAGTCTCAGGCTGGCCTCGAACTCACAGCGATCCTCCTACCTCTGCCTCCCGAGTGCTGGGATTAAAGGCTTGCACTGCCACACACCCAGCTTTTTTTTTTTTTTTTTTTTTTTTTTTTTTGAGGCAGGGTCTCACTGTAGCCCAAGCTGACCTGGAACTTACTCAGTAGCCTGTCTGGCCTTGAACTCACATTGATCCTTCTACCTCTGCCTCCCCAGGTACTGAGGATTAAAAGTGTGTGCCACCACACTTGGCTTTCCTTTATCCTTTTAGTAGCTTTTAGAATCTGTAGCGATACATTGCTTTCATTTCCTGATACTTTCATCATCTTACTTTCTTCCCTGATTTATAGAGGTTTACCAATCTTATTGATCTTTTCAATAAATATTGGAGTTTTTATTTCATTGACTTTTAAAATTGTTCTGCTATTGACTTCTGTTTTCTTTGAGATTAATTCACTCTTCTTTAACTAGCTTCTTTAATAAAAGGGTGTGAGCCAGGCGTGGTGGCGCACATCTTTAATCCCAGCACTCGGGAGGCAGAGGTAGGAGGATCACCATGAGTTCGAGGCCACCCTGAGACTACACAGTGAATTCCAGGTCAGCCTGGGCTAGAGTGAGACCCTACCTCAGAAAACCAAAACAAACAAACAAACAAACAAAAAAAAAAAAACCCTCCAACTTTCTAATTTTGTCTTGTAGGCAATTTAGAAGTAGTTGGAGATTTTCCAGAGGTATTGTTACTGCTTTCTAATTGAGTTTCACTGTGCTCTGCAAGTATACTCAGTATGCGTTGATGCCTTTCAAACTTGTTGAGGGTCTGGGGATGTGGTTCAGTGGTACTGGCTTTGATTCTCAGCACCCACCCAAAGCAATACATCTTTTTGGTTTTTAAAATATTTTATTTTTATTTATTTATTAGAGGAAGGAGGAGAGGGGGGAGAAATAATGGGCGCACTAGGATCTCTAGACGCTGTAAATGAATTCCGGACGCATGCACCACCTTGAGCTTATTGTGAATTCTGAGTAGTCAAACCTGGGTCCTCAGGTTTCATAGGCAAACGCCTTAACCACTTAGCCACTTCTCCAGCCCAGCTTTCTGGTTTTTTTTTTCTTTCTAGCCCAGGCTTTTTGAATTCACTATGGGTCTCAGGGTGGCCTCAGCTCAGGCTGACCTGGAGTGCTCACTGCGCCACTGTCTCAGGGTGGCCTCAAGGCTGACTCATGGTGATCCTGGCTTTGAACTCATGACAATTTTCCTACCTCTCCCTCTGGAGTGCTGGGATTAAAGGCATGTGCCACTGTGCCCAGCTTGCAACATATCTTTTTAAATTAAGTGTAGTGGTACACACTTGTGATCCCAGCACTCAGGTGGCTAAAGCAGGAATATTGTGAGTTTGAGACTAACCTTAGCTATAGCAAGATCCTATCTCAAAAAAGGACAGGAGGGCTAGATAAGTTCAAGGCCACCCTGAGACAACATAGTGAATTCCAGGTCAGACTGGGCTAGAGAGAGACCCTACCTCAAAATACAACACAACACAACACAACACAACACAACACAACACGAGGACAGGAGGATCAGGAATAGCTTAGGCCATAGAATGAGTTCAAGGCCAGACTGGGCTACATGAGTCCCTGCCTCAAAACAACAACAACAACAACAACAACAACAACAACAACAAAACCCAACACAACAACAAAATTATTGAGACTTGTTTTGTGGTTCAGTGTTGTGTTCATCTTGACACGTGTCATGTGTGCACCTGCGAAGAACATACATGTGAGTGATACTACATGAAATCTATAAATGCTAATTGAATTGACTGCTAAACCTTTTTCAGATTTCGTTTTTTAAGAAATATTTATTTTTATTTATTTACTTATTAGAGACAGAGAGAGTGAGCGAGACAGAGCGAGTGGGCACGCCAGGGCCTGTAGCTACTGCAAAGAACTCCGGATGCATGTGCCACCTTGTGTATCTGGCTTACGTGGGACCTGGAGAATCAAACCTGGATCCTTAGGCTATGCAGTCAAGTGCCTTAACCACTAAGCCATCTCTCCGGCTCCCTTTCCAGATTTCTGCATTGTATATATTATTTTTCTATGCATTCTAACAGTTATTGCAACAGAGGTGTTGAAATCTCCAACTAAAATTGTGAATTTTTCCATCCTTGTAATTCTATTAGATTTTGCTTCATGCACTTTGAGTTTCTATTATTACATGTATACGTGTTTAGAATTTTTATATCTCTTGATTAGTCAACGCGAAATGATGTTATTTATCCCTGGAAACAGTTGTTGTTCTAGAATTCAGTTTGTCTGGTATTAATATAGCTACTTAGGTTTCTTTTGATTAATGTTTGATTAATTAATTTGAATAGTGTTCCTCCTTCAGAATGTGAGCTTATTTGGAAATAAGACCTTTGCAGATATGAAGGTAAATATTGAAAAGTTATTATAGGACTGAAGAGATGGCTTAGTGGTGAAGCCTAAGGACCCAGGTCTGATTCCCTGGTACCCACGTAAGGCAGATGCACAAGGTGGCACATGCATCTGGAGTTTGTTTGCAGTAGCTGGAGGCCCCGGCATGCTCATTCTCTCGCTCTCTCTTTCTCAAATAAATAAATAAATAAATAAAATATTTTTAAGAATAAAAGTGATTATAGAGCAGGTCCTAAAATCTTTGGAGAGTATCCCTATAAAAGATGAGATGATGACCACAGGCACACAGTGAAAGGACATGGGACGATGGAGAATGTACTGAAGGCATGCTGCCACTAGCTAAGAAGCCGCCAGAAGCTGTCAGAAGCAAGGACACATATTTCCTCAGAATCTTTGAAAGGATCATAACCTGTCTAATGCCTTGACTTCAGGCTTCTAGCTTCCAGGATTGTCAGAGAATAAATTTATGTTGTTTAATTTGGGCTAGTTTGTTGTGGCAATCCTGGAAATCCAATATTATCTGGTATTTAAAAAATATATTTTATTTATTTGAGAGAGAGAAAGAGGGAGAGAGAAAAAGAGAGAGAGAAAGAGAGAGAGAATGGGCTCATCAAGGCCTCCAGCCACTGCAAGTGAACTCCAGATGCATGCACCCCCTTGTGCATTTGGCTTATGTGGGTCCTGAAGAATTGAACTGGGATCCTTTGGCTTTTCAAGCAAATGCCTTAACCACTAAGCCTTCTCTCCAGCCCATTATCTTGTATTTTTTTTTATGACTTGCATTACCATTCTGTGTCTAGAGAAATCAAACCAATATCCAGTCATGTATAGTTTTATGACAGGGATATGTTTTGAGAAATAGTTCACTAGGTGGTTTTGTCATTATACAAACCTTGATGGGATCAGTAAGCCACCTGACCTAACCCCTTGATGTAATCAAGAGACATGGCAAACATAAAGATGTAGGAGACAGCTGCCAGTATAACATGGAATAGTGACTTACAATGAACTATTTTTTGTAAGCAGAAATAACCATGGAAAGTACAGCATTGTAAATACATGAACCAGCAACACAGTAGTTGATTATTACCACTAAGTGCTTTGTACTATACGTAATTGCATGTGCTATGCTTTTGTAGGACTGAGAGGACAGTGAAGTTGTTTACAGCAGTGTGACTTTAAACACGGGGGTAATGTGATGTGCTGAATCATTGTGATGCCTAGGTCATTGTGGTGGTTTGAGTCAGATGCTGCCCATAAACTTATGTGTTCTTAATGCTTGCTTTCCAGCTGGGGCAATTTGGGAGGTGGAGACTTGCTGGAGGAGCTGTGTTGCTGGGGATGGACCTTGAGGTTTATTAGCTCTTTGCTTGCCAGGGTTAGCTGGCTCACTCTTTTGCTATGGTTTCCCACCTGCTATTGGCAAGGAAGTGTTACTCAGTCTGTGTTCATGGCATACTTTCCCCTACATCAGACTGTAAGCCAGAATAGAAAACTTTCCTCCCATCACCTGCCTTGGGTCGGGTGCTTTATCTCAGCAATATGATGATAACTACAACAGAAAATTGGTAATAGTGGAATGGGGTCATCGCTGCTAAAAAACCTACCCATGTGGCTTTTGGCCTTTTGGAACTGATTTGCAGGGGGAATGTGGAAGGATATAAAACCTTGGCGTGGGCTGGAGAGATGGCTTAGCAGTTCAGGCGCCTGCCTGCTAAGCCTAAGAACGCCGGTTCCAATCTCCAGGTCCCACGTTTAGCCAGATGCAAAGTGATGCAAGGGGCAATGCTGCACTTGACCACAAGGGGGGTGCACACATCCAGATTTCGTTCGCAGCAGCTGAGAGGCTGCTGGTGCACCCATCTCTGTCTTCCTCTCTCTTTCTCTCTGTCTCTCTCTCCAAAACAAAACAAAACAAAACAAAACAAAACAAAAACAAACAAACAAAAAAACAAAAAAACCTTGGCCTAAGAGATGCCTTGCAGTGCTGTTAGCAGAGTTTTATGGACCATTCTGGTCAGAGTTGAGAAACCTAAATGAAGAAAGAACTATGGACAGTTCAGGTTTGTCTTATGAGGGGAAGAACAGAGCTTTGTCTGGGCTGGTGGCAGTTTTTGTCAGAGGCATACTGCATTCTTTCTGTGTCCTGAGAACTTGTGCGGGGTTGTGTTGCATAGAAATAGACTGGTGTGAGCAGATGGATATGACACAGAGAAATGAAAGTTTCAGAATGGAGACAGCAGCTGTTTAGCTGCAATTGTTTGAGAGATTATTTTCATTGAGATTGAGCCAGCTGTTCTGCACTGAGACAGCAAAAACAATGCTGACTCTCTGGAAAGTAGGGGACCTGAATGCTGAGGGATTTTTCCTGCTCTTCAAAGTCAGCTTTATTCCCCCCTGGATTAGCAAAATTGGAAGCTCACCTAGCACTATCAAAATATAACAAATACAGGAAAGAGAGAGTCATTGGATTTGCAACAGTTTATTTTTCTGGAAATGGCCTCTGGATGATGTGAGCCAAGGTTGTTGGAGTCCCTAAGTGGACTCCATGGATGGAGCCATGAGGATGAACTGTGAGGTTTCAGTATAGACTCTAGGACTTTGGGGAGATATCAGGACTATGAGATAGCTGCCAGGACAGCTTTCAACTTGGGATGGAGTTTTTCTCTGGCTATGAGCAGCCCAGTTGAAGAGATAGAATTAGAACTCTAGAGAGTTTGTCACTGGTTAGAGATGCCAGACTTGGAGCTACAGGGTTTGCTGTTTGCCCTGTTTATTTTAGATCTTGCATTGGTTGAATCTTTCCTTGCAATGCCATCTTTTTCGGTGTGAATGTCCATGTCATTATGTGTTTTTTTGTTGTTACAGCTCATAATTAAGAGACCTTGAACAATGCTGGAGTGTTTGTCATCTCCTTCCACTTTTTTCTTGAGATAAGAACTCCCTCGTTGTTTTGTTTCTGCTATTTCACATGCATTAGTCAAGCTGGCCTGTGAGCTTCTGGATTCTCCCTTTTCTATCTCTCATTGCCATAGACATGTTGGGATCACAGATGAATATGCTCTTTTGTATCTGGCTTTATGTGGGTGCTGAGAAATTGAACTCAGACTGGAAGGACTGCAAGCAAGTGGCTCTAACTACTGAGCAATCTCCCTAGCCCGAGATGAAAGGAAGTTTTCAGCTCTATCCATCATTAATCTTAGACAACCACTGTTGTGGTTCATTGTTATCCAGTGCGTCATCATGCACTTAATGAATGGATGGATGGATAGGTAGGAATATGTATAGATAGGTAGGTGAGAGAGGGATTTATAAGAGGGGATTTATTAGAGGAATTGGCTCATGAATTATAAATGCTGAGAGGTCCCACAACAGATCATCTGTCAGGATGACGTCACTAATTTATTTCTTTGTTTTGTTTTTTGGTTTTTGCGAGGTAGGGTCTCACTTTAGCCCAGGCTGACCTGGAACTCACTATGTGTTCTCAGGGTGGACTAGAACTCATGGTGATTCTCCTACCTCTGCTTCCCGAGTGCTGGGATTAAAGGAGTGTGCCACTACGCCCGGCATTGTTGACTTCACTAATTTCAAAGATCTGAGGACCAAGGCAGATGATGGTGTAAATCCCAATTATAGTTCAAAGGCCCAAGAGTCAGTGGATGGGCATGGGAGGCAGGTACCAGTGCAAGTACTAGAGGCCAGAGGCCAGAGACTTTGGAGATTTGATATCTAAGGACAGAAGATGAAACGTGTGTCTGCCCCCAGAGGCAAGGTAGAAAGTCTGTTCAACTTTTCATTCTTTGCTTTTTAAAATTCTATCCAAGTTCCAGATGATTGGAGGATGCCTACCAACATGGTGGTGGGGTGGGGAGATCTTCCTTTACTCAGTCAATTGAATCAAGTGGCAGCCACTTCCGAATACACAGGGAAATAATAGCATAGCGCATCTGGGTATCTCTTAATCCCACCAAGCTGACACTTCAAAGTAACCACTATACCATCCCTTTCCATGGATGTGGTGGTTTGATTCAGGTGTCCCCCATCAACTTATGTGTCCTGAGTGCTAGTTCAATACTGAATTGGAGCCTCCTGGAGGCAGTGTATTGTTGGGGCAGGCTTATGGGTGTTATAGCCAATTCCCCTTGCCAGTGTTTGGCACTTTCTCCTGTTGCTGTTGTCCACCTCATGTTGGCCAGGAGGTGATGTCCACTCTCTGCTCGTGCCATGTTTCCCCTGCCATCATGGAGCTTCCCCTCTAGTCTGTAAGCCAAAGTAAACTCTCCTCCCACAAACTGCTCTTGGTCTGGTGTTTTTTTTTTTTTTTTTTTTTTTGACAGCATCACTAAGCTGTCATCAACAATATAACATATTTGTATCATTTCTTGTTCATAGTCTATAATTATAGCTTGCTTTATCCAAATTGACATTTGCTATTTTTTTCCTGGGGAAGTTAGGCCATAAACATTTAATGTGAATTTTATTATGTGATCAGGCTTAAATTTAATTTGTTGTTGTCTATATTTCCACTTATCTTCTTTTAAATTAATTGTTTATTTTTTATTTCTATGTCATTTGTGATTATTAGGCATAATATTGTTTTAGTGGGTGCCCTGGGGGATTCAGTATATATATTTTGGTTAAAAAAGTAATTTTATTATATTTATTTGTATTTGTTTATGTGTGTGTGAAAGTGAGATGAAGACAAAGAGAGAAAGAAAGAGAGACAGAGAGAGAGGGAGAGAGAGAGAGGGAGAGAACGAGCTCATACAGGGTCCCACCAGGGCCTCTAGCCACTGCAAATAAAGTCCAGATGCATGTGCCACTTCTGCATCTGGCTCTACATGGGCACTGGAAATTGAACTGGGTGACAGTTTTTGCAAGCAAGCACCTTTAACCACTGAGCAGTCTCCTCAGCCCTGCAGTATATATTTTTAATTATCACATTCTGTTTTCAAATGACATGGTATCATTTCATGTACTTATAAGAACCTATAGTATTCATGCATTTCCCTTCCCCAAACATCCTTCTAATATTTGATTTAAGCAATCATGCTTTAAAGAGATTAAGTAAGAAAAACCATAGCTGGGCCTGGTGCTCCAGTTCTGTAATTTCAACTACTCAGGAGGTGAAGGCAGGACAATTGCAAGTTTGAGGCTTAGCTGAGCTACAGAGCAAGTTCAAGGTCAATCTGGGTGACTTAGTGGGTCCCTGACTTGATTTATATTCTTTTTAAAAAAATTTTAAAATTATTTTATTTATTTTTGGAGAGAGACACAGAGAAAGAGACAGAGAGAGAGAGGGAGAGGAAGACAGAGATGGGTGCTCCAGGAGCCTCTCAGCTGCTGTGAATGAAATCCAGATGTGTGCACCCCCTTGTGGTCAAGTGCAGCATTGCACCCTTGCGTCACTTTGCATCTGGCTAAATGTGGGACCTGGAGATTGGAACTGCTGGGGATTGGAACCAGCATTCTTAGGCTTAGCAGGCAGGCCCCTTAACCGCTAAGCCATCTCTCCAGCCCTTGATTTATATTCTTGCATGAACGTATGTACTGTTTAGAGGTAGCTGAAGCCTCAGGAGTCTCCCTTCAGATGTCTAGAAATCACTTTCTCTCTGACCTGTGAACTGACTGCCAAGGCATCTCACCTCCACCTCTTCAACTCAAGGAGACTACTGGACAATGTAGCTGTAGTCTCAGTTACTTTCTTGTTGCTAGGCAAAATACCAGAAGCAGCTTATGGAAGGAAAAGGGTTTAATTTGGCTTACAGCTCTAGAGGGTAGAGCCCATCACGGCGGAGAAAGCACAGCAGGAGCAGGAAGCTGGATTCAGCAGGGAGGAAGCAGAGAGTAATGAATGCTGAATGCTTAGCCAGCTCTCTCCTTTTTTATTTTATTTATTCATTTGAGAGAGGGAAAGAGGGAGAGGGAGAGGGAGAGAGAGAGAGAGAGAGAAAGAGAGAGAGAAAGAATGGGCATGCCAGGGCTTCCAGCCTCTGCAAACTGTATCACTGTGTGCCTGGCTTACGTGGGACATGGAGATTCGAACATGAGTTCTTAAGCTTTGCAGGCAAGTGCCTTAACCACTAAGCCATCTCTCCAGCCCCTCTCTCCTTTTTATTTGTTTATTTATTTGACAGAGAAAGAGGGAGAGAGAGAGAGAGAGAGAGAGAGAGAATGGGGGTGCCAGGGCTTCCAGCCACTGCAAATGAACTCCAGATGTGTGTGCCCCCTTGTGCATCTGACTAACGTGGGTCCTGGGGAATCAAACCACAGTCCTTTGGCTTTGCAAGCAAATGCCTTAACCACTGAGCAATCCCTCCAGCCTCCTCTCTCCCAGCCCATGGGATGGTGCTATTCACAGGTAGGGTAGTCCTTTCTTCAACTAATCTAACCTAGAAAATCTCTCACAGACATGACTCAATATTTGTTTCCATGGTGATTCTAAAGCCTGTCAAATTGACAACCAGAGATCAACCATCACAGTAGCCTAGAAGCTCTCTAGGCTGGTTGATGGGACAATCATAGAACTTATTTGTTCTCGAGTTCTCAAGGACGATTGCCCTTATATTTCTTTTTCTTTTTTAAAAAATTATTTATTTATTTGCAAGCAGAGAAAAAGAGAGAGAGAGAGAGAGAGAGAGAGGAGAAGAAAGAAGAGAGACTGGGCATGCCAGGGCCTCTAGCCACTGTAAATGAACTCCAGATGCATGTGCCCCTTGTGCGTCTGACTTACGTGGGTTCTGGGGACTTGAACCTGGGTCCTTTGGTTTCACAGGTAAATGCCTTAACCACTAAGCCATCTCTACAGCCCTCTTTCTGATATTATCTAATATCTCAAAACCACACTTTCAGTTTAGAAGGTAGCTGCCAGCACAGGGTAGACCCTTGTATGTTGGCTTTCATTTATTATTATTATTATTTATTTGAGAGAGAGAGAGAGAGAGAGAGAGAATGTGCACACCAGGGCCTTCAGCCTCTGCAACTGTACTCTAGACACATACGCCTTATTGTGTGCGACATTGCACACTTGCGTCACTGTGTGTCTGGCTTCCGTGGGACCTGGAGATTTGAACATGAGTTCTTAAGCCTCACAGGTGAGTGCCTTAACCACTAAGCCATCTCTTCAGCCCTGTGTGTTGGCTTCCTATCACCATAATAAAATAGTTCACTTATACAAAAGGGAAAAGGGTTATTTGGGCTCCCGGTTTTGGAGGTTCTAGTCCATCATCAATCAGTTCTTATGCTTTCTGGGCCTGTGGTGAGTGAGGCAGCACATCATGGAGGCGGCAGGTGATTGAGCAAGACCATTTATCTCATGACCAGGAAGCAAATGGAGAGGAAGAAGAAGGGGCTACAGTCCCACAGTTTTCTTCATGGCTATTCTCCAAACGACTTAACCTCCTCATACCAGGTTCTACCTCTTGAAGGTTCTACTATCTCCCAGCAGTGCTACCCTAGTAGCCAAGTCTACAATACAGGGGCCTTTGGGGAATAGTCAAGATCAAAACTACAGTGCTTCCCCTCCTTATTTATTCATTCTGCCTTATCCTCCTACCCCTGCTCCTTACCAGAAATGCCAACCTCTTAGAACTTGCTGTTAGTTCAGCACCAGGTAATACACAGTGGTTGGGTACATGCTCTTGAGAGTCAAATACACTGGGGTCCAGATGGCAACTATGCCATTTCCTTGTATGACCTTGGACAAATTACTTCTTGGACTTGAGTTTCCTTATTTTGAAGAAGAGGAGAAATGATACCTAGCCATAGGATTGAGGAAATGCATAGAAAACGCTGCATACCAGGTAATGGGAACCATATATAATTCAATGATGGCACGAGTATTATTTAGCAGGATTCTGATTTTAAAATGCCACAAGTTTCTTCATTTGTTCCTGGGGACAATCCCACCAACCATTTCCCTTGAGCTCCTCAAAAGGGAGGTATGGCCAGCTCTAAATTTTTTGCACCAACCGAGGGGAGCAGTCATGTGGAGAACTTCCAATCGCACATACTAGAAACATCATGGACATTTGGCTGCATGAAGCATTATAATGATCTTTTCTTTGCGGCAGATCGGCTTTACTAATTAGGTTGGGTTTGAGCCAATGTTAAATACAGTTTGCATGTACAGAATGCAAACCAATTGGCAGAAGCAGGGAACTCTGAAACATTTTAGGAATCGGAACAAGCCAGCTATGATTAAAGCTTTGCCTCACATAATCCTTTCTCTCTTCTTGGCCTCCATATTTATAAGCTCTTCAAATATTGAAGATTTTTAACCCTTTGCCACATTTGCTGAAAATATATAGTCTCCCCCATTTACTGTTCAATTCTGTGTTGAAACTTGACTCTGTTTTAAACAGAAATTAAATTTTTTTAATGTAATCTGTGGTTCCATTTATAATCTTTTCCCTTGCTTTTCAGTTTAGCAAAACCCCACCCAGTGATTAAATAAGCATTTGCCTTTATTTTCTTGTGCTTTCAATATTTTGTTTCTGACTTGAATTGGAATTTATTTGGATTTTTGTTTTTTGTAAAAATTTAAATTCAATTTAAATATTTATTTGCAAGCAGCAAGAGAAAGAGAGAAAGACAGAGAGGGAGAGAGAGAGAGAGAGGGAGAGAGAGAGAAAGAGAGGGAGAGAGAATGGGCACACCAAAGTCACTAGCCACTTCAAACAAACTCCAGGGGCATGCACTACTTTGTGCATCTAGATGAGTTTTTGCTTCCAGTCAGGGGATACTATAGGTCACAGTAAACATTAACTGTCCCTGCCTCAGGAACTAATCAGATCTTTCAAATGACCTGGAGGCATTTGGTGATCGCATATGAGATTATCATGTCTGCACTGTGGTCAGTTCCTGTCTATCAGGCATTTACCAGGATTTTCTCAAATCAGCTTCATAGTACTTTAACTTCCTCATTACTTTTATATTTATTTATTTATTTATTTATTTATTTATTTATTTATTTATTTATTTATTTTCAAGGGGAGAGAGAGAGAGAGAGAAAATGGAGAGAAAATGGATGGTCAGGCCAGGGCCTCCAGCCACTGCAAACAAACTCCAGGCATAAGCGCCACTGAGCCATCTCTCCAGCCCTTCGTTATTTTATTTTCAAGCTAGTTCTCTCAGCTATGACTTAACAGATCATGTTACACAGTACATGTGTTCTGTTAGCTCTCTTTGCACATCAGCTTGACTAGAGCCTCAGGGACTGTTCTTATGTGTGAAGGTCCAGCTACCAGCTCAGGCAGAAGATGTCCCAACTCATAGCTCCTGCTTCTGCCCCATTCTAAAACTCTAGGCCTGACATGTAGCTGGAATCACCTGGAAACCTGACTAGTACCTTTGCAGGGAGCTCGGTGTACAGCCAAGGACTGACTTATTTTTGGTGGTGGTGGGGAGCATGTGTGTTTGTACAGTATGTGTGGTGTGGGGTGCTGTGCTGTGTGCTGTGTGTGTATATGTATGTGTGTAGATATGCATGTCCTATGAATTTACATGCAGAGGTCAGAGGAGAGAATGTGGGGTATTATTGTCTTCTTTTTTAAAAAAAATTTTAATTATTATTTTATTTATTTTTGGAGAGAGGCACAGAGAGAGACAGAGAGAGAGGGAGAGGGAGACAGATAGAGATGGGCACGCCAGCAGTCTCTCAGCTGCTGTGAACGAAATCCAGATGCGTGCGCCCCCTTGTGGTCAAGTGTGGCATTGCGCCCTTGTGTCACTTTGCATCTGGCTAAACGTGGGACCTGGAGATTGGAACTGGGTTCTTAGGCTTAGCACGCAGGCGCCTTAACTGCTAAGCCATCTCTCCAGCCCTATTCTCTTCTTTTTACTCATTTGCCTGTTTCCTTGTTAAAGAATCTCTTACTCAACCCAGAGCTGCTGTTTATTTATTTACTTATAATTCAGCAAAGCCCAGAAATTCTCTGTGTCTCACAGGACTGGGTTACAGACATGTGTGGCCACACCCAGTTGTTTATGTGGGTGCTGGGGAGTCAGACGCCAGCAATCTCAGGCCCCCATGGTTGTGCAGCAAGCCTCTTAAATGCTGAGCCGTATCCTCAGCCCCCAAAGGACAGATTTTTATTTTATTTAAAAAAATTTTTTTGTTTATTTTTATTTATTAGAGACAGACGGAGGGAGGGAGGGAGGGGGAGAGAGAGAGAGAGAGAGAAGAGGGAGAGAATGGGCACTCCAGCCACTGCAAACAAACCCCAGATGCATGCACCACCTTGTACATCTGGCTTATGTGGATCCTGGGGAATCGAGCCTCGAACCAGGGTCCTTAGGCTTCACAGGCAAGCGCTTAACTGCTAAGCCATCTCTCCAGCCCCATTTTTTGTTTATTTTTATTTATTTATTTGAGAGTGACAGATAGACACAGAGAGAAAGAGGCAGACAGAGAGAGGGAGGAGAGAGAGAAAAAGAACGGGCACACCAGGGCCTCCAGCCACTGCAAACGAACTCTGGATGCATGCGCCTTCTTGTGCATCTGGTTTACGTGGGTAATGGGGAATCGAGCCTCGAACTGGGGTCCTTAGGCTTCAAAGGTAAGTGCTTAACCTCTAAGCCATCTCTCCAGCCCTAATTTATTTTTTAAGCCAATAGTAGAGGTAAGTTAGGAGAAGCAAAGGAGGTGATACTTCAAAATATGCACTCCCATCTCCATTCAAAACCTGGAGAAATTACAAGTAAGGAGTGACCAGACTGGGGTCCTGTTATTTAGAAGGTCCTATCCCATCTTGGGAAACCTTGAGCAAGTCCTTTCAGCCCCATATGAGTCTAGGCCGTTCTCCCTGCGGTTGTGGATGAAGGCACAGGAGGGGGAAAAGTATAGCCAGGGTCCTATGAGACTAGCCCAAAAGGATGGTTTGTGGTTGACCCCAGCTGTCATCAGGGGTCTTTAAGAAGACTTGGGTGCCCGTGCATAATCTACAGTGTCACTCAAACAACACCAAGAATAGCAATTTCTTCCACCTGTTTTTTCTTTTTCTTTTTGGGCCTTGAACTCACTATGTAGCCAAGGATGATCTTGAATTGCTGATCCTCCAGCCTCCACTTCCCAAGCTCTAGGGTGATGATTGTCACCATCATGCCCAGCTTCACTTTCTGCTTTTGAGCACTGACTATGGGTTGGTAATTTTTATATTTCATTTATTTATTGGCAAGGAGGGAAGGACGCAGGGAGAGAAAGAGAGAGAGACAGACAGAGAGTATGGGTGTGCCCGGGCCTCTTGCCACTGCACATAAACTCTAGACACATGTGCCACTTTGTGTATGTGGCTTTATGTGGGTACTGGGGAATCAAACCAGTTTGGCAGGCTTTGCATTCAAGTGCCTTTAACTGCCAGCTTCACTTTCTGCTTTTGAGCACTGACTATGGGTTGGTAATTTTTATATTTCATTTATTTATTGGCAAGGAGGGAAGGACGAGGAGAGAAAGAGAGAGACAGACAGAGAGTATGGGTGTGCCGGGCCTCTTGCCACTGCACATAAACTCTAGACACATGTGCCACTTTGTGTATGTGGCTTTATGTGGGTACTGGGGAATCAAACCAGTTTGGCAGGCTTTGCATTCAAGTGCCTTTAACTGTTGAGCCATCTCCCCAATCTCTGGATTGGTAAAAAATATTTTATTATTTATTTATTTGAGAGAGAGAGAGATATAGAAATAGGGAGGTAGAGAGAGAGAGAGAGAGAACAGGCATGACAGGGCCTCCAGCCGCTGCAGACGAACTCCAGATGCGTGCGCCACGTTGTATATCTGGCTTACGTGGGTCCTGGAGAATCAAGCCTCAAACCGGGGTCCTTAGGCTTCACAGGCAAGCGCTTAACCGCTGAGCCATCTCTCCAGCCCTGGATTGGTAATTTTTGACAACTCATTTGACCCTCACAACTACCTTAAAAACTAAGCCCTATGCCTCCAGTATGCAGATGCGGAAGACTGAGGTTCAAAAATTTCAAGTAAGTTCCCCAAGACCACAAAGCTAATGACAAGCAGAGGCGGGACTTAAACGTTTGTCAGTTGACTGCCAATCTTGTCTGCTATACCATGCTTCATCTGCCATCTTTCAAAATAGCATGGAGACCTGAAGTATTTAAAAGCTGTGAACAGAGATAAAAACCATCTTGAAAATTTGTAGTAGTTGTGGGAAGGACCATGATCTGTCTTAGGCTGTTTTGTGTTGCTAAAACAAAATACGGGAAACTGGGTATGTTCTAGAATGTTTATTTGACTCAAGAATCTGGTCAGAAGGTACAAAAAGGATAGTAGTGCTGTCCTGGAAAGGGGCCCCTTGATTTTGTCACCACAGTGGAGCAGTAGAAAGCGACATGGTGACATGCAGAAGAGACCAGGAACAGTGGTGTCATCTTATAACACCTAGTCCTGTGAAAACTAATTACTCCTGAAAGACCCAGCCCAGTCTACAAGGCTGGCATTAGTTCACTCATGAGAGTGGAATTTAAAACGTGCTCCTTGGATCATGCTAACGATGAGCAATATAGGTGGTTCATTGGGAACCAACTGACCTGAATAACTCAGAGTTTCTAGGCATTAAACAATTGCTTATATTTGATTTTTGCTTCAACAGATGAATCAACTATTAGGGAAGAGAGTCATCTTTTCTTTTAAAAAATACCTTCATTATGGATGCTGGAGAGATGGCTTAGTGGTTAAGGCTTCTGCCTGCAAAGCCAAAGGATCCTGGTTCAACTTTCCAGGACCCACGTAAGCCAGATATTCAAGGGGGCGCATGCATCTGCAGTTTGTTTGCAGTGGCTGGAGGCCCTGGTACACCCATTCTCTCTCTCTGCCTCTCTCTCTCTCTAAAATAAATAAATAAAATAAATATTAAAAATACTTTCATTAATTTATTTGCAACCGGGTGGTTGAGAGAGAGCAATGAGTGCACAAGGACCTTTTGTCACTACAAACGAACTCCAGATGCATGTGCCACTTGGTGCGTCTGGCTTTACGCAGATACTAGAGAATTGAACCCAGGCTACCAGGCTTTGCAAACAAGCACCTTTAACTGCTGATCCATCTCTCCAGCCTGAGAGTCATCTTTCCTAACATGCAACCCAGAGTAATGGGTTAAGAGATCTTAATGAACCTTGAGTTGAACTTGAGCTAGAGGAAAGCTGAAGTGTGGGCCAGGGCAGAGACTAGCTGGTCTTCCTTATTGCCAAAGGCTGAACAAGAAGCAAAGGGGGGCTGGGACGACGGTCCAGTGACTAAAAGCACTTGGTGTGCAATCGTGAGGACTCAAGTTTGATCCCACAACCCATGTAAAAAGCTGGTGTGGAGGTTGGAGAGATGGCTGAGCAGTTAAAAGTGCTTGCTTACAAAACCCAATGGCCTGGGTTCAATTCCCCAATACCCATGTAAAGCCAGATACACAAAGTGTCTCATGCGTCTGGAGTTTGATTTCAGTGGAAGGAGGCCCTGGCATACCCATTCTGTCTCTCTCTTTCTTTCTCTGCTTGCAAATAAATAATCAGTAATTAAAAAAAAATCTGGAACGAACACACATGACTATAACCCAAGCACTGAAGGGGTTGGAGATAGTAAGGTCACTGGGGCTTTCTGGTGAGATAACCTAACGAAAAAGAAAAAGAAAAACAAAAACCAAAAAAACAAAACAAAACAGGGAGCTCCAGGTGCATTTAGATTTGGTTTCAGAAAAATAAGATGAAGAGAAGGATTCCTGATATCTTCTATCCTCTGTGATGTGTGTGTACAGGGCATGTACATACATGCATAGATACACTGCACACATACACACATATCACATACTACACATGCCAATAAAAAAGAAACAAAGAGTTTTTTTTTTTTACATTTTTAAAAATTTAGTTATTAGAGTCAGAGAGAGGGGGAGAGAGAGACTGAGAATGAGTGCGCCAGGGCCTCCAGCCATTGCAAACGAACTCCAGACACATGCGCCACCATGTGCATCTGGCTTACGTAGGACCTGGAGAATCAAACCTGGGTCCTTAGGCTTTGTAGGCATGCGCCCTAACCACTAAACCACCTCTCCAGCCCAAACGAAGAGTTTCATCTGTGCTAAAAGAAATTATTCATGTCCCAAGAAGACTTTCACAGCAGTCAACCTTCCTAGGCCTCAGCCATCCAACACAGAAAAGCAGCCATCTTATTGGCCTGTGGTGGACAGAAACACTTTTATTTTTATTTTTTAACCTTAAAGAAGGCTCTTGAATTCCATAACAGTTAATTCTGACATTTTGAATAGCAAAAATAAATAACCTTGATCCAGGCCATGTTCCCTCTACCCTTTGGCAGGAACGTAAGTCACTCACATAGTTAAGGGGGACCTCAGACAAAGAGGAAGGTCTACCATTGTTGGGATTTGCTGAATGCAAGACAGTTTCCTCAGCATGTAGGGCACGAGAAATAATTCTTGGTTTTGCTGAGCACTGTTCCCTACATGATTACATCCATGTGTGTTTCAGAACTTCTGACTTCTGCTTCTTATTCATTTACACTTTACACTTCAAAAGATTGTTTTGTAAGAGCTACTCCATGCACAAGAAGCCTCATGAGTTTTTCTTCTAAATGAGCCAGCAACTTTCCAAGAATCAGGAAGCTGAAAGTTGCCAAGAATAAATAAATGAACTCCAGAAGGTTCAAGTTTGGTTTTAAAACTCTGTAAGATTTTAAGTAGGTTCTATATCTGGCTTGAGTCCATGTCCTTATCTAAGATATAAAACACAGGATGGAGTACTATTCCTGGATGCAACTTTTATTCCTGAGTATCGAATTTAATAATCATTTTCAACAATGATTAATTAGAATGTCAAAGCAAAAGAATTCTAATGGGGACTGTGGGTAAAAGGCTCAGTGGGTAATAGTGCTTGCCATGCAAACACGAGGACCTTAGGAACTCTGAGACCTTGCAAATTTGATCCTGAGTGCCCATGTCAAAAGCTGGGCATGGCCACACATGCCCACAACCCCAGTGCTGTGCGGAGGCAGAGAGCAGGAAACCACAGCTTGCTGCTGGTCAGCTAATCTGAGTGAAAATGGCAGCTCTGGGTTGAGACAAAGACTCTGTCTCAAGGACACCACCAGAGAAATGACAGAAGAGGGCACCCCGACATTCTCCTCTGGCCTCAGCACAAGTGTGCATGGGGGTGTACTCATTTGCACACACATATACATGCACATGTACACCCCATCACACATGGTACACGTACATACACATATCCCATCACACATACTACACGTACATACACATACCCCATCACACATACTACACATACATACACACACCCCACCACACATACTACACGTACATACACACACCCCATCACACAAACTACATGTACATACACACACCCCATCACATATACTACACGTACATACACATACTCCATTGCACATGCTACACGTACATATAAATACCCCACCAAACATACTACATGTACATACACATCCCCCAGCACACATACTACGTGTACATACACACACACACACCACACATACTCCATGTACATACACACATACTACACATACATATACATACCTCATCACACATACTACATGTACACAAGCAAAAAAACCCTCTAGTTAATGCAATGGCATAAGCAGAAATAGCTTTTACCTACAAGTTAGCTGGCCTCAGGCTTGCTCTGCTAGGAAATTTGCTAGATGGGACAAATCCTGTCTCTGTGTGCCTCAGTTTCCTCTATGAAATGAAGAAGTAACACTAGATGGTCTCTAAAGTAGTATTTATCTGACAGAGTGAGATGGAGGGTGGGGAGAAAGAGTATATATGGATGTGTGCGGGCCTCCTGCCACTGAAAATGAACTCTAGACACATGTGCCGGTCTGCGCATCTGGCTTTACATAGGTACTGGGGAATTCAACCCGGGCCATCAAGCTTTGTAAAGCAAATGACTTTAACCACCGAGCAATCTCTCCAGCCCAGTAGATGGTCTCAAATCCCGTGATGAAAATTCCAGGAGATCGCTTGTCTGATCCACGGAAGCAAGGAATCCAAGGACTTAGCGTCATTGATCAAGAACGCTGGTTGCGTTCATGTCTGATGATGATCTTTTTAAGTGCAAGTGGGCAGATGTGTCCAAAGAAAATATGTTTGGTTGAGGAGAAGTGGGGTGTAACAGACGTTGAGATGTCATCAGAAACCCTTTACCAGGCGAGGGCTCCCAACTCCTCCAGGTTGAGGGAGCTGTTACTATTCGCGTCTTTCCTCTTCCTGCAGGCTTACCATTGAATGGCAGTCTGGGGGAGTGGGAGGGCACAAGTCCTCGATCTAGCCTCTGAAGACATCCTGGGCAGCGGCTGCTGCATAGGGGCCCACCAGTTCCACCCTCCTGACCCTGGGCTGGATGACCTCAGCGGCTCCCTTGTGGGATCTGACTGGTGCTAGATTTCTCCTCATGTCTCACTGAGTTTCTTCCCAAACACATCCCTCACCCAAGAACCCTTTCTCGGGCTCTGCTTCCTGAAATGAAGGAAGACGACAAATTCATTAAAGGGATGGGATCCATGGGTTCATGTGTCCTGCAGCCTGTAGTGGCATGGGACACTAGGCAGCCCCAGACACAGTTTTGCACAGTTTTCTCCTTCCACAGGCCCAGCAGTCAACCACAGAGAATCATTACTGTAACAGCTCCGGACCTGTCAGCAGCTTTGCTCGGCCAATTCAGTCCATAGCTTGACCAAGCTGGGCCTGGCATGTGTCAAGGCTGTGAGCAGCAGGCTAAGGAGAGGGATGGACAGCTTATACTCTTCCCAGGAGGTGCGCCAGTACAGGATTTGAAAGGGAGACAGATTACAGTCATCTGAGATCAAAGAAGATGTTCTGAAGGAATAACATGGGTTCTGAACGCTGATGGACACATCCGACTTAAAAAATGTGGAGACATAGCAGGGAGCATCTTAGATGGGAAAATGGCTCTTTTGTCATTCATTCACATTTTTCCCCCATGGAACAAGGCTAACGTAAAATTTCCACCTGGGGCATGAGTCACAGGTTCGAGGCTCCATATGTGGAATTGAAACTCAGATCCCCTGCGATTTAGAGTTGGGATCTGGTTTCCTCCCCGTGGAAGTCACATGTCCCTTGTGAGCAATCTCCAGGACTTCTCTGGATGCTGTTTCTTTTCTTATAGTCCCATATGACAGTAAGCGACAGATCTGTCCTCAAGGGGACGCTAAGTGAAGGAAGGAGACTGTGAAAGTCCCCCAAAGATAAGGACCCAGGCCGAGCAAGGGCAAAAGAGAACGCCACGTGCCTGCAAGTCAGGGGATTCTCAGGGGAGACAGAAAATGAAGACGAGACGGCAGCTGGTGGTGGTTATCAGCAGATGGTCGGCCTCGCTGCCGGAGACCAACGGCAATTGTAGACAAAGACGCCATCCTGGAGAGAGGAGGACGGCTGTGCTGGCTCTTGTGCAGGAGTCCTGGGCCAAGCTGGGAAGAGATGCCTCTTGCCTTCTGCCAGGAAGTAGGATAAGGGAGGGATGGAGAGTGGCTTTTAGTACCTTTCATCCTTGTGTTGGGAGTAAAAATAAATTTTTTTTTTCAGTGCCGGGGATTGAACCCAGAATCTTCTATATGTTGAGCAAAGGGCTTTACCACTGAGCAGTATCACCAACCCTAACTTTCATCCTTACGAAAGTCTGTAAGCAAAGAGGAGATGGGGAGGGTGATGAATTGTAATTGCTTCTTGTCAATGTCAGAAGAGTGCCTGTTTGTTGTACCAGAACCGCTCAGGTTGTCTTAAAAGGAAGGAAGGCAATGAAGTATTGTAGAGCTGAGGAGCTAGGCTAGGGGTGAGGGGTCCTGAGAAAGGTGAGAGCTGAAGGGCTTAGGGTTAAAGGGAGGCAGGTCCGGGTTTCTTTCAAAGTGTGGAGTTACATTTTTAGGACTTGGATTCTGTTCAGATTACATGATATTATAGAGATTTTTAGATGGTGTTTCTTTGTGATTTCCTTATTATTCCTAAGTTTATAAAACCACCCCATTCAGGAGGTTTAACATTTAATATACATTTGATTAATATCTCCTAAATTGCTATCATATGAAAATTTAACTCTCTGAAATCCCTGGAATTAATTTGGGTGCCTAGAGAGAGGTGAAGACCTTAATTTAAAAATAACTTGCAATTTTCTTGTTGGTTAAAAAAAAGAAAACCACTGTTTTACTATTATAACAGTAATTAGGACAATATAGAAGTGTTAAAGGAAGAAGAAAACAGCAGGTTCTCATGCCCAGGAATAGTTTTTTTTTTTTTTTTTAAATGTATTCCCTTCCAATCTTTTGTCATCTATAATTTTGCATGATTGTGATCATATGATACATGCAAAATTATATGGGCTTTTAAAAAATTGTATCTATTTTGGTAATAAGTGCAATGGATGCTCATTAGAGAAAGTTTGGAAAATAACATATTTTTATGAAGCAGAAAATGAGCTTCAGTTTTATGTATTTATTTGCAGTAATGGTACAATATAATTTTGTAACTATGATTTCTTTTTAAATTTCCAAGAATATAAAGTATGTGTTGAGCTTTAAGCATTGTGACTACACATTAATGGATTCTAGGGGCATGGACTATATCTGCATGCATCTAATCTGTGCCTTACCTATATCTGTGGAGCCTGTGCTTAATAAATACCATATTGAACAGCCAAGTTGTTGATTGCATCTTTTTTTCAATTGTATTGCTCACATATTTTTTTAAGGCAGATACACAGTATTTCTCAGTGTTTGTTTTATAGTGCTATGGATGGAACCCAGAACCTTACCCATGCTAAACAAGTTCTTGATCATGGACTGACACCACAGCCTCATATTGCTTTTAAAATTAAAATTGGGTTAGCTGGGCGTGGTGGCGCACGTCTTTAATCCCAGCACTCGGGAGGCAGAGGTAAGAGGATTGCCATGAGTTCGAGGCCACTCTGAGACTACGTAGTTAATTCCAGGTCAGCCTGGACCAGAGTGAGACCCTACCTCAAAAAACCAAAAAAAAAAAAACAAAAAAAACAAAAACAAAAACAAAAACAAAAAAATTAAAATTGGGAGAGGGGGCAAGGATGTAGCTCAGCAGTAGAGTGCTTGTCTTGTATGTATGAGCTCTGACTTTGATCTTCAGAACCACAGAAATAAATTGTTTAATTAATAACTAATTAGTTTTAGATAGTGGTTATCAAAAAGACTTACTTTCTTTGAAGCTATTTATCTGGTAGTAATTTCAATGTTATAAAAGTAAAACTAGAACAAAATTGATTCCAATATGCTCCTATCTATGTATTGTTAATATTTTTAAACCTGCTTTAAAGATATTTTATTTATAAGGAGAGAGGGAGAAAGAAAGAGAGATGGGCATACCAGGACCTCCCACCACTGCAACTGAACTCCAAATACATGTGTCACCCTGTGCATCTGGTTTTACATGTATACTGGGGAATTGAACCTGGGCCATCAGGCCTTTTGCAAACAAGCACCCTTAACCACTGAGCCATCTCTCCAACCCCTTCAATCTGTTTAATAAAGGGTGTTCTTTTTTTCTTTCTCTCTTTACCTCTCTGTCTCTCTGTGTCTGTGTATCTCTGTGTGAGATGTTTTTCTGAGCCATTTTATGTAAGATATCACCTATATTTCTTACCCTAAATATGTTTCCATAGCTATAGTTATCGACTTCATACACTTCCCACTTGCACTGATACAAGCTCCTATCCATATTTTAATTTTGTTGGTTGGCCCAATTGCCTATGGCTTTTCCTCCTATGAATAGCTGTGAATCCAGCATAGGTTCTGTGTTTAGCTGTCAGGTTTCTTTAGCCTCATTTTATCTGGAGCATTTCCCCAGCCTTTCTTTTTTTTTTTTTTTTTTTTTTTTTTTTTGGTTTTTCGAGGTAGGCCTGGAATTCACTCTGTAGTCTCAGTGTGGCCTCAAACCCATGGCGATCCTACTACCTCTGCCTCCTGAGTGCTGGGATTCAAGGCATGTGCCACCCCACCACGCCCGGCTTTCTTTGACAATTTTATGAGAGAGAACAAGAGTGAGAGTGAGTGACAGAGAGAGAGAGAGAGAGAGAGAATGGCACGCCAGGGCCTCCAGCCTCTGCAATCGAACTCTAGATGCGTGCACTACCTTGTGAGCATGTGCGACCTTGCACATGCTTCACCTTGTGCGTCTGGCTTATGAGGGATCTGGGGAATCAAACATGGATCCTTAGGCTTCGCAGACAAGAGCCCCAGCTGCTAAGCCATTTTTCCAGCCCTCTTTGACTCTTAGTACCATGACATGTTTTAGAAGAATACAGTCCTTCCCATAGTCTTTTTAGCGAGAATGTTTCTCACAGATACCAGTGTTTCACTTGGGCTGGATGGAGTTCTGTCTTCATATCTAAAAAGATGGTAGTGTCCTTTTCAGGGACTCACAGCTGGAAACTCACAATGTCCACCTGTTCCCATAGTTGCGGTTAACTTTGGTCTACCCTGCCGAGATGTTGCCTTATTTATCCCACTTTACAGTTAGTTTCTTTCCGTCCCTCCTTTGAAATTAATAGGTGGTGGATAGATACTTTAAGACCATATAAGTATCCTTTTTTCTTATAAAAGTCTCTCCCCAAATTAGTATCCATTGGTTCTGTCTTTTTTGGAGCATGTGTATGTGGTGTGCATGTGTGTTCACATGTGTGTGGGCACATGTGCATATGTGTAGGAGCTTGTACACATTTCTGGACTAGAGATTGATGTTGCATCATTTCCTTATTCATTCTCCACCTTAGTTTTTGAGACAAGGTCTGCAACTCACCCATTTGTCTAAACTAGCTACCCAGCTAGTTTTAGGGATCCTCTTGTCTCCATCCCCCCCATGCTGGGATGACAGTTGCAAGCACCACCATGCCCACATTTTTACATGAGTGCCCGGGATCCAAACTCAGGTCCCCATGCTTGCATGGTGAGCACTTAGCTTTTACTAAACCCTTTTCCCAGCCTTAAGATTCAATCTTTAGAATTGTGTTCTCAAAATGAAAATATTCTTGGGGCTGGAGAGATGGCTTAGTGGTTAAGGCGTTTCCCTGTGAAGCCAAAGGACCTCAGTTTGATTCCCCAGCACCCACGTAAGCCAGATGCACAAGGGGGTGCAGGCATCTGGAGTTCGTTTACAGTGGCTGAAAGCCCTGGCACATGCATTCTCTCTCCCTCTCTCTTTCTCTATTTGCATCTTTCTCTCTCATCTCTCAAATAAATAAAAATAAAAATTTAAAAAATGAGACTATTCTAATTTTAGCACAGTTTCACATTTACCAGCTGGCTTTTGGAACTCTTTAAGAAACAGCCCTTTTCCCCCATGTTATGTATTCGTTTATTATTTGTTACTTATCAATTGTAAGTATAAGCTTATAGATTCCCTCTCCCATGACACATAGATAACATATGATTGTTCTTTATTGCACTATGTTTTTGGAGCTCTGAGTGTCCTAGACATAGCCTATGTCATCCCCTTCAGGCGGTCTCACATCCTCATGACTGACTGGCCCCAGCATTCTTGCAGCTCTTCTTTATTTTCTTTTAAAAATATGTTTTATTTAATTATTTGAGAGAGAATGGGAGAGAGAGAGAGAGAGAGAGAGAGAGAGAGAGAGAGAGAGAGAAGAGAATGGGCATGCCAGGGCCTCCAGCCACTACAAACGAACTCCAGATGCATGAGTTCCCTTGTGCATCTGGCTTACGTGGGTCCTGGAGAGTTTAACCTGGATCCTTTGGCTTTGCAGGCAAACACCTTAACCACTAAGCCATATCTCCAGCCGTCTTCCTTGTTTTATGCCACATCAATAAGTTCTTTTTTTTAAAAAAAATATTTTTATGAAGGAGAAAAGAGAGAAAGAGAGAATTGCCATGGCAGGGCCTCCAGCCACTGCAATCAAACCCCAGACATGTGTGTGCCACCTTGTGTGAATGCACGACCTCTGTGCTTGTGTCACCTTGTGCATGGCTTACATGGGACCCGGAGAGTCAAACATGGGTCCTTAGGCTTTTCAGGCAAGTGGCTTCACGGCTAAGCCATCTCTCCAGCCCCACATCAATGGGTTCTAAGCTCACCTTGAACCCACTCTGTCCTAGCCCTGGAGTCAGCTGTTTCTCCAAGGACCCTAGGTGTCATGTGCTTGAATTTGAGTTTTGCGAGGCTTGTTGCAAACATTACAGAGCCACCATCCCTTCCTTGATGTTCCTACTCCCCGGCAACAAGCACTTTCGACTCCTTTGCTGATAACATTTACCTCAGAATTACAAGCTCACATGCTTGGCTGCTGCTTCTAGATTTTTCCACAGGCACGTACATTGCCCAGCTCCTTATCTTCTCAGGTATTTGTATCATAAATGTGATTGCATAAATGTGATTTGTATCATCAATGTGATCGTCAATGTTCACATTATTATGATGCGGTTAAACCATGAGTGTCCTATGATTAAGATTATTTTTCCTTTGCTCTGCAAGATCTTATTTGCCTTGGCAGGAATAGTCATTTTATTTTTCTACTCGCTTTAGTTTTTTGCATACTATTATTATTGTTACTTCAACCTCAAATTCCCTGCTGGTTCTCTAAATCCACTCATGATAACTCCAAATCTATCTGGCCTTTATTCAGTTTGTTTTCTGTGAAATGCCTGTCCTGCATCCTTCTTACCTACCCTTGTTGGAGCTGGCTATGCAGCAAATATTATGTTGGGTTTCCCTTCAGACTCATTTAGGAAGATTTCCTCATCTTCCTCTGGTCCCTGGCTTCTTCTGTATTTAATCTTTTTGTTTGTTTGTTTTTTGGTTTTTCGAGGTAGGGTCTCACTCTGGCTCAGGCTGACCTGGAATTAACTATGTAGTCTCAGGGTGGCCTCGAACTCACGGCGATCCTCCTACCTCTGCCTCCCGATGTATTTAATCATTTTTAATATTAATTCATGAGAGAGAGAGAGAGAATGAACCAGAGCTTCCTGTTGCTACAAACAAACTCCAGACACATGCACCACTTTGTGCATCTAGCTTTATGTGGGTACTGGGGAATCGAACCTGGGCTTTGCAAGCAAGTTCCTTTAACTGCTGAGCCATCTCTCCAGCCCCAATTCTTTATTTTGACAAGCGCCATCTATAGCAGTTTTCTGAAAGGAATACATGGGAAGTATATGTTTTGAGACCTCAAATGTCTGAAAATGTCTTTTTATTATTACCTTATTTTATATTTACTGTCAGTTTGCTTGATTTGAAGTTCTAGGTCACACACAGTTTTCTCTTCGCATTCTGACAGACTTAGTTCCTGTCTTCTAGCTTCCAACGCTGCATCCAGGAAGCCTAAAGCGGGGGCTGGGGAGATGGCTTAGTGGATCAAAGTGCTCACAGCTCAAGCTGAAGTACCCATGTTCAATCCCCAGACCCCACATAGAAAGCCCATGCTTGGTTTCTCTGACCGTAAGATGCAAGATGAAGGCAGGAGAAGCTTCTGGAAGCTCTTGGTGAATGCAGGGAAGAATGACGGGAGCACAAGAATCTAGAGTGAGAGACCCTGTCTCTCGAAAGCTGTCCTCTGACCTCCACACTCAAGCAGTGTGGCACACACAGATGATCTCACTCATACACATATACACACAAACACGCTCTCACACATGAACATGCTCACACACACAAATGATAATTCTTTCTTTCTTTTTATTTTTATTTTTTTTTGGTTTTTCAAGGTAGGGTTTCACTCTAGTCCAGGCTGACCTGGAATTCACTATGTAGTCTCAGGGTGGCCTCAAACTCACAGTGATCCTCCTACCTCTGCCTCCCAAGTACTGGGATTAAAGGTGTGTGCCACCACGCCCAGTTTATTTTTTAAATTAAAAAAAATTTATTTATTTTCAAGCAGAGAGAGGGAGAGATAGGAGAGAGACAGACAGACAGAGAATGGACACACCAGGGCCTCTTGCCACTGCAAACGAACTCCAAATGCATATGCCCCTTGTGCATCAGGCTTATGTGGGTTCAGGGGAATCGAACCTGGGTCCTTTGGCTTTGCAGGCAAATACCTTAACCGCTAAGCCATTTCTCCAGCCTGATAATTCTTTTTTTCAAAAAAGGAGCCTAAAGCAGTTCTGACTCCTGACCATTGGAATGAAAACTTTTCTCCCTTGGAAACATCTCCTTCTTGTCTTTACTTTTGAAACTTCATCTTGTTACGTCTCAGTGTAGGCCTGTTTGCATCTACAAAATACTCAGAAGGCCCTTTCAATGTGGTGTTTTATCCTACAGTTCTGGAAATTTTTCTTCAACTATTTTTTTTCATGATTTTCTCTCTCTCTTTTTCCCCCTTTCTTTGTAGATCTAATATGACTCACATCTTAGACATAAATTTTGCCTTTTATTTTCTATTTATCATCCCTTTAGTTTTTTTCTCTAACTAATTAGTGAATTTAGATGAGGTACCACTCCATAGCCTAGGCTACACTTGAACTCATGACAGTCCTCCTGCCTCAATGTGCCAAGTGCTGGGATCATAGGATTACAGACATGAGCACCATGCCCAGCTTTCTCCTCCTACTTTTTTTTTTTTTTTTTTTTTTTCTGAATAGGGTCTCACTCTAGCCCGGGCTGACCTGGAACTCACTCTGTAGTTCCCAGAATGGCCTTGAACTTACAGCAATCCTCCCACCTTTGCTTCCTGAGTGCTGGGATTAAAGGTGTGTGCCACCATGCCAGGCACTGCTTCAGGGTTTTTAAAGATTTATTTTATTTTATTTATTAGAGAGAGAGGGAGAAAATGGGCACACCAGGGCCTCCAGCCACTGCAAACAAACTCCAGACACATGATCCACCTTGTGCATCTGGCTTACGTGGGTCCTGGGGGAATTCAAACACCTTAACTGCTGAGCCATCACTCCAGCCTGGCTTCAGTTTTTAAAACTTTTGCTGTCATATATTTTTACAGAGGAGAGATTTACTTCCAGCAGCAGAAAAGGAGTTATTTCTAATTAGTACCATGTTTTTAATTTACAAGAACTTTTTGTCCTCCGAGTGCTCTTCCACATGTCACCCTTTCAGTTTGTAGAGGTATTTATTGCATGTCTATTTGTATATATTTACATAGTCTCTCTGACTGACAGTATTAATAGTGAGTTTTCCATCGTATTGTCGTATTTTTTTTTTTTTAATTTTGCCTCTTCTATTTATTTCCCTTTGACCTCTGTCTTCCATGCTAAATGCTTTCCTTAAATGTTCAGTGATCCTTGTCTGGTGAATTATTTTTTTAAAATATATTTTATTTAGTTATTTTATTTTTGAGAGAGAGAAAGAGGCAGAGTTAGAGAGAGAAAGAGAGCAAGCGAGCGAAAGAGAGAGAGAATGGGCATGCCAGGGCCTCCAGCCACTGCAAACGAACTCCAGACATCTGTGTGCCCTTGTGCATCTGGCTTATGTGGGTCCTGGAGAATGGAACTGAGATCCTTTGGCTTTGCAGGCAAGCTCCTTAACTGCTAAGCCATCTCTCCAGCCCCCTGGTGAGTTAATTTCTAAGTCAACTTCATTGAGACACCATTTATCATTTTATCCCATTTTTATATAATGACAGTACTGATTATAATGCAGATTTCTGTACATTTTGATATGCATTGGTAGGTGTGTGATGTATAGTGACAGGTATGTGAAAAATAAAATGTAACCAGCACCACTATCAAGATACAGAACATTCTCATCACCCTGGTGCCCCTCTGCAGTCGCTCTCCCCTCCCCAGTCTCTCTTCTCCATCCTCAGCAAACCCTGACTTGCTTTATGCTATGACAGACAAGTTTTTCTTTCTCTAGAGTTTCATATAAATGGTGCCATGTGAGATGTATTTGAAATTCACCAATGACACAGAGGTGTGTAGTTTAAAAAAGGTTTTTATTTATCTGCTTGCAAGCAGAGGGAATAGAGAGGGAAGACAGAGAGAGAGAGGGGGGAAGAGAGAATGAGAGGGAATGGGCACACCAGGGCCTCTTGCCACTGCAAATGAACTCCAAATGCATGCATCACTTTTCTTGGGCACTGGGGAATTGAACTTGGGTCATCTGGCTTTGCAAGCAAGTGCTTTTTTAAAAAAAATGTGTTTTTATTTTTATTTATTTAGTGGAGACAGAGAGAGGGAGAGAGAGACAGAGAGAGAGAATGGGCACACCAGGGCCTCTAGCCACTGCAAACGAACTCCAGATGCATGTGCCACCATGCACATCTGGCTTACGTGGGACCTGGAGAACCAAATCTGGGTCCTTAGGCTTGTCAGGCATGGGCCTTAGCTGCTAAGACATCTTTCCAGCTCTTTTCTGAAGTGCTTGAGCCATTTTCATAGCTCATCAACAACGTAGGAGAATTGCAGCCTCTCTGCGTCTTCAAACCTACTTGGCTTTGCCAGTCTGCTGAATAATCACCTCGTGATGGTTCTGATTTGAATTTCCTTGCTAATTCCTGGCGCTGTCTTTCCAAGAACTATCCACTCAAGGTGTTAGTCACTAGAAAGCTGGTTAGGCATTCAGGGCACTAGAAAAGGCTGGCCAATGGGGGAGTGTCAATGATGTTCCTGGACTATTTTACAGAGAATCCTCCGATCAGTTTCTCAAGTCTCTTTCTCTTAGATTAGTTAGATTCTCATAGAAATTTCTTCCCATCTTCTTCCAGAAACATATGGCTGCTAGGATTTTGAAATCCAAATGGGAGAAGAAAGCTGGACGCAGCACTTTCCAGCGTATAGTCAGTCCCCTCCTTTGACTATGTCTGATGTTTGTGGGCCCAGAGAACCTGTTTTGCACTCTCCAGATAAAAGCCCACAGGCTTCCATAGGACAAGTGAGGGAGGTTGCTTCCTCACTGAGGTCAGTCTCCTCAGGCATGAGGGCATCTGGGCTGACCCCATCTTTAGCTCGTGTGTGTGTGTGTGTGTGTGTGTGTGTGCATGTGTGCGCATTTTGTGGAGTCGAGCTCATGTCAGCTGTCTTCAATTATTCACCACCTTATTTTTTTAAAGTTTTTATTTATTTATTTATTTGAGAGCGACAGACAGAGAGAGAGAAAGAGGCAGAGAGAGAGAGAATGTGCACACCAGGGCCTCCAGCCACTGCAAATGAACTCCAGATGCATGCGCCACCTTGTGCATCTGGCTTACATGGGTACTGGGGAATTGAGCCTCGAACCAGGGTCCTTAGGCTTCTCAGGCAAGCGCTTAACCACTAAGCCATCTCTCCAGCCCCCTCACCACCTTATTTTTGAAACATTTTATTTATTTATTTGCAAGCAAAGAGAGATAGATAAAACACAGACAGAGACAATGGGCATGCCAGGGCCTCCAGCTACTGCAGATGAACTCTAGATACATGTGCCACTTTGTGCATCTGACTTTACATCTGTTCTGGGGAATCAAACTCCAGTTGTTAGGCTTCATAGGCAAGTGCTTTAACAACTGAGTGATAATCTCTCCGGTCCACCTATCCACCTTATTTTTTAAATAAATATTTTATTTGTTTACTTATTTGAGAGAGAGGGGGGGAGAGAGAGAGAGAGAGTGAGAGATAAGGGGTATGCCAGGGCCTCCAGCCACTGCAAACAAACTCCAGACGCATGAGCCACCTTGTGCATCTGGCTTATACAGGTACTGGGGAATTGAATCTGGGTCCTTAGGCTTCACAGGCAAGCACCTTAATGACTAAGCCCTTTCTCAAGCCCCATCTTTATTTTTTGAGACAGGATTTCTGACTGAACCCAGGGCTCACCAATTGGCTACACTAGCTAGCCAGCAAGCCCCAGGGATTCTCTTATCTCCGCCTCCCCAGCACTGGCATTACAGGCATGTAATACCAGGCCTGGCTTTTAGGAAGGGGCTGGGGATGCAAACTCAGGCTCTTATGCTTGGGCAGCAAACACTTTACCCCCCTCCCAAGACACTTTAAAGTGAATGCCTAATGCATCTGCAGGAACAGAAGGAATGCTTACACTTTAGACACTTTTGACATGTTTACTTTCTTCCCAGAACTTGCCCTTGGCTCCTAGCCCCCTTTCTACTAATCCCAATTACCTGGGGCTGCTGGCCTCTGAGTCTTTGGACTCATGTAACTTAATGAGTTTCACAACTATTGAAGTTCCTCAATTATGAACTGTTGCTCCGCCACTGCATGCGGCCCCACTGTTGTTAAGAGAGTAAACATAGGTTGGAGATATAACTTAGTGGTTAAGGCACTTGCCTGTAACACCTAAGGACCCAGGTTCAATTCCCCAGATCCCACATAAGCCAGATGCACAAGGTGGCACATGCGTCTGGAGTTCGTTTGCAGTGGCTGGAGGCCCTGATGTGTCCATTCTCTCTCTATATATGCCTCTCTCTCACACACACACAAATAAACAAGTAAAATATTTTAAAAGAGAGCAAACCTGCCTGCACTGATCCCACAGCACAAAGGATGTCCCTTCTGTGGAGGGCAAGTGCTAGGCCTGAAGAAAACCGGTCACGCAGCAGATGGAAAACTACCGCAAGAAAAGAGCAACACAGAAGTTTAGACAGGGCAGGAGCTGGAAGAAAGCTGCAGAAAACCACCAAGGCAAGCCCTTTGGGGTCTAGCTTTGCCTCAAGCTACACACCACCCCTGAACACATGCAGCTCAGCTGGGTTTGAGATTCAACTAAGTCAGAGAAGGCTTGCTCACCCTGTATCATCATTACTTGTACTTAAAAAAAGTACTATCTTATAAAACTCACTCCCTAATATATATATTTCCTCACCATCCCACCCCAATTTACCCTCTTATTAACATCTTACACTAGTGTAATACATGCAGATGACAACATGGTTGTTTACTAACACCCATAGCTTAGAGTTGCATTTATTCTTTGAAGTGTACATTCTATGGGTTCCAACAAATGCATACGATTCATGGCCTCATTTTTTTTCTCATTACTTTAAAAATATTTTATTTATTTTTATTTGTAGCAGAGAGATACCACTGTGTATCTGGCTTTACGTGGGTACTGGGGAATCCAACTGTGCTCATTAGGCTTTGTAGGCAAGCGCCTCAACCACGGAGTCATCTCTCCAGCCCATCACATTGCTTTTTAAAAAATTATTCACTTGTGTGTGTGCGTGTATGTGTGCACGTGCTAGGGCCAGGTTCTCTCACCACGACAAATGAACGTTGAAAGCACGCATCACTTTTTTGCATCAAGCTTTATATGGGTGCTGGGAATAGAAGCTGGACCAACAGGCTTTGCAAGCAAATATCTTTAACCACTGCCATCTCCCCAGCCCCTATGTTTACTTTTGTTTAAAAAAAAAACTGCCAAATTGTATTTGTGTGTTTTTGAGGTCCTGGGTTTGGCTCATCTTGTACACTGAAGGACTTTAGTGTGTAAGTGACTTCTCAAAGAGAGGCATGTTAAGAAGTAGGTATGGATGGTATCTTTTCTTTTCTTTTCTTTTCTTTTCTTTTCTTTTCTTTTCTTTTCTTTTCTTTCTTTTATTATTATTATTATTATTATTATTATTATTATTATTATTATTATTTTGCCTTTTCAAGGTAGGGTCTCACTCTAGTCCAGGCTGACCTGGAATTCACTATTAAGTCCCAGGGTGGCCTTGAACTCATGGTGATCCTCCTACCTCTGCTTCTCGAGTGCTGGGATTAAAGGCGTGCGCCACCACGCCCAGCTCTGGATGGTATATTTTCTATGTTCCAAGACTACAGCTTGTTCCATGGGTCTTATCCACGGAAGTCACAATGGCCACACTTAAATGACCTTGATCCTAATGCTTTCCCCTTGACAGGTTTGTAGATGTCAGTGTTCTCTGCCTATATAATGACAGTACTGATTGTAATGCAGATTTCTGTACATTTTGATATGCATTGGTAGGTGTGTGATGTATAGTGACAGGTATGTGAAAAATAAAATGTAACCAGCACCACTATCAAGATACAGAACATTCTCATCACCCTGGTGCCCCTCTGCAGTCGCTCTCCCCTCCCCAGTCTCTCTTCTCCATCCTCAGCAAACCCTGACTTGCTTTATGCTATGACAGACAAGTTTTTCTTTCTCTAGAGTTTCATATAAACGGTGCCATGTGAGATGTGTTTGAAATTCACCAATGACACAGAGGTGTGTAGTTTAAAAAAGGTTTTTATTTATCTGCTTGCAAGCAGAGGGAATAGAGAGGGAAGACAGAGAGAGAGAGGGGAAGAGAGAATGAGAGGGAATGGGCACACCAGGGCCTCTTGCCATTGCAAATGAGCTCCAAATGCATGCATCACTTTGTGCATCTGGCTTTTCTTGGGCACTGGGGAATTGAACTTGGGTCATCTGGCTTTGCAAGCAAGTGCTTTTTTTTTAAAAAAAAAAGATGTGTTTTTATTTTTATTTATTTAGTGGAGACAGAAAGAGGGAGAGAGAGACAGAGAGAGAGAATGGGCACACCAGGGCCTCTAGCCACTGCAAACGAACTCCAGATGCATGTGCCACCATGCACATCTGGCTTATGTGGGACCTGGAGAACCGAATCTGGGTCCTTAGGCTTGTCAGGCATGGGCCTTAGCTGCTAAGACATCTTTCCAGCTCTTTTCTGAAGTGCTTGAACCATTTTCATAGCTCATCAACAACGTAGGAGAATTGCAGCCTCTCTGCATCTTCAAACCTACTTGGCTTTGCCAGTCTGCTGAATAATCACCTCGTGATGGTTCTGATTTGAATTTCCTTGCTAATTCCTGGCGCTGTCTTTCCAAGAACTATCCACTCAAGGTGTTAGTCACTAGAAAGCTGGTTAGGCATTCAGGGCACTAGAAAAGGCTGGCCAATGGGGGAGTGTCAGTGATGTTCCTGGACTATTTTGCAGAGAATCCTACGATCAGTTTCTCAAGTCTCTTTCTCTTAGATTAGTTAGATTCTCATAGAAATTTCTTCCCATCTTCTTCCAGAAACATATGGCTGCTAGGATTTTGAAATCCAAATGGGAGAAGAAAGCTGGACGCAGCACTTTCCAGTGTATAGTCAGTCCCCTCCTTTGACTATGTCTGATGTTTATGGGCCCAGAGAACCTGTTTTGCACTCTCCAGATAAATGCCCACAGGCTTCCCTAGGGAAAGTGAGGGAGGTTGCTTCCTCACTGAGGTCAGTCTCCTCAGGCATGAGGGCATCTGGGCTGACCCCATCTTTAGCTCGTGTGTGTGTGTGTGTGTGTGTGTGTGTGTGTGTGTGCATGTGTGTGCATTTTGTGGAGTCGAGCTCATGTCAGCTGTCTTCAATTATTCACCAACTTATTTTTTTTAAGTTTTTATTTATTTATTTATTTATTTGAGAGAGACAGACAGAGAGAGAGAAAGAGGCAGAGAGAGAGAATGTGCACACCAGGGCCTCCAGCCACTGCAAATGAACTCCAGATGCATGCGCCACCTTGTGCATCTGGCTTACATGGGTACTGGGGAATTGAGCCTCGAACCAGGGTCCTTAGGCTTCTCAGGCAAGCGCTTAACCACTAAGCCATCTCTCCAGCCCCCTCACCACCTTATTTTTGAAACATTTTATTTATTTATTTGCAAGCAAAGAGAGATAGATAAAACACAGACAGAGACAATGGGCATGCCAGGGCCTCCAGCTACTGCAGATGAACTCTAGATACATGTGCCACTTTGTGCATCTGACTTTACATCTGTTCTGGGGAATCAAACTCCAGTTGTTAGGCTTCATAGGCAAGTGCTTTAACAACTGAGTGATAATCTCTCCGGTCCACCTATCCACCTTATTTTTTAAATAAATATTTTATTTGTTTACTTATTTGAGAGAGAGAGGGGGAGAGAGAGAGAGAGAGAGAGTGAGAGATAAGGGGTATGCCAGGGCCTCCAGCCACTGCAAACAAACTCCAGACGCATGCGCCACCTTGTGCATCTGGCTTATACAGGTACTGGGGAATTGAATCTGGGTCCTTAGGCTTCACAGGCAAGCACCTTAATGACTAAGCCCTTTCTCAAGCCCCATCTTTATTTTTTGAGACAGGATTTCTGACTGAACCCAGGGCTCACCAATTGGCTACACTAGCTAGCCAGCAAGCCCCAGGGATTCTCTTATCTCCGCCTCCCCGGCACTGGCATTACAGGCATGTAATACCAGGCCTGGCTTTTAGGAAGGGGCTGGGGATGCAAACTCAGGCTCTTATGCTTGGGCAGCAAACACTTTACCCCCCTCCCAAGACACTTTAAAGTGAATGCCTAATGCATCTGCAGGAACAGAAGGAATGCTTACACTTTAGACACTTTTGACATGTTTACTTTCTTCCCAGAACTTGCCCTTCGCTCCTAGCCCCCTTTCTACTAATCCCAATTACCTGGGGCCGCTGGCCTCTGATTCTTTGGTCTCATGTAACTTAATGAGTTTCACAACTATTGAAGTTCCTCAATTATGAACCGTTGCTCCGTCACTGCATGCGGCCCCACTGTTGTTAAGAGAGTAAACATAGGTTGGAGATATAACTTAGTGGTTAAGGCACTTGCCTGTAACACCTAAGGACCCAGGTTCAATTCCCCAGTACCCACATAAGCCAGATGCACAAGGTGGCACATGCGTCTGGAGTTCGTTTGCAGTGGCTGGAGGCTCTAGCGTGTCCATTCTCTCTATATATATGACTCTCTCTCTCACACACAAATAAACAAGTAAAACATTTTAAAAGAGAGCAAACATGCCTGCACTGATCTTTAGCAGGAGACACCAACAGCACAAAGGATGTCCCTTCTGTGGAGGGCAAGTGCTAGGCCTGAAGAAAACCGGTCACGCAGCAGATGGAAAACTACCGCAAGAAAAGAGCAACACAGAAGTTTAGACAGGGCAGGAGCTGGAAGAAAGCTGCAGAAAACCACCAAGGCAAGCCCTTTGGGGTCTAGCTTTGCCTCAAGCTACACACCACCCCTGAACACATGCAGCTCAGCTGGGTTTGAGATTCAACTAAGTCAGAGAAGGCTTGCTCACCCTGTATCATCATTACTTGTACTTAAAAAAAGTACTATCTTATAAAACTCACTCCCTAATATATATATTTCCTCACCATCCCACCCCAATTTACCCTCTTATTAACATCTTACACTAGTGTAATACATGCAGATGACAACATGGTTGTTTACTAACACCCATAGCTTAGAGTTGCATTTATTCTTTGAAGTGTACATTCTATGGGTTCCAACAAATGCATACGATTCATGGCCTCATTTTTTTTCTCATTACTTTAAAATATTTTATTTATTTATTTGTAAGCAGAGAGATACCACTGTGTATCTGGCTTTACGTGGGTACTGGGGAATCCAACTGTGGTCATTAGGCTTTGTAGGCAAGCGCCTCAACCACGGAGTCATCTCTCCAGCCCATCACATTGCTTTTTAAAAAATTATTCACTTGTGTGTGTGCGTGTATGTGTGCACGTGCTAGGGCCAGGTTCTCTCACCACGACAAATGAACGTTGAAAGCACGCATCACTTTTTTGCATCAAGCTTTATATGGGTGCTGGGAATAGAAGCTGGACCAACAGGCTTTGCAAGCAAATATCTTTAACCACTGCCATCTCCCCAGCCCCTATGTTTACTTTTGTTTAAAAAAAAAACTGCCAAATTGTATTTGTGTGTTTTTGAGGTCCTGGGTTTGGCTCATCTTGTACACTGAAGGACTTTAGTGTGTAAGTGACTTCTCAAAGAGAGGCATGTTAAGAAGTAGGTATGGATGGTATCTTTTCTTTTCTTTTCTTTTCTTTTCTTTCTTTTATTATTATTATTATTATTATTATTATTATTATTATTATTATTTTGCCTTTTCAAGGTAGGGTCTCACTCTAGTCCAGGCTGACCTGGAATTCACTATTAAGTCCCAGGGTGGCCTTGAACTCATGGTGATCCTCCTACCTCTGCTTCTCGAGTGCTGGGATTAAAGGCGTGCGCCACCACGCCCAGCTCTGGATGGTATATTTTCTATGTTCCAAGACTACAGCTTGTTCCATGGGTCTTATCCACGGAAGTCACAATGGCCACACTTAAATGACCTTGGATCCTAACGCTTTCCCTTGACAGGTTTGTAGATGTCAGTGTTCTCTGCCATTTAGTGTTGGTGGATGCCTGGTCCTGTATTTTTATCAGTGTAGATTCCTGACTTTGGATGCTTGTACTCTGAAAACATTATTCTTCATTAGTATTATGCCTCAGGAATTTCCCCAGGATATGCTTGGATGTTGGTTTCTGTGTGTTGCCTTTTTTTAAAAAATTGTATTTATTTGCAAGGAGGTGGTGCGGGAAGAAGGGAGCAATGATGAATGGGCACATGAAGGCCTCTAGACATTACAAATGATCTCCAGATGCGTGTGCCACTTTGTGCATCTTGCTTTATGTGGGTACTGGGGAATTGAACCTGGGTCCTTAGGCTTCACAGGCAAGCACCTTAATCGCTAAGCCATCTCTCCAGCCCTGCCTTGCCTTTTGAATGTTGTGAAGCTTTTCGCTATGCAGCCTTAGGGCCCTGCTTCCTCTTAGGGAAATTTCCCCCAGTGAGTCTTCAGTTATCCTTGTCACTAATGCGCTGGCTGCTCTAACTACTTAAAGTCAGTCCCTGTTTTTCAGATTCCATATTCTGTCCTCCCCATGTAGTTTTCTTTTGAAAATAATTTCATGCCTTCCTTTTCTTTTGGAAAGTTCCCTCCATTGCACTCGGCATCACTACTTGTGGGTCTAAGAGGCAGTTCTCTTTGCTGTCTCCAATGTGATGTTTTTCAAAATTTTACTTTTGGTGTGTGCACACTAGGTGGTGTATGTGTGTGTGTGGTATATGAAAGTGTGGATGCAGATGGGCACACCCCATATGCACATGTGTGAGGCAAGATGAACAGGTCACGTGTCCTCTTCTATTGCTCTTCTGCTGATTTCCCTGAGTCAGGGTCTCTCACGGAACCTAGACTGGCTAACTGGGGAGTCCCAGAGAGCCTCTTGTCTCTGCACCCCCACAGCACTGGGGTTACAGGCCTGTGTGGAGAGACTCAGCTTTTTACATGAATGCTGGAAATCAAACTTAGGTCCTCCTGCTTGCCCAGCAGTCATTCTTACCCACTGAGCTTCCTTGGATTACTCCTGGGTGGGCCTTACTCCACAGAGAGCCCTGCCAGCCTCCTGCTTACCATATTCAAGTATTGGGTGAATGCTTGAACTGCTTCTGACCACATCTGGGGAGGCCTTACTCTTTACCTTTCACTGCTTCTCTCTCTTTTTTTTTTGTTTTTGTTTTTTTAATTATTTTTTATTTTTGGAGAGAGACAGAGAGAGAGGGAGAGGAAGACAGATAGAGAATAGGCTTGCCAGAAGCCTCTCAGCCACTGTGAACGAAATCCAGATGCATGCACCCCCTTGTGGGCAACTGCAGCATTGCCTCCTTGTGTCACTGCATCTGGCTAAACGTGGGACCTGGAGATTGGAACTGACATTCTTAGGCTTAGCAGGCAGGCGCCTTAATCGCTAAGCCATCTCTCCAGCCCTGTTTTTGGCTTTTTGAAGTAGGGTTTCACTGTAATCTAGGCTGACCTTGAATTCACTACATAGTCTCAGGGTGGCCTCGAACTCGCAGTGATCCTCCTACCTCCGCCTCCCGAGTGCTGGTATTAAAGGCGTGCGCCACCACGCCCGGCTCACTGATTCTCTTGAACTTGACAAAGCATCTGCCTATCTCATCACTCAACTGTCATCTCTGAGACCCAGGAATAATGGTTTCCCCAAGTTCCTATAAGAGCCAGAACAGGGCAGAGAGAACCCACTGTAGCCCTGACTACAAGCCAGTCATTTTAATAAACACCTGTGGCTGGTGCCAGGCCCATTTATTCAAAAAACATTTTCCGCGTGCCGTCTCCGCACAACGTACACAGGCCCACATCTCTTTGGATGCTGAGCAATGTCCCACTGAGGATGACGGGCACCTGAGAGAGCAGTCTCTGAGGAAGTGGCTTGGTTTCTCTGCCAACCTGGAGGCCTTTGGCAGTGGCTGTTAGTGGGAAAGGATGCTGGGAGGGGGAAGGGTGACCACCTCAGAGACGAAGTAGTCATGAGGCTATAGCTCCCCGAGAACAGGCAGAATTGCACAAACTCAAATGAATTAGGAGTGTAAATTGAGCAGTTCAAGTTGGCTTGCACAGTACAATAAAGATCTGCAAACACTCAGCTCCGTATTGAACCCGAGGCAGGGTGATTAATTCATTATTCACTTCCTCGCCTGGAAGTGAACATGTGTACACCCGGGGCCCAGTGTGGATGAGTGCAGTCATAAATCACGCTATTTACCAATCTCGCAATGAGAAAATCAGCTGGCTGCAGGGGGATGTTCTGTAGGCGGCAACAATGGCCACGGAGCTGGCCAGCCAAGGCAGGTCAGTCTGCTCTCAGGAGGCACACCAGTTGGCCAGGCATTTGGCTTCCCAGACAAGGCGGCCAGCTTCTCGGCCACCAGGCTTGGCACTTCCTGGCCAGACCACAAGGAAACAGACTCCACTCCGCCCAGCAGGAATGTTCTTGTGACCTGAAATGGCCTCTCTCAAAAGTGGACATAGTATTAGGATCTGTCCAAAAGGCTGCTGTGGTCCAGTTGGAATAAGCCAGTGCCCTCCCCGCACTCTGGTTCCTGGAGCTGTTTTCAATTCCAGGTCTTTCTGGCCAGGCTTCAGTCTGCTCAGCATCCTTCAGCCAGGGTCCTTGGTTGTCACCAGAGTCAGGCTTTATTGTCTCTGTCTCTGCTACCTTCATAGGAAAGTCCTGTGGGGGACTGGAATTTCATTTAAAGATACCAATTTAACACATAGGCATTTTAGGGCCTGTGTTAATACAAATCAGCTCTTTGAATTTTTTTTTTTTTTTGAGGTAGGGTCTTGCTCTAGCCCAGGCTGACCTGGAATTCACTCTGTATTCTCAGGGTGGCCTCAAACTCATGGTGATCCTCCTACTTCTGCCTCCCGAGTGCTGGGATTAAAGGCATGTGCCACCACTCTTGGCTCCTTTTTTTTTTTTTTTTTAAATTTAAATTTAAATTTATTTATTTGAGAGAGAGATACACACACAGAAATAGACAGGGAGAGAGAGAGAGAGAACGGGTGCACCAGGTCCTCTAGCCACTGCAAACGAACTCTAGACGCATGCACCTCCTTGTGCATCTGGCTTACGTGGGTCCTAGGGAGTCAAACCAGGGTCCTTTGTCTTTGCAGACAAACACCTTAACTGCTAAGTCATCTCTCCAGCCCCTCTTTGAATATTTTTAAAAATATTTTATTTATTTATTTACTTGAGAGAGAGAGTGAAAGAAAGAGGCAGAGAGAGAGAGAGAGAGAGAGAGAGAGAGAGAGAGAGAATGGGCAGAGAGAGAATGGGCATACTGGGGCATGAGAGATGGCTCAGTTGGTAAAGTGCTTGCTACGTAAGTGTGAGGAACTGAGTTCAGATCCTATAGCACCCAAGTCAAAAGCCAGGCACAGGGTTGGAGAGATGGCTTAGCAGTTAAGTGCTTGTCTGTGAAGCCTAAGGACCCCGGTTCAAGGCCCAATTCCCCAGGACTCATGTAAGCCAGATGCACAAGGTGGCACATCCATCTGTAGTTCGTTTGCAGTGGCTGGAGGCCCTGGTGTGCCCATTCTCTCTCTCCCTCTGCCTCTTTCTCTGTCTGTCTGTCTCTCTCAAATAAATAAATAAATAAGAAACAAATTAAAAAAGAAAAGCCAGGCACAGCTATGTCTATATCTAATAAAATAAATTTTAAAAAAAATAAAGTGACTTATTTTAGGGGGAAAAGAAAGCACTGTTAGCCACTGAGCCATCTCTCCAGCCTGGATGAAAGTAGTTTTAACTGCAGTTTACAAATGAGGAAACTGAGGCTTAATGCAACCAAATGGCTTGCTAGGGTGCAACCTTTGGCTGGCCTATCTGCAGCGCCTGTGTCTCTAACCTTGATGTCCTATCATCTTGATCACCCAGAACCTTGTGTGATATTTGCTAAAATGCTACAGACATCTGCTTCAGGGCACACCAGACTTAGCCTTTCTTCCCTGGAGCCAGAGTGAGCTTTGAGAGACTGGCCAAAGTTTTAGTCTCTACTAAATTTGGCATAAAAAAAGAATAATAAAGTAAAATAAATGACTAAAAGCCCGTTTTCCACTCTCCATCTGAGCCGAACAGTTAGCTAGCTAGCTCTCCTATAAAAGAGAAAGAAAGTCCGTATTTCCCTCATTCTTCTTCTTCCCAGGACAAATGTTATGGCCAATATGCAATCTGTTTATAACTTCCTTGGGCTTTATTTGGTGCACGAAGGAATATGGTTCTCCTTAATCTACTTATGAAACAAAAGAACAAACAACAGAATTCCTTAACAAAAAAGGTCTTTAAACCAAGGGATTAGTAGGTACTACTCCTTCTCCTCTGTGTTACCAGACAGATATCTTCTAACAGACAGCATCATGACTCAACCTACCTTGCTCATGAGCAGCCATAATCTGTTAATACCTTCCCTTCTCCCAAGCATGGAAAGAGTGCTATGTGGACAGAACTGAGGATCTGGGCCCCAGGCAGGGCTTTTACTGCATGTTGCCTGTAGCCATATGGTCCCTGTGTTAATAAAATTTCAAGTGACTGCTTCCAAAGGAATAGTCTGGCTGTCCTCACATGTGGGGTATAGCTGGCCTGATGGCTAAGAAGGACTGGGGGGTGGGCTATGCTTCTATAAGGCCTCGTTCTGGAAGAAGATGAGCCGCTTGAAAGGATAGCCAGGCGGTCCCCCTAGAACCTGATCCCTGGCCAAGTAGAGAGCAGATCAAGCCCACTAGAAAAACAGAGCAAGGCTTTCAACTGTCACATTACTCTGGCCCCATCCAGGAAGTTACGCTTACTCCAAGGCTGCCCAGGGGGTCGGGGTTGCTGTAAGTAAACAGACATATGGACACAGGATCCTAGCCGGTGATTACCACTCTACGAGATCAGCATAGGATATGGGTGGAGGCCTCAAGACTGAGGAAAGACTCGAGAAAAATCGTATTTGGCTCAAGCCCACATGCAAATGTCCACAAAGACTTGAACTCAGGACAGGGGTTTCTGAAGGAGTGTGCTGAAGTATGATCACATGAATCTACCAGCAGAAGTTAGGAAATTACCCAGCAATAGGGTTGACGATGCCCCAAGAGACTTAGTATGTTCCACTACTCAATAAAGTGAGCTTTCAAAAAAAAAAAAAAAAAACTAATTCTAAATAAACTAAGTGCCCCTACACAATCCATTGTGCCAAAAAAGTATATAGAAACCAGGGGCTGGAGAGATGGCTTAGCGGCTAACGCGCCTGCCTGCTAAGCCTAAGAACGCTGGTTCCAATGTCCAGCGGTTCCAATCTCCAGGTCCCACGTTTAGCCAGATGCAAAGTGACGCAGGGGCACAATGCTGCACTTGACCACAAGGGGGCGCACACATCTGGATTTCGTTCACAGCAGCTGAGAGACTGCTGGTGTGCCCATCTCTGTCTCCCTCTCCTCTCTGTCTATCTCTCTCTGTCTCTCTCTCCAAAAAAAAAAAAATATATATATATATTAAAAAAAATTTAAAAAACGTATATAGAAACCAAATTAACTGCAAAACAGGGTGAAGATATGCATACTTGATGTGTGTATGTGTGTGTGTGTTTCAGTGGTAGAGATTAAACCTAGGATCTCATAAATACATACCAAGCACTCTACCACTGAGCCGCATCCACGGCTTGGAATGTTTTTGAGTAGAAACTTATATGAAACAAAGATTTTAAAATAATTCTGTGAGACACGTGGTAAGATATACAAACCTTTTACTGTATTTTTATTTTATTTTATTTTTATAGAGACAGAGAGAGAGAGAGAGACAGAGAGACAGAGAGACAGATAGTGAGTAGGTGCACTTGTGGAATCTCAGCGGATGAGAATGAACTCTAGATGTGTGCGCCCCCTTGTTGGCAAGTGCAGCATTGCGCCCTTGTGTCACTTTTTGCGTTTGGCTAAACGTGGGACCTGAAGAATCGAACGGGTGTTCTTAGGCTTGGCAGGCAGGTGCCTTAACCGCTAAGCCATCTCTCTAGCCCTGTATTTTTATTTTTGACAATTTTATACCTATGTATTTTGATCTCATTCAACACACATTAACCTCTTTATCTCCCTCCCATTCCCATCAAACCCTTCTTTCCTCCAACTAATCTCCTTCCTATTTTCATTTCCTTTTAGCCAGGCATGGCGGCACACGCCTTTAATCCTAGCATTCCACTCTGGAGGCTGAGGTAGGAGGACTGCCTTGAGTTCAAGGCCAGCCTGAGACTACATAGTGGATTCCAAGTCAGCCTGGGCTAGAGTGAGACCCTACCTCAACTCCCCTCCCTGCAAAAAAAAAAAAAGAAGAAAAATAAAAAGAAAACAAAAAAGAGAACAAAATTACATTAATTTCTTCTTAAATTTATGATCCACCAAGTTAAATTAGAGTTGCTTGCATGAGCATTAAATGGGAAGTTAGTTGGGCATTTTATACTAAGTTGGACTTTCTAAAGTTTTGTGTTTAACGTGGAGTGAGTGTAGAGGCCAGGAAGCTAGAAAGGGGAGTGAGGGGGAAAGATGTACCAATCTTAAAGGAGGGCACCAGGACTTTCTGGGTGTGTCTATGCCTTTCCCAGACCATGCCACAGGCTCTACCCTATACCTGTCCATTTCCTTATGTCCCTTCCCAGTCAGTCCCCACCCTGAGATAAGACCTGTACCAGTCTTTCAGGGACCTTTGTCACTGCCTTTGATCTTCACACAAATGGACCAGACCTATGCACTCTGGTTTCTTTGGCGCAACGTGACATTTTTGAGAATTCATGTTGAGGGCTCCTCAGTGAATTCCTTCCTATGGCTGAGTAGTAAAATCTGTTCTGTGAATACAGGCAAGTTTGTTTATCCATTCATCTAGTGACAGACATTTGTTTTATTTCTATGGTTTGGTTATTAAGAATATAACCGAGGATGAACTTTTCATTTAGACTTGCCACAAAAGGGTTTGTATAAAAATATGTTGGTTTCCCTAGGGTAAATATGACTTTTTTAGAAACTGCCAAGTGATATGCTGTAAGTGTAAAAATAACTTACAGAAATGTGAAGCAAAAGGAGAATAACTTTTTTGGTAGATTTTCCTGAACTTGCTTAATAATTCATAAAATCTTAAAAAAATATTTTATTTATTTTATTTTATTTGCAAGAGAGAGAGAGAGAGAGAGAGAGATAAGCCACTTTGTGAGTCTGGCTTTACGTGGGTACTGGGGAATCAAACCCAGGTCCTTAGGCTTTGCAGGCAAGTGCCTGAACCACTGAGCCATCTCTCCAGCCCTGTAAAATCTTTTTGAAATAAATAAAATAGAAGGAATTGCCCAATTCAAAATGCTTTAAAAAGATAAATAATCCTATCCTATACAAAACTTACCAATGTACTCTTAGGATATGTCTTTTCAATGGCTGGAACTTTAAGCAAATTCACTTGAGGCAAATGGGTCTTAGGCAAATTAGCCCAAAGGCTCCATATAGACTCCTGTCAAGGCAGGTCCCCCACACACCCTGTGAGAGTGCAATTGAATCTTTAAACAATGCAGGCTTGACATTCCTTCCGAAGAGATTTCATACCTATGGGAAGTACATGGATATTTATGCACAGGGATATACGGGATTAGGATGTTGGAACAAGTAGGCACTTGGTGGAAGGAGGGAAAGGAATTCTCTGCTCTGTTTGTGGAGCTCTATGGTGTCTGATAATGGGCCAGGAGCTGGCACGATGCCCAGGGCATTAAACCCTGGTGGAGGCCCAGCAGGGGCCTCAACAGGGTTGTGGGGCAAAGTGAGAGGCCCTGAGGAGCCCAAGTGGCTCTCTCAGATTTTAACTAGAGGGAGGTTGGGAGTAGTTTGTGGGGAGGAGCGGCAGCTTGCTGGAGTTTCTTTACAGGGAATGAAGGAATGAAGATGGAGGTTAGTTCAGCCCAGTGGGTCGGTCAGTGAGCTATGCAAGTTAGCATTTCTCTGAGGGGAGAAAAACATGCTTGAATGAACTCTCAGCCATCTTTGTCCTGGTTGCAGATATTTCAACCTTCAGTGCCACAACGTATTAGCACATGATTGCAAGTTTAAAAAAAAACAAACACACACACACACACACACACACACACACACACACACTTGGGCTGGAGAGATGGTTTAGCAGTTAAGGTCCTTTGCCTGTAAAGCCAAAGGACCAGGGTTTGATTCTCCAAGACCCACGTAAGCCAGATGCACAAGATGGCACACACATCTGGAGTTTGTTTACAGTGGCTGAAGGCCCTGGTGCACCCATTCTCTCACTCTCTTCTCTCTCAAATAAATTTAAAAAATTGAAAAAGAAAGCACTTATAGTCATTCAAATGTGCTCAATATACATTCTTAGTGTCTTCCACACTTTTGACAAAACTGGCTCTCATGTCACCTTCCAAATTGCTAATATGAAATCTTCATAATAAGATGTTGGCAGATAATGGTGATGTATTGGGTGTTTCAAAGAAGCTAGAAGAAAGGCTTTCAAATGTTTTCAACCAAAAGAAATGAATAATTGAGGAAATAGATGTATTTTATCTTGATTTCAACACCATGTAAGGCTTATCTATATCGAACATTACATAGAATTATATAAATAATTACCTAGTTTTAAAAAATTATTTATTTATTTATTTGCAAGCAGAGAGAGTGAGAGAGATAGAAGAGAGGCAGATATAGAGAAAATGGGCACACCAGGACCTCTAGCCACTGCAAATGAACTCCAGATGCATGTGCCCCTTGTGCATCTGGCTTACGTGTGTCCTGGAGAATCGAACCAGGATCCTTTGGCTTTGCAGGCAAATGCCTTAACTGCTAAGCCATTTCTCCAGCCCTTATATAAATTTTTTATGTGTCCACTAAATATAACAAATTATGTCTCTTCCAAGGTGACATAATTCATTAGTCAGCCAACACCGTGAGAAGCAATGTTAATCGATTATAAATTTTCCTCTTCTCCTCCTGACACATGTCTACCTTTGCACAAAGAGGATCATATGAATTTAAGAAAAGGCCTCAGGGGCTAGAAAGATGGCTTAGCAGTTAAGGCACTTGCCTGCGTAGCCTAAGGGCCCAGGTTCGACTCCCCAGTACTCATGTAAGCCAGATGCAGAAGGTGACACATGCACACAAGGTGGTGCATGCGTCTAGAGTTATTTGCAGTGGCTAGAGGCCCCAACTGCCCATTCTCTCTCTCTCTCTCATAAATAAATTAAAAAAGAAAAAGAAAAGAAAAGGCCTCCGAGAAATCAGGGCCTAGTCTATGAAAGACTCTGATCCACTAACATGATGTGTGTGAGATACAGAGAGAGAAAAACAGAGAGAGAAGACTGCACTAACTCCTGGTAAACATTGCTTTCTTGTTTAAGAACTCAGAAAACCATCTGTTTAATAATCTTGTCTAGGTTTTGATTGGCACTGACCATACTCATCAATCAAATTGTAAATTTCATTTATCACCTTGTTTAAAAACCAGGCCAACATCTTGCAGTTTTACTCCTGTGATGATTTTCTGTGTTATAAAGATTTTATAGGGCTGGAGAGATGGCTTAGCAGTTAAGGCATTTGCCTGCAAAGCCTAAGGACCCAGGTTTCATTCCCTAGAACCCATGTAAACCAGATGCACATGGTGGCACATGTGTCTGGAATTTGTTTGCAGTGGCTGGAGGCCCTGCCACACCCATTCTCTCTCTCTCCTCTCTCATAAATAAATAAATAAAATATTTTAAAAATAAATTAAAAAAAAGATTTTATAGATGGCTCCTGTTGTCCTCTGGGAAGTCAACTCCATGGACAGGGCTGACTTAACTCACTAAGCAAGGTAGGTGATTGTTGCAGTCAGGTTTGCATTGCTGGCAGAAATCACCCGACCAAGAGCAGCTCGTGGACAATAGCAACAGGAGAGTGTGCCAAACATTGGCACGGGGAAACTGGCTATAACACCCATAAGCCCGCCCCCAATAATACACTGTCTCCAGGAGGCATTAATTCCCAAATCTCCATCAGCTGGGAACCTAGCATTCAGAACACCTAAGTTTATGGGGACACCTGGATCAAATCACCACAGTGATACACTTGAAGTAAGTATACTGCTCAGTGTAGACAGAAACTAACTGGTGGTTTGACTATAGTCTCCCACAGGATCACATATTTTGACTATTTGGCCCCCAGCCCATGGCCATTTGGGAAGGCTCTGGGGTCTTTGGGAGGTAGAACCTTGCTGGAGGAGGTATGTTGCTGGGGGCAGGCTTTGGGGCAATACAGCCTGGATCAAGCCCAGCATTCAGACTGCTTCCTTCCTGCTACTGTGGAGATGTGATACCCGCCTGGCTGCTCTTGCCATGTTTTCTCCACCATGACAAGCTGAAGTAAACCCTTTCCTTTCATAAACTGCTGTTTATGCAACTTAATCTTATTTCTAATTGTCTCTTAAATTTTATCATGGGGGCTGGAGAAATAGCTTAGTGGTTAAGGCGTATGCCTGAGAAGCCCAAGGACCCCAGTTCGATTCTCCAGGTCCCACATAAGCCATATGCACATGGTGGGGCATGTGTCTGGAGTTTGTTTGCAATGGCTAGAGGCCCTGGCATGCCCTTTCTCACTCTCTCTCTCTGTCTCTAATAAATAAAATAAAATAAAAAAGTAAAATAAAATAAAAAAATCTTTAAATTTTATCAGCAAAGAAGAGTCTTCCCTGCCTAGGGATGAACATTCATAAGCCCTGTGAGGTTTTTTTTTTTTTTGTCACATTAGTAATAATTAATAAAAGTTCCATAATCCTTTTACATTGCAAAATGCAGCCTCAGTTTAGATTAAAATTTTACTTTTGTGGGGCTGGAGAGATTGCTCAGTGGTTAAGGCACTTGCTTGCAAAGCCTATGGACCCAGGTTTGATTTCCCAGTACCCACATGAAGCCAGATGCACAAGGTGGAGCATACATCTGGAGTTCATTTGCAGTGGCTAGAGGCCCTGGTATGCTCATTCTTTCTCTCTCTCCCTGTCTCTCTCTCTCTCTCTCTGACTCTCTTCTCTCTCTGCTTGCAAATAAATAAGTAAATAAAAATATTTTTCGAATTCTATGTTTGTGTAACAAGCAAAGCTAGAAGCTCTGTTTATTTTTAAAGTATTTTTAAAATTTATTTATTTATTTGCAAGGAGAGAGAGAAACCTCTAGCCATTGCAACTGAACTCCAGATCCATGTGCCACTTTGTGCATCTGGCTTTACATGGGCACTGAGGATTGAACCTGGGGCTTTAGGACTTGCAGGCAAGCGACTTAACCAGTGAGCCATCTCTCCAGCCCTTGTTTGTTGATTTTTGTTCATTTTTCCAGAACTGGGGGTTGAATCCATGGCTTTGCACATGCTACGCAAGTACTCTACCACTGAGCTATATTCCCAGCCCAAAGCTTTGTTTAAAGTCAAATCTTTCTCATCAGCTTAAGCCCACTAAAGCTTACAGCTGGTTAAAAATGCATTTGGCTTCTGTTCCTGCAAACCTGCAGTTCTGACTCCTTGGGCTGCAGTGCTGTGAGGAGGCTGTGAGAAGGCTGGAATCCTCTTCTCCAACAGGCACTTCTGTAAAGGGCTCTTCACTGTCTGGACTTCACAAGTGTTTCAAGTCCCCTCATTCATTAGCTCTTCCAGGTAACAATGGGACTTTTCTTGACTGTGTCCCAGCCTCCCTCTCACCTCATCTGCATTTTGTTTGTAGCACCCCCCCATCTCTTGATGAAGTAGAAGTACCCCACAGCCTGCAAACCACCTCCTTGAGAGGCTTCTTCCCCCCTTAACGCTCTCCTGCCTTCACCCCCCACCCGCAATCCTTACAGTCCTCTGTGCTTTTAAGGAATTCAGTAGTATTTGAAACCAGTTCAGACCCTTAGGAAATACTTGAACAGTGGCCTCTGTGGAATGTAACTTTTGTTTTCATGTGACAGCCAAGAGGGAGGCAGAGTCCAATTTGTATGTTCAGCTGAAGTAGTTTCCCACTATCTGCTCTTATCTGCACTTTCAATTTTCTCCATTCCGGGTTGGTGGTATTTCTTCTTGATAGAGAGACAGATGAAAACAGAAGTTAAGAATGTATGTGAGAGTCTGGAGAGATGGCTCAACGGTTAAGGCGCTTGCCTGCAAAGCCTAAGGATCCAGGTTCAGTTCTCCAGGTCTCATGTAAGCCAGATGCACAAGGTGGCACATGCATCTGGAGTTCGTTTGCAGGGGTTAGAGTCCCTGGTGTGCCCATTCTCCGCCCCCCCCGCCTCTTTCTCTCTCATAAATAAATAAATAAATAAATAAATAAATAAATAAATAAATAAAGTATATTAAAAAAAAGAATGTGTGTGAGCTGGAGAGATGGCTCATAGGCTAAGGTGATTGCCTGCAAAGCCTAATGACCTGGGTTAGATTCCCTAGTACCCATATAAGCCAGATGCACGAAGTGGCACACATATCTGGAGTTTGTTTGCAGTAGCTAGAGGCCCTGGCATGCCCATTCTCTCTCTTACTCTCTCTCTCTCTTTCCCCCTCTGTACAGAGAGAGATGGATGGATGCCAGGGCCTCTAGCCATTGCAAACGACCTTCAGATACATGTGCCACTTTGTGCCTCTGGCTTTCCATGGGTACTGGGGAAATGAACTCAGGCTGTCAGACTTTGCAAGAAAGTGCCTTTAACCACTGAGCCATCTCTCCAGCCTTTAAACACCATTTCCAATGGCTCTATACTAGGCCAAATGGAGGCACATCATGAGTCAGTTAATCACCTTCCATTATTATTATTATTATTATAGTTTTTCTGAGGTAGGGTCTCGCTCTAGTGCAGGCTGACCTGGCATTCATTATGTAGTCTCAGGGTGGCCTTGAATTCATGGCGATCCTCCTTCCTCTGCCTCCCAAGTGCTGGGATTAAAGGTGTGCGCCACCACGCCCCGCGGTCCCTTATTATTAAACATTGAGATTATGTCCAATATTGTTTATTTAAAGAAGAAAACTTACAAAACCCAGGACGGGAAGGTTGCAGAATGAGCAGCTTAGCAGATGGAGAGCACACACATGTCTGTGGATTCGTGTGTGGAGGAGTCAGTATCTCGGAGGATGCCTGTCTGGGGTCAGAATCTAGTGAATGCCTGTGGGGCATCAGTATCTCAACGGACGTCTGTGTGGGGTCAGCATGCTCGGATGCTGCTTGTGTGCAGTCAGCAGGGCTCACGTTCAGCTTTACGTGTCAGGAGACATCGTAGAACAATGATGAGGGCCAGCAGGAACGACCCACTTGACATTATGTAAGGTCTTAGCTCCTTCCCCAGGGAGGAGGGTAATGGAGAACTCAAACTGACTGAGGTGAAAACTCAGTGGCACCACAAATGGCACCTGACACAGACGTGAATTTCATATACCAGGCATGTTGGCCCATGCCTATAATTGCAGCACTTACAAGGTGGAGACAAGAGTTCAAAGCCATCCTTGACTATATAGTGAGTTTGAGGCCAGCCTGGGTTACATAGACTCTGTCTCAAAAAGATAAAGAGGTGCTAGAGAGATGGCTTGGTGGTTAAGGCACTTGCTTGCAAAGCTAAAGGACCCAGGTTCGATTCCCCAGGACCCATGTAAGCCAGATGCACAAGGGGTGCATGAGTTCATTTGCAGTGGCTGGAGGCCCTGGCGCACCCATTCTCTCTCTCTCTACCTGCCTTTCTCTTTCTCAGATAAAATTTAAAAAGATAAAGAAATAGAGGAAGAAATGAACTTCATTTATAGGGAAACAAAGAAACCAGAGAGGGATGGCCTGAGGGATAAACCACAATCTCTGGACTCCCAGTAGGAGCTGGTCCTGCCAGTCACCATGGAAACTGAAGATCCTGTCGTTGCGCTAGTCTCAGGTAGAGGTTGTGTTCAGGTAAGACTTGAAAACCAAACCAAACAAAACAACCCCACTCTTCTAATAATGTGCCTCTACCAATGGCCCTCAGCTGTGAAGACGTCTTCAGTGCTCCTCACTGAATTGAAGGTTAGATCTCATGTGGTGAGACATAATCACAAAACAGGAACAACCCAAGAAGGCCGTGTTTCTTGGGAGGAATAAAGCAGGAGAGAAGGACTCTGGTATCACTAGTGGTGATGCCAGACCTAGTTCCTTGGATCAGGAGACCCCTCTTCAGGAGACCCCTTGCAGCCACCTGACACATATACAGCTTCAGAAAGAGTCACTGAGGAGGGCTGGTAAGATGGCTCAGTGGTTAAGGCGCTTGCCTGCAAAGCCTAATGACAAGGGTTCGGTTCCCCATTCCCCGCGTAAATGCAGATGCATCTGGAGCTCCTTTGCAGCAGCTGGAAGCCCTGGCATGCCCATTCTCTCTGTCGGTCTCTCTTCCAGCTCTCTCTGTTTGCAAATGAAAAAAAAAAAGAGTCCCTGAGTCAGGCTCTGGAGTCCCTGGTGACCTCTGAGAACAGATTCCATGTTCCAGGTCTGTCATTGCAATGATGTCCATAGTTACAGAGTATCTGGACCTTCATAAAAACCAAAGGAAATGCCCTTTTTAATTTTTCTTTTTATTTATTAAACTTTTCATTGACAACTTCCATAAACATAGACAATATACCATGATCATAATTCCCTCCTGCCACTTCCTTTTTCCCCACTCTCAAGCCCCTCTCACTGAACCCCTTCTTTCCAACTATACTGTCTTCTATTTTGATGTCATTAATTTCTTTTTCCTATGACGTCTGTCTTGGGTAGGTGGTGTCAGCCACTGTGAGGTCATGAATATCAAGGACATTTTGTGTCTGGACAGTTGCATTGTAAGCAGTCCTCCCCTTCCTTTGGCTCTTACATTCTTTCTGCCGCCTCTTCTGCAATGGTCCCTGAGCCTTGGAGGGTGTGATAGAGATGTTTCAGTGCTGAACACTCCACTGTCCCTTCTCAACACTTTGGCCAGTTTTAAGTCAAAGGCAACTGCCTTTTAAAAATTATTATTAGGATTTCTCTCTTCTTCCCCCTTGTTTAAATATTTTATTTTTGTTATTTGCGAAAGAGAAAGAGAATGGGTGTGCCAGGGCCTCCAGCCACTTCACAAACTCCAGACACATGGGCCACCATGTGCATCTGGCTTATGTGGGTACTGGGGAATCAAACCTGGGTCCTTAGGCTTTGCAGGCAAGTGCCTTAACCACTAAAGCCATCTCTCCAGCCCAGGATTTTTCTCTTTTAATCATTGCTCCTGAATTTTCTTTCCATATGCCTGTCTCATTTTCACTCCCAGCACTTGTTCAGAACAGGCCTCCAAGTGGCCTTGGTGATACTTCTAGAAGGAGACAAGCCAGAAAATAAAAATGAAGATCTAATAACTATGGATTCTTGGCTGCCTCAAAGCAGTAGATGGAGGGAAAGTGTGACCACAGCTATAGGGACTGAGACTTCGGAGCTGTGGAAAATAAAATTTTGGCACCTTTCAGCCTGATCATTCCTTCCCAGACGAGAACTCTTAAGTCTGCAGATCTTCCCAGGACATAGAGGCTCAGGGTCCCTCTGATACCCCTGAAAATATTACCAGTCTCCTATGGAAACTGTAGCAGACATGCCACATCTCGGGAGCCCCATAGAGTTGGCTGTCCAGGCATCGTTTGACCTTCAGTCACCTGAAGGTCACAGTCAGCACAACATGAGAAATCAAGAGAAGGCTGGGTGTGGAGGCACACGCCTTTAATCCCAGCACTCGGGAGGCAGAGGTAGGAGGATCGCCATGAGTCTACATAGTGAATTCCAGGTCAGCCTGAGCTAGAGTGAGACCCTACCTCGGCAAAAAAAAAAAAAAATAATAATAATAAAAGAAAGAGAGAAAGAGAGAGAGAGAGAGAGAGAAATCAAGAGAGATGGAGCACACACTGAAGAGAGCCAACTGTGCAGATTTCAGAGAGGCCAGCAAGGGAGCCAGAAAGATGGAGACGTGAGGAGCACCCAGCACTACCTACACTCCCGAGAAGGTGTGTGTGGTGCTGTCTGCTGGAAGTGGGCCGTCTTTGCCTCCCTGGGGCCAACCAAGGCCACAGGGTCCATTGAAACAGAGCTTCTGTTCCCAAGACCTGTTCTAGGCTTGACTGGGGACAGTGGCTCTAAGCTGGGCATCTCTACCCCCCACACAGAGAATCTACTCAGTGACTTAATATCTCTTCCTTCTTTCCTTTCTTCCTTCCTTTCTTTTTAAAAAACCTTTAAGCCGGGCGTGGTGGCGCACGCCTTTAATCCCAGCATTCGGGAGGCAAAGGTGGGAGGATCTCCATGAGTTCGAGGCCACCCTGAGATTACATAGTGAATTCCAGGTCAGCCTGGGCTAGAGTGCGACCCAACCTTGAAAAACCAGAAAATGAAAAAACCAAAAAGAAAAAAAAAAAAAAAAAAACCAACCTCCCCCAAAAACCTTTTATTTATTTGAGAGAGAGGTAAATAGAGAGAGAGAGAGAGAGAGAGAATGGGCACATCAGGACCTCCAGCGATTGCAAATAAACTCCAGGTGCATGTACCACCTTGTGTATCTGGTTTTATGTAGGACTAGGGAATCAAACCTGGGTCCTTAGGCTTCACAGGCAAGGTTCTTAACCACTAAGCCATCTCTCAAGTCCTCTTTCTCTCTCTCTCTCTCTCTTTCTTTTTTGAGCCAGGGTCTTGTTATGTTGCTCAGGCAGGTTTGAACTCCCAAAGCCTCAGGTTTCCAAGTGTTTAAATTAGAGGTATATGTGCCATCCTTCCCAGTTCAGTATCTGACTAGACAGCCTATGCTGGCTTTGAACTCATTATATTGCCCAGACTGGTCTCAAGCTTGCCATCTTCCTGCCTCTGCCTCCCCAAGCACTAGAATTACAGGCATGCATCCACGCAGCTGGCTCCTGCATCTTTTTTGAGATATTCTTTTCTGTTTAAAACAGCCAAAATTGGTTTCTGTTGCTTGTTCCCTAAAACTCTGGCTGATTAGCATATATAATGCACAGTATTTTGCATATGCTAAATTAGCATGGAGAAAATCGTATTAATAATTAAGTTTAACAAAGTTGCCTGGAGTAGAGGTGAGGTAAAATGTGGAGGAGAAGAAGAGGAGGGGAATATTCAAGAATAGTAAGAAGGGGGGGCTGGAGAGATGGCTTAGCGGTTAAGGTGTTTGCCTGCAAAGCCAAAGGATTCTGGTTTGATTCTCCATCATCCACATAAGCCCTATGCACAAGGGGGTGCATGCATCTGAAGTTCATTTGCAGTGGCTGGTGGCCCTGGCATGCCCATTCTCTCTCTCTCTCTCTCTCTGCCTCTTTCTCTCTCATAAATAAATAAATAAATAAATAAATAAATAAATAAATAAATAAGTGAATGAATAAATAAATAAAATATATTAAAAAAAGAAAAACTGTAGGAAAAAATATTTTTAAAAAAGAATAGTAAAAAGAAGGAGGTCTAAGCTGAACAAAGGAAAAATAGCCACTGTGTAGTATGATGTAGTCTCATACCTGCCATTCATATGTTCAGTGTATTCACATGCCAGCTCTATCCCACATCTGCCCGAAAAAGAAATTTCCCAGGGCCATGGCCAGGGCTGTGTTTTCAGAGCCCCTCAGGAGACACTGGCGAGTAGTTAGAATTGGTGAGTGTTCTTTCACGGATGGGGTCCTGGGCCACCTGCACGAGAATCAGCTAGAAGTGCGTTGAAAAATTCATGCACCCGGATTCCACTGCAGACCTCCCGTGTCCGAGCTCTGCCCAGAGCGAGGGAGTCAAGCACGCTGTGGCCACAGGATGGAAAACCTGCAGCCCAGAGCCACCACAGAACGCCTTGGCTCTGGGCCCAGGCGATAGCAGTGGGGCCCGTCTTTTTTTTTTTTTTTTTTTTTTTGTCAAAGACCTGCTTTTGAAGGCTTTTCTGAATGTTTTACCCAGCAGTTCCACTTCTTGGAACTTATTTCTAAGCAAATGATTACATGATATGAAAAGATGTATGAGGGAAAGTGTTTGTGGCGATGCTTGCTTTCATTAATGAACAGTTGGAGACAAATCAAATATCAGTCAGTCATGGAGTAATTACAATAAATATGACACATCCATACGATGAAGGCTGTGGCTATGTGGCCACGATCATTGTAAGGTGATCTCAATGCACAAGAAGGAATGTATATTTACAATATATTGTGTTTCATGGGGGTTAAGTCAGATGGTAAAGGAGTAGGGATATCATACATGTGACAGATGACATTCATATGCATAGGATACATATGTGTGGAATTAGCTGTATGGCGCTATCTTGGGAACACTGCTTATTTTACCCAAGATCAAAATTGCTGTTATGGGCAATGTTGAATCTACTCTATTTCATATAAACATACTTATTTTTCTGATTTATTATTTATTTATTTGAGACACAGAGAGAGAGACAGAGACAGAGAAAGAGAGAGTGAGAATGGGAGAGGGCCTCTAGTGAGAATGGTGCACGTGGGACCTAGGGAGTCGAACCTGGGTCCTTAGGCTTTGTAGGCAAATGCCTTGACCGCTAAGCAATCTCTCCAGCCCCAGTGTTCCTATCACTCAGCTTGAATCATTACCAAGGCCACTCTCATTCCATTAAAATCCCTCCTTCCTATCTCCTGTCTGGGGTGTTAGAAGCAGATCTCTCTCTATTTTTTGTTTATTTTATAGTTCGTTTGAATCTGGGTTCAAATAATGGCCATACAAAGCTATGAGTTCATGTGTCTCTTAAGTCTCCTTCATCTGCAGGCTTCTTTTCCACATATTTGTCTTTCTTTTTTTAAAAAAATATTTTTATTTACTTGCAAGAAAAAGAGAGAGAGAGAGAGAATATGGGTACGCCAGGGCCTCTAGCCACTGCAAACAAACTCCAGATGCACACACCACTTTGTGTGTCTGGTTTTGCATGGGTACTGGGGAATTGAACTCAGAATGTTAGCCTTTGCCAGCAAACACCTCTAACCACTGAGCAATCTCTCCCAGCCCTGTCTTTCTTTTATAATTTTTTTTTTGGTTGAAAAAAAATCCTATAAAGCTGTCCCGTGCAGTATAACAGCCACACTTGACAATAACAAAAGCACTGAGAAAGAATTTAGGAAAATAAGCTTATTAAACAACAGCTTCAGAAAATAAAAAGGAAAAATTAAAAAAACAACAACTCCTAGAATGAGTAAGCATTTGAAAAGTGGCTAGAGGGACTAAAGAACCTAAATTTATATACATACATATACTATAAACCTAAACATACAAGCTGCTACTTGATTCAGTTGATGGAAACTTTGGAATGCTAGCGTGGCATAAATCTACTTTCTAACTGTAAATTTTATGGAATCTGAATATATGTTAAGCACTTCTGATTAAAATTTAGCATTCAAATTGGGATGTGTGTTAAGTATGAACTATACACTGATTTGAAATCTCTAGTATAAAATAATGTATCATATCCAATGACTCTAGCTCTCGGCGATCCAACTACCTCTGCCTCCCAAGTGCTGAGATTAAAAGCATGTGCCACCATGCCCAGCTTCCAATGACTTTTAATTGATTGTATGTTACAGGGATAATGTTTCGGGTATACCGTGTCAAATAAAACATTATTAACATAATTTAAAGGGAGGCATGACAGTTCATGTCTATAATCCCTAGGGAGGCTGAGACAGGAGGATCTCAAGTTTGAGGTCAGTCTGAGCTACATAGTGACATCCTGTCCCAAAATACTAAGAGCTGGGTGTCTAGCTGAATGGCTGAACACTTACCTAGCATGTACAAGGTCTGGGGTTTGATATCCCAAAGCATAAAAAAATTTTTTTAACCTGTTTCTTTTCACTTAAAAAATATAACTAGAAAAAATTGTTTTATTTTCTCATATGTTCTATATTTATTTATCTATTGTATAAGGGATGGAACCCAGGGCCTCACTACGATTCACACTAGGTGAAAATTTTGAATTAGTCACAAATACAGTTTACATTACATTTTTGTTATTTATTTATCTATTTGCAAACAGAGAGAGAATGAGAGAGGGAATGGGTGCCCCAGGTTCTCTTACCACTGCACACAAAGTCCACATACACGATCTACTTTGTGCATCTGGCTTTACGTGGGTACTGGGGAATCAAACCCAGGCCATCAGGTTTTGCAAGCAAGTGCCTTTAACTGCTGAGCCACCTTTCCAGCCCTCACATTGCGTTTTTATTGGCTTAGTACTGCTATGAAGGTTTAAATCTGTGTATTGCTGAATGAATTCTTAAATATCATTTAACTCATTCTTTCTTCCCTTGGTTTTCCATAAATTAGTAATAGAAGCTTGATTGGAATCCAATTTGGTAGTTGTGGGGAATAAAAACTACCTCGCAGGTGCTACAGAAGGCACATTTCATCATCGTCTCTCTGATAACAGTTGTAGTCATTAAAGGGTAGCAGATTGGTGGCATTCTAATTCTGCAATTTGCTTTTTGTTTATGAGCAGGAACACTTTTAGACTGAAGCCCTCCCCAGCTCTAGGGTTCCCTGGAGTATAAACCAGAGAAGACAGGCAGGAAAAATGCTGGCGTGTTTTCTCTCTCTCTTTTCTTATAAAGTCACACAATTCAACCTATGTGACGACTTTCACCTATTGTGGTAAGGATTGACGTGCCTACCAGATGCTCTTAGTGCACCATCCACATCCTTGAAACTGGCCATTTCCGGGTGTACCCATGACATTCTCTACCATCCATCGCATTTGCCCTTGACGGCCATTCCCCAAGGGTGGAAGGTTGCTCTGCTCAGGCAAGGAAGTCTTGAAGGGGCAGAAAATTATTTGTCTTCCCACCAATAGGCCACAACCAGTGATCGTGCGTTACTTAGCATGGGTCCCAGCATCCTGACATGGGTGGGAGAACTCTGAAAAGTGGGCATGATCCTTTTCCAGAAATTACTGCCGAGGATCCTGCTCCAATCACTCACTCTTTCCTGGCTGCCCTCCCTTTCCTGTAACCCTTCCCCACTCACTACCAGTGGTTCCTGCATTTCCCAAATGAACTAGGTGTGACCAGAGGCTGCCTGTCTTGGGCTGTTTCTAAGAGGATGCACACAAAGCCAATGGCAAAACTGCCTGCTGTTGGCCAGTGAGAGCCTCAAGTTGTGTCAGGAGTCTCTCTTGTTTGGTTTTTTAAATTTTATTTTATTTCTTTATTTATTTGAGAGAGAGATAGAGAGAGAGAGAGAGAGAGAGAGAGAGAGAGAGAGATGGGCACACCAGGGCATCTAGCCACTGCAAATGAATTCCAGATGCATGCGCCATGTACATCTGGCTTTATGTGGGTACTGGTGAATTGAACCTGGGACCTTCGGCTTTGCAGGCAAGCATCTTAACCACTAAGCCATCTCTCCAGCTCTCTCTTTTTTTTTCTTTCCTCTGTTAGGTTGGAAAACTATTCTGCACTCATTCTGTGTACGCCTGTTCCAGAAACCCTGGTTTCTTGGGATGGAAAATAGGGTCCAGAGACCACAGTCTAAGGCCAGGGGTAATTGTTATTACAGAGTTTATTACTGCCTCCCAGTGCTTTCTGCAGGCAGAATATATATATATATAACGCATTGTGTGTTTATGACTCTGACACAGTGTGTTATTTAACCTCAGCAAAATCTTACATCTGTGTCTCAACTCACCTTGTTGCAAATCACAGTTCTCACTGCCACCAACTTAATTACTTGTTTGATTTGTCCCTCAGTACAAAAATAGTCTCAGAGTAACACTACTGCTACCAACAATATCATTTCTAAAAACAGAGTAAGATTTTTTCCCCATTATTTCTGTCCTTAGATTAATCAGATCACTGTAGTTGTCGAATCAATTACTATATTTTAAGGTCACTTGAAAAAATTTCTGTTTTGTCACCAACTGGATATGCTATTAGGGTCCTTTGTTACATTTTAGAAATTGTTGTCATCTGGGCTAGGGGGGATGGCTCAGCAGTTAAAGTGCTTGCTTGCAAAGTCCGACGACCTGGGTTGAATTCCCCAGTACCCATGCAAATGGTCCTTGTGTCTGGAGTTCATTTGCAGTGGCAAGAGGTCCTGGTGTGCCTATTCTCTTTCTCTCTCCTTGCAAGTAAATGAAAACATTAAAAAAGAAATTGCTGTCATCCATTTAATTTTTTATTGTTTTTAAACTTTTATAAATATAGACAATATACAATAATCATAATCCCCTCCCACCACCCACCCTTATCCCCCTCCTGAGTGCCCCTCCACCAAATCCCTTCTTTTTTCCAACTAGTCTCTTTTCTATTTTGATGTCATTTTTTCCCTCCTATTATGCAGATCTTGTGTAGGTAGCAGCGTCAGCCCCAGTGAGGTCAGGACCATCGATGTCACTTTGTGTCTGGAAGACAGCATTGATTGTAAGCACTCTTGCCCTTCTTTTGGCTCTTCTTACATTCTTCCTGCCACCCTTTCTGCAATGGTCCCTGAGCCTTGGTGGGTGTGATAGAGATGTCTCAGTGCTAAACACTCCACTGTCCCTTCTCAGCACGTGAGTGAGTTTTGAGTCTCGGCAATGGACACTGTTAAAAGAGAAGCGTCTCTAACCAAAGTGAGTATAGCATGAATAGATGGGCATAAATATGACTATTTAGAGGGGAGATCAGTAGGCATAATATATTCACTTAGCCAGACAACAGTAGTAGTTCCCTGCCTCATCCCCAGGCTGTATGTCCTCCCCTGCCAATTTTTATTTATTTTTTTAATTTATAAAAATTTGACTAAAATTTAAAAGTTTAATAGTGTTCCTTTACAGAACTCGAATATAGTTTTTGTTTTAATTAATTTTGTTTTATGATTATGCTATTGAGTCCCAAAGTCAGTCTACCATTCTCTCAGCTCTCTGCCCCATAACAACTCTAAAAGATTTCATGGTGTATTCTTCTATTGTTTTTAATATATACAAATATATACAACTTATATATACAAATGTGCAAGGATGTTCAACATAGGTGCATCTTTGTAGAGTTCCTAGGGAAACGGTAGACTAGCGTACATCTTTTTATGCTCCTTTTTCATTCAGCACAATATTCTCCAGATCGTTCCATAACTGTATCGAAGGAAATTCCTTTTCCTCATTTCTTTTTTCAGCCACATAGAATCTTGTTGTCTATTGTTCTACGGTTTATTCAGCTAGTCCTTTTTAAAAAAAAAATCTCAATATTCTTTACTGTTTTTTTTAAAATGACTACATATAAAATATTTCAATATTATGGGTGAAAATTTCTGGGTTGTTTTGGGTCTTCTGCTAACTACACACAATGCTACAATGAGTAGCAGTAGGCTTGTATTTGTCATAGTTTTTTGCCGGTATATCTTTGAGGTTGATTTCTAAAAGTGAGGATACACATATGATTTAGTTAGATAATGCCAAATTCTCTTCCTACTGGTTATAAGTATTTGAATTCCTCCCTGAAATGAATGAGAATACTTATTTTTCCACATGATTATCTGTGATGGTTAATTTTTTATATCTTTTTAAAAATTTTATTTTATTTTATTTACTAGAAACAGAAAGAAAGAGGCAGATAGATAGATAGATAGATAGATAGATAGATAGATAGATAGATAGATAGAGAAAGAATGGGTGTACTAGGGATTGTAGCCACTGCAAACGAACTCCAGATGCATGTGCATCTGGCTTATGTGGGTACTGGGGAATCAAACCTGGATCCATAGGCTTATTAAGCAAGCACCTTAACTGCTGAGCCATCTCTCCAACCCTTTATGTGTTATCTTGACTGGGCCACTATGTGGAATGAGGACCAGGGGCTCTCCAGGAATCTTCTAGGCCTTCAGTATCAGATTGGGACTGCTGAGTCATCCAGCCTCGTGGGCTGAGCAGCTACCAGGTTCTCTGACTCTCCAGCATACAGACAGCTATTGTAAACCCATCTAAGAAGTCACCTTTGTAATTTATATTCATTTTATCAGTTCTAGTCCTTCACAAATGCCACGCTGTTTGCAATCCTCATTGGGTCTTCTTTCCTTTTTCTTTTTTATTTATTTGCAGGAGAGAGAGAGAGACAGAGAGAGAGAGAGAGAGAGAGAATAGACACACTCCAGGGCCTCTAGCCATTGCAAACAAACTCTAGACACATGCGCCCTGTTGTTCACCTGGCTTTTTACATGGGTGCTGGCAAATCAAACCCAGGTCATTAGGCTTTGCAAGCAAACACCTCAACCTCTGAGCCATCTCTCCAGCCCATTGTGTCTCCTTTTTAAGAACTCTCTTAACTTTTCTTGCCTGCTCTTTTTCTTTCTTTCAAATGAACCTTATCAGTTTGTAGAGTTCCAGAAGCTAGCATGGTGGTACTTTGGAGTCCTGCAAGTATTTTAGAAGTTAATAAACTAACATAGGAAGAAAACGGATATTTAAAAAAAAATTGTTTATTTATTTGCAAGCAGAGAGAGAGAGAGAAAGAGAGAGAGAGAGAGAAGGGAGACAGACAGAGAGAGAATGGGCATGCTAGGGCCTCCAGCCACTGCAAACGAACTCCAAACATATGTGCTCCTTCTACATCTGGCTTACATGGGTCCTGGGGAATCAAACCTGGGTCCTTTGGCTTCACAGGCAAATGCCTTAACCGTTAAGCCATCTCTCCAGCCCTGAAAACTGACATCTTTATGATATTCTTCTTATCTGAGGACATGAAATGTTAACGTGTTTCTTCATTTAGGCAATGCTGGGGATCAAACCCAGGGCTTGGGTATGCTAGGCAAGCACCCTACCACTAGGCAACATTCCCAGCCTTTGGGTCTAATTTTTAGTTTTTCAAGAGTATTGTTTTCCTCTATTTCTTACCAAGTTTATGCTGAGATATTTTATTGCTACTGTAAATGGAATAATCTCCTCAATTATATCTTCCTCCCCACACACATACACACACACACTGGAAAAAAATGAGAGATGGCTTAGCAGTTAAAGTGCCTGCCTGTGAAGCCAGTACTCATGTAAGCCAGATGCACAAGGTGGTGCATGCATCTGAAGTTTGTTTGCATTGGTTGGAGGCCCTGGCATGTCCATTCTCCCTCCCTCCCTCTCTCTCTCTCTCTCTTTCTCTCTCAAATAAATAAATAAATAAATAAATAAATAAGTAAATAAATAAATAAAATATTTTAAAAAAGAAATGAAGAAGTAGAGTCAGGGCCTAGGAGGTTGCTCAGTGGGTAAAGGGCTTGCCTTGTAAGCACGAGGGGCTGAGTTCAGATCCCTAGTATACACACAAAATGTCACGCTTGTTGGCATGTCACTATAATCCCTGTGCTGAGATGGAAGAGACAGGGAGACGGGGAGGTCTCGGGGCTCACTGGCTATCTAGGGTAGCTAAATTGGGGGTGCTTTAGGTTCAGTGAGAGATGGTGTCTCAGCGCAAAAGGTAGAGAATGACCAAGGAAGATATCTGGCATCAATCTCTATTCTCCACACACATGTGCAGGTACACTCACCCCATGTGCCTATAAATATACAAACACACACATACACAGAAAGGGGGTGGAGTCAGTGTCTCTTTCTAAGTCTGAGTGGCTGCTTTAGGAGACAGGCTACAGTGGAAACAATGCTGGGAGACTTCCAGGGAGAAATCATCTTGGTGTGCTTTGGCTTTTGAAACACTCACCCTTGTAAACGGGAGCCATATCGTGCCCAGAGCCCAGTGACCCCGAGCATGATATGTGGATAGCTAGCCCAACCCAAGACCCATATGTGTATTTGAAGAGGTTATGTAGGGAGTAGATCTTCGAACCCAGCTGTCTCAGTCCCAGCCATTCGAGCCATGCCAGAGAAGGCTCAGGATCCATCAACGTGACCCGGTGGTGATGTTCTGGTCCATGAAGTTGTGGGCAGTGCATTCTGAAGCAGTAGACAACTGCAACCGCTCTCTCACCGTCGTCACTTATGAAGCTACGGTTTTCATTTCTTTTTTTCTGTTCTAAGTTGTCATTTATCATTTCAGACCTTTTCTCAAACGGCTTCCTTTCTAAGTTCCTCTAATCTCATCACGCTGTTTCTCAGACATTTATCATTTTTCGTCATTTCTCTTAGTTTGTTTAATATGTTAGGTTATAAGTTTTATGGGCATGTCTTCCTCGCATGCCTCATTATCTGGAAAGACATTATTCCGCTCCTTTTTTCTTTTGTCTTGTATGATTTTTAAGCAAATTTATTTATTTACTTATTTATTTATTCATTCATTTATTTATTTATTTACCTGAGAGAGAGAGAGAGAGAGAGAGAAGCAGGTAGAGAGAAAGAGAGGCAGAAAATAGGCATGTTGGGGCCTCCAGCCACCACAAATGAACTCCAGATGCATGCCCCGCCTTGTGCATCTGGCTTATGTGGGTCCTGGGGGATTGAATCTGGGTCCTTTGGCTTTATAAGCAAGTACCTTAACTGCTAAGTCATCTCTCCAGCCCTTGTATGATTTTTTTTTTAAAGGGAGTTTGCTCACAATTACTTTCTGTTGCTGTTTATTAATAATTTATTTACATGTGTGTGGGGTGGGCATGGGTATGCCAGGGTCTCTTGCCATTGTAAACAAATGTTTGTCTGGCTTTAAATGGGTGACTGGTGAGTTGAACCTGGCTTGGCAAGCTTTGCAAAGCGGGTGCTTTTAATCGCTGAGCCATCTTCCCAGCATCTGTTGCCTACCTTTTTTTTTTTTTTTTTTTGAGGTAGAGTCTTTCTCTAGCTCAGGCTGACCTGGCACTTACTCTGTAGTCCCAGGCTGGCCTCAAACTTACAGTGATCCTCAGTGCTGGGATTAAAGGTGGGTACCACCATGCTCGGCACTTCTAATGAGAATTTTTTTGTTGTTGTTATTTGAGGAAGGAAAGATAGGCTAGAGAACTTACCTAGATTCACTGTCTTGGAAGTTTTCATCCTGCAATTTTGACAAAATGAGATTTAAAAAAAACAAAATCTATGTCCAAACACTCTCTGAGTTGGGTTCCACAGCTCTTGCTGTACGGGCATGGCTTCCTCCTTCCCCCACTCTTTTTCCCGGTGCCTTCAGGATGCTCATTTTAAATTCTATTCTTAGTAGGTACTTTTTCAGTGCAGAACTTTATCTTGGAACAAAATTTGGCTAGTTTAAAAAAAAAAAAAAAGCTCAGAAAGTCCAGAATATTCCAGAATATTCTGAACTCACTTGTAAATTGGACCCTACAAAACTTCCTCCAACTTTTGGCTGGTATTCTCAGATTGAGCTGCTAAAATTCTCAAGGCAGTTTGCTGGGTTCTTCATTCTCTGGACTGCCGGAGTCAATTTCCTATTCCTTCCACACCACTGTCAACATCAAGTGGTTGTAGCAGTTTTCAGTGGCTTGTCCCCACCTACACATACTTTGGAGTTTGGAACCGTACCTTGTCACCTAGTTTTCTTGTGAATCGGTGCTTCTCACACGTTAGAATCCACAAGGTCAGAAGTTCCTGGAGGACTGGGTTAAAACACAGATATTGGCCCTCCTCCTTGAACGTGTGAACAAGAAGCCTAGAATGGGTCAAGTGATGATGTTTCAGCTTTGGAGATCCTACTTCTAGAACCGTAGTTCTAAGTGTTTGTGACTTTTGGATTTTGCTATCCTCACTTCTTTCTTTAAAAATTTTTTTTTGTTTACTTATTTTCAAGCAGTGAGATACAGAGAGAGAGAGAGAGAATGTATACACTAGGGCCTCTAGCCACTGCAGGCAAACTTCAGATGCATGTGCCACTTTGTGCATCTGGCTTGACATGATACTGGAGAATCGAACCCAGTCATTAGGTCATTAGGCTTTGCAGGCAAGGGCCTTAACTGCTGAGCCATCTCTCTAGTCTTTCTTTCTTTCTTTCTTTCTTTCTTTCTTTCTTTCTTTCTTTCTTTCTTTCTTTCTTTCTTTCTTTTCTCTCTCTCTTTCCTTCTTTCCTTCTTTTCGTGTGAGTCTAGAGTATGGGTGTAGTGTGTATATGCATGCATATGTGGTGTATATGCATGTGTGTGTATGTGCAGAGAGGCCAGAGGAGAACATCGGGTGTCTTCTAACCTACGCATTTATTTTCTTGAGATAGGATCTCTATCTCAGTGCAGAGCTGCTGTGTCCATGAGCCCCAACAATTCTCCCTTCTCCACCCCCCCCACCCAGGCTTTGGTTATAAATGTACATGGCTGTACACAGCTATTTCCATGGATCCTGGGAAGTTGAACTTGGTGGTGTCCAGCTCAAGTGGACCCCATGCTTAAGTTTCAAGCACTCTTAGCTCCTGAGCCATTTCCCCAGCCCTGCTCTATTTTCTTTTTGAAGGAAACTGAGAGGTTAAAAAATTGTGCTGCCGCTAGTTTAGAAAACAGTCTGGTAGTTCTTCAAACTGCTAAACACAGTTGCCACACGAGTCAGCTCCGCTCCTGGATAAATACCAAAGAGAAATGATAGTATATGGCTGCACAAAAACGTGCACACAAATGCTTACAATAGCGAAATGACAGAAACACCCCAACTATCCACTAATAGGTGAATGAATAAACAAAACAGCACATTCATACAATGGAATACTATTCAAACTTAAAAAGGAATAAAAGAAAATTCTGACACATACTCCAACATTGATGAACCTTGAGAACAGTATGGTTAAGTATAATAAACCAGACCCCAAATGGCAAATATTGTATATTTATATGTATATATATATATATATATATATATATATATATATATATATATTTATTTATATATTATAAATATTTATATGGAAATTCTGGAATAAGCCATTTGTGTGTGGTGGGAAGAGGGCACTTTCCTTTGGGGAAAGTGATGAAAATGTCCTAAATAGACTGCCCAAATCTGATTATACTAAGAAAATCAAATTGTGTAGTATATGAATTTTATCTCAATAAAGCTGGGTTTTGTGTGTGTAGTGTGATGCGTGTGTGTGTGTGTGTGTGTGTGTGTGGTCATAGATCAACCTTGGGTTTCATCCTCAGGGCCTCCACTCACCTCTTTTGGAGACAGGGTCCTTCATGGCCTGGAGTCCACCTATTAGATTAGTCTGCGTGGCCAGCAAATCCCAGGGATCTGCCTGTGTCCACCTCTCCGGTGCCGGGCTTAGAGGTACGTGCCAACATACTGACCTTTTTTACGTGGGCTCTGGGCATTGAACTCAGGCCCTTACGCTTGCCAGGCAAGCACTTTAGCGACTGAGCTATCTCCTAGCCCGTAGTTTTCAAAAACGACCATAGTAGTGCAATTGTCATTGATCCCAAGGCCTCTCATTTTCAAATCGCTTCGTTCTGCACAAATGTTGGTCTTTCTGTTCACTATAATGAGATTCAAAATTTTGTGTACAACGCCTTGCAGACAGTTGCAGTGTGACAGTCTGCATAGGGTGCCGTGATGGGAAGCTGGTGGCTGAATGCACTCTGAGCAAGCTTTGTGGCTCCACGTTCTGTCTCCCAGTCTAAACCACGGTAATGGAGCATAGGGTGGTCTCTGAATAAAGCCTCTTGGCTTGGTGACCCCTTGCTGGCTCTCTGTGCAAGCCACAGCCTCTTCCGTGAAAGGAAGCAGATACCTTTATGGCTGGCCATCTCCCCCGCCCCCCACTGGCAGATGATTCCTTCCCTGGGTTCCAAGGGCTGTCAGGGTCATTTCCATCTCCCCCAGCATCCCACCCCCTGCCCCGTCAACACTCATTCCGCTTTCCATCTTGTCAGACAACAAAGACACTGGAGGAATTTATTTATACCTCCAGCCAGCTAATGAGACAATTCAATGAATAGCAGCCCCAGCTTGCTGGAGCCTCCCTGGGCCTTTGATTGCCTTTTCTATGTTCCAATTCCCAAGCATTTATTCTACATATAAATTTTCCACGGTGAATAGACACCATTCTTCCGGGAAACCCATTTGGTTCCCTTGGCTATTTTATTGCAATCTCTTGTTTTGCATTGTATTATTATGGTTAAACTGTAATTAATTCTTCTCCCATCAGCTTCTCTTTAGTGCTCTCTGCCTAATGCAGCGTGAAGTGTCTTCATTCACCCCCAACCACACACCTATTCTTGAGCATATTGAAGCCTCTGACAGTCTAAAACCAGCAAACTACCAAATCTTTCCCTCCTTGGAATGGAGGAGAGAGGGAGAAGAAAGGGAGGAAGGTCTGGCAGGCAAGGTTGAAATGATTTCATAGTCAAGTTCTGATTTCATTTAGCAGGTGGTCTCTTGAAAGGTTAAAAGTGATGTGGAGGGGCTGGAGAGATGGCTTAGCAGTTAAGACACTTGCCTACAAAACCAAAGGACCCAGGTTCGATTCCCCAGGACCCATGTAAGCCAGACGCACAAGGTGGTGTATACGTCTGGAGTTCATTTGCAGCAGCTAGAGGCCATGGCGTGCCCATTCTCTTTCTCTCTCTCTGCCTCTCTCTGTGTGTCAAATAAATAAATAAATAAATAAAAATAAAGTATTTTTTAAGGTGTTTTTTATGGGGCAAGACAAGCCCCATTGTACTTTAAAATGCCATTCCTGTTCTGTTGCTCAAATTTAGAACAATTTTCTTCCCATCCCTAGACAACAATGCTGCATCATATCACCTGAAGGATAATTATACATGCCCTTCTGAAGTCAGCCCCTTTGAATTAGCATCATGAGCAGCTCTGAGATGAGGTCTGTAGTGGGCTGAATGGGGGATCCAACATATGTCCCCATCTTAAATGTAACGGAAGTGTGACTGTCTCAGGGGGGGGTGGGGGAGTCTTTGCAGATATAGTTTAAGGTCCTAAGATGAGGAAGTCATCCTGCTTTGGCTAGATGGGCCCCAAATCCAATGATAATGGTCCTTGTGACAGACACGTGAGGGAGAGAGAGGGGTGATGTAAGCACAGAGACAGTGACTGAACTGATGGGACCACAAGCCAAGGAGAACCTCGGACTGCTGGGCAGTGCTAGCAGCTGCAGGCATGGGTTCCTTCCCAGAGCTCTGGAGGGAGTGTGGCCCCACTGACACCTTGCTTCTGACTTTCCCCCTGTAAACTTCTCCTCAGTTCATTTTCTGTCTGCGGCCAACTTCTTGTGCAATATCTGATGCAGTTCCTTGTCCAACCCTCAAGATTTCATCCAAGCTAGTTTGGGTCCATCGTTTTTTTTTTGTTTGTTTGTTTTTTTTTTTAACTTAGTAGAAACTCTGTAGAAACAGCGCCAATAGGAGGTCCTCATAAGTGATCAACTAAATGAAAGGTTAAGTGACCTGCAATACTTTGAGTTTATCCTGTGGGATGATGTTTAAAATTTTATAGTTAACTTGTTTCTTTTTCTAATATTTTTATTTATTTATTTGAGAGAGAATGAGAGAGAGAGAGAGAGAGAGAATGGACATACCAGGGACTCCTGCTGCTGTGAGATGTCTGGTTTATATGGGTAATGGGGAATTAAACCCAGGCCATCAGACTTTGCAAGCAGTGCCTTTAACTGCTCAGCCATCTCTCCAGCCCAACTCACTTCTTTTTCTATTATTTTATTTTACTTATTTGCGTGTGTGTGTGTATGTGTGTGTGTATACATGCATGCGCACGTATATGGGTTTGCCAGGGTCTTCTTGCCACTGCAAATGAATGAATACCTGTCCATGTTTGGCTGGGTAATTGAACCCTGGGCCACCAGGCTTTTCCAGCAAGTGCCTTTAACCACTGAGCCATCTCCTCAGCCTTCCATTAATTAGCTGACATCTCTTATAGTTTATAGAGTGAGGGTCCTAACTGACATCTTTCTGTTTGACTTGTTACAGTTGAATATATGTTTATACCTGTGTATAATTATACACATCATTGTCTGTGTGTGTATTTACACACAAAATCCCTCTGGTCATAGAAAGCTTATTTTGTTTCTTCCCATAACTCAAACTCCACAAAATGAATTTAACTAAAATGGCCTCTCCTGAATAAAATAAATAAATGAAATACCAGCAGGGTAAATTATGGCCTAAATTTTTTAAAAGTGAAAAGGTAAGTATGATTGAATTTGTTGTTCAAATCATAGTTCTGGCTCTTGGCAACATGCTAAAATAACACTTTGCATCTCGGGTCTAGAGCCCAAACATGTTGGCAGGGAGACCTGGCTTCTGCCCCGATGAAGGCCTTCCTTTCTGGCAGAGCATGCGGTAAAACAAGACCCACAGCAGCAAACAAGAGGTGATGTGGAATTTACAAAGCTCACAGGAGCAATCTCTACTAATTTGCTGGGCTTAACATCTCTCCTCTCTGGCTTGAATGCTGTTTTTCAATGAGAAATGGAACCTTCCTTTTTACAGAGCATCACCCCACACCTTCCCTCCACACCCAACTCCTCTCAGCCACAAGATAGCCAGGGAAGGGGCTGCTCAGGAAAGCAAGGATTAGAAAACCCATTGAGAAAAACGGAAGTTTTCCTTCCAGTAGCAGAGGGTGCTAGCATTCTGAGGGCACTTTTGGTGTCTTTTAAGCAAACACTATCCCTGCTGTGCCTTACAACCGCACCGCAGAGAGGCAGAGAGAGGTGACTTCAAGAAAACAATGTTAAGGTGGGAACTTAAGAAGAAAGCCGACTTTGTGGATTTCTTTTTCTGTTTTTGTTTGTTTTGGTGACTTTATTTTTTCTAATGTATTTATTTATTATTATTTTTTATGTATTTGACAAAGAGAGGTACAGGGAGAGGGAGAAGGGGAGAGAGAGAATGGGTGTGCCAGGGCCTCTAGCCACTGTAAACAAACTCCAGATGCATGTGCCCCTTGTGCATCTGGCTTATGTGGATCCTAGGGAATCAAACCTGGGTCCTTTGGCTTTGCAGACAAGTGCTTTAACCACTAAGCCATCTCTCCAGCCCAGTGTTTTGGTGACTTTTTAAAAAAATTATTTATTTATTTGAGAGAGTGAGAGAAAGAGGCAGATAGCGAGAGAGAGAGAATGGGTGCTTCTGGGCCTCTACCACCACAAACAGGCTCCGGAAGCATGTGCCACCTAGTGCATCTGGCTTTACATGGGTCCTGGCGAATCAAACCTGGGTCCTTAGGCTTTGCAGGCAAGTGCCTTAACCACTGAGCATCTCTTCAGCCCTTGGTGACTTTTTTTTTAATTAAAAAAATAATTCCAATCAGGGGAAGTGGCACATGCTTTTAATTCCAGCACTCAGGAGGCAGAGGTAGGAGGATCACTGGGAATTTGAGGCCACCCTGAGATTACAGAGTGAATTCCAGGTCAGCCTGGACTAGAGTGAAACTCTACTTCAAAAAACCAAAATAATAATAATTCCAGCAGTCTAGGGGAAATTCCCAGGGTTCCTTTACCTTTCTTCATTGCATTCAGGAATTTGCTAATTAAACATATTTTTTTCTTGTTTATTTTTATTTATTTTATTTGAGAGCAACAGTCAGGCAGAGAAAGAGGCAGAGAGAGAGAGAATGAGTGCGCCAGGGCTTCCAGCCACTGCAAATGAACTCCAGATGCATGGCCTCCCCTTGTCCATCTGGCTTACGTGGGTCCTGGGGAATCGAGCTGCGAACCGGGGTCCTTGGGCTTCACAGGCAAGCATTTAACCGCTAAGCCATCTCTCCAGGCCCAGGAACTCACTAATTAGGCCATGCCCATTATGAACACCAGTTTTCAAAGTTTCTTGTGTTTCTGGTGAATATATGAAAAAAAGCCATATGAATTCCGACTAAATATTGCAGTCCATTCTCCTTGTCCAACCTCTCTTCTCTGGTTGGCATGTGACCTTGTAGCTCTGGCAGATAAGTGGACAGCACTCTTTTAGGGTGGTCCCGGGCAAGATCCTCTCAGATATTGGCACAGTTGATTCCTAAGCTGGGTGTTGGGGTGGTCATTAGCTTGTTGTCCTCTCTCTCTGTGTTTGCCCCCATGCCTTTCTCACCCAGACATCACATTTCAGGCACTGGGGTTACAAGAAGGAATAAAACAGACCAATTCTCTGGACTCTTATGGAGTCTGCCTCCAAGGTTAGGAGACACACTGAGCACATCTGTCAGTCACTGTTGGGTGGTTTCAGGTAACCGGGAAAGAGTAAAACAGGTTAATGCAATATGAAGTAGCTGGAAGGTAGGGGAATTGTTTGTTAGGGTAATAATTAGGAAGGGGTCTTCCAAGACAGTCATATTTTGGGGTTTGTAATGGTTCATCTTGTCAATTTGATGGGATCTAGAATCTCCATGGAAACCAACCTCTGGGAATCATTGTGAATTTCTAGATTAGGTTAATTGAGGTGGGAAGACTCACCCTCCCTGTGGGTGGCACCATTCCATGGGCTGCAGGACCTGGATGCTATAAACTTGAGAAAGTGAACTGAGTACCAGCATTCACTCTCTGCTTCCTAGCTGTGAATGCGATGTGACCTGCGTCCTCCAGCTCCTGCAACCATGACTCCCTGCCTCCAGCCACAATGGACCGCTTGAACTGTAAGCAGGAATAAACCCCTTCTCCCTTCAGTTGCCTCTTATCAGATATTTTGTCACTTTAACTAGAATACTAACCAATACAGGGCTTCTTTGATAACATATGGATAACCTTAAGGTAACAATACATGTCCAGGCTTGAGAGGTCATAGGTCAGGCTTACAGCAAGGGCACTGTCAAGGTTTATTGGTGGCTAAGAAACCCCCATGATAAACTGGGCATGGTGGCGCATGCCTGTAATCCCAGCACTTGGGAGGCAGAGGTAAGCAGATCGCTGTGAGTTCGAGGCCAGTTTGGTACTACAGAATGAGTGCCAGGTCGGCCTGAGCTAGAGTGAGACCTTACCTTGGAAAAAAAAATAAGAAGAAATACACACGATACACAGTCCAAGCCTGTAAGATCCAAGTCTTAAAATACTACTGCGGCTGTTCTCCTGCTTGGTGGTGTCCTTCAGGCCTCTTAGCACTCTCCAAACCTTTAGAGAAAACCCGTCATAGGAAATACCTGATGTTACTGGAGCTTTAGAAAATGAAGGACAATGTGACATGTTTTCTCAGGGGACAAATGACAAAAGAAAATCCAGAATTCCAAGGGATCAGAAATTTGAGGTGAGGCAATCAGGCGAAGATGAAACCCTTTGGGATCCTTAGAAATTGTGGATAAGGCAGTAAATGTTCCATGGTACGTGGGATGGAAGCTTGAACAAGTTTAATTGGCCACTAGAGGAGAGGGATTCCAAAAGATTAAAGATCCCGAGGCTATGTGGGTTAATATAACTAAAAAAAAAAAAATTGCTAATTGACTTTAAAATATCAGAAACCTAGAAAGAAGTAAAAATTGCTAGCATGGCATTTCCAACCATTTGGTGTAATACATTCCCATGCATTAAAAAGTAAACTCACACTGCCCCTTCCAACTTCCCTCTCAGTGATGGCATCTGATGGTCCAGCTTTTAGAGTAATGCGGTGCACGGAGTCAGGAGAGCAGAGATCCATAAACCATTTCGACATCTAATAGTGCTTTAAAAGGGGGCCCTGAACACTGAGGGTAAGTGGCCAGTAATGGCTGATCTGGGTACAGAGGGGGAGGAGAGTGGGCCCGGGGGCTTCAGGGAAAGTGAAGTAGTGCGGGTATAAGGAGAAATTTTACAGCAGTCATAAAAGAAAGCCCCATGCACACACAGCTAGATTCTGAGTCGGCCAAATACACTCAGGATTCTTGAGTTTCCGACGCCAGCCCCTGGCTTCAGTTCTGGTAGCTACTGTCTTAGACACCCAGTTAAAAAAAACAAACAAACAAAACAAAACAAAACAAAAAAATGCTTCAAGAGAGAAAGAGGCACCACAATGGCATTGTGGAGCCAGCCCAAGGATGGCTCCCAAAAGGGCCTCCCTGTTACCAGGAGCTCCAGGCAGCAGGCAATCCTGGTCAATGGGCTCCTGGCAGGTGATAATTACTATTCAACTCCAGCCTTTGGCTCCTTGGAACCGCACAATTGGTGTAGGCTTGGGAGCGAGGGTCATGCTTTGCAGACATGGAAGGGAATGTCTGTAGTAGTGCAATGCTGTGATTTAGGATGGCCGGCCCTGCAGCCCATTCCCAAAGGAACTCCAAATGGAAGTGCTCACCCATCAATACTCCTTCAGCTCCAACTTAAACCCTCAACCAGTCACTGGTAACAAATGGACATTTCATCCCCCCCAGCACTGCTCTGAAAAAGCCAGTGTGATCTTACTGGCTTCCCTGTGACTCCCAGTTTAGAGTACTGGGAAATGCAGGCTGGTCACAGGCTAACAAATGTTTAACCACCAGCTCTCTAGGGAACAAAAGCCCTGATTTATAGCATTTGTTTATTTCTATGGGAGTCAATGCTCCCACCAGCAACCAAGTCATGTTGTTGGACTCAGAGCTGGGAAGAGGAGTTCACCATCCTATAATAGATGGGAACAAACTCGTGGACAGAGACACCAATAAAATACAAAGAGAGGGCTGGAGAGATGGCTTTGCAGTTAAAGCATTTGCCTGTGAAGCCAAAGGATCCCGGTTTGATTCTCTAGGACCCATGTAAGCTAGATGCACAAGGGGCACATGCATCTGGAGTTCGTTTGCAGTGGCTGGAGGCCCTGGCATGCCCATTCTCTCTCTGTCTGCCTCTCTTCTCTCTCTCTCTCTGCTTGCAAATTAATTAATTAATTAAATTAAAATGCAAAGAGAAATAAGGAAGTGATATGTTTTGTGTGTTACCTGAGACTTTCATATTATCTAATTTTACGTTTATATTGCTTTGTTTTTAATAATCACTGTGTTTAACGCTGCAAAATTCCTGAAAATTTAACAATTGACAATTCATGAATTATTATGCTGTGCCAGGCTGCTGTATATAGCTCACCAACGCCTGAGCCCTGTAACCTTTTTTTTTTTTTTTTTTAAATAGTTTTATTCATTTGAGAGGGAAAGAGACAAAGAGAGAGAATGGGCACACCACGGCCACCAGCCACTGCAAGCAAACTCCAGACACATGCACCACTTTGTGTGTCTGGTGTTACCTAGGTACTGGGGAATTGAACCAGGGCCATCAAGCTTTACAAGCAAGCTCATTTAACCACTGAGCCTTATCTCCAGCCTCAGAACCTTTTTTTTTTTTTCAATTAAAAAATATTTTATTTATTTATTTGAGAGAGAGAATGGACACATCAGGGCCTCTGGCCACTGCAAACAAACTCCAGACACATGTGCCATCTTGTGCATTTTTGGCTTATGTGGGTTGTGGGGAATTGAACCTGGGTCCTTTGGCTTTGCCAGCAAAAGCCTTAATTGCTAAGCCATCTCTCCAGCCCCACTTTTTTTTTTTTTTTTTTTGAGACAGGGCATCACTCTAGCCCAGGCTGATCTGGAACTCACTTTGAAGCACAGGCTAGCCTCAAATTACTGATGGCAAGCCTCCTGTCTCAGACTCCTAAGTGCTGGGATTATAGGTATGAATCACTATGCCTGGCTTTCTGGCACTTCCTTGTTTTGGGTCCTTCATCTAATTTATTTTTAAGCTTTTTATTGACAACCTTTGTGCATATAGACAATATCCCATGATCATAATCCCTTTGCATGTAATTTCTCTCTACAAATTTCTTTCATTTTTTTAATGTGTTGTGGTGTGTGTAAGAGAGAGAGAAAGAAAGAAAGAAGAGCGAGCTGTACGTACATGTATGTGTAGATGCACTTGTGAACACATGGAAACCAGAGGAGAACATTGGGCGTCCTTTCTCTGTAATCCATGTATTTCCTTGAGATGCAGTCTCTCTCTGAACACAAAGCTGCAGTTTTGCAAACACCAGCCGTTCTCTGGTTTCTACTCCCTGTAGGACTGGGATCATAGAAATGCAAGGCCATGCTCAGGTGTATATGTGACCCAGTGAAATCAAACTTAGGCAGTCTCAGGCCTTCCCAGATCCATCTGCATTCTTACTTGCTGAGCCATTCCCCTAGACCTCCTCCATGCTTTTATTTTTTTAAAATATTTTATTATTTATTTATTTATTTGAGAGAGAGAGAGAGATACAGAAATAGGCAGGTAGAGAGAGAGAGAGAGAGAGAATGGGTGCGCCAGGGCCTCCAGCCACTGCAAACGAACTCCAGATGCATGCACCCCCTTGTGCATCTGGCTTACGTGGGTCCTGGAGAATCAAGCCTCGAACCGAGGTCCTTAGGCTTCATAGGCAAGTGTTTAACTGCTAAGCCATCTCTCCAGCCCTCCATACTTTTATTTTATTTATTTATTTGCAAACAGAGAGAGAGAGAAGAGAGAGACAGAGAATGGGCATGCCAGGTCCCCCAGCTGCTGCAAGCTCCAGACTCATGTGCTACTTTGTGCATCTGGCTTTAGGTGGATACTGGGGAATCAAACCTAGGTCCTTAGTTAGGCTTTTGTATGCAAGTGCCTTTGACATTAAGCCATCTCTCCAGCCCTCCTCCATGTTTTTATTGCCTTTTTTCTTCTTCTTCTTCTTCTTCTTTTTTTTTTTTTTTGTTCTCTCTGGGATTTATGCTGCACATCTCCGTGTTGCTTTCTTGGTTGAGCACTTAGCCCTTGTCCTGAGCATGGAACATGTGTGATTGGAGCAGCCTCTGTGAGGGAGGCTGTTAGCGCTCATTTATAGCCAGGGTGTACTCCTCTTTGGACAGGAGTGTATAGGGGATGCTTTTCCGTCTTCTGGTCATTAGGCAGAACCACAGCCCTGGTCACTGGCCTATGATTGAAGGTGACATGCTTGATTTCTAGACTGAACATTACTTGATGACTTGAGGCCGCCTTACAATGTCTTCTCTTCTCATGGCAGCAATCCCGGAAAAGGCCTTGCCTTAATGGAAGGACCAAAAGATCCAAGCAGCTCTGTTCACTGAGTTAGCACATGGAGAATAACTTTTTTCTTTTTTTGGGTTTTTCAAGGCAGGGTCTCACTGTAGTCCAGGCTGACCTGGACTTCACTATGTACTCTCAGAGTGGCCTCAAATTCATGGCGATTCTCCTACCTCTGCCTCCCAAGTGCTAGGATTAAAGGTGTATGCCACCATGCCCAGCAGAGGATGACTTTTGTATAAGTAAGAAGTAAGAATCTTTGTGTTGAGGCAGAAAGATTTGATGTTGCTGTTAATGCAACAGAACTTGGTCTATCCAAATGGTGAGAACTGTACATCTCTCTCTCTCCAGCCCTCCTCCCCGCCACCAAAATCTCAATTGTCTAAGAATATCCATATGTTACCAGTGTTTTGTGTTTGCCTTCCTGATGGGCGTTGGACATTCCAGTCAGTGTGAACATTATATGGCAGGCCATAAACAAACCAAAAAACAATGTGGTGACTTTTATGAGATAGAACCTTCTGGTGCTTAGTTTTCTCGTGCACAAAAGTTTAATGTCAACAGTACAGGGCTGGCAAATGTGGGGATTCCACTCCACTACTATTCTGAATATGTGACTTCTGTCTCTTTGTCCATAGCAGCCTTGCACCTATGTAGTATCCTTTCCACAAGAGAGCTAAAAAGAAATCAGAGGGCTGGAGAGATGGCTGAGCAGTTAAGGTGCTTGCCTACAAAGCCTAAGGACTCATGTTTGACTCTCCAGTCCCTACGTAAGCCAGTCACACAAGGTGACGCAAGTGTGCAAGGTTGCACATGCACATGAGGGGACGCATGTGCCTGGAGTTCTATTGCAGTGACTGGAGGCCCTGGCGTGCCAATTCTCTCTCTCTCTTTCTTTCTCTCTTGCATAAAGAAAGGCCAGTCTGCTGGATATCCATGACCTCACAGTCCCTGACACTACCTACATAAGATCATGACATTAAACTGAAAAGAGAGACTGATTGAGAGGGGGAGGGGATATGATGGAGAGTGAAATTTCAAAGGGGAAAGTGGGGGGAGGGAGGGAAATAACATGGGATATTGTCTACAATTAAAGAAGTTATCAATAAAAAAAAATTCTGGGGCTGGACAGATGGCTTAGCAGTTAAGACGTTTGCCTGCAAAGCCAAAGGACCCAAGTTCAATTTCCCAGGACCCATGTTAACCAGATGCACAAGGGGGCACATGCGTCTGGAGTTCGTCTGCAGTGGCTAGAGGCCCTGGCATGCCCATTCTCTCTCTCCCTCTTTCTCTGTCAAATAAATAAATAAAAATAATTTTTTTTTTTAAAAAGGCCAGTCTGTTGGGCTTGCCTAAAAATAAGACAAAAAAAAAAAAAAAAAAAAAAAAAAAAAAAAAAAAAGAAAAAAAAAAAAAAAAGAAACTGGAAAGGGACATTGCAATATGGAAACACAACCTATTTAAGATCATACCCTCCAAAGAGGTGTGCGTCACACCTGCTCAAATCTATACTTGCTAAAACAAAAAACAGTCATGTGGATATTACTTAGCTACAAGGGAGGCTGGGCAATGTGGTCTCTAACTGGGCAGCTGCATACCCTGCCAATACTTGCTGGGGCATTTACTTTACTGAAAGGAAGAAAGATATATAATATAGGGAGTTCAACACAAGTCCTTGAATGATTGATCATGCTGCCCTGGCTCAGGAGGAACTCAAGCTGATACGGAAAAAAGGCCTGGGGTGGAGGCACTCTTCCCAAGCAGAGGACCTGCTCCTTTCTGACTTTCACCATGGCTACTGAAAGTATAGGTGATCTCACTTCTCCAGCACTGTGGCTCCACTCCAGTTGGCCGAGGTTCTTAAAGTCATAGTGATGCTCAGTTAGAATCTGTTCCAATGAGGTTACTCATGGTGGAGGGGCGCAAAGGGTGAGCCGTGCTTGTCAGACCAAGGAGTCCTGGAGAGTGTGAGTTTGGGCAAAGGGTTTGATCTGCCTTATTATCCTAGCTTTGTCATCTGTAAACTGAGGGTAGTGGTGGTGCCAAGCTCATGGGAGGGTGGGATTATTACAGGTGATATGAGCACAAATGTGCTTTAGTAACCATTAGCTATAACTGCTATGGCTGGTATACAGCTAGTCGCTACTGTGGTAGGGCAAGACTGGATCTTTCACACACAGCTATCTTCACAGGTGGAGGTCTTCACCACAAGATCTGGGTGTAGCAGGTTCCTGCTTGTCTTGTGTCTTAAACCCAGGACAATTCCCCTCTGTCTCTTGTTTATGGCAGCCTCTGGGTCTAAGTCCACTCTCGCTCTTCCTTCATTTCAGAATTCTTCTTGCTCTGTGGAAAAGCCCCAGATCTGGGAGAGAAGGACTTGGGCTCTCAAGTTCATTCCTCCCAGGACTTTCTAGGAGATTTCTGTAAATTGATTTTCCCAGTACTCCAAGTAAATATGGGCCAGGTGGGGTGGTATACATCTTTAATCCCAGCACTTGGGAGGCAGCATAAGTAGGAGGATCACTGTGAGTTGGAAACCAGCCTGAGACTACATAGTGAATTCCAGGTCAACCTGGGCTATAGCGAGACCTTACTTTGAAAAACAACAACAGAAGTAATAATGGGGTGGGGAGTACCTGTCTTTGCCACATCAGATATAAATCCTGTCACACCCTTTTCCCAGGGCTGGGTAGTCTGTAAGCCAGCCTGATGATTTACATAGCAAAGAAGGGCAGCACAAGGAGTTTGCTATCTCTTCATAGACTTGAGATGTGGCAGGCAGCTTTTCTGTTAAATGATGATGGTGGTGATGGTTGGGGAAACGGATCATGAGTTAAAGGTGTTTGTTATGCAAGCTGTCAACCCAAGTTTGATCCCCAGTAGCCACACAAAGCAGGACATGAAGTGGTGCATGCATCTGTGATCCCAGCATGCTTAGGGCAATGGGAGGCGGATCCAGGAAAATCCCTAAGGTCTGCTAGGCTGGCCTTTCCAGCAACAAAAGGTAAATAAAGAAAGAGACTCTGTCTCAAAGAAGAAAACCAACACACTGAGGTTGTTCTCCAACTTTCTGATGTGCACTGTGGCCCGTGGCACGCACGCACGCATGCATGCACACACACACACAATAAGTAAAAGAAAAACAAATACATAGCAAAAGAACATAAATTGTGTTTGTATGACAGCCTGTTGGACACTACTTTAAAAAATTTTTTTTTGATTTTTTATTTATTTGAGAGCAACAGACAGAGAAAGAGGCAGATAGACAGAGAGAGAATAGGTGTGCCAGGACCTCCAGCCACTGCAAATGAACTCCAGATGCATGTGCCACTTTGTGCTTTGGGCTTACGTGGGTCCTGGAGAATTGAGCCTCGAATCGTGGTCCTTAGGCTTCACAGGCAAGCGCTTTAACCACTAAGCCATTCTCCAGGCCCTGGACACTACTTTTTATGTTATGGTTCTCACAGCAAATCATTGAGATATGTAGAGACAATGGTAATTAAGTCCAACACACTGGCCTTCTCTGGCCATTAAATGGCTTATACTACCCTGTTCAGGCAAAATTGACACAAGGGGAAAATGAGCACTTCCCATCCACAGGAGCTTCTTTTTAAGGTTTTGAGAAACTATGTTACAGTGGGTAGGACTCATAGGTACAAATGACAAGGTCAGGTCCTACTGGGCTAAACAAAACCTGCAGCTGACGGGCTCCATAGCAGTGAGATCCAGGACTATCTGGCCTCAAGCAGGGCTGGATCCAGGGGCTTGTAGGATGTCGCCAGGGCTGGGCCTTCTCATCACTCGGCTCTTGATAGGAACTAGGAGTAAGTGAGTCCCAATTTTGTAGACAATCAGAGTTACAGGCCCCAAAAGAATATCACCAATGACAAATCCAGAGAACAAAATCTGGGGACTAAAGTCCAGAAAGCCGTGACTCACCATGACTCACCAAGATGTTGGCTGACCACCAGCCCCGGTGCCCATGTTCCTTAAAAAAATTTTTTTAAAAATATTTTATTATTTATTTGAGAGAGAGAGAGATACAGAAATAGGCAGGTAGAGAGAGAGTGAATGGGCGTGCCAGGGCCTTCAGCCACTGCAAATGAACTCCAGATGCATGCACCCTCTTGTGCATCTGGCTTACGTGGGTCCTGGAGAATTGAACCTCGAACCGGGGTCCTTAGGCTTCACAGGCAAGCATTTAACCACTAAACCATCTCTCCAGCCAAAATTTTTTTTTTAATTTGAGACAGAGAGAGGGAGAGAGAGAAAGTGAGAATGGACACCCCAGGGCCTCTAGCCATTGCAAATGAACTCCAGACACATGCGCCACCATGTGAAACTGGCTTATGTGGGAACTGACAATTAAAACCAGGGTCCTTAGGCTTTGCAGGCATGTACCTTAACCACTAAGCCATCTCTCCAACCCCCCCATGTTCCTTTTTGTATCAAGAGCCCCATATACATTCAAAATAGTCAATCCAGTGCACCCTGACCTGATGCCTAATTTATATCTCCCAGAGTGGGACCCCCTCCATACACATTCAAAGTCACCAATCTAATCTACCCTGACCTATTGTGTAATTTATGTTGTCAGGGGTGGATAAGGTCCCCTGGCCCAGCTACACCAGTTATGGAGTGGATTATTCAACCTGGGACAACCCTCCCAGCTTGCTGAACTTGTTCTTTCTGCTTCACTTTGCCAAGACTCCATGTCTGTCCCCCCATGACTGACCACACAAACTTGTCTCCAGTAAGAATCCTCTTTGGCCAGTTTAGACAGAATCTCCCCTGTGCCTGGCATTTCCTCTTGGTAAGTTTCCACCCAGTGACTCCCCACCCAATTCCTTTGCTACTAAAATTCCCATTTTTCCTTACTGGACTCAAAGTTGAGCCCAATCTGTCTCCACTGCCAAACCCCCTTTCGGTAGTCCCTGCAGCCACCATGCTGGTCCTTAATCAAGTCTGCCTTGCCATCTTTAACAGCATTTTTTTTTTTCCTTAAAGACTTATTGGCCCACTGAGCTTTGCTTTGGGCCATGTACCTACTTCCAGTACTGATCATAATCTTGAAAGATATCATCCTGAGGGCCCGGAGAGATGACTTAGTGGTTAAGCACTTGCCTGTGAAGCCTAAGGACCCTGGTTCGAGGCTTGGTTCCCCAGGACCCGTGTAAGCCAGATGCACAAGGTGGCGCATGCATCTAGAGTTTGTTTGCAGTGGCTGGAGGCCCTGGTGCACCCATTCTCTCTTTATCTATCTGCTTCACTCTCTCTCTCTCTGCCTGTCTGTCACTCTCAAATAAATAAATAAATAAATAAATAAATAAATAAATAAATAAATAGAAGAAAGATATCATATTTTTCTATGCTATAACCTCAACTATAGAAATCCTAAAACTGTATTTGTGGTATACATGCACATGTGCTTGTTGTGTGTTCATATGCATGTGGGTACACATGTGTGTGCAGGTGCTTGTTGCTGGGACAAAACGCCTGCTCAGAAGCAGCTTATGGAAGGAAATGGTTTATTTTGCTTGCAGTTTTGAAGGGAAGTGCCACCAGAGTCAGAAAAGCATGGCAGACCAGACGGCCAGGGCATCGCATTTTACCACATCAGAAGCCAGAACTGGGCTATATTATTCCCCAAACCCCCTCCCCAGTGACACACCTTTCCCAGCAAGGCTTCACCTCCCAAAGGCCTCACAACTTCCCCAAATTGCTACCAGCTGGGGACCCCAAATTCAAAATGCATGAGCCTATGGGGTGCATTGCATTCAGATAACCATAGCAGGTATGTGTGCGTGCACGTGTGTGCATGTATGTCTGGAGGCCAGAGGTTGACCTTGGATACCCTCCTCAATCTCTCTCCATCTTAACTTTTTTTTTTTTTTTTGAGAGAGAGAGAGAGAGAGAGAGAGAGAGAGAGAGAGAGAGAGAGAGAGATTGAGAATGGACCTGCCAGCAGCCCCTCAGCCACTGTGAATGAACTCCAGACACGTACGCGCCCCCCCTTGTGGGCAAGTGCAGCATTGCACCCTTGTGTCACTTTGTGTCTGGCTAAACGTGGAACCTGGAGAATCCAATGGGCGTTCTTAGGCTTAGCGGGCAGGCACCTTAACTGCTAAGCTATCTCTCTAGCCCTCCATCTTAATTTTTGACTCTGAATCTCTCATTGAACTTCGAACTGATCATGGATCTAGACGAGCAAGCCCAATGATCCCTAGGAACCTTTTTGTCTTGGTCTCCCCAGCACAGGGATTACAGGTTCAGGCCAACATGCCTGGCATTTTTCCTGGGTGCTGGGATCTCATGTTTGCATAGCGAGTACTTTTAGCTACTAAGATGTCCTCTCAGCTTCCAGTTTTTTTTTTTTAGAGAGGCAAAAGCTGGATTCTGGGGAAAGGATTGGCCATGTGATATAGCAGCAAGGAGATTTCATCTTAAGAATACATAATTTGTGTGTGCCTCCAGCTGATGACATTCCAGGTGCTTTAATGAGTGAGAGCCACGTTTGCCTGCAGAGGTCGGCAATGTCACTGGCGGGTTTGAAGATAATTAGGAGCACAGTAGGAAAAGCAGACACTTACACAATAGTGATGCTGCTTGGTAGCCAGATTGTTTCTGACAAAGCTGTGGTCTGTATATGAATGTGTACGGGATGGATTCGTGGGTACACAGAACAACACAGAAGCAGGGCACAGACGATGGGGAATTTAATTTAATAAGGGATGCTTAGTCTCTATTGTCTCTAGAGCCACAGAAGAACTGTGAAAAGAGCAGCCCTGTGTAGAAAATGCATAGAAATGGATTTTGAGTCCTAAAAAAAAAAAAAAAAAAAAAAGCAGTTGTTCATTATGATACCTATATATTACTATATATATGGTACATTATAATATAATATAGAACTTCAAATAATAGTTCATGAGGGGCTAAGGAGATGGCTTAGTGGGTAAAATGCCCTGTACACATGAGGACTTAAGTCTGGTTCCCCAGGACACACACAAAAGCCGGGCACAGTGGCATTCACCTATAAGCCCAGTGCTGGGGAGAGACAGGGCGGATCCCTCAGGCTTACTGGCTAGCTAAGCTAAGTCTAGTCAAATTGTGAGCTCCATATTCAGTGAGAAAGCCTGGCTTGAAAAATATGGTGGAAAGTAATTGAGGAAGACACATGATTTTTTTTTGGTTTTGTTTTGTTTTTTCAAGGCAGGGTCTTGCTCTATCCCAGGCTGACCTGGAATTCACTATGCAGCCTCCCAAGAGCTTGGATTAAAGGCGTGTGCCACCACGCCCGGCTCACTATGTAGTCTTGATCTCACAGCAATCCTCCTCCTTGTGCTGGGATTATAGGCACGTGCCACCATGTCTTGCAGAGCAGGGGAGGCACACCAGGGCCTCTAGCCACTCTAAACAAACTCCACATGCATGGACTATCACTTTGAGCATCTGGCTTTACACTGAATCAAACTTGGTCATTGGGCTTTGCAGGCCAGTGCCTTAACAGCCGAGCCATCTCTCCAGCATGATGTTTTTTGTGCCCTCCGTAGGCATGAGCACACAGGAACATGTACACATACATACAAACAAGAAAAGGATGTCATTAATGATCATGACAGCTGGCTGGCTTTTGTGACCTGCCTCTGTTATAATCACTGATAGTATATCCTGGAAATATACTTTTCCATAGGTCAAATTTTCTTTTTGGTTTGTCTTTTGATACTTTTCTCTGCACTCTTCTACATTATTGGTATGATTTTTACAATTTACTATGCTCTGTATGTCCAATACTGATGCTATAAATTGTGTTAAGACTTTGAGAGAGTTCTAATTCATTTTATGAACTTTTGATTTTTTTTTTTGTTTTTTTTTTTTGGTTTGGTCCAGGCTGGCCTGGAAGTCTCAGGGTATATGAACTCTCAATGGTACCTCTATCACCTGGGAGTACTGACTGATCATTTTATGAACTTTTGATTTTTTTTTTTGGTTTGCAAATATGACTCCATAATGGTATATCACCACAGTACTGACTATGTGTAAAATGCTGAGGTGTGCACTGTGCGTCATGGCACACGCTGGTCTTCCAGCACTCTGGAGGTGAGAGTGGAAGATTCGAAAGTTCAAGGCCAGTCTTGGCTACCTAGTAAGTTTGAAGTTAGCCTGGGTTACATGAAACCTTGTCTTAAAACCAACCAAACAGGCCAGGCATGGTGGTGCACACCTTTAATCCCAACATTCAGGAGGCAGAGGTAAGAGGATTGCTGTGAGTTTGAGGCCACTCTGAGACTACATAGTGAATTCCAGGTCAGCTTGGGCTAGAGTGAGACTCTACCTCAAAAAAAAAAAAAAAAAAAAAGTCCAAACAAAAGACCCTACCTCGAAAAAAACATTGTGATGTTCTCAATAATAATAAAAAAAGATGTCCCTTTTGTAGATCTGCATTTATGAAAGATAAAATTTCTCTAGATCTTGGCATTTTAGACAACTGTCATATTAATTATATATTTTATATAGATAGATAGATGGATAGATCATAAAAGATATGAGGGGGCAGAAAAGGAGAGGGGAGACAAGAGAGGATACAGCATGTTATCTTTTATGTGGAATCCAGATTTATGCATTTGTAAGTGTGTGTGTGTGTGTGTGTGTGTGTGTGTGTGAAATGAAACCAGAAGGGAACTACATATGGAGAGGGAGGAGACCAGCAAGAGACACTAGAAGGAACAGGGGAGGGGAGCAAGGTACAATGATGTATATGTATGAGAATGTCATAATGAAATCCATTATTTTATAGGTTAACAAAAATTTGATTCAAAATAATGTACCTTTTCTTCATTACCTTTCTTGATTCTTTCTGGAATTTTAACTTTTGAGATTGTATGTTTGGGGATCACATCTCAAGCCCACTAGACCAGAATCTAGGGGGAATCCTTGAGGGTAGTCAGAAATGGAAGGGGAAGTGGCTTAGTCGAATCTGGATCCTTAGGTTTTAAAAAAATTTTATTATTTATTATTTATTTGAGAGAGAGGAGAGAGAGAGAATGGGCACACCAGGGCATCCATCTGCTGCAAATGAACTCCAGATGTGTGTGCCACCTTATGCATCTGGCTTTCGTGGGTCCTAGGGAATCAACCTTAGAACCTTTGGTTTGGCCAACAAGGACCTTAACTGCTAAACCATCTCCCCAGCCAGTCCTTAGGTTTTTGCAGGCAAGCACCTTTAACCATTAAGCCATTTAGCCAGCCTGAGATGCTTCTTTTAACTCTGTAACATAAAAAGAATTTCTCACATTCTTGTTAATTCAGGGCCCCTTACTTTTGGCTGTGTGTTGGTCTAAAAAAAAATCCTGAGACTCAGGCCAAAGAATAAGATTTTTTGAAAGTGGGTCCAAGTGTCAGAATTTTTTTTTTTTTTTTTTTTTTGATTTTTTGAGGTAGGGTCTCACTCTGGTCCAGGCTGACCTGGAATTAACTATGTAGTCTCAGGGTGGCCTCAAACTCATGGCGATCCTCCTACCTCTGTCTCCCGAGTGCTGGGATTAAAGGCATGCGCCACCATGCCCGGCTTCAAGGGTCAGAATTAAAAAAAAAAAATCATGTTGGAGAGATGGCTTAGCAGTTAAGGCGCTTGCCTACAAAGCCAAAGGAACCAGGTTCAATTCCTCAGGATTCACACAAGTCAAATACACAAGGTGGGGCATGCATCTGGAGTTTGTTTGAAGTGGCTATAGGCCCTGGTATGCCCATTCTCTCTCTCTCTCCCTTCCTCCCTCTTTCTTTGTCTCTTTACTCTCTGTCAAATAAATAAATAAATTTAAAATAATTCCAGGTGATTATGTTGTGTAGCCGGGGTTGAAAACCAATGTTTAAATTTCCTGGCTTTTCCTGTTAAAACCTGTGGTTTATGACCACAGTGATTATGCTACATTGCAGCCTGATCGCTGCTGTCAGCCAGGGTGCTTCAGGGTTGTATCTGAGCCCCCTGTTCCCCTCCCTCCCCCCCATAGCCCTTCTGGGTTGAGCAAGGGCCGGCCACTTTGCAAGTCTCTAGGGATCTCGGTTCTCCTCAGTGACAAAACCAGCCATAAGTCCCTCAAGTGTAGGGGGTGACACCAGGAGGATTCACATAGTTGGAGCCCTCCCTGTTCAGGGCCATGAAGGCCTGATGCCAGCTACCCCGGGGGGGGGGGATATCCCTGGCTGAATGCCAAGTGGAGAAAGGACGATTGGAGGAGGTGTCTCCCAGGAAGAGGGAGAAATTCTACCCAGGGCCATGCAAGACTCATGTGAGGAAGAGTTTGCTCCCCTTCTGGGATCAGTGAATCTGTCAGCAGAAAATGTTCTGAGCTGGCAAACTGATGGTCAGCTTTCCAGAATCTTCCCTGGTCAGTGAGAGCTTAGAAAATAGTACAGAGGCTAAGCAGAGCCTGTCCAGAACTCCACTAGTAAGATCCTGGGGTGAATAGTTGCATTCACTCTGGAGTCTTTGGCAGGTCCTCTGGCTCTCTACACCTCAGTTTCCCCTTCTGAACAACGCAAGGGCTGTGCACAAGGTCAGGGACGTGTGATACAGTCCTTGCTGGAGCATGAGGGAGTTTTGATGGGGTAGGGGTGGGGGTTCCTGGGAAGATTGCTTCCTGAGTAAGGGCAGGAAATGATGCCCTCACTGCTCAAGCCATGCAAATCAGGATGGAATGGATAATTTGCAACCTCGGTCCCAGCCCCTGCCTCCTTCCAGGCTCCGGTGAGAACCACTGAACTGGAGACTCCCTCAAACAGCTGTGCAAATTGCTGAGACCCAGGAAGCGAGCCTGAGACGTGCATAAATACACAAAGACCTTTGTTTTGTTTCACTTCTGATCAGTTCATCAAGTCAGTGACCAACAATTAATGCTTTAGAAGCAGATGAGACTCTGATAATGGACCTTCTCGCTCATGTAATCTGAGGAAGTGTGTCTTCCGGACCCCTCCAGACAATCTGCTCATACCATGAAATATGAAATCGAGACATGTATAACTGAATGTTATGAATGATCATAAAACCATTCAGCTCCTTCAAAATCCAAGCCTTATTTCCGCTAAGATTACCCACCGCGACAGACTGGTTTATTCATGAGGGAAAGATGTATTTCCTCTGCGTTGTTAAAATTCACCAGCCATTAATTCTACTGAATGAGAAGCTTATACTATGAACAAGCGGAAGTTTTGCCCACAGGGGACAACTGTACACAGAAAGCTCCCCACTTGGGGCTAGAGGTACCCAGCTAGCTACAGTCTTGTTGCTACCTAGGAGAGTCATTTGTGTGTGGCCCATCAATATACCCATCCGTAAGTACAAGTTGGTAACTTGGGTTGGAGTCGCAGTTACCTTGTCATTGCTGTGACAAAACACCTGACCAGAAGCAGCTGATAGAAGGAAAGGGTTTATTTTAGCTCACAGGCTTTTTTTTTTTTTTTAAAAGTTTTTCTTTATTTTTTATTTTTATTTATTAAAGAGAGAATGGGCTCACCAGGGCCTCTAGCCACTGCAGATGAACTCCAGACACATGTAGGTTCTGGGGAGTCGAACTTGGGTCCTTAGGCTTTGTAGGCAAGCGCCTTAATGCTTAGTCATCTCTCCAGCTCTTGGCTCATGGTTTTGAGAGGAAAGCATGGCATAGAGAAGGCTGGCTCATATCATAACCTATCGACAGGGAGGCAGCAGAGGAAGTGAGCTGTTGAGCTAGCACTGGCAAGCTGGGGCTGGGCTATAAAATTCTGAGGCATCCTCAGCGACACACTGCCTTCAAGAATCCACTTCCTACAGGCTCAATTAGCTGGAGATCAAGTTAGATGCACAAGGTGGCGCATGCATCTGGAGTTTGTTTGCAGTGGCTAGAGGCTGTGTGTCCATTCTCTCCCTGTCTATCTGCCTCTCTCTCAATCAATATTAAAATTATTTATTAAAATTAAAAATTAAAAATATTTTAAATTGAAAAACATGTACAAATAGCTGGCCATGGTGGCCCACACCTTTAATCCCAGCATTCGGGAGGCAGAGGTAGGAGGATCACCATGAGTTCAAGGCCAGACTTGAATCACAGAATCCACAGTGACATCCAACAAAGGCAGCCATGCCTGATGGGGTATAGCTAGCCCAGTAGCATAGGACAGTATAAAAAGTAAAGGAGGGCTGGAGAGATGGCTTAGTGGTTAAGGCGCCTGCCTGCTAAGCCTAAGAACCCCGGTTTAGCCAGATGCAAAGTGATGCAAGGGTGCAATGCCACACTTGACCACAAGGGGGCGCACACATATGGATTTTGTTCACAGCAGCTGAGAGACTGCTGGCGCGCCCATCTCTATCTGTCTCCCTCTCCCTCTCTCTCTGTGTCTCTCTCCAAAAATAAATAAAATAAAAGTAAAGGAATGGCTTGGTGGATAAAAGCATTTGCCACATAAGCACAAACACCTGAGTTTGGATCTCTAGAACCCATGTAAAGCCTGGCATTGTAGTGCGAGCCTCTGGAATCCCAGTGCACCTTCAGCAAGAAAGGAGGTGGAGACAGCAGCATCTATCTCTTGGACACTCGTGGAGCAGCTAGTGTGGAGAACACAATGGTGACAAATGAGAGACCCTACCTCCAACAAGGTGGAAGGTGAGCACCGACACCTGAAGTTGTTCTCTGACCTCCACATACACATGCTGTGGCTTACTCGCACACATGAACATGCACACACACACACACACACACACACACACACTACACACACGCCAACAGAAGATTAAAAATATATTGCTAACTGGCTGGATGACTAAATGGAAAGTTGAAAACTAATGTTGTTCCCCAGTTACACATAGACATCTAACGTCGCATTGACTGGAATTTTACCACATGGTCCCGCACGTTCCCTCCAGAAAAAACAAAAGGTTGAAAAAGCAAATTTTCAATAGTTCCATTCTTAATCTAGAAACAAAGGAAGAAAGAACATTAGAAATCATTAATCACTTGATAAAGATGATTTTTAAAAAGTATCAAATTAAATATAAGCAAATATTTTGGAGAAAAATCCAAAAGGATTCTCTATTCAGATTACTTTCATCGACCATGAAAAGAAACTATCTTATCCCCATACCCAAATCAGTAAGTGGCTGTTCATTTACATGGTTTAGATTAAAATGAAATGTTTAATGTATACCTGTATCATTCTTTACAATTCCCCACAGACACTGACATTTTCCAAATTGTCAGCAATGGATCCCATTATATCCTGTAGCTTAAGTAGACGTCTACCGTGCTCTTCTTTATTTTGAAAACAGCTTTATTCTTTTAAAGATCCATGTTCATTATAGATATCAAGATCATACAGAAAGGGTCAAAGAATGAAGCAAAATTCACTGGCTAGGGTGACCGTGGGTCCAGCCATCCCTGTATGCACACCTATTAAAATATAGCACAAAGGCATCACGCTGTTCTGTTATCCCCCTTTTTGTTCTCAATGACACGTGTCGTCAGCAAATTTCCATGTCACCAAATGAGGATCTTCACCGTCATTTAGGGCATTCCCGTGCCGTCCTTTCTTTACCCAGTGATTTAGCACTATTGATGGACACTCATTTTTCACTATTATAAACAAAGCTGAGGCGGAAGTCCCTTGTCTTCAGATCTTTGTATGCTCTGGCAATTATCGTCTTGGGGGAAAATTATAAGAAGTGAGGGTGCTGGGTCAATGGTACACTTATTTTAAATGATTGTTCCTGCCATCCCTGTGCACCTGAGAGAGGGGCTGCACCAATTGATGCCACCCCCAGCGGCTCATGAAAGGCTGAGTTCCAGCCCCTCACTAGCCCAAGGCTTTGTCATCCTTGTATTTCTTGGAGTTAAACTTCTGAAGAATCTCTTCATCCATCTTTTTCCTACCATGTTCTTTTTCATTTATTTATTTTTTGGTGCAAATGCACTTTTTGCATAGGTCCCATGCTGAGTTTTTATGTCTGTAATTGAGGGCAGTTCTATCTGCATTGGCCATTTGCTTAAATGCCTACGAGGGAGATCCTGACTCCTCTCTCTCCCTGTGGCTTTAGTTACTATTTCTATTTTCTTTTAGGAATTCAGCTGAATGGCTGGAGTCTGATCATGACTTCCCTGGGCTAATTTGACTCATTTGCTAAAAAAGAGCTGGTGAAAGGATGTAACCTTAATTTCCCTCCTGAACTGTCACCAGTGTCCCCAGCATGGACAGCCTGGTCAGGTTGAGGGTTTTGCCTTATTTCCCCACTTGTGAGGAGACTGGCCACTTTGGTGATAAGTAAGATGAGTGTCATCTCACAGTACAACCCATGAATCTGCTCTTCTTTAAATAAATAAATAAATAAATAAATAAACAAAGCCGGGTGTGGCAGCGCACGCCTTTAATCCCAGCACCCGGGAGGCAGAGGAAGGAGGATCGCTGTGAGTTCAAGGACACCCTGAGACTACATAGTGAATTCCAGGTCAGCCTAGCTAGAGTGAGACCCTACATCGGAAAACCAAAAAATAAATAAATAAATTTAAAAAACTAGTAGGCATGATGGCACACACCTTTAATCCTAGCACTTGGGAGACAGAGGATCACCATGAGTTCAAGGCCAGCCTGAGACTACATAGTGAATTCCAGGTCACCTGGGTTAGAGTGAGACCCTGCCTTGAAAACCATAATAATAATTATTATAATTATTTGCTTATTTATTTGAGAGAGACACACACACATGCAGAGTATAGGTATGCTAGGGTCTATTGCTGTTGCAAACTAACAGCAATCCATGATGCATGATGCACTTTAAGTGAGTACTGGGGAATTGAACCCTGGCCGTCAGGCTTAGCAGTCTCTCCAGCTTCTCCTTATTTTATTTTTTATTTAAATGTGTGTGTGTGTTTTCAGGCATGGACAGACCATGGCATTGGTGTGGAACGAGCTTGGGACAACTTCGGCTGTCTTTGCCTTCTGCCTTGCTTGCAGCAGGACCTCTCATGTTGTTCTCATTTTGTTTGCCAGACTGGCCCACAACGCTCCTGCAGGACACTCCACTGTCACTTCTCTCAGCACTTCAGTGAGCTTGGAGTCTCCGCAGTGAGGCACCATCATCTGAAAAGAGAAGCTTCTTCTAACCAAAAGTGAGAGTAGCGTTAATATATGGGCATAAACCTAAGTATTCCTAGAGCAATTTGGTGGACATAATATATCCATTTGGCCAGAAAACGGTAGTAGTTTCTATACTAGGGCTTAGGACCTCCCCAGTCATAGGCTTTCAGTACCAGGCAGGAATTCCCTCCTGTGGAGTGGGTCTCTAGTCCAATCAGAGAGCAGTAGGTTTCCCCCATAACAGACTTGCCACCATTGCACCAGTGGGCACATTTGGCCTGGCTGGCCAGCCATAAAGCTTGCAGGGTCCTGCTGGTTAAGATCATTGGGGACTTTTCTGCCCCAACCAGATGCATTGCTTTTTCCAGTATCCTGACAGCTAGTCAACAGGGAGGAGGCTTCCAGCTCAGCTCCAGCTTGATTTCTCAGTGATCTGCAGCCCCAGCATGTAGAGTCTTCAGTAATAGGGTCTTACCACCTAGTTCTGGTAGGCAACCAAGAGCCTTGGCAATAGCCTGTAATGCTTTGGGGCCATCAGGAGCCTCCCCGACCAACAACGTGTTGTCAGTTATCCCACCCTTGGCACTGAAATTTTCTATTAACAACTTATGGCTTCTGGATATCGTATTACCCACTCCCGCAGGGTATATCGGCCCAGACTCTCTTTTTAAACATATATATTATTAACTAGTAAAGAAGAAGGTTTCTATATGGCTTATTCATAACATCTTCAATTTTGATTAACCCTCTTCCCACCCTTCGTCTTGAGCTCAATTTTTAAAATATTTTATTTTTACTTATTTATTTGAGAGACACAGAGAGATGCAGAAATAGGCAGGTAGAGAGAGAGAGAGAATGGGCGTACCAGGGCCTCCAGCCACTGCAAATGAACTCCCGATGCGTGCGCCCCCTTGTGCATCTGGCTTATGTGGGTCCTGGAGAATCGAGCATCAATTTTTAAATCCATATGTAAGCAAAGGACACAACTATTTGGGAGTCATCATCATTCTCTCTGACCCAGTTTGCAGGAAAGCTCAAAGACTTGTCAGCTGATGTCTTGGTCCATAGGGTCCAGAACTACATCCCTAAAGATAAGTCATATTACCCTTGGCTGCTACAATTCTCTCCTCTGAGGCCTGGTCATGCTGTCCCTGACTATGCCACACATACTTATTTCCTGACCATAGGTCATTCTGTTCAGAATGTCTCGGGCCAGCTGAGTGGTCTCCTCACTTAGAAAGCCACCTGTCTGCAAGTGATGGACCAGCACTGCCAGGGGCTGGGGGTGGGCTGTTGATATCACCTGTCATGAAGAAAGGTGAGTGGACAAGAGGTCAAGTCCCTTGACCACAACTAGAGTCTGAGAGGCTGCACAGACCACCCCCAGGAGGACCCACAGTTGGTGTTTTTTTAGGTGGATGTTTTTTCAATGCTGGGTATTGGATCCACGGCCTTGTTCATGGCAAACAAATGCTTTACCACTGAGCTCTGCCCTCGACCCTACTTTTGTCTTTTAGGAATCTCATTTATCAGCCCTTTAGGAAAAACAGATGGCTGCTGGTTGTGGCAGTTCATGCCCATAAACCCAGCACTTAAGAGACTGTGGTACTGCTGAGAGATGGTGGACTAGTAAGGAGGTGGGATCTGGTGGGAGAAGTTAGGACATTGGGGATACTAGAAAAGGATGTTGGGACTCCATCCTCTCCCTTCCCAGCATCAGTGAGGTGAGCAGCCTTCTCTGCCATAAGCTTCCTCTGGGCTGTTCAGCCTCCCCCACGGCCTCAAAAGCAATGGTGACCACTGACTATTGATGGAAACCTTTGAAACTGTGAGCCACGATGAACCTTTCCTGCAGGGTTTTTTTTTTTTTTTTTTTTTTTTTGTCACAGGGATTCAGAGCTGACTAATGCAGGGATTGCTGATTACATCGACCCCATCTGAGCCATCCAGGAGAAAACAATCAGTACAAAATGGAAAGCATTCAATTTTTTTTTTTTTTAATTTGAGAGAGACACAGAGAGAGAGAGGCAGAAAGAGAGGAAGAAGCAGAGAATGGGTGCTCCAGGGCCTCTGATCACTGTGAACAAATTTGAGATGTGTGCATGCCTTTGTGCGCATGTGCAACATCGTGTGCTTGCATCACTTTTGAGTCTGGCTAAACATGGGACCTGGAGATTCGAACGGGGGTTCTTAGGCTTCGCAGGCAGGAGCCTTAACTGCTAAGCCATCTCTCCAGCCCTTAAAATATTTTTTAAAGACTTTATTTTTTAAATTTCTCTATGAGAGATAGAGGGAGAGAGAGAGGGAGAATGGGCACACCAGAATGGCCTCTAGCCACTGCAGATGAACTCCAGATGCATGAGCCACCATGTGCATCTGGCTTACGTGGTACCTGGAGAATTGAACCTGGGTCCTTGGGCTTTGTAGGCATATGCCTTAACCACTAAGCCATCTCTCCAGCCCTAAAATGTTTTTATTTAGTTATTTGAGAGAGAGAGAGAGAGAGAGAGAGAGAGAGAAAACACATGTACGATGTACCAGGGCCTCTTGTCATTGTGTATGAAATCCAGACCCAGGCACCACTTTGTGTGTCTAGCTTTAAGTAGGTACTGGGGAATCGAACCCCTGGCCAGCAGGCTTTCTTAAAAAGTGCCTTTAACCACTGGGCATGGTGGTGCACACCTTTCATACTAGCACTGGGAAGGCTGAGGTAGAATGATTGTTATGAGTTTGAGACCAACTTGAGACTACATAGTAAATTGCAGGTCAGAGTGAGAACTACCTTGAAAAAAAAAAAGAAAGAAAGAAAGAAAGAAAGAAAAAAGAAAGAAAGAAAGAAAGAAAGAAAGCACCTTTAACCACTGAGCCATCTCCCTGACCCAGGAACCATTTTAAAATCTAGAACTTTAATGACACCTGGAAAGTCCCCTTTGCCGTGTAACAGCACAGTCATGGGTTTGAGGCTTGAAGCACAGGCATTTTGGAGGACATTATTCAGTTTACCATGACATTTTTGGCTAGGATTCATCAAAGATTAAGAGCTCCCTCAAGATCAGTCCAGAGGAGAGTGGCATTATTCTCTGCCCTACACGCACGCACGCACGCACGCACACGCACGCACACACACACACACACCTCTCTCCCCGGGAACAGCTGGTCAAGGCTTCCCAGCTGAAGATCACGCCAGACTCCTGCCACAAAGCATCACCATCCAGGCAAGGCTGAGCGCCTGGCACGGCCTGCTTTCCCTCTCTGGAGAGCTGGGTACATAGCCGGTCCTTTCACCCTAAGCCACGAGCTACCCTGACTGCCGTTTTCTTGAACCTGAGCCAATTTGCCTAGGATGATTCCAAGGAGTTTGAGTTCAGTCCAACATGCTCATAGCAGAAAGTTCTCTTTACGGGGGAACCACTAGAGGCTGGAGGTAAAGTGTTGGTGGGATCCCAAATATTACGATGGTATTATACAGTTGGGCCAGAAAGCTAAAGTACTGTCCTGCTTATCATCCATCCCCCTTCCCTTGGTATTCCATATAAGGACCAGTAGCAGGATGAGAATTTCATTTATTTATTTATTTATTTATTTATTTATTTGTTTGTTTATTTAAGAGAGAGAGAAAATATGGGTGTACCAGGTCTTCTGTGAACTCCAGACACATGCACCACCTTGTGCATCTGGCTTACATGGGCTCTGGGGAATCAAACCTGGGTCCTTAGGGTTCGCAGGCAAACGCCTTAACTACTAAGGCATCTTTCTAGCCACAGGATGAGAATTCTAAAGTGTCGTTTGTTGCTAGCCTTTTAGTCCCTGACACATGTACAAACTGGTAAAAGGATGACCGTATCAGATGACAGGGGGTCTCCATGGCGTCTTCTCTCCTCCCGCCCTTTGAATCTAAACCCAAGAGTAGTATGCGCAGGGACATGCTCCAACGGGGACGAGCAAGGACTTGGTTTCACTTACTCAGCTGCGTGCTCAGGGATGGAGAGGCATGGCCAGTCAGGTGCCGAGGTAGAAGTCTGGCCTGGGTGCGTTCTAGACAAGAAGCAAAATCCCAACAGGTTCCAATGACATTCCCAGGGCCAAAGCAGGAAGGAGAAGGGAGAACATGAAACTGGGTGGATGCTTTTGAAGTTCAGTACCAGGTGACTTACCAGTAAAGTGCAGTCAAGTGTGGCCCAAATGTTCTAGACTCTGGTCTATCAGATTAGTGGCTGTACTTCCTTTGACTAGGGTGGGGTGGGAGGAAGGAGTTAGAAAGAGGCAGAGCTAGGCTGGAGGGATAGCTTAGCAGTTAAGGCACTTGCCTGCAAAGCCAGAGGACCCAGGTTCAATTCTCCAGGACCCACATAAGCCAGATGCACAAGGTGGTGCATGTATCTGGAGTTTGTTTGCAACAGCTAAAGGCCTCTCTCTCTTGCACTCTAATAAACACAATAAATCAATTCAAAAAATTTTTTTAAAGGAAGAGGCTGAGCTGGCATATCTGTAGTCTCCTCAGTTTCTGGGGATGAAGAGTGAAAGAGCTTGGTGGCCTCCCATACTTAATGAGACCACACATCTTGGTAATCAGGCACCAGATTTAGCTGACCGCTCCCACCAGTGGCCTGAAACCTGACTGGAGAGGAGATTTGCAATGGTTCAGCCATTTTGAGACCCCACCCTCACCATCAAACACAGGCTACACTGCCGAGGTAAGCTCTTCCCTAAAATGTTAAGGATATCTTAAATTCCTGACATGCGAAGGACCAAGTAGATTTTTTTTTTTTTTTTTTTTTTGGCACCAAATTTCTATGTGCTGAGTTTTCTGGAAAACACAGATGGTTTCCCTATTTTCAATGAATTATCAAGATTTTCTCCTATTGGTAATGATGCCCAGATCAGAGTTAGGTGCCCTACCCACCTGGGGCATCCCTGCTCTCTACAGTCTTCTGAAATCACCCTTGGGCTGGAGAGATGGCTTATTGGTTAAGGTGCTAGCTTGTGAAGCCCAAGGGCCCAGGTTCGACTCCCCAGAACCCATGTAAGCCAGATGCACATGGTGGTGCATGTGTCTGGAGTTCCTTTGCAGTGTCTAGAGGCCCTGGCACACCCATTCTCTCTTTTTCTCTCTCTTTCTCTCTATATATCTTTCCTTCCCTCTCTCATAAATAAATAAAAATTATATATATATTTGGTTTGGTTTTTGAAAAATCAGGCTGACCTTTTATGCAGTCTCAGGGTAGCCTCAAACTCACTGCGATTCTCCTACCTCTGCCTCCTGAGTGCTGGGATTAAAGGCGTGCACCACCACGCCCTGCCTGATAAAATATATTTTTAAGGGCTGGAAAGATGGCTTAGCGGTTAAAGTATTTGCCTGCAAAGCCAAAGGACCCAGCTTTGATTCCCCAGGACCCCATTAGCCAGATGCACAAGGAGGCACATGTATCTGGAGTTCGTTTGCAGTGGCTGGAAGCCCTGGCGTGCCCATTCTCTCCTTTCTCTCTCTAGCCCTCTTTCTCTCTGTCAAATGAATAAATAAATTTAAATAAATAAATAAAAATATGTATTTTTTTTTAAAGGCATCAGCCTGAAATCACCTTTTGATGGTCTGTCTCCCTTCATAAACTGTGATTTCTTTGAAGCCAGGGATTGATTTCCGCCCACCACTGTCTTAGCCTTGCCTAGCAAGCCACGGAGTAGGAACTCAGCTAGTAGCTGTTGGGGAATACTAAATGGCTGAAATGGCGTTTCCACTGCACCAGGCTTCACTCAGTGCTCCTGGAACAAGGTGGCACGTCTACATAGACACTGTGGCCTTTTACTTCACAGTGGCCTCAGCTTCCAGAACATGTTTTTCCTATAGCTTCACTCAGCTGCCATTGTGGGTACAAGAGCCCCTTGGAGGAGCCAATAGCCACGATGGTCACCAAGGCCCTGGGAGCGACAGCCCTCATCAGCATCCGAATAGCCCTTGCCAACCCAGGCTTCCCAGACTTGGCACTTTGGGGGCAGCCTTTGTCACGGTTTGCACTCTCCCTGGCTCACATGGCCCAGTCATATTGACCTACTCAAGCAAGGGAGGTGGATTTCTAGTGTTTCTTCACATTGCCAGAGGCATCAACACTGTGGGACCAGTGACTGATCCCAGACATGGGAACGCTTGGCCAGCCTAAAAGAGCTCCTGGCACTTTGTTGCCATCTGTGTGTTTGATGCCCTGCTCAGTTACTGCCAACCCGTCCCTTTAGCCAAGAAAGAATAAGGTTCGGATCAGGTAACTTGTCATTTCCACTCCCTCTTTTCCCTTTTCTTGCATGTGTGTGGTATGTGTGCATGTCAGTATGCATGTTCGTAAGTGTGTGGGCCAGAGGACAGTCTCAGGTGTTACCCTTGTGAATTTCTTTTTTCCTGATACGTGGTCTCAGGCTGGCCTCGAACTCACAGCAATCCTCCTATCTCTGCCTCCCAAGTGTTGGGATTAAAGGTGTGCGCCACCACGCTCAGCACGGCCACCTCTTTTTGAGAGAGTCTACCATTGGCCTGGAGTTCAACAATTAGGCAAGACTGGCTAGGCAGCGAGCCCTAGGGATTCTCCTGTCTCTGCTTTCCCAGCACTGGGATTACAGGCATGTGCCGTCACGCCCATCATTTCATTTAGGTTGGGTATCAAACCCAGGTCCTCATGTTTGTGTGGAAAGTACTTTACCCACTGAGCTATCTCCCCAGCCTTCTTTGCTTTAAAAAGAGGAGGGATGGGTTGGAGAGATTGCTCAGTAATTAAGGGTGCTTGCTTGCAAAGCCTGACAGTCTTGGGTTCGATTTTCCAAGTACCCATGTAAAGCCAGATGCATGAAGTAGAGTATGTGTCTGGAGCTCTTTTGGTATTGCAGGAGGCCCTAATGCACCCATACCAAAAAAAAGCTTTTTTAAACTTTTGTCTATATATTTATTTTATTTATTTATATAGTTTTTATATTTTTACATATTTTTATTTATATATTATTTGAGAGAGAGAAAGAAGCAGATAGAGAAAAGGAGCACCAGGGCCTCTAACCATTGCAAATAGACTTCAGACATGCTCCACTTTGTGCATCTGGCTTAAGTGGATTTTGGGGAATTGAACCTGGGTCCTTAGGCTTTGTAGGCAAGCGCCTTGACCCCTAAGTCATCTCTTCAGCCCAAAATATATATATTTATATGGCTTTCTGAGGTAGGGTCTCGCTCTAGCTCAGGCTGACCTGGAATTCACTATGTAGTCTCAGGGTGGTCTCGAACTCATGGTGATCCTCCTACCTCTGCCTCCTGAGTGCTGGGATTAAAGGAGTGTACCACCACGCCTGGCTCAGCCAGTATTTTTTTTTTAAGTTTTTTTTTTTTTTTAGATTTAAAAATATTTATTTATTTGCAAGCAGAGAGAGATGAAGAGAGACAGATCAAGAGCAAATAGGCACACCAAGGCCTCTAGCCACTGCAAACGAACAGATGCATGTGCCTCCTTGTGCATCTGACTTATGTGGGTCCTGGGGAATCAAACCTGGGTCCTTTGGCTTCGCAGGCAAGCACCTTAACTGCTAAGCCACCTCTGCAGCCCTCAGACCAGTATATATATATATTTTTTTGGTTTTTCGAGGTAGGGTCTCACTCTGGTCCAGGCTGACCTGGAATTAACTATGTAGTCTCAGGGTGGCTCGAACTCTTGGCGATCCTCCTACCTCTGCCTCCCGAGTGCTGGGATTAAAGGCGTGAGCCACCACGCCCGGCCAGCCCAATATTTTTAAATTAATAAATAAATTAATTTTAAAAAAAGAAGGGGATGAGCGTGTAGATTCCCTAGAGAAAGCCAAGCCTGAGTTTCTCAGCAGCAGGTCTTATCTAGCCTTGCTGCTCTGCAGATGTTCTTTGACTCCACTCAGCCCCTGCTCTCCCCGAGCCAACCTCCCCAGCTCCGCTCTTATGCCAAGGACTGGAGGCATGGATCCACACAGCTGACCAGTCCCAGTCCCTAGCTGTCAGCCACCATCTGAAGCCGACCCCATGTTTTTTTTCCCATCACATCTTTCCAGCCTTAACCTAAGCTGCCCATGCAGATGGAAGAGGGACCATCTTGATCATATGGAATATGGCCCAGCCGTATGACAATTCCTCAGGACTGTGGGACATTTACTGACACCACACTGGAGGTGTGTAGACAGACAGAAAGTACAGAAGGCCTTCTCCTGTGTGCTATTTTGAATCTTCCTTCCCTACTCCTCAACTAGTATTTCATTATCTTCTCAAGCTAGGAATCATGCCTGCCCACCGGTCAACACTTGACCCAGAACTTTAGCACGAAATTATGTGGGAGGGGGTTGACTTCTAGAGGGTTTTGAGCAAAAGCAAGTATGAGACAAGCCTCTTGGGTAAGTGGGTGAGTGTGTTTCCAGGAAGGATTAACTGAGGGGGAAGACCTTACCCCAGAGTGGGCAGCCCTTTGGGTAGGAGCCTACATAGAAAGTTTCCAGCAAGAAGCAACCCTTTCACTTGGCTGTCCCTGCTTGGTGCTGGTGCGTGCATCTATTCTGTTGCCATCCTTTGCCATCAGAACCCAGCCTCTTCAGCCTTCCAACATGGACTGAAGACCAGTGGCTCTCTAGGAATCCTCCAGACTTTAACGCCAGGTTGAGACTGCTGAGACATCCAGCCTGAGCAAGTGCTGGGTTCTCAGACTCTCCAGCCTGCAGACACTGTTGGACTACCCAGCCTGTATCCTGCAAGGCCGTCTAATAAGTCACCTTTACAATATATCTTCATTCTATTGGTTCTGTTCCTTTACAGAACCCCGACTAATATATCTACCCCTAGGGATTTAGTCTAAGGAAATAATCTTGGGTAAGCAAATACTTACATTAAGAATATTCTCCAAAGTGTATGCTATGACGGCAAAATGCTGACAAGAACTAGGCCTTCCAGCAGAGGTTGGTTAAATAGATTATGGTTAATTCACTTGCTAAAGCATTATGCACTCATTAAAAAATAATTTTTGGAAAACTACTTGCCAACACAAGAACATGCTCACAATACGGTGTTCTTTGTAAATAAAACTGAATATAAGCTGCATAAACGATAGGAAGTAAGTAGTAGGATCCCAATTTTGCTCCAAAATTAAATATGTATGAAGAGTAAAAGTAAATCCCACAAAATGTTGTCAGTAGTTATGTCTAAGCGGTGGAATCACAGGCAGTTAATTTTTTTCTCTCTGTTTTCTGCTATCATTTTTTTTTGAGAGATACACAGAGAGAGAGAGAGAGACAGAGAGAGGGAGAGGAAGACAGAGATGGGCGTGCCAGCAGCCTCTCAGCTGCTGTGAATGAAATCCAGATGCACGCACCCCCTTGTGGTCAAGTGTGGCATTGCACCCTTGCGTCACTTTGCATCTGGCTAAACGTGGGACCTGGAGATTGGAACCACTGAAGACTGGAACCAGTGTTCTTAGGCTTAGGAGGCAGGAGCCTTAACCGCAAAGCCATCTCTCCAGCCTTCATTTTTTTTTTTTTAATAACAAACATCTAATAATACCCTTGCAATCAAGTAAAAGAAAGTGCTCTTTTTAAAAAGACCCAATAATTCTTTGTGTTACAGGCTAGATAATTAGCAAAATGGGGGAAAAATTTTCTGGGAAAAATAAATTAAATGATGTATGGTAAAGGTCTTGGGATAAAATAACTCACACTTTCCAACACCCTAGCATGCAGGAAGTCAGCCTTGGACACACACAGAAGTGCTATCTCAGAGGTGTGAAATTTCACACATGCCAAAGCCTGTGCAGGTCCCACAGAGCATTCCCTTTAATGGCACATGGGAGCTTGCTGCCTTCCAGCTGTTAACTAAGACAGACGCTCATGGGCCGAAGGATGCTGAGCAGTGCCTTTCTCCTTCAGCCTCAGACTTCCTGGGTAACCAGGACCCAGTCCATTAACCTCTTTGAGCTCTTAAAGCCCCTCTCTGACACAGAAATCCACTACCATTAATAGGGCTCCTGAGGGCAGAGTGGAAGAAAATGAAAGGCACCAATAAGGTGCTTTTATACAGAAGTCCAGGACGACGAGACAGGGGTAGCTGTCTCCAATTGAATGGCAAAAGAGAGCCTAGGGTCAGGGTCATCGCTCTTGTTTGTGACACGGATGAAGGCACCCAGGGAAAAGCCCATGCTGATTTTGGCGGTTTGGATATAAAATGTGCCCCATAGCCTCAGGTATTTGGGACTAAGCCTCATACTTAATCCCCAGCTGGTGGAGCCTTTGGGAGGTGGGACCTTGCTAGAGAAGGTATGTCATGGGGGGCAGGGGGCAGACCTTGGGATGTTACAGTCCAGCCTAGCTTGCCAGTGCTAGCCATTTCATCCCCACTCCTTTCTGCCTGCTGATGTGGATATGTGATGGCCAACTGTCTGCTTCTGCTGTGCTTTTGCCACCAGAAGAAAACTTCCCCCTCGACACTGTCAGCCAGAACTAAATGTCCCTTCCATAAGCTGCTTCTGGTCAGGTAAGTAACTGCTACACAGAGAAAGCTGCCGAAGTCCCTTCTCTGCTCCTCTGACAGGACGAGCCCTTGTCGCAGCCCTCCTTTTCATCAGGTCATGACGCTGCCTGTCCTGGGTAGTGCTTTACGTGGTTATGACAGGCTCATGAAACCCGACTTCCCTGTGGACCCCAAATACTGGCCATGAAGGAAAGTATAGTTAGGATTCAGGCTTTTTCCAACTTGCAAATAAGATTGGATCCTAAATCTTGTTTGTTCAATGCCAGAGAAGCCATGTCCTCAAAGCAGCACAGATGTGGTACACAGTGGGTGCTCGATAAATAGTTGATGCCCAGTGATGGTCAAGCGGAAGACAAGGTCCAGTTCTAGCCCTTAGAAGTGTATTGTACCAAAAGTAGCTAAAGCTGTATATATTTCAATGTAGGAAACAATTTTTTTGCTCAGTACTAGCAATTAAAATAACAGAAGACCATCTGTAGCATTAAATAATCGAATAATGCATGTTTATTGAGAAGGAAGCAAGCTTCAATAGAGAAAGACAAGAGGATGACTCCAGCAGAGACTAAAGAGAAATCTAGGCAGTTTCAAGGTGTTTGGAGATGAGCAACATGGACTTTTTGTTATTTTACCTTTTCTATCCTTTAGATCAATGTAAGAGCATTTCCTTTTGGTTGGCAGCTAAGTTGATAGGGTCATCTGACAATGATTACAAGAGAAAAAAAGGAAAAACGAGGGAAAAGCAGCAATGCCAGTCCACATCAAGACAGTGTAGAGTCACATACCCAGGGAGCAATCCAGCTAAGACTGGCACATGAATCTGAGCTCAAGACCCAGTTCAACCACTCACCAGCTCTGACTTGAAATCACATATATCTGTCCCTAACTCTAAGTGCTGAAGCAAAACAGGGGCCCCTGGGGGTTAAATAAGGTCATGTATTTGAGCATTCTTATTCTGGCACACAATACAGTTATCCTTTGTATCCTAGGGAGATGGGTTCCACATCCCACAAGTTTTTGGACGCTCAAGTCCCTCATATAAAATAACATAAGGCTGGAGAGATGGCTTAGTGGTTACGGCACTTGCCTACAAAGCCAAAGGACCCAGGTTCAATTCCCCAGGACCCACATAAGCCAGATGTATAAGGGGGAGCATGCATCTGGAATTCGTTTGCAGTGACTGAAGGCTCTGGTGTATTCATTCTCTCTCTCTCTCTCTAATAAATAAATAAATAATAAAATAGCATCATATGCAATTATATGCATGAGATCATCCCTTGATTACTTATAATACCTAATACAATGGAAATGCCATGTAATATATGTCCAGCCTTCTGACTGTGACATGACATCGTTTTTACAGATGTGCTAGGCCTCTGTCATGGTTATCCTGGGATACACACAGCCTGTGGGCCACATATTGGATACACTTGGGATAGTAATAAGAAAAACGTCTGGCCGAGCGTGGTGGTGCACGCCTGTAATCCCAGCACTCAAGAGGCAGAGGTAGGAGGATCGCTGAGAGTTCGAGGCCACCCTGAGACTACATAGTGAATTCCAGGTCAGCCTGGACCAGAGTGAGACCCTACCTCGCAAAAAAAAAAAAAAAAAAAAAAAAACCAAAACGTCTGTACATGTTCAGCACAAGTTCAAAGCAATATACTAATATACTTGTGGTCTGATGAGACAAATGGCAGACATGGAGGGCCAACTTGGAATGCTACATAATGGTTATTACTCTTCTTAAACATGGATTTTTCTAATCTTTTCCTTTTAAACACTCTATACTTCCTCTGAAGTTTCAGGACAACACAGAGACCCGTGTGTCCCTTTCATTCAATACCATAAACCCAGCCTATAGCAGGGCTGGCATGTAGAAGGAATTCAACAAGTGCTGATGGGGGAGAATCTACATGTTCTCATCTTTCCTTATGTTTGGAAGCATCTTATTATTTTTTTTTCATTTTGCTGCATCTTTTTCCATTTTTAATTATTGTTATAGGTATCATAAAACTGTTTTTCTTATATAGCTCGGTGTGCATCTCTGAAAAATTAGGACCTCTTCCTTTGTAACTATGATATTAGCACAACTGACAAAATTAATAATTCCTAAATATCATATACTACTTATTCAGATTTTTTCCATCATTTCCCCTCCCCAAATATCCTATTGCAGCTCACTTCCTTACACCAGGATCAAAATTACATTTGACGATGAGCTCTTTTAAGACTCTTTCAATCTAGAAATAGTTCCCTCACTTCTTTTGTTTCCTGTAACACTGGGTTATTACAGATGATGTCGAATGTCTCACATTTAGGACTTACCTGATTGCTTCTTTGAGGTGACACCTGACATTTTTCTGGCTCCCCTGTATTTCTCATGAGATGGAAGCTGGCGCTAAAGTCATGATATGATTCAGGTAAAATCTTTTTTAAATTATTTTTTCTGATTTATTTTTATTTATTTATTTATTAGACAGAGAGAGAGAGAGAGAGAGAGAGAGAGAGAGAGGGAGGGAGGGAGAGAATGGGCACATCAGGACCTCTAGCCACTGCAAACAAACTCCAAATGCGTGTGCCAGCATGTGCATCTGGCTTACCTGGGTCCTGGAGAATCAAACCTGGGTCCTTAGGCTTTGCAGGCAAGCGCCTTAACCACTAAGCCATCTCTCCAGTCCCAGGTGAAATCTTTTGATCCAGAAGACCAGCTACATGATGCTGTGTCCTTAGCACTGTGTCGTCACGTGAAGAATCTCATGTCAAGTTGATCCATCTGAGTGATACTAAGATTGGTCACAGGCTTTGCTGACTTGATTACAAAGTAAGTCCCCTCACCTTGCAATGGGCAAGTAAATGGTGAAGTGAAAATTGGTACCTTGTGAATACATAGCTCATCATTAACCTTTGTTGGATGATTTCAGCATCCACGGATGGTCTGTGCCTGAATCAATTATCTCGTGGGGGTTGCAAAATGCTCATTTTCCAATTCTGTCATTCCCTCTTTATTTATCGGCTTATGTGCTTCTGTAACAAAGAGCTTTCCCTTGTCAACTGGGATATTTGCTTATCCGGAAATATACAGCTCCTAGTGAGAAGACTGGCTCGACATACATATTTCTTTCCCCTTAATAAGCTATTTTCAAAAGAAGTTATTGGTCAATAGCAGCATATCTTAAATACTGAAATTAAAGCAAAGCATATGCCAGGGTTTTTCTCTAGCCTCTGACCACAATGATTGTCTTCGGCTGAGCCTGGGAAGAGGTAGGTGGAGGCGCGTGTGACCTCACCCAGCATGCTGAAGTGCAAAGCACACTTCTGAATCCTGGGTTTCCTTAGGATCAGATCAGGTTGGCTGATCCTAAATCTAAAGCGTTGCTCTTACATCTCAGTAGATCCTGATCCCAGGATTTATGAGCTTGGTGCTAATCTTCCCTCTCTGATGGTAAGTAGCTTATAACGCAATTTTTCCCCCCAGTGCTTTCCTGGGTAGAATATTCATTCCATGGACTAATGGAATCAATCAGTGTCACTTTTCTCTTCAGATGAAAATGGTATTTTGAGCATTCCAATGAGGACTCTTCATTCCAAAACCTCAGATCAGAGTAAAAAGCTCCCCTCCTTCCCCCTGACTGCACCATTTACATGGGCCAGTCCCTAGCAGAAAACCTCTTCACTCTCTTACTAAACAACACAAACTGCACGGAGCTCTTTAATATGTCCTCATAAATCCAACTCTGCTCACTGCTTCTTCATTTCCCCTCTCGGCTTCCCCGTGTGTCTCTGGCTTCTTTCTCCTCCCCCCTCCAATCCCCCAACCGAACCGAGCCCAGCATGGCTGCAGGGTGCTGCCTTCCTGAAATAAGACACAGACTGCCCTACCCTCTCTTTGACCCCATTGCCGCCAGGCTGCAACATAAGCTTCCATCTAATTGCTGCTCTGCCTCTCTCAGCAGAACTTGACCTCTTTCTAGGTCCCCCCTCTTAAAGCAACTGTCTGTGTTTTTCATTATGTTTGCCAAGATGTATTAGTTTGAACTTTTCCCGGACCTAGCTGGTTTGGCTCCTATGTCGTCAAACCTCTGAGGCTGCAGGTTCAAGAATGCAGCCTCTGGTGGGAGGATGGAGTTGGGTCTAGGGGGCGTTAAGAACCTTCAGCCAGGACAGTTGCGTTCATCATATCATCTTGCCAAGGCTGCGTGTGACTGCCCCTTTAAGGAGTGGACACACTGCTTCCAACTTCAAACCTCAGTTGGAAGTTCAAGCCACAATATGAACACACATGTCCTGCCCAGAAAGCTGCCCAGCCTTGCTGTTGACTCTCTCGTACCAGCCCGTCGTCCTCAGACCCATCCCACGCAAACACAAATATGCCCTCTTTAAACACTGAAGTCTTCAGGCCTCCACCCTGCAAAGGAAGTTGAATGCTGAGTTCCAGGCACCCTCGGCGTCTGTAGTTTGACCAGTCACCTGGCAAGAAACAGTTCTTTCCGCTTATGTCGTACAGGGCAGGGTGCGGGTTGAGAATTCCTTATGATCGCCGCAAGGATGTTATCTGTGGCTTAGCGAAGTCTTTCCTTAGACATAAAAAATGCTCATGAGACAAAGAAGAAATGCTGCGATAAGAATGATAATCAGAATGAAGGGAGTTTTCCAGAATTTAGCTTTGCTAAGGAAAAAGAAATCATCTATAAAAAGAGCTGGAAGGCTTTCCTTGCAGCCTGGGGCCTTTGCCAGGGGACAGATTTCTTCCCTCAAGTCAGTCTCTTCCAGGCCCTTTCTGGTGTGAGCTCCTCTTTTCTTTCTTCTTTTCTTTGTCTTTTAACCAGTTCCACCCTGTCTGGGAGGCAATCTGCAGGAAGCCTGGGGAAGCCTGTGTTAAGCTTGGAAGACCCTAGAAACAGATGCAACCGACTCCCCACCGAGGGGCACCCTGCAGCATTTGGGCTTGCAGCGGGGAGACCCCATCCCTCAGCCGAGTGGGATCCTGCCAACTTCACATCCAGACAGCCCTGCTGCCTTCTTTGCCTCCCGGGCTGTTTCTTTCCCATCACTTTCTCCTGGCCTTCTTTCTTTCTTGTGCAAGCCTGTTCCTCTGGTGGCAAAATGACTTAGGGCGTCTGCCAGGCCTGAGGCTGCCTCTTCCCTCTCCCTCACTTGTTCGTGACAGGGCTCATCTGCGTGGCTCAGCACATCCAAGGATAGTCTTCCCTTGACTTCATTGTTGTCCGGATTCATGACCCCCAGTGTCTTTGTAAATAAAACGGTATAATCTCAAGAGGCTAGCCTGCTGGAGAGGGAGGTACATAAATCAATATGTAAATAAGTCCACAAGAGCAGGGGGATATATTGGGACTTTGCAAAACTGTGATAAAGCAATTTTTGGTGAACTCTGATTGAAGGATCATGATTCCAACCATGGGCTGTGGGAGAAAATGAAAGCCTCCCTCCTGGATTGACTTGACTTAAATATATTCCAAGAGCCGAGTTAATTGCTGGCTCAGTCTCAGGCTTTGATTTTCCCTCTGTCAACTCTCTGCATTTCCAATAGATGTATTAAGGGGATCTGAAATGCCCTTAGTTCTCTATTGAGAATCTTTATGGATTCTTGACCTACTGTTCTGAGAGCAGTGATGGGAATTCTGCCCATGGACCTAGGAAGAAGCAGACATATCTTTTTTTTTTTTTTTAATTGTCATTTTTTGAGGCAAGCCTAACAGACTGGCTTTTTTTTTTTTTTTTTTTTTGCGAGAGATCAAGAGTGTGAAAAAGAAAGAGGAAGAGAATTGGCGCATCAGGGCCTCCAGCCACTGCAATCAGACTCCAGATGCATGTGCCACCTTGTGCATATGTGCAACCTTGTGCACTTGCGTCACCTTGTGTTTCTGGCTTACATGGGACCTGGAGAGTCGAACATGAGTCCTTAGGCTTTGCAGGCAAGAGCCTTAACTGCTAAGCCATCTCTCCAGCCCGAAGCAGACATATCTTATTTGGGAAAGAGTAGCAGCCTGGTAGTTCCCAGGGGGAAAGGGTGGCTGGTCTCATTTTGAATCGAAAGTTCTGGTGGAAGGCTCTTCCCGTCTGCACAACTCAGAAGCACAGTGCTGTTGGGGTAGAATCCAGGGGAAGGTGGAAGAATTTCCAGTTGTGTGGGTCTTTGAACACTGTCTAGCTAGCATGGAAGGCCAGAGACTCGAGTCTGAGCCCGTGGCCCTCTTACTTCATCACAGCCTTTTACCTCACCCTTGCCGCCACTCTCCTCTGCTTAACACTCTGAATCACCATCTGATTGATATTCTTTCTCTCTCTCCTTCCCTCTTTCCTCCTCTTTCTTCCCCTCCTCCTCCTCTACTTCTGGAAAATTCCAAGCATAAGGCAGAAGAGTGAAACGATGCCCATATAGCCATCATCCAGCAATGTTCCAACACAAGCCAACACTAATAACACTGACCAGGTTGTGGCAAGTCTTAAATCTCACTGCACTTGGATAATTTTGAAATGAACTCCAGCTATCTTTTAATCTGTAATTAATTTAGCATCTGTCTCTAAATAAAAGATAAAGATTCTTTTAGAAAGAATAATTCGAGCCTGGAGAGATGGCTTAGCAGTTAAGCACTTGCCAGTGAAGTCTAAGGACCCCGGTTTGAGGCTCGATTCCCCAGGATCCACGTAAGTCAGATGCACAAGGGGGTGCATGCATCGGGAGTTCGTTGGCAGTGGCTGGACACCCTGGCGTGCCCATTCTCTCTTTCTCTCTCTCTCTGCCTCTTTCTGTCTGTCACTCTCAAATAAATAAATAAGTAAATTTTTTTTAATTAGAAAGAATAATTCTATTACTGTGAGTAATAATAACTTCTGGTGTTTCCAATTATTTGATCAGGATTAAGTTTCCCTCAGTGCTTCAACTTCTATTTATACTTGATCAAATGAAGATTGTTTATTTGGCTTGGGTTTTTTGTTTTTATTTATTTATTTATTTAAGAGAGAGGCAGAGAGAGAGAGAATGGGCACCCCAGGCCTCCTACCCACTGCAAATGAACTCCAGATGCATGTGCCACCTTGTGCATCTGGCTTTACATGGGTCCTGGGGAATCAAACCTGGGTCCCTTGGCTTTGCCAACAAGTGCCTTAACCGCTAAACTATCTCTCCAGCCCCTGTGTTTTTTTTTTTTCAATGTGGGTTATGTCTCTTGATCTATTTATTGAGAAATTGGGTTATTGGAACTATGGTGTTCCCCCTCAGTTGTTCCAGAGCCCATACCTCAGAGGTTAGAGCAAGGCCTCATACAAATGTCTCATCCTATATCATATTCAAACCACAGGTGCACACTTCTAGAACCTTCTGCTGGCTGCAAGTTAAGAAGAGCCAGCGTGGGCTAGGGAGATGGCATAGCAGTTAAGGTATTCACCTGTGAAGCCTAAGGACCCAGGTTTGATTCCCCAGGACCCACGTAAGCCAGATGCACAAGGTGGTGCATGTATCTGGAGTTTGTTTGCAGTGGCTGGAGGCCCTGACACACCCATTTTATCTACCTCTTTCTTCCTCTCTCTCACTCCAATAAATAAAAAAATATTTTTTTTAAAAAAGAAGAGCCATCCTTACTTTTTAAAATTTTTATTATTTATTTATTGGAGAGAGAGGGAGAAAGAGGCAGATGGTGGGAAGAGAGAATGGGCAGCACTCCAGGGCCTCTAGCTGCTGCAAACGAACTCTAGATGCATGTGCCACGTTGTGCAGCTGGCTTATATGGGTCCTGGGGAATTGAACCTGGGTCCTTCAGCTTTGCAGGCAAGTGCCTTAATGGTCAAGCCATCCCTCCAGCCCCGTCCTTACTTCAGAAGGTGCTCCGTCTTATGTCAGGAGGAGGAAGGCACAGGACGGTACAGGTAGAGAAGCCGTCACCAGCTAAAGATAGAAGACAAGGATCCAGGTGCTTGCTTTCTGCCACCAGCCTTGCCCACTGACCCTGATGGTCCCAGCCTCAGCCCTGACACTCACATGTACTCTAAGAAGGCAGTCACGTTACCCAGGTGTCTTTGCATAAATATGGAGATCCGGAGGCTACCAGTTGAATGGTTACCCATTAGCCCATACCAGTGGCGGTCAGCTAGCTCATGCCTGAGGAGAGAACCTACAAGTGAATGAATCTTCCCACACAGGCTGCCAACAGCCTACCTAAGGGTTTGGCGGAATGCTGCGAACCCATCCAAATGAATCACATTAAAGACCCAGGCTTTCATTCAGGACCAAGCCATCTGCCTGCAGCAACAGGATCTCTAAGGAGCTAGCCTCAATAAACCAGCCTGGATTGCAGCCACAGGCTCAAAGCCTGCTGGCGATGGGTTACACCTGCTACCACGCTCCAGCTGGGACCATGGTCGCCTCACCAGCAGTATGGATGAGATGCCAGTGCAAGAGAACGGGAATCTTGTCTGCTTTTCCTCAGATAGTCAGCTAGAGAAACTACCAACTGCCATGTTGAAGCTTGGCATTTGGAACCCATTTGGATGGGCTTGTGTCCACCTTTAAGAAATGTGGGGGCTGGAGAGATGGCTTAGCAGTTAAGGCACTTATCTGCAAAGCCAAAGGACCCAGGTTTGATTCCCCAGGACCCACATTAGCCAATGCACAAGGGGACACACGCATCTGGAGTTCATTGGCAGTGGCTGGAGGCCCTGGAGAGCCCATTCTCTCTCTCCCTCTTTCTCTCTGTCAAATAAATAAGTAAAATTAAAATAATAAAAGAAAAGAAATGAAAGGTGGGAAGGGGGACTATCCAGCATCTCTGCCATCTCAATTTCCTCTTTAAGCAAGACAGTGCCCTGGCTCCATCACCAAAATGTATGGGGATTTTGGTTAAAACCCATTCACATTCTGAATTGGTGAACCCCTCTTTGGTTTAACAGGCTCAATAAACCATTTGGCTCAAGTCGGCCTGAGTGTACGTAGCTCTATCTGCTGAGCACCTGCCTCAGAGGAGCACAGAATGGGCGCCGAGCCTGTCACATCTAAGATGCTCTTACTCTTACCTGTGGAGTTGGAGGTGGGTGGCGTGGGTTGGAGGGGAGGCACACACCAGAGCTCACCTTATGTTCATGATTTTCTTTCCTGCTGAGAGTCAGATGTAGCTGGAATGAATCCAAGGTCCCTGCCAACTTCACTTTAGTGTCGTAGTATCAACAGACCATGCAAATACTCCCACTGCCCTCCTGGATAGGAACCGAGCAAATGTGCAACCTTTAAGCTGAGCTGGCGCAGATCTTGCACAGCATGAGGCCTGACTTCCGGAGGCGCATACTCAGGTCTACAAGATTCCACAACCTAGAGGATTCTTGCCACTTCCCAGGGGGTTTCTTTGCAATGGAGTGCTCTGGATGAACCAGGACGACCAAGGGCCTACCCGGTGTTGGCATTCAGCTGCCATTTGCTTCTGCTCACATCAGTGTTTGAATCAACGTTGACCATTCCTAGGATTCATAAAAGTGGTCCTTGTGAGCGGAGCCTCATTTTTACATCAGGAGCTAATAAGAACAACAAAGGTAGCCTTCATAGGTGCTATTTAACAAACCTTCCTGCTGCTGTGCCTCTTAAGACACATGGTAAAATTGCCTTCCCTGGTCTCACTGTGTGGTGTGGGGCCATCTGCTAGGTTTGACTTATAAATGGCGGACAGAAATCACGTGTTATATCTAAATTTGCAGATTTTGTGGCTGGGCGAGATACTGCCTCACTTACCATGATCGCTGTCCTTCTGCCATGACAGCCAGTGACATTTAAAATGATGGTTGCTCTCCAAGTCTGGGTCTCAGAGTAAGGAGTGCAGAGAAGACTCCCTCTGGATATGTCCTTGTTAGTAAATAACCCTCAGTTATCACACGCGACAAGCCTGTCATGACGTCATGACTCTCACAACGTATCAGATGTGCTTGGGGAAAAGGCACTGGCATCCTTGAGGGTGTACAGCCTTTATAAAAAACATTTTTATTTATTTACATGTAGAGAGAAAGACAGAGAGAGAAGAGAAGGATCCAGGGTATCTTGATGAACTCTAGACGCATGCACCACTTTGTGCATCTGGCTTTAAGTTGGTATTGGGACATTGGACCTGGGCTGTCAGACTTTGCAAGCCAATGCCTTTAACCACTGGGTCATCTCTTCAGCCCTCCATGCAGCCTTCTTAAAGTCCCAGGGTCTGATGTAAGCTCCTGGCAACCTTGTGTTCTAGGAGCAATTACTCACGCCAGTGACACATCCATAGATTCCCTGGCCTAGTTTACTCCAGATACCCAGAATAGTACATGAGACTTTCGAGGTCTTAAACCCCTCAAAATACCCTTCATACCTTGGGCATCCGCCAAGGTCACTGATAAGCCTTGCAAACTCCAGTTGTTGTGAGGAGAGCAATGGCCCCTCAAGGATGTCCATATCCCAGTCACCAAGACCTGGCAACATGGCAAAAAGGAGTTTACAGAAGTGACTAAATTAAGGACTTTGAGACAGGGAGAGGTTTTTGGTTTTTTGTATAATACTTTTGGGTTTTATTAGCATATATTAATTATATATAATGGGTTTCATTATGGCATTTGCATATATATATAATATATACGTATATTTAAATATACTTTACTTAAGAGAGAGACAGAGAGAAAGAGAGAGAGAGAGAGAGCATGCCAAGATCTCTTGCTACAGTAAATGAACTCCACACACGTGTGCCACTTTTGTGCATCTGGATTTATGTGGGTAACTGGGGAATTGAACCTGGCAGACAGCCTTTGCAAGCAAGCACCTTTATTTAAATTTTTTATATCTTATTTATTTATTTATTTATTTATTTATTTATTTATTTATTTATGAGAGAGAGAAAGAAAAGGGGAACAGAGAGAGAGAGAGAATGGGCATGCCATGGCCTCCAGCCACTAATGAACTCCAGATGCATGCACCACCTTGTGCATCTGGCTTCTGTGGGTACTGGAGACTCGAACCTGGTATCCTTAGCCTTCGCAGGTGCCTTAACCGCTAAGTCATCTCTCCAGTCCAACCAAGCTGAGCCCAGCCCTATAATATATTTTGATCACATCCATCCCACATTGCCCTCTCTTGCTCCCTCCCGTTATCACAGACCCCTTTCTTCCCAACTATGCCCCTTCTGCTTTTATGCCACTTTTTTCCCCCTTGGTGGTCCAGTGAGTTCAATGAGAATTATTTACAAGCATGGACAACTTACCAGCAGCTACCAACTAAAGAAAATGTCTCTCTCTGTCCCCCAGTAACCATTAAGTGCCTGTAGATCCTCAGGAAGGGGATGATCCCTCCTCAACCCTTCACCCAAGATGGGGACAGTTTGATGAATGTCTGCGCAGGCTCAGGGTTGATCAGAAGGGCCCTTATAATGGAAGGCAGAGCATCAGAATCTCAGAAAGATTTGAAGATGGGGTGCTTCTGGCTTTGAAGAAACTGGGGGAAAAAAACCAAGCAGACAGCTTCTCCTCTTACGCCTCCAGAAGAGTCCAGTGAGACCCATTTCAGTTTTCTGAACTCCAGAATTGTAAAATAATTGATTGGAGTTGTTTCAAGCCACTAAATTTCTTACAGTGGTGGTAGGGATCACATGCAGAAACAAAAAGCCCCTTCTGCTCCCAAGTGCCCTTGCTCACCCAGTCTTGTCCCAGCCGACAGCACAGTATAAGCTTCGGAGCGAGGGCGACTAGAAACTCAGCAACTGGCACTGTGACTATGTGGCCTGTGGAGAAAGCCTCATCCCCAGGGTGGTCACAGTAAGCCTTCTTCCCCATCCCCTTTGAATCTTCCACCCACTGCCCACCAAGGCACAGGGTCTTATTCACTGTGACATGTTGAACATGTGGTAGACATCACTTGTTTGGTAAAAGGAGGGATGACTGACAGCCTAAGTGCCACGAGGAATGATCTGTGTGGCTCCTGATGGCTCATTGAAAATCTCCAGAAAGAAGCGCGCTGAGCTGAGTTATGCGTAGTAAAAAAATTTTTTTTCAAACAAAACAGCAAATGGATACAAAAAAAAAATGCAGTTAATGCTTTGCTCACTCACAGTCTTGTCAGGTGCAAACACAATCTGTATGATTCTCCTTAGTTGGCTGATTCTTTTGATTCCTTCAGCCATGCCTGTTCTCTCTCTCTCTCTCTGTGTGTGTGTGTGTGTGTGTGTGCGTGCATGCTTGCAAAACCATTTCCTGACAGCGAGACCAGTCTGTTCTCTCCTGGGCACCTGCTTCCTCTAGCTTATTAAAATTTCACTCATTTTGAGAGAAGTGGCATGATGTAAGCAAGGATATTCGCTGGGACTAGAATGAAGTGAACAGACCCAGATCTTAGTGAGCTGAATATCTTTTGACTCATTCATATCGATTCCAACCCTGCTACTGAAGAGCGATTATTTTTTTAAAAATTAGTTTCAGGGGCAGGAACGATGGCTTAGTGGTTAAGGCACTTGCCGGCAAAGCCAAACGCACACAAGTTCAATTCCTAGTATCCATATAAAGCCAGATGCACAAGGTGGGCACATGCATCTGGAGTTCATGTGCAGTGGCTAGAGGCCCTGGTGCACCCATTCTCTCTGTCTGCCTCTCTCTCAAATAAATAAAATATATTTCTTAAAAATTTTGTTTGTGCTTCTACCAACTAATATTGGATGAGTGCTAGAGAGGTAAAGATCCTACTTTCTCCAAGGTAACTATTATCTCCCTCATCAATGATCTGTGACTAAGAAAAGATTCTGTTCTCCAACACTTGGCATTACTTAACGTGGGCTGACACATGCTTTAACAACCCCAGACTCTAAGGTAATTTTCCAAACCATTTGAAACATAGCATAATACCTATCTATGGTAATAATTGCCATGCTTGTATGGAAAATGCTTTTAAGGGGCTAGGGAGATGGCTCAGTGATTAAAGACACTTGCTTGCAAAGCCTGCCTGTCCTGATTCAGTCCCCCAGCCACTCATATAATTCATATGCAAAAAGTGGTCTAAGTGTCTGGTGTTTATTGCAGCAGCAAGAGATCCTGGAGTGCCTCTACACACACACACACACACACACACACACACACACACACAAATAAGTAAGTAAATAAATAAAAATTAAATGCTTTTAAAACATCACTCTCCAATTAGATGAAATGACAGTTTAAGATGAATCTAATATATCAGTGAAAAAACTAAATCTATAAAAACTCCTGGTAATAAAAAAAAACACAAAGCAAGACATAATTATGACTTTGGATTGAATAAAGATTTCCAGGCTAACACACACACACACACACACACACACACACACACACACAGAGGGCTAGAGAGATGGCTTAGCAGTTAAGCGCTTGCCTGTGAAGCCTAAGGACCCTGGTTCAAGGCATGATTGATTCCCCAGGACCCATGTAAGCCAGATGCACAAGGTGGCACATGCATCTGGAGTTCATTTGCAGTGTCTGGAGGCCCTGGTGTGCCAGTTCTCTCTCTCTCTCTCTCTCTTTCTCTCTCTCTCTCTCCCCCTCTCTGTAGCTCTCAAATAAATAAATAAAAATAAAAACCCACAGTCTATGGAATTAAAAATAGTAAGTTGGCAATCAAAATTAAGAATCTTGTTCCTGGGGTTAGAGAGATGGGTCAGCAGTTAAAGGCACTACTTCCTGGGTCCAATTCCCCAGAACCCACATAAAGTCACATGAACAAAGTGGCTCATGTGTCTGAAGTTCAAGTGGCAAGAGGCCCTGACACACTCATACTCTCTCTCTCTCATACTCTGTCTTTCACCCTTCCCTCCCTCTCTCAAATAAATCAATAAATGTTTTTTTTTTTAAAGAAGAATCTATGTTCTTCCAAAATCATTGATAAGAGAATGTAATGAAGCTGGGCATGGTGGCGCATGCCTGCCTTTAATCCCAGCACTCGGGAGGCAGAGGGAGGAGGATCACCATGAGTTCAAGGCCACCCTGAGACTACATAGTGAGTTCCAGGTCAGCCTGAGCTAGAGTGAGACCCTACCTCAAAAAACAAAAAACAAAACAAAACAAAGAGAATGGAAAGAAAAGTCATGTACTGGGAGAAGACATTTGCAAACCACCTATCTGATCATGGACTTGGACTCGATTCCGATAAGTATACATAATACATAAAACATAAAACTTTCAAAAGACAATATTAAAAAAATCCCAATTTTAGAAAAATGGGCAAAAGATTTAAACAGAGACTTTGTCACAGAAAAAAATATAGAGAGATATATACCAAGTGAACAGATAAAAAGACATTCATGGTTATTAGACATTAGGGCAAAACACACTCACTTCTTAGAATATCATTTGTTGCATGGGTGTGTGGTGCATGCACATGTGTTCTTGAATGGCATCTCACATGTGTGCATAGGTGCACATGTGAGCATGTATGTGGAGGCTCAAGAGGCAGAGGTAGGAGGATCGCTGTGAGTTCAAGGTCAGCCTGAGACAAAATAGTGAATTCCAGGTCAGCCTGGGCTACAGTGAGGCTCCTCCTCAAAAAGGGGGGGGCACAGGAGGATGTTTAGAGCAATCAAGATATATCTTGATTATTCTAGTTGTTATATGATTGTCAGACTTGTGTAGTTTTTATAGGGGCAATATATATATATATTCATTTATATATATTCATTTAGTCAGTTATTTGCAAGCAGAAAAAGAGAGAGAGAGAGAAGAAAGACAAACAGAGAGAATGAGCATGCCAGGGCCTCCTGCCACTGCATAATTCCAGATGCCTGAGCATTTTGTGTATCTGGCTTTAGATGGGTACTGGGGAATCAAACCTGGGTCATTAGGCTTTGCAGGCAAATGCCTAAACCGCTAAACCATCTCTCCTGTCCTAGGGGCAAAATTTAAAATTTTTATTTATTTATTTGCAAGAGAGAGAGAGAGAGAGAGAGAGAGAGAGAGAGAGAGAAAATGGGTGTGTCAGGGCCTCCAGGCACACAAATGAACTCCAGATGCATATACCACGTTGTGCATCTGGCTTTGCATGGGTAATGGGGAATTGAACTGGGGTCATTAGACTTTGCAGGCAAGCGCCTTAACCACTGAGACATTTCTCCAGCCCCATAGAGGCAAATTTTATTGACTGCAACTAAGACCTCAATAAGTAGGAGCAAGAAAACAATGACCAGTCGCTTTGGATACGACAGGCACACGAGTTCCCACCCCACCCTGCTGGAGATCCAGCTTACATTTTAAAACATCTGCACGTGAACCTGATGCTCTACCGTTTGTGTTTAGGAAAGGAGTTATGATGTTTTTGCACGCTGTTTAGTTAAAACGTTGACTTGAGGTTTGAGCATGTAAATATCATGTTTCCCTAAGTAAACACCAGCTAAAAATATATAGACAAATGCATAAGTTCAATGAAGCTTGGATATTAAAAGCCCAGAGGGATTCTACTGGGAAAACAAATGAGAGACATTCCATAGGGTGTGCCAGTATTGGGATACCACGGAACCCTATTTTTATATCCTGGCTGACAGCCTATCCTGTTGCTGTTAAACCAACAACATGTATACAACAAATCTTGTGCAATAAAAAAAATCCTCTCTTGGGCTGGAGAGATGGCTCAGCAATTAAAGTTCTTGCCTGCAAAGCTTAACAACTCTGGTTTGATTCCCCAGTACCCATGTAAAGCCAGATGCACAAAGTGACGCATGTGTCTGGAGTTTGTTTGCAGCGGCTAGAAGCCCTGATGCACCCATTCTCTCTGTTTGTCTGTCTCTCTTCTCTGTATCTCTCTCTGCTTGCAAATAAATAAATAATTTTTTTAAGTCCTTTCTCTTGGGGCTGGAGAGATGGCTTAGCGGTTAAGCACTTACACGCAAAGCCAAAAGACATAGGTTCAATTCCCCAGGACCTACATAATCCAGATGCACGAAGTGGGACATGCATTATGGAGTTCATTTGCAGTGGCTAGAGGCCCTGGTGTGTGCACTCTTGCTCTCTCTCTTTCTCTCTCTCTCTTTCTCTCTCACAAATAAATAAATAAAAATTAAAATAAAAAAAATTCCTCTCTCTTTAGCATTATTTTTTCTAGGCACTGTCAATCAAACTAGAAAAAAAAAAACCAGAAATGCAAAGGAGCTAAATAACTTGAATAATGAGATTACCTAGTATTGATGAATATTGATACTAATATTGATTTCTATATCCAGAACCTAGATACCAATCTTGCATGCCCATAGAATATTTACAAAAATTTATATCTTACACTGAGATATTCTAAAATGTACAAGAATAAATTATATTCTGATTATAATTAAATGCTACTATAAAAAGATAATGGGAGAATAACCAAAATCTTCTAACTGCTTGGAATAAAACTGACAATTACAGAATGTTTGGCAAAATTTAATATTGTGATTACTACATGTTGAAACTTATAGGATGTAGCCAAAGCTGTACTTGGAAGAGAATGTATAGACTTGCTTACCAAATAAGAAAAAATGAGAATGAGCAATGGATTAAGTAATCAATTGAAGATTCTGGCATGGACTGAGCAATCAGCTATTTAAATATTTAAATGAAATATTTAGCTAGTAAAGAAATTTCAGAGAAACAACAAAATAAATAGAGAAAGTAGAATAATAAGAGAAAACAAGAAAGTAATGCATTTATTTACTCACTAAGTTTAAAACACAAAACTTTAGTCAGCTAGAGAGGAAATGGAAGGCAATAAGTAGGTGATTAAAAAAAGGGGGGAGAAAATGCAGCTTTATAAACTTTAGAAAGAAAAAGAAGATGAGATAATGTAGCCCCAAATATACATGGTACTTAAAGAACGATGCAAGAACACTTTATTATGCTGTGCATTTGGTAATCTAGATAAAATAAGAGATTGTCTAGAAAAATATAAATTATTAAAAGTACATGGAGCTGGAGAGATGCCTTGGAAGTTAAGGTTCTTGCTGGCAAAGCCAAAGGAACCAGGTTCAATTCTCCAGTACCCATGTAAAGATGGATTCACCAAGTGGCACATGCATCTGGAGTTCATTTACAGTGGCTAGAGGCCGTGGCACACCCATTCTCTCCTTTTCTCTCTCTCTCTCTCCCTCTCTCTTATACACACACGAATAAATAAAATATTTAAAGTGTACGAGATGAAGGCTGGGGATGGAGGTCAGTTGGTAGAGTGTTTGAATGGCATGTTGGAGACATGGATGCACTGTTGTTTGGTTCCCATATTGCGTAAACCAAACCTGGCTTGGTGGTGCACGACTGTGTAATCCCAGCACTGAGGAGGTGGAAGCAGAAAGATTTTAAGTTCAACGTCATCTTTGACTACACAGTGAGTTTGAGGCCAACCTGGGATACAAGAGACTTGGTCTTTAAAAAAGACGAAAGATGGGGCTGGAGAGATTGCTCAGTGGTTAAGGCACTTGCCGGCAAAGCCTAAAGACCAGAGTTCAATTCCCCAGTACTTACGTACAGCCAGATGAACAAAGTGGCACATGCATCTGGAGTTCATTTGCAGCAGCTGGTGGTCCTAGCCTGCCCATTCTCTCTGTCTCTCTTCTATCTCTCTGCTTGCAAACAACTAATTTTTTTAATCTTGTTTTAAAAAAGAAGAAAGGAAAGAGAAAGTATTGACTAACTCACAAGTACAGATGTAAGGGTTGAGGAGATGGCTTATTGGGGTAAAACACTTGTCACATGAACATGAGGAAGTGAGTTCAGATCACCAGCACCCATATAAATGCCAGATGTGATGATGGTGGCCTGCCTGTAATGCCAGTGCTGGGGAGGCAGACCACAGGGGATCCTCTGGGCAAGCTGGCTGGCTAAAGTAGCTGCATCGATGAGAGCTCTAGGTTCACCTAGAGACCTTGTTTCAATAAATACGGTGGAAAAAGTGATAGAGAGAAACACCTGACTTCAACATCTAGCCTCCACGTGAACATGCACACACATCTGCATGTGCAAACACACACACACACACACACACACACACCCCTACACCACATACATATACACATGCAAAAAAAAATAAATTAAAAAAAGTATATATATTTTTTAAAAGACAGCCCAGTGTGGTGGTACACACCTTTAATCCCAGCACTCAGGAGCCTGAGGTAGGAAGATCGCTGTGAGTTCGATGCCAGCCTGAGACTACATAGTCAATTCCATGTCAGCCTGGGCTAGAGTGAGACCATACCTCAAAAAAACCAAAATAAAAATAAAAATAAAAATAATAACAAAGCAGATGTGAACTTTCCAGAAAAAAAAAGCAATAGAATTCATTTTTGTTTCTCCTTGCATGTGCACTAAATCAATATTGTTTTATTATGCTTCTGATTAGGTAGTATATTAATTTACTTTTGCTGCTAGAACAAATTATCCCAAAGTTAATGGCTTAAGGACATGCAGATTTATCCTCTCGCTGTTTTTGGAAGCCAGAAGTTGGGAATCAGTCTCACTGGATGAATCTGAGGTGTTCGCAGGGCTGTGTTTCTGGAAACTCCAGGAGAGAATCCATTTCCTGGACTTTTCTAATATCTGCAGTTGCTGTCCCTGCCTTTCCCAGCTTCTACTTCCCATCTGCCTTCCTTGGCTCATATTCCCTTCATCTATCTTCAAAGCCCAAGGCGTCTTTCCAATCAATGTCCCACTCCCCCGCCTCCCCCACCCTCCACCACCAACCACCCAGATCAGGGCATCTCTGTTCCATCTGGGAAACCTCTCTCCTGCCTCCCTAGTAGAAGAAAGTGTGTGATTGCATTAACAGTCTTCCCACACAATCCAGGATAGGACCGGGCGTGGTGGCGCACGCCTTTAATCCCAGCACTTGGGAGGCAGAGGTAGGAGGATCACCGTGAGTTCGAGCCCACCCTGAGACTACGCAGTGAATTCCAGGTCAGCCTGAGCTAGAGTGAAACCCTACCTCAAAAAACCAACATAAAAAAATCAAATAAAATCCACACAATCCAGAATAATGTATCCATATTGAAATCCTTAAATGAAGCACATTTCCAAAACCCTTCCTCCCATACAAAATAATACCCCATAATAAATTAATATTACTTATTACTTAATATTACTTATATGAGGATATTTTCTGGAAACTTTTTTATGTTTTATTTTTATTTATTGAGAGAGAGAGAATGGGTGTGCCATGGCCTTTGGCCACTGCAAACAAACTCCAGACGCGTGCGCTCCCTTGGGCATCTGGCTTATGTGAGTCCTGAAGAATTGAATCTGGGTCCTTTGGCTTTGTAGGCAAGTGCCTTAACTGCTAAGCCATCTCTCCTGCCCCTGGGAAGATTTTAAAAAATATTTTATTTTTACTTATGAGAGAGAGTGAGAGAATGGGTGCACTAGGGCCTCTAGCCACTACAAATGAGCTCCAGACACATGCACCACCATGTGCATCTGGCTTACATGGGTTCTGGGGAGGTAAACCTGGGTCCTTAGGCTTTGTAAGCAAGTGCCTTAACCGCTAAGCTATCTTTCCAGGGCTCTGGGAACATTTTTTGGCTAAATTTGGCCCTTGGCCCCCAACAATTCATATCCATTCCACATGCAAAATATATGCATCCCAGCCCAACACCCCAGAATCTTAAACCCATTACAGTGCCAATTTGAGTCCAAAATTTCATCACCTAATCAGGTATAAGAAAGACTCAGGATAATCCTTTCTACCCATGTGCACATGAGCTAGAAAACACACTACCAGGCTGGAGAGATGGCTTAGTGGTTAAGGTGCTTGCCTTCGAAGCCTAAGGACCCAGGTTCGAATCCCTAGTACCCATGTAAGCCAGATGCACAAGGTAGTGCCTGCATTTGGATTCGTTTGCAGTGGCTAGAGGCCCTGGAGTGCCTCTTCTCTCTCTCTTTCTCTCTCACACACAGTATCTGCCTCTTTCTCTCTCTCATATAAATAAAAAAATATTAAGAAAGAGATCAGAAAACATACTATCTCTTCCCCAAATACAACAGTAGTACAGGCATAATATAACAGCCATAGATGCTCCCATTCCCAAGGGGAAACAAATCGAAGGAATAAAGGGGTCACTGCTCCCAAGAAATTTCAAAGTCTTTATGGACAAATTGCACTCTGTTCCAAGGCCTAGGCATCATTCCTTGAGTCTCAAGATTCCACCCTCTGCAACTACAGCTGTGTGTTCTGCCTTTGCTTTCATGGTCTAGCCTTGAAACCCAAGCTTCTGCCCTGCATTATCTAGCCTTTTCCTCGAGGGACAAGGTATGACTGTGGCCAAGAAGTTTCATCAGCTCCTTTCCTGCTCATCAAATTTTAGGATCCTGAGGGCATTCTCTTAATTTCATTTTCCCAGTGCCCCTTTCAGTCCCAGTTGGCACTTTTCTGATGGGTTAACATCCTCAAACACCTTGTATTTCAGAGACTGGTGTCATTAGGCGAGCGGCCCCTCCACAGATCATTCCTGGATAACCCCACATCTATGTTTGGCTTCTGTTGAGATGACTAAGTGCAACCATGTGTCATACCTTTTAATCATTTCCACGCTAGTGTAGTTCAACCACATGCTTGGCCTTTATTTATTTATTTATTTATTTATTTATTTATTTATTTATTTTATTTATTTTTTATTTTTTGAGAGCACAATAGCTCAATAGTGAATCGCCCATCATCTTGTAGGCTGTGAAGTTTCTCAAAAATTAAGTGCTATTTCCTTCTTGACTACCAGTTTTTTTCTCACTGTTGTGACATTATTCATAAATGATCGCAGAAACCAGCTGGCCCTTCAAAGTTTTGTTGGGAAATCTCCTTGGCTAAATATCCAACTTCATTATTTTATAAGTCCTCTTTACACTAAAGGATTCAATTCTGATATTTTCTACACAATAAAGACCTCCTTTCTTCCCGTTTTCTTCTTCCCCGCCTGCCTCCCTCTCTTCCTTCTTTCCTTCCTTAATACCTTCCTTTCTCTCTCTTATTTTAAATGTTTTTTTTTGAGGTAGGGTCTCACTCTAGCCTAGGCTGACCTGGAAATCACTATCTAGTCTCAGGGTGGCTTTGAACTCATGGTGATCCTCTTACCTCTGCCTCCCGAGTGCTGGGAATAAAGGCGTGTGCCACCATGCCTGGCAAGCCTTTTTATTTTCTTTCTAAGACAGGTTCTCAAATAGCCCTGACTGGTCTCAAACTTGCTATGTAGGCAAGAATAACCTTGAGATTCTGATCCTCCTGCCTCCACCTCCCAAGTACTGGGATTACAGGTTTGTCGCATCATACCCAAGTTATGTGGTACTTGTGATCAAGCCCAGGGCTCTGATCTACATCACAGCTCTCCTCCGGGTGTCAATGACATTCCTCCATGCCTTCTTAGTGGCCTCTTTTATGCTTATATTTCTACCCACGTTCCACTTATGGCATGTGTATCCTGTCAGACAATGGGCATGTTCCCTCACCTCTTCCTGAACCCTCACTGGCAGAGTTTAATACTATATTTCTACTAACAGTCTTTTCAAGTGAGTTTAAGCTTTTTTATAGTGTGCTTTCAAATTCTATCAGCGTCTTCCCATTACCTAATTCAAAAGTGACTTCCAGAGTTTTTGAATCTTTTTAGCCCACTTTCAGGTTCCAAATTCTGTACTAGTCAGTGATGCACCAGGGAGAGAGAAGCAGTAATATATGTCAAGAATTGCAAAGAGAGAGCTGGGCGTGGTGGCACGCGCCTTTAATCCCAGCACTCGGGAGGCAGAGGTAGGAGCATCGCTGTGAGTTCAAGGCTGCCCTGAGACTACATAGTGCATTCCAGGGCAGCCTGGGCTAGAGTGAGACCCTACCTCAAAAAATAAATAAAAAAAAAAAAAATAAATAAATAAATAAATAAATTTGAAAAGAGGGCTGGAGAGACCTGAGTTTGATTCCTGAAATCCACATAATAAAATGCCTGGTGTGATGACACACACCTGTAATCCCAACCTAATGTTTGACTTTACCTCAGCCCAGGGGAAAAAAAAAACAGAGTTGGCCAACTATGGGCTAACTATGAGCCCTAGCACATCTTTCTTCTTTCAAGTATTTGTCACAGTGATTAAAAAAGAAACTGGGTAGGGTGGGAGGTGGCTGGAGAGATGGCTTAGCAGTTAAGGAACTTACCTGAGAAGCCTAAGGACCCAGGTTCAATTCCCCAGTACCCATGTAAAGCAGATGCACAGTGGCACATGCATCTGGAGTTCGTTTACAGTAGCTAGAGACCCTGGTGCACCCATTCTTCCTCTCTATGTCTCTCTGCTTGTGAATAAGTAAACGAAAATATTTAATAAAAAAACTGATGAACCTACTGATTCTTTTCTTTTTTCTATTTTGGTGACATCTTTAGGGTTTTCTTTATACAAGATCATGTCACCTATAAACTGAGACATTGTTCCTAATATAACAGGAAAGCTTTTAGCTTTTTACCACTGAATATGCTGTTGGGCGTAGTATTGTCATATATGATTTTTATTACACTGAGTTATGTTCCTCTGTGTCTAATTTGTAAAGAGCATCTTATCATGAAAGTACTTTGAATTTTATCAAATGCACTCTTTGCATCTATCAGACTGACCATATAATTTTTGTTCATCATTCCAAATAATATGATATATCATTGCATATGCTGAATCATCCTTGCATTCCAGGAATAAATCACATCTAATCATGTTGAGAACATTATTTAATGGACTCTGATTTGGCTTGCTAGTATTTGGGAGGGGCTATTACAGTTACCAAAAATATTGCTTGCAGTATTCTTTTCTATTGGTATCCTTGCTTGGTTTGACATCGGGGTGACGCTGGCTTTATAAGGTGAGTTTGGGATTTGAACACGTGTAAAAATGTATATATCAGGCCCTGGTGTGCCAATTTTCTCTGTCTCTCTCTCTAAAATAAAAAATGTATATATTACTATTTTCTTTTGCAAAGATTATAGTGGGGTCTCATTCTAAAATATGTATTAATTTAAATTCAGAAGCATGTTCACGGAGGAATTAGCAGTGTTGCCTTTGAGTGGTTAGTTTCTGATAGTTTTCATTATGTTATTTTCATATCCCTGGGCTGACTAAATATTTTCCACGAACCCTGTTGCAGTCAGGTGCGCATTGCTGGTAGAAATCACCCGACCAAGAGCAGCTTGTGGGGAAAAAAGAGGTTTCTTTTGGCTTACAGACTAGAGGGGGAAGCTCCATGATGGCAGGGAAAATGATGGCATGAGCAGAGGGTGGACATTACCCCCTGGCCAACATCAGGTAGACAATAGCAACAGGAGAGTGTGCCAAACACTGGCAAGGGGAAACTGGCTATAACACCCATAACACCCAACAATACACTGCCTCCTGGAGGCTTTAATTTCCAGTTGCCATCAGCTGGGGAACCTAGCATCCAGAACACCTAAGTTTATGGGGGACACCTGAATCAAACCACCACAAACCCCCTACTTACTACTACGTGTGATGGCCAGGGCAGTTTTGTGTGTTATCATTCTTGGTTATTCAATTAAATACCAGGTGTTGCTGCGAAGGTGCTTTGGTACATGTGATTAAGAGCTACAACGTGTCGTGTGTAAGGAAAGGAGATTGTCTTTGACAATTGGGGGGGGGGGGTCCCGGGTGTGGTGGCGCATGCCTTTAATCCCGGCATTGGGAAGGCAGAGGTAGGAGGATTGTTGTGAGTTCAAGGCCACCCTGAGACAACATAGTGAGTTACAGGTTAGTCTGGGCTAAAGTGAGACCCTACGCCCCCCCCCCAAAAAAAAAACAAGAAAGGGGGTTAACATCACTAATTATCAGGGAAATGTAAGTGAAAACCACAACAAGGTATTTCACATTTGTTAGAATGGCTAATATATTAAAATATAATAGGGCTGGAGAAATGGCTTAGCGGTTAAGGCATTTGCCTGCAAAGCCAAAGGACCCTAGTTCAATTCCCCAGAACCCATGTAAGCCAGATGCACAAGAGAGCGCATGTGTCTGGAGTTCTTTTGCAGTGGCTGGAGGCCCGGTTTGCCCATTCTCTCTCTCTCTCTGCCTCTTTCTCTCTCTCTCAAATAAATAAGTAAGAAATATTTTTTAAAGACATTGGCATTAAAAAAAAACATTAAATCTTAAAAAAATAAAACTGCATAGAATCCATCAATCCTACTATATATTTATCCAAAGGAAATGAAATCAGTATGCTGAAGATGAGCAGATAAAGAAAAGTGTGGCTGATATACACAATGGAACACTAGCGTCTTTAAGAAGGAAATCCTTTCACAGAGAACAATGTAGATGAACCTGGAGGGCTTCATGTTAACAGGAATAAGCTAGGAACACAAAGATGGGTATTGTAGGATCTCACTTATATGTGCAAACTGAAAAAGTTGAGCTCAGAGAAGCGGAGGGTAGACTGGTGGTTACCAGGGGCCTGGGTGAGGGGGTGATGGAGTAATGGGGCCATGTTGGTTAGAGGATACAGGGTTTCCAGTTAGGACAAATGAGCGCGGCAGTCTCTTATACAGCACTGTGACTCTAGTTACTAATAATGCACTGTATATTTACAAATTGTTAAAAACATAGATATTAAATATTTTCATCCCCAAAATAACTGTGAGATGAAAGAAATGTTATCTTGATATGATCATTCACAACGTGTAAATGCATCACATTTTACACAGGGGGAAGAAAAACCATACGGTTTTGTCAATTACACCTCAATAAAGCTATGGGGAAGGAAAGATAACGAAACCACTCCTGGGCCTGGAGAGATAACTCAGTTGTTAAAGACGCATGCTTGCAAGCCTGTTGATCTAGGTTTGATCCTCCTCAGAGCTCAGGAAAAGCTGGACACACAGAGGCACGGGTATCTGTAACCCCAATGCGCCTACGGCAATGTAAGACAGAGCCAGGAGAAGCAAGAAGCCCAAAAGCAGCAGCAGCTGCAGAGCAAGAAAGACCCTGCCTGTAAAGAAGGTGATGCAGTTTATATTGAAATATCACTGTCCTCCATAAAGACATACAAGTATTGTGTGTACTTTAAATATATAAAAAGAAAAGGAGCCGGGCGTGTTGGAGCACACCTTTAATCCCAGCACTCGGGAGGCAGAGGTAGGAGGAGCGCCGTGAGTTCGAGGTCACCCTGAGACTACATAGTGAATTCTAGGTCAGCCTGGACCAGGTGAAACCCTACTTCAAAAAAAAAAAAAAAAAAAAAAGAAAGAAAGAAAGAAAGAAAGAAAGAAAGAAAGAAAAAGAAAAAGAGGGCTGGAGAGATGGCTTAGCAGTTAAAATGCTTGCTTGTAAAGCCAAAGGACCCAGGTTCCATTTCCCAGAATCCATGTAAGCCAGATGTATAAGGTGTCAAATGAGTCTGGAGCTCATTTGCAGTGGCTGGAGGCCATGGCATGCCCATTCTCTCTCGTGCAAATAAAAATAAGTAAGTAGGGCTTGAAAGATGGCTTAGTGGTTAAGGTGCTTGCTCGCAAAGTCAAAGGACCCAGGTTTGATTCCCCAGGACCCACATAAGCCAGATGCACAAGGCGGGGTATGCGACTGGGGTTCTTTGGTAGTGGCTGAAGGCCCTAGTGTTCCCTTTCTCTCTCTCTCTTTCTATCTCTCATTCACTCTCTCTTTCTCACAAGTAAATTTAAAAAGTAATAAATTTTAAATAAATAAATATATATTATATATATATATATATATATATATGAGATAAAGTAAATTAAGTAAATTTAAAACAAAAGGAAGGTGAATGGAGAGGAGCCACACTCTGCACTTGTCACATCTTTCTGTGTGCACCCTGTCACACAGGCACCCAAATATACCTATTACACACATACACACAAAATTAAAATTTAAAAAATTTTTTTAAAAACCACTTCTGTTTCACCTTGACCTCCAATTTCTAGCTCCCAGAATGTGAGAAATGAATTCCTTTCATTTAAGCCTCCTTCCCTGTGGAACTATTTGAAATTTGAGTGTGACACACAAGGGTGTGCTTGAGTACCACATCTCTAAAAACAATTTTCCTCCTTTTTTTTTTTTTTTCACTGAAAAATGTATTTAAAAGTTGAAATCTACACACCTCGGGACAATGATTCGTGTTGTCTGGCTGTGGCCAGCTTAAGGAGATGGAGGACTTGTCTCTCTATGTGAAGACAGAACTCACCATTAGTTACTTCTCAAAATAGAAAGGCGGACGTCAAAATCTTGTGGAACAATCCTTCCATTCAACAGCCTCAGACAGCCCCTGGGATACGTGTTTTGCAGACTCCACAGTCTCAGGGAGCTCCAATCACAGGTTTCTTAATCTTAAATTCCCCACTGGCCATTCCTGGAAAGGGCAAACAAGAGACAGCACGTCCCCTAAAACCCTTCCCATTAACACCAGCTTTACCAGCCAGCATAGTGGACGACTCTAAGAGGTGCAGAATTTACTGAGGAGGGCTGAGGAGATGGCCGGTGGTTAATAATGCTTGCTCACAGAGCCTGCCAGCCTGGGTTCGATTCCCTAGTACCCACATAAAGCCAGGTGCACAAAGTGGTGTATGCATCAGAAGTTTGTTTATAGCAACAAGAGGCCCTGGTATACCCATACTCTCTTTCTCTCTCTTTGCTCACAAATAAATAAATAAATTTTTTAAAAGTACTGAGGAGAGAGCAAGACAAGATTTAAAATTATTTGTGGAGGCTAGGGAGGTTGCTCATTGGTTAAAGGCACTTGCTTGCAAAGCCTGCCAGCCTTGGTTCGATTCTCAAATACCCATGTAAAGCCAGACACACAAAGAGGCACATGTGTCTGGAGTCTGCAGCGGCAAGAGGCCCTGGCATGTGCATACACATTCTTTGTCTATTTTTTTCTCTCTCTCGTAAATAAATATATTAAAATAAATAGAACTACTTGGAGGATAAAATAAAAGCAACAAGCAAAAAAAAAAAAAAAAGGAATGCATATCCATTATGCAGGTCCAGAGAGAGAGAGAGAAAGAAAACATTACTGCAAGTCCCCCTGCTCAGAGATAAATCACCCTGAGCATGTTGGGGTATTTTTCAAAGACATACAGACAAAAATATATCTATGTAGATAAACAGTTGTAATAGGTCCATGAATTTTCTTCTAAGGATATCCTTTAGATTTATTTAAATTGTTGCAATGTACTGTGATTCATTTAACCAATCCTTTTCTGAGAATCCTTGCATTAGTCAGGACTCTTTCTGTTGCAAATGACAAAATCTCAAACAAGGCTATGAGAAAGGAGGACTGTACAGGCTTGTGTAACTAGGGGTGGCTCAGCTATACCAGGGAGTGAAATGATGTCAGATTTTGTTCTGTGCAGCCCTGGCAGGCTCTCTCTGTGTTTGCTCCACATGAGGCTACTCCTGCCTGAGAGTCACTGTTCCTGTTTGGACGTGAAGGGTCTCTCCAAAAGGGGCTCATGTGTAGATGGCTTGATCCCCAGCTGGTAGACCCAGTCACGGAGAGAAAATGGGATTGTGAGAGCTCTGACCAGATTGATGGATCAATCCACTGATGCATTCATAGTTTGATGACATTACTTGGAATGGTGGCAACTTTTGGAGGTTGGCATAGTTGGAGGTCCCTGGGAATGCGTACTTAGAGCTTGTATTTTATCCCAGGCAAGCATATTTCTCTTTTTCTCTTTTGTGTCTCTCCTCTCTTCTATTTATTTTTATTTTATTTTAAATAATTTTCTTTATTTATTGGAGTCAGAGAGACAGAGAATATGGGTGCTCTAGGGCCTCTAGCCACTACAAACTAAATCCAGATGCATCTGGCTTATGTGGTTACTGGGGAATCGAACCTGGATCCTTAGGCTTTGCAGGCAAGCACCTTAACCACTAAGCCATCTCTCCAGTCTATCTTCTTTTTTTATTTGAGTCTCTCTCTCTCCCTCTCTTTCCCTCCTTTTCTCTATCTCCCTCCCTCCCGCTTCCCCTTCTCTCTCTGTTTGCTGCACCGAGCCAAAATTCATTTAATGAATTTTTTTTTATGAAACTCAAGTTAGCAACTCAAACTGTAATTATTTATTTATTTTAGGGGGAAGCAGATAGAGAAAGAATGGGAGTGTCTGGGCCTCTGGCCACTGCAAATGAAAACCAGATGCATGTGCCACTTGTGTATCTGGCTTATGTGGGTACTGGGGAATTGAACCTGGGTCCTTAGGCTTCGTAGGCAAGTGGCTTAACTGCTAAACCATCTCTCCATCCCTCAAATAGCATTTTTTTTAATTTGAGAGAGACACAGAGAGAGAGACAGACAGACAGATAGAGAATGGGTGTGCCAGCAGCCTCTCAGCCACTGTGAACAAACTCCATATGCATGTGCCCCCTTGTGCGCATGTGTGACATTGTGCACTTACGTCACTTTTGCATATGGCTAAGCATGGGACCTGGAGAATCGAATGGGCATTCTTAGGCTTCACAGGCAGGCACCTTAACCACTAAGCCATCTCTCCAACCCTCAAACAGCAATTTTTAAAAGCAAACATTCTAACAAACACTGTACAATTCAAAGATATACTAATTTGGGCTGGAGAGATAGGTGCTTGATTATCCAGTACCCACATAAAGCCAAGCACACAAAGTGGGCATGTGTCTGGAGTTTATTTGCAGAGGCAAGAGACCTGGCATACCCATTCTCTCTCTCTCTCTCTGTCAAATAAATAAATGAATATTAAAAATATTGAAAAAGCAAAGATACTAATTTGATATTTTCATTCTGAACAATGCTGGTAGGAAAATATTGAAATTCTGTTCTCTGTAATCAAACCATTATGTTTCTATAAAAGCAGAAAACATTGCAGGTTCAGTAACAACACTTCAATTTTTTTTTTTTTTTTTGAGGTAGTGTCTCACTCTATCCCAGACTGACCTGAAATTCACTATGGAGTCTCAGAGTGGCCTCGAACTCAAACTCACAGCAGTCCTACCTCTGCCTTCCTAGTGCTGGGATTAAAGGTGTGTGCCACCACTCCCAGCTCAACACTTCAATTCATAACATACCATGATGGTTCTCACACGGAAGACGCCTCTGTTTCAGGCAGTGTTCGCTGGTATTGTGTGGCATGTCGGCATGTGTGATGTGAAGCAGACATGTCATGCGTTCAGAACCAAGGCCGGTGAGGTCACGTGATGCAACACAGGTGAATGCTGCCAGAAACACCTTGGATTTGTTGTGTTACTGTTGCCAAGTTTTTCACAACCCCCACATCGAGTTATGTGAGCCCATATGGGGGGGTCATGAAGTTGTTAACAAGTTAAGAAGTTGTGGTTTACATAAGTTTGTTATCTTTCAGTTCTATAGGTTAGATGTCTGCTACTTCTGGGCTACTGGTATAAAAAGATGTCGGCAGAGCTGTGTCCTATTTGGACACACACACACACACACACACACACACACACACACACGAGGGAGAGAGAGGCAGATTGCCAGGGCCTCTAGCCATTGCAAACTCCAGACACATGTGCCACTGTGTGAATCTGGCTTATGTGGGCACTGTGGAATCAAACCTGGGTCCTTAGGCTTCTCAGGCAAGCGCCTTAACCGTTAAGCCATCTCTCCAGCCCCTGTTTCTACCCTTTATATTTATTACCACAATTATCTTCTCTTGTGCTCCTCCTCTCCTGATGAACACTTTCTCCTTCCCAACTACTCCCACTTCTACTTTGATGTCTATAATTTTTTTTCCCAAAAGGGGATAAGAGACAGTTTATTCTGGAGCCAAATGTGAGTGGCCATGGCCTGGGAACACAGATTTAGGTTACGCCTGATTCCATGTTCCAACGTGTTAACAGTTTCATTAAGGTTTTATAGTTATAGAAGAGAAGAAAGTCATAAATCAAGGCACTTTTCAAATACATTGGCTGACCATCAGGTAGAAGCTGGGGGCCTGTTCTTATATTCCAAAAAGGTCACGCCTGAGTTACCAGGATGTTAGGTCAGACACAGAGGTGGGCAATGAATGATGTCTATTTTTTGTAAAAGTTTTTTTTTTTTTTTTTTTTACTATATTTATTAGAAACAGATGGAGAAAGAGAGAGAGAGTGAGAATGGGCACACCAGGGCCTCTAGCCACTGCAAACGAACTCCAGATGCACGCGCCACCATGTGCATCTGGCTTATGTGGGACCTGGAGAATCAAACCGGGGTCCTTAGGCTTTGCAGGCATGTGCCTTAAGTACTGAGCCATCTCTCCAGCCCTATTTTTTTCTTTTTTAGTCTGATCCACTGTAATCTCTTCACAGTCAGGGAATCTTCTGATTACACTGGGCCCACCTAGATAATCCAAGATAATCTTCCCTGAAAGCCAACCTTATTTATACCTGCTGACTTAATTTTTCTTTGTTATCCAACTTATCGTAGCCGTGGGAATCTTAGGGGAGTCACACTTCTGCCTGCGACGCAGGAGGCTGCTTCATCCTGGTGACAAGCATGTCCAAAGCCCAGCTGATGTCATGCTTAATGGGAAAACACTGAGTGCTTTTCCTGAGATTAGGAATGGGGTAAGGATGCTCTCTCTTGCAAATTGTCCTGGAGGTTGGAGCCAGAACATTTTGGCAAGAAAAAGAAATAATGGGCTATCTAGTTTGGAAAAGAAGAAAGACATTTATTTATTATTTAAATTTTTATTTATTAGTATTCACAAAGAGAGAGACATAGAAAAAGGGAATAGGTGAGAGAGAAAGAGAGGGAGAGAATGGGCACACCAGGGCCTCCAGCCACTGCAAATGAACTCCAGATACATGCGCCACCTTGTGCATCTGGCTTTACATTGGTTCTGGGAGTTGAACCTGGGTCCATTGACTTTGCAGGCAAGCACCTAAGCCATCTCTCCAGTCCCACCCATCTATTTTTTCTTTCTTATTCTTCTTTTGTTTTTTTGTTCTCTGTAGTCTCAGATTGGCCTCAAACTCAGTGATGCTCCTACCTCTGCCTCCTGAGTACCAGGATTAAAGGCGTGCACCACCATGCCTGGCCTTTCTTCTTTTTATGAGGTGGGGGGAGCAAGAGAAATTTGTCACACCAGGGCCTCAGCCACTGCAATCGAACTCCAGACACATGCACCACCTTGTGCACCTGTGCAACCTTGCACTTGCATCACCTTGTGTGTCTGGCTTATGTGGGATCTGGAGAGTTGAACATGTATCCTTAGGCTTCGCAGACAAGTGCCTTATCTGCTAAGCCATCTCTCCAGCCCCTACCTATTTTTTAATAGTTGACATGATCTTGTGGATAGAAAATCCTGAGGAATGTTCTGAAAATAAAATCCTATTTGAGTTAATACATTCAGCAAAGTTATAAGATATGGGTTTAATATTTAAAATCAATTGTATTTCTATATACTAAAAATTTGAATATAGTATTAAGAAAACAACTCTGTTCACAATAACACCAAAAAGATAAAATACTTAGTGATACAAAATTATAATATGAAGACTATAAAGGTATTTTTTTTTTAAGTAGGGTTTTACTCTAGCCCAGGCTGACCTGGAACTCACTTGGTAGTTCCAGGCTGGCCTCCAACTCCTCCTACCTCTGCCTCTGAAGAGCTGAGATTAAAGGCATGCACCACCATGCCTAACTTATAAAATGGCATTTTTGAAGGATACTAAGGAAGATTTAAATAAATCAATGCTTAGGATGAAAGCATGGCCCTAAGGTCACAAGAACATTGTTAACATGGCACTGCATGTCAAATTCATGTATCAATTCAATGTATTCTCTGTCAAGATTTAAGCTGCCCCCTCTAGAAATTAACAGACTGATTCACAAATGTACATGCAAATCCAAGAGAGACAGAGTGCCCCCCCAAAAAAACAAACCACCCCACAAACTCAAAAGGGGGGCTGGATAATGGCTTAGCGATTGCTTGTGACACCTAATGGCCTGGCTAGCTTTTGAATTTGCTATGTAGCCAAGGCTGATCTTGACTTCTGATCTTTTTGCCTCCACCTTCCAAGTGCTGGGATTATAGGTGTGCTGGTTCATTTGGTGCTGGAGACCAAACCCAGGGCTTTGTGCATGCTAGGGAAGCACTCTCCCACCTGAGATGCATCCCCAGACCTCTGAAACTGGACATCTCGATACATGAAGTTTGTGATATGTATGTGCACTTTTAATGAGTTGCTTCAAAAAATAAATTTGTCCTCTCATTTGATATCATCTTTAATGTGAAGTTTTCCATTAGTTACTTGATCATTTCACCTGTACCTTCTCACTTATCTACTTAGGATATATACAGAGTAGATTTCACTTTCGTCCTGAGCTAGAGAGATGGCTTAGCAGTCAGGTGCTTGCTTACAAAGCCTGACAACCTAGGTTTGATTCCCCAGTACCCACATAAAGCCAGATGAACAAAGTGGCTCATGCATCTGAAGTTAGTTTACAGCAGCAGGAGGCCCTAGTGTACCTATTCTCCCTCCCTCTCCCTCTCTCTCCGTCTTTCTCTGCTTGCATATAAATAAAGAATTTTTTTAAAAAAAAAATCAGGGGCTAGAGAGATGGCTTAATGGTTAAGGTGCTTGCTTGTGAAGCTTAAGGACTCGGTTTCAATTCCCCAGTACCAGGTAAGCCAGAAGTTTAGTCAGACCACAGCCCCTTCTGAGCCTCTTGTTTCTGAAATTCCTCTTTCTCATTGGGGCCATGGGGTGGGGCTGGGGGACAGTGAGAGGATCCTTTAGGCCTTTGAGTGGCCTGGCTTCTGAAACTGGTAGCCCCATCAAAAATCACCTGCAGGCTCTTGTTCAATATGGATTCCACCCCCCCGCCTGAAGATTTAGCTGCTACAACCAGCGCAGGGCCCAGAGACTGTTTTAATAAAGTGCCCGATGATTGGTGGCTTTAATTCAGCTCGTTTGGGCATTCGGAAACCACTCTTATAATTCACTAATTCCTCGCTCCGTAATATCCAGGCTGCTATTTACTGCTCTATTGAGCATTCTATTTTAACACTGTTTTTCATCTTTAAGAACACTTCCTTATTCTTAGACTGCTCCTTTCCCTTGACAGCTTTTCTTTTCTCTTTTTTTTCTTTTCTTTTTTCTGTTTTATCACTGCAATGTCCTCTCATATCTTCCAGAGAATACTAATTAAAGAATGTTTTCTCAGTTCTTGCTTTTTTTTTTTTTTTGCTGTCATATTTTCTGTAAGTGCCCAGTGTATTCACATTCTACTTCCCTGGCTTGTGGTATCTAATCAGGGTTACAGATGCTCAGGGTGACCAAAAGATAAGAAGTACGATGAAGGCTTAGGCTGCAGTAAAGACAGATGCTCCACGGGTTTGGAAATTTCCTCCAGCCAACAGCCAATAAATACTTAGCCAGCATCGTGGAAAGCCACTGCTCTCCACCTCGGCTGAGTATTCAGTCCACTTGGGGACCTTTCAAACTCCCAATGTCCCAGCTTCCCCTCTCCCCCCAGCACTGGATTCGGAACTCTCCAGAGCAGGGTCCCAGATATCAGTGTATTCTAGAAGCTTCCGGGGGGGGGGGGAGTTCCAATGTGTCCTCATGGTGGCAAATTGCTGTTATAATCTAAATCAACACATCTCAAAGCTTCCGGTGTTATGTGTCACTTGGCGATCTTAGCAAACAGCAGAGTCTAATTCATACAGTGTGGTGTGCATTCTGCACTTCTAATAAGCTTCAGCAAGATGCTAATGCCAGTACGATAAAAATTCATACTTTGAATAGTAAAGGTCTGAAGCAGTGGCTATCAAAGTGATGTGTCCAGAGAAGCATCTGGAAGGTCGCTGGAAAGATGGGTTCTCCTGACTGACTCTAGCACCCCTTTCACTCGGGGGCTGCAGCCCAGGTCTGTGTTTTCACAAGCCCTTTGGGTGATTTGAAAGCAGCTTGTTTAAAAACCTACAGTGGAGGCTGGAGAGATGGCTCCCTGGTTAAGAATGCTTGCTTACAAGGTCTGACTGCCTGGTTTAATTCCCTAGTGCCCACAAATAGCCAGATGCACAGAATGGCATATGCATCTGGAGTTTGGTTGTAGTGGTCAGAGGTCTTTGTGTGCACCCGTTTCTTTTTCTTTCTCTGTCCTTGCAAATAAATAATAAAAATTAAAAAAAAAAAAAAAAACCAACCCTGCAGTGGCTTTTCTAAACACCTTAATTAGAATCACCTGGCTCTGTCACCTACAGCTTCCTGAAGCCATCTTGTGTTGAGCAAGTTTCCAGGCAATGCAGACACACACTAACACGTTCCTGTTTCTGTGCCTTGACTCTGCTAGGCGGCTGAGGATGGTTCAGTGTCTAACATGGAAGCAAAGTTTTGGTAATTTCTATGCCCCGGGCTATTTCTACCTGGTTAATTACCTGTGTAGAAGCTTAGCATGATTAATTCAGGTGGATACCATCTTAGAAGTCCCATAGAACCCTATAATTATGTGTGAAATATACATTTAATTTCAGCACAGGGGTAAAGATCGCCTTGCTGATGCTTGGGAGCCTAGGGGCATACAGAGCAGACTTTGAGCAGGACTTTGGGAGTGACTGCCTCCCAGACCTGTACCCTCGCCATCCAGTGCTGGGAGAATGCTCTCCAACTCAGTTCTGATAGCATCCAATTAAGTCTTAATGCTGCTGGTTTGCCTATGTTCAGAAGACAAGCTAGCAGAGTACTGCAGATAATACCCAGCAGAGATGTAGGTGGAGTTGTTGGGATAATGTGGCCACAAAATGTGCAAATGAAATAGCATTCTCCTCCCCCACCAAAAAATTTGTTTTGGAGACCTGAGTTGTAAGAATCTCATTAGTGTCTTGTTTTAGGTTTTGTAGAAAATGTGTCTACTATGTGTTTGCATTTCTTTCTTTTAAGTTATTTTTTAAAAATATTTTAAGCCCAGCATGGTGGTGCACACCTTTAATCCCAGCACTCGGAAGGCAGAGGTAGTAGGATCACCATGAGCTTGAGGCCACCCTGAGACTACATAGTGAATTCCAGGTCAGCCTGGACTAGAGTGAGACCCTACCTTGAAAAACAAATAAACAAAATAAAAATATTTTATTTACTTATTTATTTGAGAGAGAGAGAGGCAGATAGAGAGAATGGGTGTGCCAGGGCCTCTAGCCACTGCAAACAAATTTCAGACGCATGTGCCCCCTTGTATAGCTGGCTTTACGTGGGTATTGGGGAATCGAACCTGGATCTTTTGGCTTTGCAGGCAAGTGCCTTATCTGCTAAGCCATCTCTCCAGCCCAGTAATGTGTTTGCGTTTCAATAGTACATTTTAATGTGCCATGCTATGACTTGTTAAACGCATGGAGAGACTTTGGTTCAGAAATTCTATTTTTTCCTCTGTACTAGCCAAGCATTTCAAATGATCTGGCTCTGGTTTTAGTGTTCCTTTGGAGAAATGATTTCTTTTTTTTTTTTTTTTTCCCTTTTTGGCTTAAGACTAATGTCTTAGACTAACTTACCCCTTAAAAAAAAAAAAGCAACTCCAAAGTACCTCTGTGGTGGCCTACCTCACCTGGACAAGAAAAATAAAATCAAAGCAACACAAAACAGCTCAATAAACCACTCCTCCCCACTCCCCAATAGGCTGAAAGTAGTCTTTTAAGGGCATATTTGCAACACAGGGCTCCTTTTGCACTGCTGGTTCCTGGGCCGAACTGGAAATGGGCCAGACTTCGGCACCTCCTTGCTTTTGATTGCTGTTTATCCCTTGAAACATGATTGTCTATAATTATGTATAATCTTTCCCGTGTTTACTCTTCTCCACCGAAGCTTCAATGTGGTACAATTGTGTCTCTGCTCTGCCCGGGGCCTAGGGAAGAAACATTTCCTGTGTTTCCAAAATTTTTTTCTTTTCCATTTTCTTTTTTTCTTTTTCCTTTTTTTTTTGGTAAAGAAATGCCCTTTCATTCTCGAAACCCGACATTCTGGCAATTCCTGAACTGATTCATCCAACATCAGCGAGTGCCAGGCACTGTGCTAAGTGCCTTGGCAGAGTTCAAAGTGAAACCCACAAGAACGCTGCTCCCAATTGCTTCCCGAAATAAGCGTCTCTTTATATAAAATGTGTGATAACTTATAAGAAGGGGGTATAATTCTGAGCATAATGGAAATAGAGCTGTTCGTCTCTTCGGAGCTGACAGTGTATCAATCATCAGTATTTTCCCTCTCTCCATTGTTGGCTTGTTTCATTTCTGGCCCTGAATTAATTACAGAGTTTATTACAAGCAAGGGTCCAGGAGTCTCCCATTTAGCTTTGTATACCAAAGACCTTCCTTTACTCCTATATTTCAAAGAAAGTAAAGTTGAGTACTCTAGATGCAAGACGGATCTCTAAAACCATGGCAGACACATAAAGATGCAGGACCTACTCGTATATAGGGTCCATAAACAGTTGTCTCAGATCCCATACTCAGGAGGGTCTGCCTCTTGTTATCACCTTCACATTCTTTTGTTTTTTTAAAAAATATATATTTATTTATTTGCACGTAGAGAGAGACAGAGATAGAAAGAGAATGGGCATGCCAGGCCCTCTAGATGCTGAAAAAAAAAAAAAACTCCAGGTGCACAAGCCACTTTATGCACGTGGTTTTACGTGGGCACTGGGGACTCAAACCAGTGTCATTGCAGACAAATGCCTTAACCACTAAGTCATCTCTGCAGTCCACCTTGACATTCTTTTTTTTTTCTTTAAGATTTTATTTTGTGTTATTTATTTATTAGAGAGAAAGTGAGTGAGTGAGTGAGTGAGTGAGAGAGTGAGAATGGGCGCACCAGGGCCTCTAGCCACTGCAAATGAACTCCATCCACATGTGTGCTACCATGTGCATCTGGCTTACGTGGGACCTGGAGAATCGAACCGGGGTCCTTAGGCTTCACAGGCATACGCCTTAACCGCTAAGCCATCTCTCCAGCCCTTGATATTCTTAATCATTCTGAACAAGGGAATCTTGTCTTTTCATTTTACATGGGATCCCACAAGTTATATAGCCCTTCCTGCATACACCCCAGAACACATGTTCCCACGGCATTCTCACCAAGCTTGGAGCAATGGGATTTCATCCAGAATCAGCTGGCAAGAGGAAGGGAGCAGAGAGAAGCGCTTGTATGTGGCTCATGTGCTAATGACTTTTGTGGCATTCCTCCAGCCTGGGTTTAGATTTCTTTAACATGCTATCAATCTTGTCAAGTTTAAGTCGAGCTGCTCCAAAATAGAACTGACCCTAGAAACATCCCAGCAGTGAACTTCTGAGGCTCTGGCTCCTTCTTTTTTTTCCTGGGAATTCTGCTCTTTGAGGGTGCTACTAAGGGGGCACCCATTTCCTTCTGAGGGAAGATGTTCATTTCTAAGGATTGAATTTAGAGGACAGAGTGCAACTTAAGTAACGCTTCCACAGGGTGATGTTTGAGCTGAAGGTATTGTTCACTACGTTCTAATATGTGCAAGGCCCTGGGTTTGATCCCAAGCATCACCACACACACACACACACTCACACACACTCACACACAGAGGCATTGTCTGATAAAACATGTATGTCCCAAGTGAAAAGGAAGTAGAACCTGTTTACCAAATAACCAGAGGGGGGAAATATATATATAGTATAAATATATTTATATATAATATAAATAAATAAATAAATATATATATATATATATATATATATATATATATATATATATATATATATTTAGGTATATATATATACCTAAGGGAAACCTTAATTTTTTTTAGAGTCCACAAGAAGACAGGGGAAGATTGCTTCTTGGGCTATGGAGAGGTCTGCCCCATCTCTAGAAAGTTCTGGGAAAGGAGGCTCCCCAAGACCTGTCGACACAGCCCAGTGAGTGATTGAGAGACGCCACTGTCCTTTGACACGCCCTTCTAGGTTGTCTTACAACATTTGTTTTGTATTTGGGGTGGCAAATATTGGCAAAGGAACTAATTTTGAAAAGGAGCAAAACCTTTAAAGGGAGAGCTTTAGAAAGCCTGGAAGAAAAACCACCAAATGTTCTCGTACTTGATTTTGGATGGAAGTATGGTGACTGGGAATTCTCCCTTCTCTATTACTTGTTGCTTTTGAAAAATTTTTACAGACATGCCTTATACTTCTTATCTATTTAAAATGGGAGGCTTTGAGTCTTCCCGTTCAGAGCTACAGGGATCCATTTAGGCATATACCTGGGTCATCTGCTTCCGCTGAGAGCTCTTCTGTCAGCTTCTGGCCCCCAAGCCTTGATGAAGAATGTAGAAAATCATTTGACACCTACGTCTCACTTCAATTTGTTTTTTTTTTTTTTTTTTAACCTGAGGGGATATTTGTATGCAAACAGAAACTTGAGGTCATGGCTGGCAGAATTCATTTGTACCTGCTGAACATTCCCACCTGATTGTCTAATCCTTCCTCCATTTCCAGAGAGCCATCAAAAGCTGACTGGGACATGAAGCCACAGAGAGACACAGACGTCCCTCCAGGGAACTAGTCCTCACTCACACAGGCAGTAGAGGCAAGAGGACTAAACGTTATAAATTGCCTGGCACGAATAAGTAACAATGTTTGTGAGAAAGCCTTTCAACGTGTTTTTTTTTTTTTTTTTTTCCTCCAAGAAGGGCTAGTGGCTCTTTCAAGTACCAATTATAAATTTCCAAACCCCAGACATTTGGGTGCCAGGCTGAAACGGTGCCTGCCTGCTCGTGCTAAGACTTGTAGTAAATTGCAACAGTGTGGAAAGTGGGTGGTTTGTTTCCCAGAGTTCAAGCAGGGACTGTAACTGCCAAAGCGGCCTCTCTTCCAGAGGCGTCATCTACACGGGCCTCTTAGCGACTCGAAGATGGGAGAAATAGACTTTCATAGATTCCTGGAAGGAGCTGGCCAAAGGAGTGACCAGCAGGAGACAGAACTCGGGCCTGCGGGCTCTCAGCTCATCAATAAGAAAGTAACTGCTTAATGTGGCTTCCAGCTACAAGATGAATATAAATGAACCCTGTTCTTCCAAAGGCCTCTAATCTGAGGCACTGGGAGATGATGCATATGTATATGTTAAATTTATCTATAAAGAGTCAAGACTTGCGGCTGTCCCTCTGTGGCTTACAAGTCAAAATGTGCGTAGCGCCGGAAGTTCACTTCACAGCTGTGGCCTTCTCTGAGATGAAATCACACTGGGCTGTCACAGAGACATCCAGTAGGAAATGAAAAAAAAATGGTGTGAAACACCACCGGAATGGTCGCATGTGAACTTGGATAAACACCAGCATTCGGGTGCCTTCCACATGTATATACTTGTATGTTTATGTCTCTGCCAGATGAATGGCACTACAAAACTGGTATTTAAGTGATTAAGTGTATTTGAGATTTTATTGATTCGAGGAGGGGTGGCATATGAAAGGAGGGCTGGGCAGGCTGCAAGGAATATGTAGGTTGCAAATAAGAGAAGGACATGTTGTCTCTGTGGGTGTTCGGGAGGTGCTGGGCCTGGAGGGAAACGCTCGAATTAGCCACCACCCTCCAGAGCCAAATATGGACGCTGGCGGATCCAAACACGATGATTCCAAAGGTCAAGAGGCAGATCTGACCATACAATGCAGCATCATAAGGGTTGGCACTCACAGTTCAGGGCGGGGAGATGGCTCAGCATGGTGACAGCACTTGCATGAGGTCCTTGAGTTTAATTCCTGACACCCGTGTAAACAGCGGTGTAGGATCGCACATGTCTGTAACTTAGTTTTTTGCGGGGAGGGGCAAAGACAGAGAATTGCTGGGCCTCACTGGTCAGCCAGACTGACCCAAAAAAAATAAATGACAGCTCCAGGGTCAGTGAGAGACTCTGTTTCAAGGAAACAATGTAGAAGAGAGATAGAGGAAGACATTATCCACTGACCTCCACACACGTGTGCACAAGGCACTCGTTATTTGCACACATACGTGCATACACTATACATATGCACATCACACATGCAAAAATTTATTTCAAAGAAAAACTCACAGTTCAGAAAAATGGAAATGCAATCAGAAAGACCCTCTACCCCCAAATAAAGCCCCTCAAATCAAAGAGAAGGCATAATTCTCTTCCCAATGTGTTACAGGGTTTCTTGAAGCAGTAAGCAAGAGAGAAGCAGGCGGTGGAAGACCAGATGCTCCATCGGATGCTAGGCAGGAAAGGATGGTGGGGGGTGAGTGAAAGTTGGTACCACTTGAACAGGGAACTAATTCATCTCAGAGCAAATCCCTCAGAAGTAGAATTTCTAAAACAAAAAGGCAAAAGGAGCTGGGTATGATGGGGCACACCTTTAATACTAGCACTTGGGAGGCAGGCAGAGGTAGAAGGATCACTGTGAGCGTAAGGTCACCCTGAGACGACATAGTGAATTCCAGGTCAGCCTGGGCTAGAATGAGACCCTACCTCAAAAAAAAAAAAAAAAAAAAAAAAAAAAAAAGCCAGATGTGAGGCTCAGGCCAGGGCAAAAAGAGATAACTTTCCTGCTAATCTATTGATTATTGATTAGAAGGCTTCACAGCTTCCTCAGTTGGTAAAAGTGGGACAAGCAAGGGATTTTTTGGAGAAGGAAGACAACTTCTAAAGATACTATTACTACATGAAACTTGCAAGTGAGGGGCTGTGACATCAGAGAGATGGACTTCATGGCTTACTACCTTCCTGAGCTTGGCTTCGTTAACCTAGCTGAGCCAAGGTTTCCTTGTCTTTGAAAGGTGTATGATAAAACCTACCTTACAAGGCTATGTGGAGGACTTATCAAAATACTGGCAAAATCGTCACCCCAAAACTGTTCCCCTTCTCCTCTTTCTCTCTTATTTTATCTTGATTCAGAATACTTACACTTTTTATCCTTTTTTTTTTTTTTTTTTTGATTTTTCGAAGTAGAGTCTCACTTTAGCCCAGGCTGACCTGGAATTCCTATGTAGTCTCAGAATAGCCTTGAACTCACAGTGATCGGCCTACTTCTGCCTCCTGAGTGCTGGGACTAAAGGCATGTGCCACCACACCCAGCACATCCATTTTTTTTCCTCTTTAATTTCATCTCCTTGTGTGGTCTTTCAAAGTGATGGAAGTTAAAAGCATATATCTCTCACCCCCATCCCTAACCATGACTTACGTTTTGAGGCCTATTTCCTGTTGATTGCCACAGAGCTGACAGCAATGCCTCATATTGGCTTTGACCCTGACCTTCCTTCCAGAAAATATTAATGAGAAATTCATTTCTTTCAGGAAAGACCAGTTGTAACTTAAAATTGAATCATTGTCATTCTTTGGCCTAATAATTCTTATGCCTAATAATTTAACCTGATACTAAGGATCTTCTGAAATCTTTAAGAAATTGTCCCACTCTGCCTTTTACTGCCTCTTGGACCAAAGACAGCTGACTTGGTTCTGGTTTGTATAGCCAGTAACTTTGGGGTCAGTTCAGTGTTTTGAAGACAGACCAAAACTAAGTCATACTTGTCATCCAGGGCTAAATCATCACATGTTGTTGAAAACTGCAGCTGACAAACATAAATATAGAGATCATTAAAGAGGTGTTTGAGATATTTGTTTTTCATTAGATAATATATTATCATGATTTTTTTAAAAAAATCAAACAGGGGCCTGGAGAGATGACTTAACGGTTAAACGCTTGCCTGTGAAGAACCCCAGTTCAAGGCTCGCTTCCCCAGGACCCATGTAAGCCAGATGCACAAGGTGGTGCATGCATCTAGAGTTCGTTTGCAGTGGCTGGAGGCTCTGGCACTCCCATTCTCTCTCTATCTGCCTCCTTCTCTCTCTGTCACTCTCAAATAAATAAATAAATAATAAACAAAATTTTTTTAAAAAAATCAAACAGGGTGGTTAAGGTGCTTGCCTGCAAAGCCTAACAACCTGGGTTCAATTCCCCAGACCCTACATAAAGCCAGATGCATAACGTGGCACATGCATCTAGAGATCGTTTGTAGTGGCTGGAGGCCCTGGTGTGTCCTTTCTCTATCACTGTCTCTCTCTCCCTCTCTCTGCTTTCAAACCTATCCAGAAATGTCTGGTGAACATCAATGTCAACATGAAGATCATAATGCCACACCACATGATGGCTCAGCAGTGTATATTTAAAACATAAAAAATATCAAACCGCACGTCTTTATTAAGCCATCTCGTTGATCCACACGGTGTTTTTCCTAGCATACAGTGTGAAGTACAGATTCAACTTTTACTGTTTTCTCAGTCACTGCACACTCATTCCAGTCTCTTTTATTTAGGAATACAACTTTACCTGTTTAAGATATACCTTTTATGGAACCAGGTGTGGTGGCACACGCCTTTAATTCCAGTACTCGGGAGGCAGAGGTAGGAGGATTGCCATGAGTTCGAGGCTACCCTGAGTCTACTTAGTGAATTCCAGGTCAGCCTGAGCTAGAGTGACACCCTACCTCAGAAAAACCAAAAAATTAAAAAAGCTAAACCTTCTATGATTTTTATAGCACTCGTGTATTTGAGTATATTTCTGGGCAGTCTATTGTTCTTCATACAATGCTGAAGGCCCATCCAGGTGTGATTAGAGAGTGGAGTTGAGAATCAATTGTCGCGATTAAAATCAAATACATCACATATGTGTGTGCCCTGAAACAATTGACTGTAGCATTCTCAACCTCTACAGTGGGACTGAACAGACTTGTGCTAGGTCTGGCATGTAAGCATGCTCCATCAACGTCACAATGAAGATCATGACGCTGGTGTGGTGCCTAGCTACCACAAGGATGCTACCCCACCCCCTTGGCTAACACCTCTGTGAGAATGCTGTGGTTTATAGCACAAACCCCCTCTTCTTGTTCTCCCAAAGTGTACAGAGTATGTACAGTGGTCTCTGGGTGGATAGTCTCAGCTCTTGGGGAAACGGCTTCTTCCTCCAGGCCCTCTCTGCAGATCTAAGGCCCCAGTCCTTGGAGGGAAATGCACATTTCTAGACTAACATCAGGCTCCCTCCACTCAGAAGTTCCAACAAATGCCTTGCATTCTCTTTCACATTAAACCTTTTTATAAATTAGTCCCTTGCTGTGGTCCCTGGGGTGGGGAGCCAGGGGTGGTAGCATCCTTCTTAGTAGCTGGGCATCACACCAACAGTATGATCTTCATGTTGACATTGATTGATGTTCAGCAGACAGTTGTGGGTTGGTTTGAATCTCAGGCCCAGCATAGCACACGTATGTTCTCTCCCCTTCCCAACTCCTTCTCTCTTATAAACAAACCATTATCATCAAAGACTCACGGATTTGAGAATGTGAAGGACTATGTATTAAAAAGAAATGGAGAGAGAGAGGGATCATATGCAACTCCACAAAGCAAGAGAGAGAGAGAGAGAGAGAGCACAGGATGTGAAAATGAGTTAGGAACTAGGTTTACTAAATTCTCAGGAATTCAACCACCTACCCATGTTCAAGTTCACCCATGGTGCTGACCACAAGTAGGCTTCGTGAAGGAGTGCAAAAGAAAGCGATGCCTTAGTGTTTTGGTAATTTTTTAATGTTTTATTTTTACTTTTCTGGTTTTTTGAGGTTGTGTCTCACTCTAGCCCAGGCTGACCTGGAATTTACTATGTAGTCTTAGGCTGGCCTGGAATTCATAGCAATCCTTCTACCTCTGCCTTCTGAGTGCTGGGATTAAAGGCATGTCCAGCTTTTTTTTTTTTTTTTTTTTTTTTTTTTTTTGAGGCAAGCCCAAAGACTGATCTTTTTTTTTTTTTTTTAAAGATTTTATTTTTATTTATTTACTAGAGACAGTGAGAGGGAAAGAGAGAGAGGGAGAGGGAGAATGGGTGCGCCAGGGCCTCTATCCACTGCAAACGAACTCCAGACACATGCGACCCCTTGTGCATCTGGCTTACGTGGGTCCTGGAGAATCGAACTGGGGTCCTTAGGCTTCACAGGCAAATGCCTTAAACACTAAGCCATCTCTCCAGCCCTGGTTTTTTTTAATGCAAGAAAGTGAGAGCAAGGGACAGAAAGAGAGAGAGAGAGAGTCACAGATTTGGCACACCCAGGCCTCCAGCCACTGTAATTGAGCTCCAGACGCGTGTGCCGCCTTGTATGTTTGCATCACTTCATGTGTCTGGCTTACATGGGAACTGGAGAGTCAAACATGGGTCCTTAGGTTTCACAGGCAAGCACCTTAACAGATGAGCCATTTCTTAAGCCCTGTTTTGGTATTTTGATTGTTTAAATTTGAAAGGAGGGCCTGGAGAGATGGCTCAGCAGTTAAGGCATTTGCCTACAATTCCCCAGTACCCACATAAAGCTAGATGCACAAACTGGCACATGCATCTGGAGTTTCTGTGCAATGGCTAGAGGCCCGGTTTAATATACGGACAAAAACGACACTGGCAAACATCAAGCATTAAGCCAAAGAATAGCTAGTCTGGGATACCCACAGTGCATTGGGTTTATTCCCTTCACTTGACTGGGGACCCATACACGAGCCAAGAGCTTTAGTTTTCAGTTGATGGTAATGGTAGAACATTCTCTAAACATCCCCAAATACCAAAGCAGTTAAAACAACAACAACAACAAATAAATCAACTTTATAGAAGAAGTACTTGATTAGGGCGTCTTGCAGATGACTGATCAATTTGGGCCAAGTCAATGGAAACAGCTCTTCAGTAGACCAAGCACATAAAGTGCAGATCAACATTTACTTTGTTTCTTAATCCCTCAGATTCTGTCTCATGACTCTCCCCAGTCTGAGCTGTTCAACAACTTCAAGGACATAGCAGAGTCACAGAAAGTCTGGAGTCTAAATGGCCCACATTGAACTTTCGAGGGCAGGAGAAAAGTTAAGTGACTCCCCCCCACCACCCCTTTTGTCAGGAATCTTTCACCGGGGCACAGGATTTATTCTGCAACTTGCATGGAAATCACACGCATCATAAAGACAGCACCAAGTACTCACTGGGTCCTCTCCATGGGCCGAGCTCTCTGCCAGTGTGGTTGACTGGAGTTTTCATTTGACCTTCCCAGCAGCTGTCTGAAGCAAGTCTGTTTAACTTTCTCATGACTATGAAAACTAAGTCTTGGGCTGGAGAGATTGGCTCCGTGGTTAAGGTGCTTGCTTGCAAAGCCTAAGGACCCAGGTTCAATTCCCCGGTAGCCATGTAAGGCCAGATGCACAAGGTGGCACATGCGTCTGGAGTTGGTTTGCAGTGGCTAGAGGCCCTGATGCACTCATTCTCTCTATCTGCCTCTTTCTCTCTTTCAAATAAATAAATAAAACATTCTAAAAAGAAAAGAAAAGAAAAGAAAAGAAAAGAAAAGAAAAGAAAAGAAAAGAAAAGAAAAAGAAGTCGTCATAGTTTAGGTGGCTTTCCCAAGGTCCCAGAGATACCAAGTGGCAGAATTTGAACTCACCTCTGTCAGAGTCCACACTCAGCCTCTGAATGCATGAGCTCATTATACTTGGCCTTCAATTACAAGAACAAACTAAACCAAGTTTATTAACAGGGCTCGGGGTTACCAGTTATGCTGTAGTGAGCAGGTGGTTTGACTCTATCCTGTTCATCCGGGTGAATTCATTGCCGAACATTCTCTTTGCCTAAAAATATCAGGCACTCCACACCCTGGAACCCAGCAGCTGCTCACAGCAGTTGCCCAAGAACTAGAAAGTGCTTTATGGTTTTTAAATCATAAAGGCCTTTTGACCCTGGTGATGGTAAAGCGGGAAAGAGGAAAGAGAAAGCAAGGAGGGAAGAGAAGGACAACAGAAAGTATTATAAACAGGTTATGGACCCACAACGTCTGCTCCCCTATCGAGGTGGCCAGCCAGGATTTCTCCTAGTTCAGCTTTCTATGTAGGTCAATCAGGCCAACACTTACCTCTCCCTTACCTTCAGACTCTTCCTGAAATAAATACGAGTTCCAAGGGACAGTTAAGGGTTTAATTCATTCAACAAATATCTTTTAACTACCATATGCCAGGCACTGTTCTAGAGTTACTATATAGTAACAAATAAACATCCCTTGCCAAAAAATAAAATTCCTTGTATGGGACTCAGAGAAATTATTTTCTGGGAGCGAGGAGCTTCAAGAATCAAACAAGCTATGATAATTATAATGATAATCATAGAAGGTGAGGTGGTGAGAAGGACTATATAGAAAAAAATATGGCATGTTAAGCAGGACCAGAAGAAGGAGGTAGGATGGAGAAAAAGTGAGGAGAATAAATAAATAAATAAATAAATAAATAAATAAATAAATAAATAAATAAAAATAAATTTTAAAACGTCATGACTGCAGAATTTCATGATAGAATAATGGACGAGGTGTGGAAGAATGAAAGAATTCCAAAACTCCAAAGTCTGAGGTTTAAACAATCCCAAAAATGGTATTGCCCTTTCCTGAGATTGCTCTGCAGAACCAATGTGGGCATGGTGATGCTTGCTTGGATCCAGCACCTAGAGGCAGAGGCAAGAAGACTACAAACTGATCCATGTAGGACGACCCTGTCCCAAAACAACTACTGAAAACAGCCTTGGGCACAAATAACGAATTTTAGTTTTGACAACTGAAGTTCATGATGCTTATTAAAAGTTGGGGTGGGGACTGGAGAGATGGCTTAGCAGTTAAGCACTTGCCTATGAAGCCTAAGGACTCCTATTTGAGGCTCAATTCCCCAGGACCCACGTAAGCCAGATGCACAAGATAGCACATGTATCTGGAGTTCGTTTGCAGTGGCAGTGGCTCCCGTTCTGTCTGTCTCTCTCTGTCTGCCTCTTTCTCTCTCTGTCTGTTGGTAATAAATAAGTAAAAATAAACAAACAATTTTTTTTAAAGTTGGGGTGATGGCTCAGTGGATAAAGTTCATGGCCTATAAATGTAAGTATCTGAGTTTGAGTCCCCAGAACCTTGATAGAGCCAGATGCTATAGCGTTAGCATCTGTAATCCTAGCATACCTATGGGAAGAAGGGTAGCAGAGATAGGAGAATCTGCCAGAAGCTCATGGGCTGGCTAGCCTGGTGAACAGAATGGTAAATGGGAGATCCTGCCTCAAACGAGGTGGAAGGTGAGGTGACCAATACCCAAAAGTTGTCCTTCAGTCTCCACATGTGAACTGCAGTACATGCACACCTTTACCCGCACACCTGAACATGCACATGCACAGATATCACATGCACACATACCGACACAAAAAAATCCTCGTGGCCTGGAGAAATGGCTTGGCAGTTAACGCACTTGCCTACAAAGCCTAAGGACTCAGTTTCAATTCCTTAGTACCCACATAAGCCAGATGTACAAGGTGGCACATGCGTCTGGAGTTTGTTTTCAGTGGCTAGAGGCCCTAATGTGCTCATTCTCTCTCTCTCTTTCTCTTTCTGTATATGCTTCTCTTTTTCAAATAAACAAATAAATAAATATCTTCTTAAAGAATTTTAAAAGAAGATATCTATTAGACATGCAGTGGGCATGCTCCGTCAGCTCCGTGGCTTGGCATTTGAAAAAGTGTGGATCTCATGAGAGTTACCTGTATATTTTGACCTTGGTTTAAACAAGAAATACTGGGAGTCTGATTTACATTGTATGGATAAAATAAAATAAAATGAATCAGGGAGGCAGATGAGGAAGAAAAGGGCATTTAGAATAGGTGGGATGTATCTGTAGTCTTGCAGAAATTCTATCGTAAGCATTCTGTGAATTTCTTATTTCCAGGGACTTTGATTCTATGCCATGGATGTATTGGGTTGGGCTGATACAAAGCAGAGAACTGTGTTCAATCATAAAAATGCAAATCAGTAAAACCGGCAACTCATTTTGAAATTAATTGGTATAAAAATGCAAAATGAAAAAAAAATTTAAATTATTTTTATGTCTTTTCCAGTCTATAATTGATTCTCTTATTGAGTGTTTTATGTTAAGTGCTTTATGACATGGAGTTTTAAGGGTATTGCATAAAAATAAAATGGACTGTACTCAGCCTTATACACATAACCCAAGCCCAACTCCATTTGTCATTGCTCTGAATTAACTTTGGCTATTACAATTTTTTTCCTGTCTTTTGCAGCTCTTCATTGATTTTTTTCCTTCCATCTTCCCTCAATGACCTTTATTACACAGTCCTTTCTAATGCTAGTCCCTCCTACTCCATTTCATCTTTTCAATTTCTCCCTGATGAGATACCTTATCTTGCTGGTCCTATTTCAGACAAGACTGAATTGTGTAGATTCCCCAGAGAGCCCGCATCGAACCACGGAAGTGGCTGATATTTCTGCAATAATATATCTGAGTTTGTAAAAATATTCTTTCAGCCTATTACGGAAAGTTGGCTATTAAATAATTTATTAATTTAACGAATAATAATTGGGCATGGTCTATGTTTTAGGTATTGGCAAAACAAGAGTTTGTTCCACAAGGTCAATTCCAATATTGTATGGTATTGACATCCATAATGGAATCCAAGATTTATTCATACAGATGTGTAAATAGACTGTTCCTTTTTCAGGTTGTCCACAGCAGAGTTTTACAGAGCCACGGACTGCAGGAAAATCAGATGAAGTTCCAATTTTTAGTGTCTAATCTTATTTTTTTTGAATGATCATACAAAATAATGGGTTTCATTATGACATCTTTATATATTCATCTCATACACCGTGTTCATACTTGCTCCTCCAATGTGCCCCTCTTGTTCTCCTCTTCCCTAGGTTGCAGTCAGGTTTGCATTGCTGGCAGAAATCACCTGACCAAGAGCAGCTTGTGAGAAAAAAGGTTTATTTTGGCTTACAGACTTGAAGGGAAGCTCCATGATGGCAAGAGAAAACGATGGCATGAGCAGAGGGTGGATACCACCTCCTGGCCAACATAAGGTGGACAATAGCAACAGGAGAGTGTGCCAAACACTGGCATGGGGACACTGGCTATAATACCTATAAGCCTGCCCCCAACAAAACACTGCCTCCAGGAGGTGTTAATTCCCAAATCTCCATCAGTTGGGAACCTAGCATTCAGAACACCTATGTTTTGGGGAACACCTATGGGGAACACCTGGATCAAACCCCACACCTTCCCATTCCTCCCTAGTCCAATCTTATAACTTGGTGTGTTGTTATCACTTCAAGTGCCCTAAAGAAAGCATAAGATCCCTTTATGTAAAAATATTTACTTTGGGGGACTGGAGAGATGGCTCAGCAGTTAAGGCACTTGCCTGCAAAGCCTAACGATCTGGGTTCCATTCCCCAGTACCTATGTGAAGCCAGATGCACAAAGTAGCACATGCATCTGGAGTTTGTCTGCAATGGATCAAAGCCCTGGAATGCCCATTCCCTCATTCTCTCTCTCTCTCCTTGAAAATAATTAAAAATTATATATATATAGTTGTACTTTGGGCCAGGCATGGTAGTACACACCTTTCATTCCAGAACTCAGGAGGCTGCATTAGAAGGATCACTGTGAGTTCAAAAAAAGTCAGAAAGAAAGAAAGAAAGAACCCTACTTCAGAAAGAAAGAAAGAAAAAAGAAAAAGAAAGAAGGGAGGGGAAAGGAAGGAAGGAAAGGAAGGAAGGAAGGGAAGGAAAAGAAGAGAAGAGAAGAAAAGAAAAGAAAAAAAAGAAAAGAAAAAAGGAAAAGAAAACAGAAAAAGTTCTGCTTTGGGCTGGGAGTGTTGTGCAGTGGTAGAGCACTTGTCTGGCATGTGTGTGGGGTGGGGTCTATGGGTGTGATTCCTAGCACAGGGTAGCGGGGGTCTGCCTTTTGTGGCATCTAGCAGCTATCTTCACTGCTCTATAAGTTGGTTAGCTTCTGGAGATGAAGAAGAGGTAATGGTCAGTGACCGTGGCTGCAGAGGGTCATGTCTAGTCCAGATCTGTGACTCTAGGTGGCTCTCTGAAGCCTCACTGGCCTCTGTGACAACGGTGTGTGTGTTGGAGGGGTGCAGATGCATGTATGTGTGCTAGTATGCACATACATGTTTATGCGCATTTAGAAGCCTGATGACAATCTCAGGTGTCATTCTTCAGGCACCATCCACCTTTAAAAAAAATATTTATTTATTTATTTGACAGAGAAGAGAGAGAGACAGAGAGAGAGAATGGGTGCACCAGGGTCTCCAGCCACTGCAAACGAACTCCAGACGTGTCGTCCCCTTGTGCATCTGGCTAACGTGGGTCCTGGGGAATTGAAGTGGGGTCCTTTGGCTTTGCAGGAAAGCACCTTGACTGCTAAGCCATCCCTCCAGTCCCCCCCCTTTTTTAAAATAGTCTCTTACTGGCTTGAAACTTGTCAATTAGGCTAGACTGGCTGGCCAGCAAGTCACAGAACCCACCTGTCTTTGATTTCCCAGCCTAGGGTTATCAGAGCAAGCCATCACGCCTGACATTTTTATGTTGGTCCTGGAGACCAAACCCAGGTCCTTATACTTGAGAGGTAAGTGCTTTCCTGACTGAGCTATCTCCGCAGCCCAGCAATGTTTTCTTTCAAAGAAAACCACACAATTACTTATTTGCATGGGTGCGTCTGTGTGTAGGAGTGTAAAGGCACTTCAGGGTCTCTTACCACTACAAATGAATACCAGATGCTCGGTGCCACTTTGTGCATCTGGCTTTACGTGGGTGCTGGGGAACTGAACCGGGCTGTCAGCCTGTGCAAACAAGTACCTTTAAACATCGAAACGTTTCTCCAGCCCCAGGAAATGATGTCTTTGGTCTGAATCATCTCTGTTTGTGCTGTGAGCCTCCTCTGGCATTGTCTGTAGTTTGGTCTCTCGGCCCCATCAAGCCACAGTGGTGCCCCCTGGATGATTGGCACCTCCATTTTCTTGGGCATCGCAGACACTCTGAGCACTCTGCTTGTCTTCTACCCAGCTCCTGGATGAGGCCAACTCTTTGTCTCTCTCAACCACGCACACGGTTGCATGGCCACCAGCTCTAGACTCAGCTACCTTCTGTAGACACGTTCACTGAGGGCCATGTGGGAACTTGTAGGCCCTACCCATGTCACCTCAAACCATCAGATACTCGGGAAAACCAAACCTCAGTCATCCTTTTTTTTTGGCTTTTCAAGGTAGGGTCTCACTCTAACCCACACTGACCTGGAATTCACTATTTAGTCTCAGGGTGGCCTTGAACTCACAATCCGCCTACTTCTGCCTCCTGAGCGCTGGGATTAAAGGCGTGCACCACCACGCCCGGCTCCAGTCACTCTTTTGTAGGACGTTCTGTACCATTAAGAGACTCTGCTGTGACCCTTGGGTTGGTGCATTACAGCCCTTCAGATGAGCTCCCTTCCGAGGTCCAAAACACGAGCCTCCCTCTCTGTGCTGAGGCATTGCTGGAAAATTCTGGGCACACTCTATTCTCCAGTTAGGGGAGAGAGGGTGGGGAAAGGGAGAAAAGACGAGGATGTATGTAGATAGCTACATATAGATGGCTGGGGGGGGAGGGGTAAGCCATCTGAAAGCTGGGGATGGTGACTCTTCCAAATAGGAGAGCCAGAGGACCAAGGAACTTAATGATGTGTCTGAAGATCCAAGAGTCCCAAGAGGCCACTAGTGCAAGTCCCAGAGTGGAAAAGCTAAGAATCTAGAGTTTCCAAGTCCAAGGATAGGTGAAGAAGGACACCTTTGCTCCAGGTAGGGGATGGGAGAGAGAAGGTAGAGGGAGAGAGAGAGAGACAGAGAATTTGTCCTTCTATCTTCTTTTTTAAATAGTTATTTATTTATTTGAGAAAGAGAGAGAAAGTGAAAGAAAGAGGCAGATAGAGAGAGAGGAAATGGGCACACCAGGGCTTCCAGCCACCGCAAACAAATTCCAGAAGCATGCACCACCTTGTGCATCTGGCTTATGTGGGTCCTGGGGAATTGAACCTGGGTCCTTAGGCTTTGCAGGCAATCACCTTATCCACTAAACCATCTCTCCAGCCCTCTTCTGTCTTTTTTGTTGCATGTGGATCTCCCAGAAGATTGAAGGGTGCCTACCCACTCAGTCCATTCACTCACATGCCAATCTCCTCTGGAAGTATCCTCACCTACATACCCAAGACACAACATTTTGTAACTGTCAAAAGACCAGGTATGAGGATCCGTTGCTGAAATTCTGGAACAAAACATTAGCCTTTTCTGAGGTGATTCCCTTGTGATTCATGTCACACAATTCTGTTATATTATGATCAGATTGTACATTTTAAAAAAAAAATGATGGCCAGGTGTGGTGGCACATGCCTTTAATCCCAACACTCGGGAGGCAGAGGTAGGAGGATCACTGTGAGTTTGAGGCCACCCTGAGATTACATAGTGAATTCCAGGTCAGACTGGACTAGAGTAAGACCCTACCTTGAAAAACAACAACAACAAAATGACATGTATTGGGGCTGGAGAGATAGCTCAGCAGTTAAGGTGCTTGCCTGCAAAGCCTAATGACCCAGGTTTGATTGCCCAGTACTCACATAAAGCCAGATGCACAAAGTGGCGCAGCTAGAGGCCCTGGAGCACTGCCAATTCTTTCTGTCTGTCTGTCTCTTCTCTCTCAAATAAATAAATAAAGTTTTTTTAATGACATGTATTTACATGAATATTATAGTGGTTCAGCTACAAATGTCATACTCCAACAGGAAACTGGAATAGACATCTTGGAGTTAGAAGGAACATAAAGGTTATTTATTTGTTCCCTCCAAACAGGAATTCTGATTTGTTTCTCTCTATCCTCTGAACTAACCAAGTACAAAGGACATGCGGTGATTTTGCAGGTTTCTTCTCTCATAGTTAAATCAACTCCATTGTAAGAAAATCCTGCATTCTAGTGAGTCCAATACCACCCCTGACCCTGGGCTGGGGAGATAGCTCAATTGGTAAAGTACGTGTCCTGTAAGCATGGGGACCTGAGTTTAGATTCCCACAATTCATGTAAACCCAGTGCTGGGAGTGGGGAATGGGGGCAGAAATGGAAAGATTGCCCAGGGCTTTCTGGCAAAGTACTCTAGCTAAATCAGTGAGCTCCAGGTTCAACGACAATCTCTGTGTAGCAGTGACCTTCTCATTGTTGGGACGAACCACCTGACAAGATGCAGCTTTTGGAAGGAAAGGGTTTATTTCCAGCTCACAGTTTCAAGGGGAAGTTTCATCGTGGTGGGGCTAACATGGCAGGAGCAGACAGCTGGGTGTCACATCTCCACATGGGCATGGAGGAAGTAGAGATAGTTAATTAAGCGCAGCAAGTGGGCTACAACACCCTATGGCCTACCCACAATGACCTCCTCCAGCAAGGTCCCACCTCCCAAAGGCTCCACCAGCTGAGGATTAGGTATGAGGCTTAACTGGAAACACACAGGGCTATCAGGGACATTTTACATTCAACCCCCCACCCCATACTCTGTCTCAAAAAAGGGGGGGGTGGAAAGGATTTGAGGAAGACACCCAGCATTGACCTCTGATCTCCCTGTGTCCAAATACAACCATGTACACACCATACACCACACATACACACATGTGCCAAAAAAAAAAAAAAATCCTCTCCTCCTGAGGTTTCTAGGCTTCATTCCTGGCCCAGCTCCAAAGTATAACTTTTTTTTTTTTTTTGTATAGTGCCACTGAAAATATTCTAATTTTAAAACATTTAGCTTTTTTCCTACTATTTTTTCCTACTTGTGGTATGTGTATTATTTCTTTTTAATTTCTAGCTACCCCTGTCCAGGCACATTTCATTCTGAGAGCAATGCCTCTCACAATGAGGTGCTTGCAAGTAAACATGATGGCCCCATTGTGGTCCTCCCTGCTCTGAGTCTAGTAGAATCTGGGTAACAGATTTCTTATGTCAGACTCTATTAACAGAGATTAATAAATGTTTACTCCCCACTCTTTACTCCCAAGACCATGTGGTTCACTGAAAATCCCAGCTTGAGCCTTAGCTGCACCTGCCAAGGAAATATTGGAACTTGACGCTGTCATGCAACCCACTCCCTTTCCCCCTGTGTATCCCTGCCTCACTTTACAGCTGGTGGAACTCAGATACAGGACATGCCCAGGCTGGTACAGTGAGGAGAGGCAGAGCTAATAAAAAAATCGTGCTAAAATAACAGACCATGGAACGCTGTAGCACGGAAATGATTTTTTTTTTCAGGCTAAGAAAATCATTAAGGTTATATTTTCTCCTGTTTTTCTCTTTGCTGTCTTAAGCATTTAACCTGTTCTCTTCCCTCTGTCCCAGCTTTTACCCATCTTTCACATTGTGGGTTCTAGGCAAGACTCATTTCTTTTTAAGTGACACGTTATGGATGTCCTGTTAGGACAAACGTACCTGTATGAGACTGTGTGTTCCCATAATGAAAGACCACCATGGCTTATTATACGAATCAATTTGAGCTGAAAGAGCTCGGTCTCCTCCCCCGATTAGAACGCTATTAAGATAGTCACCCTTAGTTTGCACATCTGTAAATACTCAATTCAATCCTAATGAAATATTAACCTACTGCTAGTGCATTAATGTATGTAAAGTAGGAAGTAGTTTAGTTTCCTCAAGTGAAATACCTTAAGTGAATGCAAAGATGGTGATAGAATATTCCCACAAGCCCTGCAAATTTAGCATTTCCTGGCTTCTGCTCGTTTTAAATTGCATCATTTTCTTTGAAAATACGTACATACATACATGTGTGTACATATATGGGGGGAAAGCTGTCTCCTGGATTAGTATGGAAGCAGAGTGCTGTTCCTGGCAGTTGCTCCTACCTTCTCGTTAAAATGTCTTGAGGCTAAACCAAAATACCACGCTGGCACCAGGATTTGCTACTGTAAATAAGACAGCGCCGTAGGCCTGCTGAGGGTCCACAAGGAGAGAAAGTTATGGAACACATCACGTATTTGCCTCCTACATGCTCCATCTTTTTAGGCGCAGATGGCCCTCCAGGAGGGATGACGTGAAATCTTCCTTCATCGTTGTAGAACTCAGGTGTGGATCTGGCGATTCAGAAAAACAAATTCCTTAACTTTAGACGGGTTCTGAATGCGCTGCGTAGGGCCCTCGCCCTCCTCACCCATGCTGCGCTTTCCATTTACCTACAGACTGTAATTCCCCCGCATGGGGTAGAGCAGCAGGTGGCAGAGCAAGCTGGGAGGACCACATGGTGGAGGGCCGCTTCTTGCCACTTCCAGCGGGAGTGGGAAGTAGGGGGAGTGCAGGAGGTGTGCAGCCTCTGGTCTGACATGGTTTGAGGAAAAACGGCCAACTGCATCTCCTGTTTGGAAAACAAGGTTCCGATGGTTTGCAGGTGTTCCCCTGGAAATACACCAAGATGTCTGCTAGCGTTTCCTTTAATAGGCCCATCTTGGGGGTTCTTGAGTCAAAAGGGCCAAGCAAGGTCCGCATACCTTGTCTGAAGCTATTTATTTCATTGATGACAAGACAACCAAAAAAAAAAAAATGAAATTTATGTTCTTGCTATTAAAAAAGCAATGAAGATTTAAGGATTACTTTTATAAGCCTAAAGACACTAGTAGAATAATTAAAAGTGGAATTTCTGAATTCTAAATTACCACAGAGAGTTTAAGCATATAAAACATTCTTCTTCATAAAAGACATGAATAAATTTATTCATTAATTTCTGTAAAGAAAATAGCAGAAACTTTATTTAGGGAGTATGCAGAAACATTTGCCTAGCAGAGCCATATGAACTTGTTGATGGGAGAGACTTACTCCAGGAGATATTAAAATATTTCATAAAGTTTTAGAAATCAAAACAATATGGGGACTGGGGAGATGACTCCACTCACTTGCAAAGCCTGATGAACTGGGTTTGATTCTCCAGCAACCACATAAAACCAGTGTGCACTATCTGGCTTTTGTTTTCAGCAGTGCATGTCTGGCATTTGTATGCAATGGCAAAGACCCTGACATACCCATAAACACACATTCTCTACCTCCCTCCCACCCTCCCTCCCTTCCTCCCTCCTCCCTCCCTCCCTCTCTCTCTCTCTCTCTCTCTCTCTCTCTCTCTCTCTCTCTCTCTCTCTCACACACACACACACACAAATAATATATATATATCAATAAATAAAGTATTTTAAAAAAGAAATCAAAGCAATATGGTTCTGGCATAAAGAAAGACAGATCAATGGAATAGATTTCAAATTAAATTGAAACCAGATGATACTAAATCAATGATGTGGAGATATAATGCATTTATTTTAAGAGAAAAGGAAGGCTAGCCCCACATTGTACTTGTTTATATCAAAGTAAATTCCCCAGAGTTACAGATTTAAGAAAGTAAAAGCTTGAGGCATAAAGATATCTCAAGAAAAGATGGGGTAGTCTCTGAAGCTTTCCATTAAAGATAAAAACCATAAGTAAAAGATTGCTAGAGTAGGTATCATAAATTTTAAATTTTTCTAGAGAAGGGAAAACACATCATAATTAAAATTAAAAGCCAAATGCAACATATATGACAAGGAACCAATGCCTTTCCTATTTCATGCTTCATAATTCAAATGTTCTTATGAATTGATAAGAAAAGATAGGCAGTCAAATACAAATATTGACAAAGGGGGGGCTGGAGAGATGGCTTAGTGGTTAAGGCTCTTGCCTGCAAAGCCTAAGGACCCAGGTTCAATTTCCCAGTACCCTCATAAGCCAGATGTACAAGGTGGTGCTTATGAATGCAGTTTGTTTGCAGTGGCTGGAGGCCCTGGCATGCCCATTCCCCCCCCCCCCCCGCGCCCTCTTTCTCTCTTTTTCTGTATGTACCTCTCTCTCAAATAAATAAATAAAAATAAATATTTTTTAAAACATTGGCAAAGGACATGAGCAGCTAAATCACAAAAGAATACAGATAATCATCCTAGAAGATGCCCAGCCTTGTTAACAATAAAATACACAAATTAAACAACCAGCAAGTGCCTATTGTGTTGGCAAAGCCTAAAGAGGCTTTTCAGTGATGTCAAAGTTAAGGGGCAAGAGAACATTTCACCACTGCCTTCTTCTCTGCTAGACAAGGCACCATGCTACCTCGAGGGCCAGACACCTCTTCTGAAACTAATATGCTTGACAAGTGAATGTTGTGGCCACTGAAAAAGCTTATAGAGAGCTGGAGAGATGGCTTAGTGGTTAAGTGTTTGCCTGGGAAGCCTAAGGACCCCAGTTTGAGGCTCAATTCCCCAGGACCCACGTAAGCCAGATGCACAAGGGGGCCCGTGCATCTGGAGTTTGTTTGCAGTGGCTGGAGGCCATGGTGTGCCTGTTCTCTCTCTCTCTCTTTGCCTCTTTCTCTCTGTGTGTGTCTGTAACTCTCAAATAAACAAATTAAATTAATTTTAAAAATTAAAAAAAAAGTTTATAGACAAAAAGAAAGCACACAGGTCCTAAGAATCACTCCCATGTGGCCCTGGGGCTCACTCCCATGTGCAGTGGGGGTCATTAGATGAACAAGGCTAGAAGGTGCGGTTAGACAGCACACACTGATTAGTAGAGTGACCCTTGTTACGGTTTGAATCTGAAATGTCCCCCACACGCTCATGGTTAGAATATTGTGGTGGTATTTTGTGCGGTGGAGGGGGCATGAACTGTGGAGTCTTGTGGAGGTAGGGTATAGCTGGCTGAGGTGGGTCACTAGAGGTAGTCCTTTCATAATTATACCCACCCTGTCTCTAGTGCAACTTAATGCCTCTGCTTCCTGGTCCACGGAGATGTAAGGAGCCTACACCAGCACATGCTTCCCCCATCATGGACTGAGCAGCTCTCCATGATATGATGGGCTGAAACCTCTCTGAAATTGTGAACGAGAGCAAATCTTTCCTCCCTTAAGTTGTTCCTGTCAGGTGTTTTGGTCATAGTGATGCAGAAGTAACTAATAGAAACCTTGGTGCATTTCTTAAAAAAAAAAAAAAAGACAGAATCCACTGGAGAGAATAGGGGATTACTGGAGTGGTGACCTGGGAGCGAGTTGGTGACGAGGAGACTGAGGTTTGGATGTTTCTTCATGGTGCTATGGACCATGGCCCGAGTTGTGATGCCCAGAGAGGCTATGAGATAGGGGTAAATTGTCATCAGGGAGTGAAGGCACGATCTTAGGAAGGCTATAGACACATTGAGATGAAAGGGGGTGAAAGGGGCTGGAGAGATGGCTTAATGGTTAAGGCAGTTGCCTGTGAAGTCAAAGGACCCAGGTTCAATTCCCCAGAACCCACATAAGCCCCTAGCATGCCCATTGTCTCTCTCTTTCTCTGTCTCTTCTCTCTGTCTCTCTCTCGCTCTGCTTACAAATAAATAAATAAAAATCATTAGAAAAAAAGAGAAAAGGGGGTGAAAGGGCTGAAAAGAGGTGTGTGTGCTGTTTGTATGTGTACTATATGCATATGTGGCGGTATACATGCATGTATGGTATGGGCACATGTGTGCTCATGTGACTGCAGATGTGCATGCCCCATGCACATGTATGCAGAGGCTGGAGGAGGACATCAGCTGTCCTCCCCCTGTATTGATTTTCAACCTAGTTCCTTGAGCTAGACTGACCAGGGAGCCCCAGGGATCCTTCTGTCCCCATCCCCCTCAGCTCCAGAGTTACAAGAGTATATGACTCCACGTGGCTTTCTTAAACATTTTATTTATTTGGGGGTGCAGATAGAGAGAGAGAATGGGCATGCCAGGGCCTCCAGCCACTGCAAACAAACTCCAGACACATGTGCCACCTTGTACATCTGGCTTACATGGATGCTGGGGAATCAAACCTAGGTCCTTAGGCTTTGCAGGCAAGCACCTTAATTGCTAAGCCATCTCTCCAGCCCTAGAAGTGTCATTTTTGAGTAAGGAGGACATGGTGCCAACTTCTGACCCGGAAATGCATGAAGCTCACAATAGTAAGCCACTTTGGATTAACACGGCAGCAGAGACGGTGATGTCCCTGGGAGAAAACGTGGCACCATTTAAGCCTAAAAATGGAGGGAATGTCTAGTGAAAATAAATGCTGAGGACACAGAGGCGGTCAGGAATGGAGGGAAAAGGAACTTCAGAGGTTGGAGAAAGAGAGAGAGAGGAAGTAGCCCAACAGTTTGATTAAGCAAACTTAATGTACTTACTGAGTTGTAGGGATGAAGGTCAGAATGAACTTATCTTAAGAAAGAACCACACGCTATGCTGGCCCAAGACTAAAGCTTTGGTCTCAAAGACGGTAAGTAAGGGAGCAGATTAGCCACTGTCACCCAGGCCTGTCTCCCACCCCAGCTCTTCATGGGTTTGGGTGTGAAAAAGGGTGAGTGTAAATACTAGAAGAAGAGTGGCATAGTGTTGGAGGCACACTTTGGTTTTCAAGGGAGAAGAATCCAAATTAAATTAGTTTAAACGTATTTGACCTGTTACAGGAACCATGGCAAAGGTCAGAATACAGCGTGGCCTGAAAGTAGGTCTCCCCTTCTCTGTACATTTCTGGCATTCTTGTCTCAGATGAATTCTATAAATTTAGCAACCAGCAATCCCCGAGTTCACATCTACTGGATTAATCCCTTAGAGACTAAAATTCCCCAAAGTTAAGACAAAAAAAAAAAATCCAGAGAAAGGGTTAGGGATGTATGAACATCTCAGTATGTATATCTCGGTATGTACAAAGCCCTGGGTTCCGTTTCCCACAGCATCACATAAACCAGGTGTGGTGATGGATACCTATAATCCCAGCACTCGAGAGGTGGAGACAGGAGGATCAGAAGTTCAAGGTTATTCTGGGCTACATAGTGAGTTTGAAGCCAGCCTGTGATACATGAGCCCTGCCTTAAAAGAAAAATTCAGCCAGGCATGGTGGCACACGCCTTTCATCCCAGCACTCAGAAGGCAGAAGTAGGAGGATCGCTGTGAGTTTGAAGCCACCCTGAGTCTACATAGTGAATTCCAGGTCAGCCTGGGCTAGAGCGAGTCCTTGATTGGCTCAGTTTAGGTCAAATGCCCACACCCAGCCCAGGAAGGAGGACAAAGACATGGCAAAGATAAAAACCGCAAAGGGAAAAGCCAAGCGTGGTGGTGCACGCCTTTAATCCCAGCACTTGGGAAGCAGAGGTAGGAGCATCACCATGAGTTCAAGGCCACCCTGAGACTACATAACGAATTCTAGGTCAGCTTGAGCTAGAGTGAGACTCTACATCCAAAAATCAAAAAACAAAAACAAACAAACAACAAACAAAAAAACACAAAGGGAGGTGTTTATTTCCCGGGCCCCTGTCCAACTGGCTACATCAGCCAGAGGAAACAGCTACAGAGCCCCTGGATGTGAGCATTCCTAGCGCAAGGCACCAACCACAGGGGATGAGAAATAACAAACCTTCAGAGGATGTTGCTAGCTTACTCAGAGGACAGAGCGGAGACATATACTCTAGCTGATCTCAGAAAGGCTTGCTAATTAGGGAACCACTTTGAGGTTGACTCTGTAATTGCAGTTGGAGTAAATTAGCAAAATCCAAGTTATTGTCATCAAAGTGACCTCATAATACGACCACAAGCAGAAACAGCATCGAGGAGCCTGGGAGACAGAAGAAATGAACTAACGTAGAATGATGTTCTTCTTGTAAATGAAAAAGGCAACGGATAGGTAAGTCAGTGAGATTAGCACTAGGCACTCTTTCTTGTTCCTCCCCAAACAATGTGTATCAGATCCTTTCATAGACGCAAAAGCATGCTTGACAGGCTGTTTAGTTAAGGAGCTCTGTGTCCTGGGTCTGTTATAGAAGAAGCCCCTCCTTGTCTCCCTCCCTTTTCTCCTCCTTTTTTTTTTTTTTTTTTTTTTTTTTTGAGGCAAGGTTTCACTTTGGTCCAAGTTGACCTGAAACTTACTCAGTAGCCCAGGTTGGTCTCAAATCCATGTTGATCCTCCTACCCCAGCCTCCTGAGTGCTGGAATTAAAGGTATGAGCCACCATGCCCAGCTGAGACACTTTTCTAAATACTTTTTATTTATCTATTTGAGAGAGTACAGGTGTGCCAGGGCCTCTTGCCACTGCAACTTCTAGACACATGTGCCACTTTGTGCATCTGGATTTACAGGTTTGTGGGGAATCAAACCCAGGCCATCAGGCTTTGAAAGCCAGTGCCTTTATCTGCTAATCCATCTCTCTGGCCCAAGACCCCTTTCTTTAAAAAAAAAAAAATTTTAAGAGAAAGAAAGAGGGAAAGAGACAGAGAAGGAGAGAGAAAAGGTGCACCAGGGCCTTCAGCCACTGCAAACAAACTTGAGATTCATGCACCCCCTTGTGCACATGTGCAACATTGCATGCTTGTGTCACTGTGCATCTGGCTTATGTGGGACCTGGAGATATGAACATGGGTTCTTAGGCTTCTCAGGCAATTTCCTTAACCACTAAGTCATCTCTCCAGCCCCTAAGATCCCTTTCTTACACGAGTTTCACCCATCTTTCATTCAATCTAAAACATCGTTGTTTAGAAGATACATCATAAGGGTTTTTAAAAACTTTTTATTGACAATTTTATACATTTATATAATCACGTGTATTTTTTTTCTTTTGGCTCTTTGATTTTTCAAGGTAGGGTCTCACTCTAGCTCAGGCTGGCCTGGAACTCAAGGTGATCCTCCTTCCTCTGCTGGAATTAAAGGCTTTTGCCACCACAACTGGCTAATCATGTATTTTGATCATAATCCCCTCCCATTAACTTCTTTTGTCCCCTCTTCTCCTTTTTCCTTTCACTTAACCCTTTCTTTCTAACTAGGCCCTTTTCTATTTTGATGTTTTTATTTACTTTTTTTTTCTTCCTCTCTTATCTATGATGGAATGTTGACGGGCCCAATATTGTGCAGGTCATGAGCAAGTAACAACAGTTCCTGGGAGGGCATGAAAGCACGGGGCCACTTCATGGTCAGGCAACAGCATTCCAAAATACGCCTCTCCATCCTCTACTGCTTACATTCTTGCTATCTCTCTTCGGCAATGTTCCCTGAGCCTGAGAGGGCATGATGGAGATGTCTCGTTTAATGCTGAGCACTCCACAGTAACTTACGCTCAGTGTTTTCATGAGCTTTGGGTCTCCCCAGTAATCACTGCCATCTACAAATAGAAGCTTTTCTGACCCATGGCGAGAGAGCAGCACTAATCTACGGGCATAAACCACATCATTATTTTAATTTTCTGTTAAGACATAATAATGTGTGCCAATTAAACTATTATATATAGTTATATTAATATAAATGTGTGTATATATATATATGTGTGTGTGATTAAAGGCATATACTGCCACACCTGGCCAAACTGATATATTCTTCTTTATTTGTTTTTTGTTTTTCTGAGGTAGGATCTCACTCTAGCCCAGGCTGACCTGGAATTCACTATGCACTCTTCTCCTACCTCTGCCTCCTGAGTGCTGGGATTAAAGGCGTGTGCCACCATGCCCGGCTGATATATTTTTTTATCACTTAGAAATTTTATATTTAATGAAAGAACACTTGTAACTTAGTTGTCGATATATTTTTAACATAAATTACTATTGTGCATATAAAAAAGGAAATCTTAGGAAGAAGAATCGATTACAATAAAATTGCTTCAATTACAAGTTTGGCCCTCCTAAATCATTTAAAAAAAAAAAACTAGAGCTGTTAAAGAGTGTTCCTTTCCTCCCTGTTACCTATGCACAGAGGGAGACACCATCATCCTTGGTGATACATTCTTATGGAGTTCTTCACTAACATCTCAGTCCTTGACCCCTCTTCTATAAGCCTTGATGCACACGTACAAGCTGTGACAGCCCCATCACCGGCTGCAACTTGGCCAACAGAGATGTTAAGACACATCCTGATTTCAGAGACATTAAAATGTAACCAAAAAAGGTGTTTAAAAATCAATGAAACACAATATATATAATGAGTTATTGCAGCATGCTATGAATTATAAAGGCAGTTCATTGTTAACAAGGGCAGAATTTCTTGCAGACGTTTAGGATACAAGACCATGCAACAGTGACATCATTTTTGTAGGTCTGATCTATTCCAGAAAACTGTTGCCAAGTTGGTGGCTTCTTCATATGGATTTTCAGATGAAACCCACCCTCATGGTAATGTTGGTCCAGTCACTTTTGAATAAGGCTATGTGGCCTGCATCAGGAAGACAAATCATGTTTTGTATGTCCTGCTATTTTTCACTGAATGATGTATTTGCAGACCCTGCCATTGTAAGCACTCTAATGAATACATTCTTTGTAATAGCGTCCCATTGTATGGAAGAGCCATCATTTATTTTACTAATTCACTACTGATAGACGCTTTGCTGGCATCTAGCCTTTTTGTTATTGCACGTAAGGCTACAATGGCCATCCTTCTGGAAACACACACACAAAAAAATCACTAATTGAGATTGCCTTTCAAGAATGGAGAGTGAAGTTTAGCGTAAGAGGGAGACTTCATTACATGCTTTTTGGACTGTATTTAATTTTTGCTTATATTTTTATTATTTAAAAAAATGAAAACTCATCTTTTTAGGTGTTTTCTGGTTTTGTTTTGTGGTTGTTTATTTTTAATATTTTATTTGTTTATTTATAAACGGAGAGAGAGGGGGGAGAGAGAATGGGTGCATGGGCCTCTTGCCACTGCAAACAAACTCCAGAAGCATGTTCCACTTTGTGTATCTGGCTTTACATGAGTACTGGGGCATTGAACTCAGGCTGTCAGGCTTTGCAAGCAAGTGCCTTTAACCACTGAGCAATCTTTCCAGCCCTGGTGGTTGCTTTAAAATGAATGGTGCTTTAGTTGTGAATACCTCTGGTCTCTGTTGCTCAGTTCTTTGCCTTGTTGGATTTTATCTAAAGGTTACTAGCTTCTGAAAGCCCACTCAAATTCTTTCTTCCTATGCAAAGCTGAAAAAGGGTCCCCCAAGAAACCTTTCAGGTCATCTATGTTGTCAAATGCTCCACTTGTTTTTGCATGTCCAGATAGGACAAGGATCATCCCTGGGCTGCAGTACTTTATAGGGATCCTGTAGCCTTCCAACTCTTTCCTTTTTCTTTTCCTGAAAATTAGCATTTATGTTTCTCAGACAATGATAGAATTTTTGCCCTATAAGTTCTTTTTTGTGGCCTTAATTCAGAAGTAACCCCCCGTGCATATACGTTTTGGATTGTAATGTCCTCCTGTTGGAGTGTTCCTTTAATCAGTATAAAGTGACTTTCTTTATCTGTCCTCACTAACATACTCCCATTCACAATTGCCTCAAGAAAAATAAAGTACGGCTGGAGACATGACTTAGTGGTTAAGGCACTTGCCTGCAAAGCCAAAGGGCCATGGTTCAATTTCCCAGAACCCACATAAGCCAGATGCACAAGGTGGCACGTTCATCTGGATTTGGTATGCAGTGGCTGTAGGCCCTGGCATGCCCATTTCTCTATATATATCTGTCTCTATCTGCCTCTCTTTCAAGTAAATAAATAAATAAATAAATAAATAATAAAATACCTTGGAATAAACCTAACCAAGGAAGTGAAGGCTCTCTACAATGAGAACTTTAAAACACTCAAGCGAGAAATTGCAGAAGACACTAAGAAATGGAAAGACATCCCATGTTCCTGGACTGGAAGAATCAATATTGTAAAAATGTGTAATCTACACATTTAATGCAATCCCCATTAAAATTCCATGGCATTCTTCATGGCAATAGAAAAAAAAAAAAATCCTAAAATTCATTTGGAAACACAAAAAACCTCAAATAGCCAAAACCATTTTGAGCAATAAAAATAAGGCTGGTGTTATCACCATACCTGATTTTAAGCCACAGTAACAAAAACAGCATGGTGCTGGCACAAAGACAGACACATCGATCAGTGGAACAGAATAGAGGACCTAGATGTTAATCCGGGCACGACAACCATCTAATTTTTGAGAAAAATGCCAAAAATATTCATTGTAGAAAAGACAGCCTCTTCAACAAGTGGTGCTGGGAAAAAATGGGTATATATATGTAGATGGATGAAAATAGATGCTTGTCTTTCTTCATACACAAGAATCAAGTCCAAATGGATCAGGGACCTTAATATCAGGCCTAAAACTCTGAAACTGTTAGAGGAAAAAGTAGGAGAAACCCTTCAACACATAGGCAATGACTTTCTGAATATAACCCCAATTGCTCAGGAAATAGAACCACTAATCAAACACTGAGATCTCATGAAATTACAAAGCTTTTGTACAGCAAAGGACACTGTGAATAGAGCAAAGAGACAAGCTACAGAATGGGAGAAAATTTTTGCCAGCTATACATCTGAGAGAGGATTCATATCCAGAATATACAAAGAATTAAAAAAACAAAACAATAAGAAAACATGAGGATCTGAGTTCAGATTCCTGGCACCCATGGAAAAGAGCAGGCTGCACATGCCCATGTGACCCTAGCACTGGGGGGATGGGGGAAGATGGGAGAATCCATGGAAGTAGCTGGCCATCCAGCCAGCAACATAAGTGGAGAGCCCCAAGCTCAGAATCTTCCTCAAGGGAAAGGGGTGGTGGAGGACACTCAACATCCTCCTCTAACCTCCATGTACACACTTGGGTAGGCACACATGCAGACTGTACACACACACACACACACACACACACACACACACACACACACCAGGAAAAGGCCAAGGATCTGTAACAGATTCGAAGGGATAAAGGAAATACAACAAACTCAATACAGTATGGGCACAAACGTGAATCCTAGAGTAGAAAAAGGACATTAGTGGGAAAGCCGGTGAAATATGAATAAAGCTAGAATAGGGTTAATAGCAATGTACTTGTGTTGGTTTCTTAGACAAGTATACCCTGGTAATGAGAGAACATTGGGAACGCTGACACAAGATGGATGGGGTAGGCAGAACTCTCTGCGCCATCTTTGCAAATCTTCTGTAAGTTAAAACTATACCAGAAGAAAATGGCTACTTTAAAAAAAAAAATTGCATTCTCATTTTCTCCCTTTGAGATTATGAGCCTTGTGAAGTTAAGACTATTTAGCCTGATTTTCTTTACTCAGAGCCGTGCGTGATGACTATCAGATCCTGGTTCTTCCTGGCCTCTGGTGGCCACCCTAGCTACGGCTGCTGCTTTGTAAGGTAGTGATGAAGAAGGTCATGGGGGTCTACAGCGGCTGCCATGCCACTGTGATCTAGGCTTCTGGGAACTGTGCTGTGATAAACAAGGTCAGGGAAGCATCTTCCCGGTTGTGGGTTTTTTCCCTCTATTAGATCCTTCCGTCTACCCCCAGCAGAATCTGACAACATCACACTAGTTGTTTGAACACTATTAAAATGATAAAGATGTTGTAGGCCATAGAGAATCAATAACTGCTCACAAAAGGTTCCAGTCCACAATGGGAGATGCAAACAGATTTTTATCACTGGATCCAATTTTCTGAAAGTCAAACCTCCATCTCCAGCTAAGGGGAACTTGACAGGTTTCTGAGTAAGTGAGGAGAATTTGCTTGCCTCTCCCCACTCCCCGTTGCGCTGTAGAAGGAAGGAGCTTGCTATGGACTGAATTGCCTTTTCTCAAATTCCTGTGGTTGGGGGGATTCTAACCCCCTCCACAACTGTGTTGGAGATGGGGGTCTGTGAAAAGCTGCTTCAGGTTAGGTGTGGTCATAGAATCCTGAGCCCATTAGAGGTGGCTCCCTTAAAAGAGCAGACACCAGAGCTCTCTCTCCACAAGGTGTGGATTCAGAAAGGCAGGGAGAGAGGACTCACCAGGGACTGACCCTGGCTGACCTCATCTAGGTCCTGAAGCTTCCAGAACTGTGAGGAATCAATCTGTCGGGTCCAAGCCACCCAGGCTAGGATACTTGGTTAGAGCAGCCTGAGCAGTTAAGACAGGGCCTTTTCTTCCTCCTGCTTTTCCTTTCATCACAAGAAGGGAAGATCTTCTTAGGGAAAATTCAGCATAAAGCTGTTGTATAACAAATAGGAAGCCTCTTGGGTCAGTGTTAATCCCCACAGTGGCTGCCCCAGGAGGAATAAGAATGATGGGGTGGGGGGAAGAGGGAGAATACTTCACCATGCCTGGGTGCTGCTAGAGGGCTCAGTCACAAAGTCTGAAGAGGAGGAAGGAGGGGGGGGGCTTGTGTTCAGAATCCCTTCTCTCGCTTACTAATGGAATGACCTGGAGTTTCCTCTGTAGTCCATAATAAGTAGAACTGACAAAATTTCCCTAGCCTTTTTTTTGTTGTTGTTGTTTCCTATTGTTGAGGCTCTCCCTGGGACTTGCATGAGGTAATGGAGGCAGAAGGGTTTTGTAAAACGCAAAGCATTCCATGCATGCGAGCTATTATTAGAAGGGATGCAGAAGGATGGATTTCAATCCTAAGATTCCCTTGAAATGTGCAAAAGGTGTCCCCATTTGGATTGTCATCTTCACGGAGCGTTCACAGACCATTTAGCAATCTCTCCAAGCCCTCCCAACCAGTTGCCTCAGTGACACCCCTGCCCTGTGCCAGGGAGGCCAGGGAGAGGCTGACTCTCCCAAGCATGGCCCAGTGGACAGCAGTGATGCCTGTGGAGGAAGGGGCTCGGTTGCTAGGAGACCAGCAGAAGTGGGCAGCAAGCTCCCAAGCAGGTTAGAATCCGAAGAGGAAGGATTTTAAAAGCCTATTTCCGTCTGCTTCTGCTAGAATTGAAATTCTCTTCAGGGTCCGGCCACCAGTGATACAATCTGCTTACATTACTGCTATTGAAAAGATCTATTTGACCATTTCTTGCATCTCCCTCCCACGGTAAGGCAGGCACTTAAAAGAAAGAAATTAAAAAAGAGAGAGAGAGGAGTTGATGGAGTCCATAGCAGGAGCAGAGAAGTGACAGCAAGAATTAACCCAAGCCCATCTGATCACAACCCTTAAACCCCAAAAGAGGAAATAACTGTGCTCAAGCTATGCCAAATGACAGCACACCTCCCATAGCTTCTAAGTGCATCCATGCAGGCAGCTACACACCGATGAGGGCTTTTCAAGAGGTGTGTCAGACTGGTTTTTTTCCTCCGGTCTTTTCTCTTCAAAGTTGTAGCCCGGCATGTGCTTCTGGGCTAATTGGGGTGAGATTGACACCGTGTTTAATTTTTCCCTTTGAGGATTATGAAAAGGGTATGATTTTTCGACTAAGACTTGTTGCTTGATTTTTGTTTACCCAAAGCAAGCAAGTAACCCCCAAGAAATCAAGTGCTTCTTCAAACCCTGTGAGCCCTCAGCAAGATGCCTCCAACTGCATAGAACAGAGTGTTGAACTCGAGAGGCATCCGCGGGGGCAAACGATGGAATAATAGGTGCATTTAGAGACATTTATGGGCTGAGGCTTGACAGTGTTTGCGCCTTGTTACACCAGAGAATATTGAGAGCAGGAAGAGGAAGAGAGCTGATTCATCAAGAAGAAGGAAGCTCACAGGTCATAGGAAAATAAACCATCTCGAAAGAGGTTCCAGGGCCCTCAGCAGGCATGCTTTATTTGGTGAAAGCGTAATGCCCAATGACAAAATGGAAGACTCATTTCTGCATTTAAATGCTGGCTTCTAGCTTGCTTTTATGGACAATTTGGGGCGGGGGGGGGTGGCTACAAAGAGGGAACGGTAATTGGTTAAGAAATGAGTGTGTTAGGAAAAAAATGGAGGGCAGGCAGAGGACCCTACCTGCTTCCTGGAGGTGAAGGTGAGGGCAGACCTGAAATCTGAACATGTGCCCATGGAAAGAGGTTGACAGCCTTTCATTGGCTGATGTGTGAGTATGTGTGAGGAATCCAGTGAAGAGCTAGCGCAGCAAGGGGAGGAGATGAGATACCAAGAGACTACCAAGGAGAATGTGACTGCCACACACGCGTTGGCATCTGGCTCACTGAATAAGCCATTTTCCTCTTCCTTCTCCATTGCATGAAGTAAGTATTTGGTAAGTGGAGGCTATTTGGATAAGCAGAATACTGCAGACATTAGGATCACACGGATTGGAGGTTCAAATGCTGGTTCTCCCAGGTACTGGTGTGGGTCCTTGGATCAATATTTACTCTATCCAGCTTCAGTTTTCTCATCTGGTAACCTATCTGGTAACATCTGATAGCTCCGCCTTCTTCTGGTGCAGCCATTCCCCCCACCCTCCAAGGTAAGGTTTCAGTCTAGCCCAGGCTGACCTAGAATTCACTATGTAGTCTCAGGCTGGCCTCCAATTCACAGTGATCCCCCTACCTCTGCCTCCCGAGTGCTGGGATTAAAGGTGTGTTCTACCACGCCCGGCTATGGTGCAGCCATTTTTGGGAAAGCCTACCTTCTTTCCTTGGTTTCCAAGTTCAAGTCTCCGGGAGCAACAGCAGTCTCCTTGGGGACCATAAGAGAAGGGGCAGGGCCCCATGACTTGTAGCTTTCCTTGGAACCAGAGTGTAGATGCAGGACAAATGGAAGCGGCAGCATTTCTTCAAAAGGAGAGATATCTGGCAGGCAGAAACACGATCCAAACATGACAGCTTGAATGGAGTTTTGTTTTGTTTTGTTTTGTTTTTTTAATGTCCTAAGTTGATAACTGGATGAAATAACTTGTTTGGAAGTTCAAGGCAAAGTGGCGGTAGCTTTGCAACTCTTATGAGCACAAGGAGAGCAGCAGTCTAAGAGGTTCCCCCAGGGCAAATGGCAGCAGCTGGCCCAGATGCACGTTACCATGGCAACAGTCCAGGTCCTTCTCACTCAAGCCTATCAGGCTAGCCACCTGTGGCCGGAGGTACTTCTGAGAAGATCCATTCTCCCCTGACCCAGTACAGGTCTTTCTAACCCTTGCCATGCTTAAGGGAGCAAATTAACAAATGTATTTTGTGTGTGTGTGTGTGTGTGTGTGTGTGTGTGTGTGTGTATACATTATGCATGTATGTATGCTTGTGTTCATACTTGTGTCTGCATATGTGTATGTGTGTGTGTGGAGATCAGTGGTTGATGTCAAGTGTCTTCCTCCCTCCACTCCCCTTTATTTAGTGAGTCAGGGTCTTTCGCTTGATCTCGGAACTCACTGATTTAGGCAGCCTACTGATTTAGCTAGCCAGCTTGCCCGGGGGGGGGGTCTTGTCTCCATCTCCCCAGTGCTGAGATTACAGGCAAGCCACCTCGCCCACCTGGCATTTACGTAGGCTCTGGGTATCCAAACTTCGTCCTCAACCACTTTAATCCACTGAGCCATCTCCCCAGCCCCAGGTTGCCAAATTTTCTATGCCCACGTGTTTAGCTTCCCTAAAAGAAGACCCACTTCTGACCCTTTCTGAGCAAGTGGAAATCCAGGGAGGTTGCGCTCTCAGTTACCCAAGTGAGACTCTGCCTCTGCCATCCCAGAAAGGCAAACCTCCTCTCTGTGCCTACTGAAGCCAAGCTTGCCATCGTACCCTAGGCGCTAGGTGCAGATGGGTGCTCCTGTTCCAGGTTGTTCAGTCAGGGGGCTGCCTCTGGGCAACAGATGGGCAGATGGGTGTTGGGGGACTGAGGTAAGTGCAACCTAGAAAGTAAGTCATGCCTTAGGGATACCTGCACAACCATGTTTATTGCTGCTCTGTTCACAGTAGCTAGGAAAAGGAACCAGCCTAGATGTCTCTCCACAGATGAGTGGATAATAAAGATGTGGTACATTTACACAGTGCAGTTCTATTCAGTGGTAAAGAAAAATGAAATTATGAAATTTTCAGGGAAATGGATGGATCTGGAAAGGATTATACTACTGAAGTAACTCAGGCCTAGAAAGCCAAACGTCACATGTTCTCTTTCATACGTGGAACCTAGCTGCAAATGTATCGACTTGTTTGTGAGCTGGAACCATGGTTTATTGTCTGTAAGTATTGTCAATAAAAATTTTTTAATTAAAAAAGAAAGAAAGAAAGTCATGGAGTCGTGAGCTGATGGGAGGGGACTTAAAAGCAGTAAAGTAGAAGGTTAAGCCAAGAGAGAACTGGTTTACAAAGATGAGGCTTGGGAGGGGAGGAGTAAGGAAGAGACCAGAGAAAGCTACTGTTTGGGCAGGACGAGGGTGTGTGTGTGTGTGTGTGTGTGTGTGTGTGTGTGTGTGTGTGTGTTTACAAGAGTCACACCAAGTGAGACAGGGAGAGAAAACAGGTTCTAGGCCTGGAGAGAGCCTATGGGAGAGTGGGTGGGGAGGATATCGTCCTGTCCTCAGACCCAGGGCTGAGACAGGGCATGCCAGGAGGGAGAGGGCACCTGGAATGCTGTCAGCAGCTGGCAGCCACAGGGATCCTTAGCCCGTGCTGCGGGAGCCCAGAAGCGTCGGCCACACCTGAAGTTCCCTTTAAGGAAAGCAGCCCCAACAGGTTCTCTCTTGTGTCAGTTGCTACTGGGTATGTCATGTTTGAGTGAAACCAACTCAGTGCCCTCGCTGTATCTGGCATCTCCAGACATCAATGCCAGCCACCCATGAGCTAGTCAGGGCACCTGCCACCGAGGAGGTGTGGCATAGAATCTGCCCCCATGAAGGCATGTAACACCAGAAGGTAGCAATCTGTCAGTTGTGAGCTGAATTGTGCCCCTCCAAAATTCATATGTGAAGCCCCAACCCTCCCCCAGTACCTCAAAATGTGACAAAAAGAACTTTGAAAGAAGTTACTACATTAAAATATGGGTGAGCCCTAAACTAATCTAATAAATGACCTTATTCCGCCCCTCCAGGCAGGGTCTCACTCGAGCCCAGACTGACCTAGAACTTATCCTATAGTCCTGGGACGGCTTTGAAGTTCTTCTACCTTAGTCTCCTGAGTGCTGGGACTAAAGGCACGCACCACCTTGCCTGGCAGGCGTCTGGAGTTCTCTTGCAGTGACTAGAAGCCCTGGCACACCAATTCTCTCTCTTTCTCTTATAAAAAAGATGCTTTAAAAAATATGATGGATTTTTAAAAATATAATCAGTATACAAATTAGTTATGCCAGCTTTTGTATATACCTCTTTCAGAAATCTCTTCCATTTATTTATTTATTTATTTATTTATTTATTTATTTATTTATGTATTTATGTGGGTGGGTGCCACTGCAAACACCAGACACATGCACCGCTTTTTGCATCTGGTTTTGTGTGAGTGGCTGGGGCATTGAACCCTGGTCCACAGGCTTTGTAAACTAGTGCCTTTAACCACGGAGGACTCTCCTAAGCCCGCCTTCCTTTTTGAGGCAGGGTCTCAGGTTATAGACCAACCTGTGGCACTCACTCTGTAGTTCAGGCTAACCTTGAACACAAAAATCCTCCTGCCTCAGCCCTCCCCTCCCCAAGTGCGACTACCCCTCCCCCAGCCGCTTTTATCTCTTTTCTCTGATGTTGTTTATAAGGATATCTTGAAACCATTTGAGGGAAGTATTGATATTTTGTTACTCCACAAAAAGGTTAGGTTACTCTTGCTTTGGATTGTTTCTGGAGGCCTGGGAGTTCAGGAAGAGGAAGAGAAATTTGAATTGCACTTTCAAATGAACTTGAAGAGCACAGTAAAGAATCCTCGTATTTGGTCCACTGCCCGCACACGCCTGGCGCTTTTGAAACTTCATCCTGATTGGCTTTGTCCCCGGTTCTTGGCTTTGCTCAACTGACGAGGGTCCAGAGGGAGAAGTAAGAGACAGCAGAAGTGAGGCGCACCGTGATAACCCAGCGGAACCAAGGGACTGTCTCCACTGTCCGTCCTTTTCCTTTTTCTCATTGCTTGAGGGCGCGGCCAGTGCTGTGGACATGTGTCTGAGTCCATTTTCAGCTTCTCTAACAAAATGTCTGAAACACATCAATTTATTTTTAAAAAAATAAGATTTAAAAAAAAAGATTATTTCTGGAGGCTGAGAAGTCCAAGGTCAAAAGGCAGCATCTGGTAAAGGTTTTCTTGCTGTGTCATGACATGGCAACATAGAACAAGTGTGTAAACCCAGGGCTTTCTTCTTCTCATTGTCATCTTCTGTACTGTCAGTTTCCTTCTTCTTCTCTTCCCTGACCTTCTCTTCCTTTGTCTTCTTTTCCTCTGTCTCTATCTCTGTCTCCTCTTTTATTTATTTTTATTTTTTTAAAAACAATATTTTTTTGAAGTAGAACTCACTCTAGCACAGGCTGGCCTTGAACTCACAGTGATCCTCCTACCTTGGCCTCCCAAGTGCTGGAATTAAAGACATGTGCCACCACATCCAGCCCTTAATTATTTTTTACTTATTTATTTATTTATTGGAGAGAGAAGGAGAGAGAATGGGCGTGCCAGGGCCTCCAGCCACTGTAAACAAACTAGACGCATGCACTGCTTTGTGCCTCCACCATTTTGTGCATCCAGCTTCACATGGGTACTGGGGAATCAAACTGTGGTCCTTAGACTTTGTAGGCGAGTGCCTTAACCGCTGAACTATCTCTTCAGCCCTCTATCTTCTCCTTTATTATTATTATTATTATTATTATTGGTTTTTTCGAGGTAGGGTTTCATTCTAGTCCAGGATGACCTGGAATTCACTATGTAGTCTTAGGGTGGCCTCGAACTCACGGCAATCCTCCTATCTTTGCCTCCCGAGTGCTGGGATTAAAGGCGTGCGCCACCACGCCCGGCTCTATCTTCTCTTTTAAATCCACCAGTCCCAACATAGGAGGTCCACCCTCATGACATCATCTATCCTAGTTACCTTCCAGCCCTTCCCATACAATCCATATTTGAATTTAGAGAGTATGCTTTCACACATGAGCTTTTGGGTGGTATAATTAAACCATAGCAATAAAGTATGAATGAAACTGGCTGGCAATGGACCCTGAGATTCTAGGACCAGTGGGATCCCAGAAGCTTGGCAACAACGAAATTTATTGTGTTCTGCCCTCCCAGAAAACTTTTTTTTTAATTATTTTTTTCCATTTTTGGTGTGTGTGTGTGTGTGTGTAATGATATGTGTACAGGCACACACATGCCATAGCACACTTGTGGATGTCAAAGGCCACCTTCAGGGTGTTTCTCCTCCCCTTCCACCTTCTTCTTCTTCTTCTTCTTCTTTTTTTTTTTTTTTTGGTTTTTCGAGGTAGGGTTTCACTATGGCCCAGGCTGACCTGGAATTCACTAATGTAGTCTCAGGGTGGCCTTGAGCTCACAGCGATCCTCCTACCTCTGCCTCCCTAGTGCTGGGATTAAAGGTGTGCGCCACCACACCCAGCCTCTCACCTTCTTTTAAGACAGGGTCTCTCTTGCTGCTGCGGCTTGCAAGCTTCAGCATTCTCCTGTCTCTCTTCCCATTGCTGTAGCACATTGGGATTCCAGACGTGTGTGCCCCTTTGCCTCCAGCTTTTATGTGGGTGCTGAGGAAGATTGAACTGGGGTTTGCAGGCAAGCACCTTTAACTTCTGACCCATTTCTCCAGCCCCTTAGAAAACTTTAGAAACTGCCAGTGGTCCTTTAAGAAAGAGGCAACAAGGACTAGAGGGATGGCTCAGCCGTTAAGGCACTTGCCTGCAAAAACTAACAACCCGGGTTTGATTCCCCAGTACCCACGTAAAGCCAGATGCACAAAGTGACGCTTGCAACTGGAATTAGTTTGCAGTGGCTAGAGGCCTGGGCAAGCCCTGTCTCTCTATCTATCTCTTCTCTATCTCTCTCTGCTTGCAGATAAATAAACAAAAAAATTTTTTAAAATAGGGTTGGAGAGATAGCTTAGCAGTTAAGGCGCTTGCCTGCAAAGCCTAATGACCTGGGTCTGATTCCCCAGGACCCACGTAAAGCCAGATGTACAAAGTGCTGCATGCATCTGGAATTCATTTGCAGCAGCTGTCTCTTCTCTCTGTTTCTCTCTGCTTACAAATAAATTTTTAAAAAATTTTTTTAAAGGTATCAAGTACTCACTCAGCTTTGCACAAGCTAGATCATGGCCACCTTTCCGAACAAGGAAAGGGACACCTAGTGGAAATAGACTAGGCTAGGGCTGTGACATGAATAAGGTCTCTTGAGAGATTTTCCAAGATCACATCTCTTGAGCCATCCCCAGGAATTCCTAAGGGGTTGTTATTTGATGGCCAAAAAAAAAAAAAAAAAAAAAAACCTTCAGATAGGCAAATAGGCTTCAGAATGGAACAGAGACAGTTAGTAAGAGGGCATTAACTCGCAACTCTTCCAACCCTGATTAGTTCAGACATCCCTTCTGCTTGCAGATAGATAGCTAGGCAGGTCCACGAGATATTCTCTTGAGAATCCTCCCAGACCTATGATATCCTATTCTCTCTGGATTGGGTAATATTCCATTTGTACTATTTGAATTAATGACAAAGGAAATGAGTGGTAAGTATTGTGTTATTACATGTTTTTTATAAATATGTACACTGCATATGCATGCTGGGTGATAAACCTGCTTGCCTACACATTTAATTTTTTTCATGATTTTTTATTAGTTATGTATATAGTGTATATACAGTTTATATAACACTGGTACCATCGTTAGCCTTCTCCCTGTCCTCACCCATGGGAAATGTGGGTCTTGCCTTATGGGGGTAGCCATCAGTTATGCGGGAGAGGCAATGACTCTCTGTATAATGACCCAGCTCATGGATCTAACGATCTTTTCCCCCCCCATTCTTCCACAAATTTCCCTGAGCCATATTGGGTTCATTTTAGGTCTATTTCAGTGACGAGGTCTTAGGAGTCTCTGTGTCTCTGGATATCTGATTTGGTAGGGGTTGAGTGTTCTTTGTGTCTATCTCCTTCGCCTTTGTGCTGGTACCAGGTTCACCAAGAAAGCAGCACTCTTGCTCATTTCCCCTATGACTCTATGGCTTCAGCTAGTGCCATGGTGAGGTGCGATGGGCTGATTCTCTCCTCAGGTTCTGCGTCCATCTGAAAAAGAGAAGCAGATTCTCCAATGGAGAGTGAGGTCAGTGCAATATACCACATTTAATTTTTCAAACCAGTGCAACACTGTTACCATGTTTTTTTTTTTTGTTTTGTTTTGTTTTTTTGCAGGTAGGGAGAAGGACACAGGTTTATTTTACTTATTTATTTATTAGAGACACAGAAAGGTAGAGAGAGAGAATGAGTGAGAGTGAGAATGGGCACACCAGGGCCTCTAGCTGTTGCAAACAAACCCAGATGCATGCACCACCATGTGCATCCGGCTTACATGGGACCTGGAGAATCAAACCTGAGTCCTTAGGCTTCACAAGCAAGTGCCTTAACCACTAAGCTATCTCTCCAGCCCACTATGCATATTTTTAAAAATATATTTTTTATTTGTTTGCAAGCAGAGAAAGAGAAGAGGGACAGAATGGGTGTGCCAGGGTCTCCAGCCACTGCAAACAAGCTCCAGATACATGTGCCACTTCGTGTGTCTGGCTTTATGTGGGTACTGGGGAGTCAAACCTGGGTCCGTAGGCTTTGCAGGCAAGTGCCTTATCTGCTGAGCCATCTCTCCAGCCCCCATGCATTTGAGTGACCTAAATAAAGACAAGCTTGGGAGACTTGCATGTATTGTAGCGTAGCCCTGGAACAATGACCTCTCTAAAAGCACCAATCCCTTGGGTAGTGATTCACTGGAGGGGCTCCCGGTGGGCTGCACCAGTTCCGTGGCTTACAAGGGCATGTGAAAGGCTGAACATAGAGCCACTTAAATCACAAGCTGTCAGAGGAGTGCTGGGGAATCCGCAGTGCCGTGGGAGCACTCCTCAAAATCCAGAAGACAGCCAGTGGCTCGTCACACCAAGGCACCATAAGCCAGGGGACTCAGAGCCCATCTGCCCGATGCCACCGCAGCTGCTTTGTCCTGTAAAAGAGTCCAATTTCACATCCAAGGGACGTGGCTGAAAGAACCCTGAATTAAACTCCCAACACAGGGCTGGAGAGGTGACTTAGTGGTGAAAGCTGTTTGCTTGCAAAGCTTGAGTTCCCCGAATTCAATTTCCCAGCACCTCGGTAAAGCCAGCTGCACCAAGTGGTGCATGTTGTCTGGAAGTCGTTTGCAGCGGCAGGAGGCCATGGTGTGCGCCCCCCTCCCCACCGTCTCTGTCTTAAATAAATAATAAAAATGAATTTAAAACTTCCAAAACTCACCAGAGGTAATGAGGAACACTACTGCAAAGGAGTGGACTCAGCAAAGCAGAAAACCCAGAATGGAGACAGACAGTTGTTGGCATTGCTTTGAGTTCAAGTAAAAAGGGGAAAGGTAAACCGGGCGTGGTGGCGCACGCCTTTAATCCCAGCACTTGGGAGGCAGAGGTAGGAGGATGGCGGAGAGTTGGAGGCCACCCTGAGACTACATAGTTAATTCCAGGTCAGCCTGGGCCAGAGTGAGACCCTACCACGAAAAACCAAAAAGGGGGGGGGAGTTATTCACACACCAAAAGGTAAGAAGGAAGAAAGCGACTTCAGGCAGGATGATGTAGGACAGAGGGTCTGGGTTCTGTTCACCGACCCCTGGCTGTTTTCTCTTGGGAGGATTGCTTTGCCTCCTCCCACCTCCAGCTTCTCAGCTGTGAAAACATAAGCAAAGATAACAGCCATCAACCCTAAACTGCCTTGAGCAAGCCCATTATGGACCTGACCTTATTTAACCCTTAGCACAACCAAGTGTGGGAGGTGTTATAGTCACCCAGACTTTACAGATGTGCACTCAGAGACTTAAATAAAATAAATAAATAAGTAACTGTGGGCTGGAGAGATGGCTCAGCAGTTAAGGTGCTTGCCTACAAAGCCTAACAGCTTGGGTTCTAGTCCCCAGTACCTTTGTAAATCCAGATGCACAAAGTGGCACATGCATCTGGAGTTTGTTTGCAGTGGCTGGAGGCCCTGGCGTACCCATTCTCTTTCTCTCTCTCTCCTCTGTCTCTCTTTCACTCTCTCTCACTGCAAATAAATATTAAAAAAAAATTTAAAAATATAACTATAAAAAATAACTAGAAGGAAGCTTAATGAGATTAAATGATCTGCCCAAGGTCACACAGCTGGTATATGGTAAAAGTGGGAACTTGAATTCAGATCTGCTCTGTGTTCTAGCTTTTCCAACATAAAAGACTTCCTCCCTCCTTTTATACCAGAAATGAGTGTTTAAAGGGGCTATCATATATAAATGAAAGCATTTCTGACAACTGTGAAACGCTAAATAGATGTAAGGAATTCTTATTATTAAAAGTCAAATCTCTTCAGACAAGCCCACAATGAGATAGTGGAAAACTGTGGTCCAGAGAAATGTTCTCATGTGCCAAGTCAATGACATTCCTTCCCAGATCACCAACAGTAATAAAATGAGTTAATGACTGAATAAAGCTTTTAATGGTGGTTTGGGCTACATGACCTCCAAGGTCCTGCCAAGTCAGTATTTCTGAGAATCAAGAATTTTATCAAAGCAGTAAGAATGTAGCCCTGTGCTGGTTCTGACCTCAGAGAAAACTGTAAAGTCAGCAAGATGTTTCCTTTTGGTTTCCTGTTTCATTTCTCTGTTCTTTCCCGTCACTGTCAACTCTCTTGCCAGGCAGTTACCACTCTGGAGGCTGTCTTATAAGATGAGAAAAACTTACTTTTAGGTCTCATTGTCAGACTTGACCAATAGGACACGGAAGGTGCCCTGTATGTGGTATGCTTTCTCTCCGATCTTAGTGACTTAGCAGAGTAAGAAAATTCCCCATATTTGGCAAATGATCCCTACCTAGAGGGCAATTCAGCAGCAATGACTAATAACCAGGCCAACAGTGGGTGTTCTTTGATGTGCAGGAAAGATAAACTGTCTGCAGAGAGAGGGGCATATGGACACATAGGGCGCCTTCCAGTTTACCCCATAACCCACCCATTTAATAGCATTCTATTCATATTAACCAACTAAGGGTGCAACAATATGAGAATATCTCATTAATTAATTTTAAGTATATATTATTTATTTATTTGAAAGAGAGAGAGGCAGATAGAGAATGGGCACACCAGGGCCTCCAGTCACTGCAAATGAACTCCAGACACATGCACCACCTTGTGCAGCCTGCTTTATGTGGGTCCTGGGGAATTGAACCTGGGTCCTTTGGCTTTGCATGCAAGTACCTTAACTGCTAAGCCATCTCTCAGGCCCTCATTACTTAGTTTTGATGACCTGCTTTGTGTTTGATTGTCTGTGTTGGGCATGTATATGCGGGTGCATGTTCTTATGTGTGCACAGGCACAGGGGCATGTGAGTGCAAAGGTCTGACGTGGATATCAGGTGTCTTTCTTGCTCCCCACCTTCCACTTTTGAGATAGTTTCTCATATTGAATCTACAGCTCACAGAATTGGCTAGTTTAACTAGCCAGCAAGCCCTAGGGAAATCTCTTGTCTCTGCCTCCCCAGTGCTAGGATTATAGGTGTGTGCCACAACACCTGGCACTTTACATGGGCACTGGGGATCTGAATTAGGGTTCTCAGGCATACACAGCAAGCACTTCACTCACTGAGCCTTTAGCCAGCCCTGTGATTACATTTCAATTACTAAAACAACTATCATATCAGAGAAGTTTTGAAAATAGTTGTCACATGTGGACAGTCAGGTAAACCTCTTGTATATAAGGAAATTATTCCAGGGGCTTGGATGTTCTTTATCTAGAAACAAACCATCTATTACTACAAAATATTGATGAGCTTAACAAACTGATCTAGGTGAAGGAGGTATTTGGAGACGGATGCCTTTTAGCGCTCACTTCTGGGAAGGGGTGCGGTGGTGAATAATATCTAACTGGAAGTTCACAACCGCAGTGTGAAAGCTGGGATTTCTTTGGAGTGTGGCAATCATTTATGCACTGTATTTACCTCTAATAACCTAAAACTGCTAAGGAAACTGAGCCGTTCTTCTCATGGGTATAAAATACAAGGATCTTTGTCTATTTTATTTGCTGCTGTATTTTCAGTGTCTGTAACAGGCAAAAGATAAACTATTTGTGAAACAAATGAAGTGTGAAGGTGACACAGAAACATCTATTCTGTTGGGCATGATGGTTCATACCTATAATCTCAGCATTTAGGAAGCTGAAGCAGAAGTATTGTCATGAGTTCAAGGCTAGCCTTGGCTACAGGGTCAGATCCTTTCTAAGATCCACCCCCCCCCCAAAAAAAAAAGTCTAAAATAATCTGTTCTTCAGCTCCATTGCAGAGATATATTTTAACAGGCAGTTAGTTAACAACTTCCTAAAAATAGGAGGAATATGGCATAATTTCTTCTTTTTTCTTCTCCTCCCCCCTGGCCCCTGGGCATAGGGATACTTAAATGTTACTGCCAAGAATTCATGTGTGACACAGAACCTTCTTTTATAGCCTTTGCCTTTTGCTAATAAACAATAAATAATTCCTTGGAAACATCTGCCCTTTATGGGTAATTGGAGAAATGTTTACTTTGGTGATGGGATGAGAAAGATGTGACCTTTTAACTTTTATTCAATTGGTAAGTGAGGGGGGAGAAGAGGGAAAAATTACAAACTGGAGAAGACAATATTCTGGCACGCTTTCAAAAGTGAAAAACCAATATAGTTTAATACAGTCCTGAAGCTTTGTATGTTCCAGCTCTTTTTGGCAAAAATACTTCTAAGTTCAAAATGGGAAATTGTTAAAAGAATTCACGAGGTTCTCTCAGATATCAAGTAGCACTTTTAAAATACATTATTGAGTGAAAAAGAATGAAGATCACGATTATATGTCCTTTGAAACCCACCCGGGCTTTTCAGATTAGAGAACCACATCTTGTAGTCTGCCGAAAACCACACATAGGAAAATAGCTCTAAATAGTTGGTTGAATACAAAACTCTTATCTGTATTTCTCCTCTATCTACAGATATTGTTTTGTAAAATTACAAGCCTTTAAAAAAAGTTTATCTCTCTCTCTCTGTGTGTGTGTGTGTGTGTGAGAGAGAGAGAGAGAGAGAGAGGTGTATATTGGTACCTATGTGCTACGGTGTGCAGGTGGAAGTCAGAAGATAATTTTGGGGTTGTCCTTGTTGGAAAAGATCTCTCTTATTTATAATTTTTTTTTTTTTTTTGAGGTAGGGTTTTACTCTAACAAGGCTGACCTGAAATTCACTATGTAGTCTCGGGGTGGCCTTGAACTCATGGTGATCCTCCTACCTCTGCCTCCCAAGTGCTGGGATTAAAGGCATGTGCCACCACACCCATCGATCTCTCTTATTTACCACTGCAAATACAAGACTAGCTGGACCATGAACTTCAGGATTCTCCTGGCTCTGTCTCCCATTACCATAGGTGTGTTGAGATTACAGACACATGCACCACTTTGCTTCCAGCCTTGTTTTGTGGGTTCTGGAGATCTGCTTGCCTACCAAGTGCTTTTAACCACTGAGCCATCTCCTCAGTCCTACTATAGAGTTGGTTATTTGTTGTTCATGTTTGTGTGTGTAATGTGGTGTGCGGTGTATGAACATGTATGTGCCTCATGAACTCACCTGGGGTGGGGATTGTAGAGACACAAGCGTGCAAGTGGCCAGAGCAGAACATTGGGTGTTGATCCACCATCTGCCCATTCTTATTTGTGCCAGAGTCTCTTACTGATACCAAAGCCCTCGTTCTTATGTGGGAAGCACACTTAACTGCTGAGCCATCTCTCCAGTCCTCCGATTCCAGAGCTTTTCAAAGTAAAAAACAAAGGGAGGGGGGTGGATCTCACCAACTACTGTAACAGAGTGACCTGAGTCATAGATTTGAGGGTACAGGTGACTTCCACCAAGATGTCAAACAGATTTGCAAAAGTATAGACTCCAAAGTCACTCTTTTCACTGTTTCTAAAAATAGTTGTTTTTAATAAAAAATATATTATCTATGAGAAAAGAAAGGATTTGGTATTTAAGAATAATTTTTTCAGGCTAGAGAGATGGCTTAGCGGTTAAAGCATTTGCTTGCAAAACCAAAGGATCCTGGTTCGATTCTCCAGGACCCACTTAAGCCAGATGAACAAGGGGCACATGCATCTGGAGTTCGTTTGCAGTGGCTGGAGGCCCTGGTGCACCCATTCTCTCTCTCTCTCTGCCTCTTTCTCTCCCTCAAATCAATCATTAATAAAATGTATTTTTAAAAAAGAATAATTTTTTCCTATATTTTTCTATTTTGACAGTGCTGGACCTCATACATCCAAGGTATGTGCTCTACAATTGAGCCAAACCCCTAGCCTTAGCAACAACCATTTAGAATTACAGATTTTTTTTTTTATTTACAGAAATGCCAGATCCACATAGAACTTAGGATAAGTTATGTAAAAGCTAACTGAAACCATGAATTGTAGATTTAAAACGTTTTTGTATTTAGCATTTGTGTCCTTATGTATATTATAGAAGTAGTCATTTCACTTTGTAATAGCTATTCAGGTATACATGCCTCCTTAATTTTTTAAAAAACAAACAGGAAGTTAGCTGGGTATGGTGGCACACACCTTTAATCCCAGCACTTGGGAGGCACAGGTAGGAGGATCGCCGTGAGTTCGAGGCCACTCTGAGAATACAGAGTGACTTCCAAGTCAGTCTGGGCTAGAGTAAGACCCTACCTTGAAAAATCAAAAAAGTAAAATAAAATAAATAAATAAACAGGAAGTTAAAATAACAAATAGTTTAGTTCAATGCCAGACATTTGGTAAAACCTGCATAAATTCATATTGCCTCTCTCCCTTTAAGCCTTGGATTTTTATTTATTTATTTATTTTTGCCACCTTAGTGACTGAGTGGAGTAGGAGATGACCATCAAGCAGGGGACTTCTGGGGCTGGAGAGATGCACAAAGTGGTGAATGGGTCTAGAGTTCATTTGTAACAACAGGAGGTCCTGGAGTGCCCATTCTGTGTGTGTGTGTGTGTGTGTGTGTGTGCGTGCGTGCGTGCGTGTGTGTGTGTGTATGTCTGCCTTTTCTCTGTCTGTCTGTCTGTCTGTCTCTCTCTCTCTCTCAAGTAAATAAATAAAAATATATTTTTTAAAAAGGATGGGGGCTAGCAAGGTACTTCTCACAGCAGGTTAAGGCAAGACCACCAAATGCCAAAAGAGGAAGGGGCAAGAGCATGATTGATCCTGACTGCCAGGTTCAGGGCTGGGCCCCAGTTCTGAAAGACAGCCTTCCAAAAGCAGAGCTAAGTCCAAAGTGACAACGGTGAGCCCAGCACAATGGTCCCAAGTAGAAGAGTGGAGACACAGACACAGAGGGATTCCAGAGCTGAGCTGTGACCCACTGTGGTCAATCTCTGTCCCTAGACATTCAAGGTCCTGGTCGAGGGAGGATATAACTCCTGACATGCTGTTAATCTCATTAGGATGGTGGCGTGGTGCCCTGTGACACTATCCTCTCAGCGATCTATCCAGCCAGGATGGAAGTGGCAGGGTCTCTCAAAGAGGCTACAATGCCTGAATCCTGGTCTAACAGGCCACCTAAGGAAGAGAGGGCTAACATGAGCCTTGGTTGTTGAGGTGCAGAGAAAAAAAAAATGTCAAAGAAACAGGAGACAAGACTAGGGAGTAGAAGGTTAAATAAACAAAGTAGGAAGTAGCCTGGATGAATTAGGGAGGGAGCTGAAAGAAGGCTGTATAACAAGACTGCCAAAGTTTCTGTGGTCCAGGCTGAAAAAATGAAGAAGAACTGTGATCCTAACAAGACCTCTGCCTCCCAAGTGCTGGGAGATGGGACTGAGAGCCCCCTACAAGACTGTCTCTTGAGGAGATGGGACTGAGAGACCCCTAGACAGTGAGTGAACATATGTAATGATAGTTATTAACTTGTTTTCTAAGGAAGTTATATCTAGTAACCACAAGGTGTTTTTTTTTAATTAAAAAAAATTTAGAAAGGGCTCGGGAGAGAGAGACAGACAGGAAAAAGAGAGAATTGGCACGCCAGGGCCTCAGCCACTGCCATCAAACTCCAGACACTTGTGCCACCTAGTGGGCATGTGTGACCTTGAGCTTGCCTTACCTTTGTGCATCCGGCTTACATGGGATCTGGAGAATAGAACATGGGTCCTTAGGCTTCACAGGCAAGTGCCTTAAAGCTAAGCTATCTCTTTTATTCATTGACTCACAAGCAGGAAGAGGCAGATAGAGAGACAGAGAGCAAATAGGCATACCAGGGCCTCTAGCCACTGCAAACAAACTCCAGATATATGCACCACTTTGTACATCCGGCTTTACATGGGTACTGGGGAACTGAACTCTGGTCTTTAGGTTTTGCAGGCAAGTGCCTTAATAGCTGAGCCATCTTCCCAGCCCCACAAAGTTTTTTTTTTTATAATTATGAAAATTTGGGGAAGAGCTCCATTACAGACTTGCTAAAGAAAGACATAATAATTAAATGGATGTTGATGTCCAAGAAGTATTTCCATAATGTATAGATGCTAACTCTTTCCTCTGTTCCTTCCTTCTCTCTAATGAAATCATCAGCAAATCGATTTTAATTACTGATTCTTTTAAAAAATATTTTATTTTTATTTATTTATGAGAGACAGAGAGAGGGAAAGAGAGAGAGGGAGAGTGAGAATGGGCACACCAGGGCCTCTAGCCACTGCAAACGAAACTCCAGATGCATGCGCCCCTTGAACATCTGGCTTATGTGGGACCTGGAGAATCGAACCAGGGTCCTTAGGCTTCTCGGGCATGTGCCTTCACTGCTAAGCCATCTCTCCAGCCCTAATTACTGAGTTTGTTTCTTTTATGTTTCTTTTATGTCAATGGGTGAAAATGCAGATGATAAAAAGATGTTAGCCCTGGACCAATGTAGTGAATGGTAGAAAGAGAGCACATGGGGCTGGAGAAATGGCTTAGCAGTGAAGATACCTGCCTGCCAAGCCTAAGAATGCCCATTGGATCTCCAGGTCCCACGTTTAGCCAGAAGCAAAGTGATGCAAGGACATAATGCTGCACTTGCCCACAAGGGGGCGCACATGTCTGGAGTTCGTTCATGGCTGAGAGGCTGCTGGCGCGTCCATTCTCTCTCTCTCTCTCTCTCTCTCTCTCTCTCTCTCTCTGTGTGTCTTTCTCAAATAAAAATAAAAAGAAAGAAAGGAAGGGAGGGAGGAAGGGAGGGAGGGGGAGGGAGAAAGGAAGAAAGGAAGGAACAAGCAAGCACACACGCACATGTATCATGACAGTGGATGGATCAATTAGGCCCTCTTAGCTCTTCCAGTCTCCCCGTTGGATGCAGTTTCCCCTGTTAACCTGGTAGAAGGTCCCAGGTATTCCCTAGCACAAGCTGAAAGGTAAGATCTTATGATCCCCTTTCCAGAGCGTATTCCTCCTCACAGTCCAGACAGAATCAGCTGAAGAGAGCTCCTTGGAAATTTAGCAATTTTTCCATGGGAGCGGGCTGGCCCTTGTCTTAGTTCCCTGGGGACATCTGTGGCATATTGGACTGGGTGTTGGTGAGCTGAATGTACAGTTTGAAATGGGTTGAACATGCATGGAGAAAGACAAATGAAATATTTTTAATTTTTAAAATATTTTATCTATCTGAGAGAGAGAATGGGCTTGCCAGAGCCTCTAGCCACAGCAGACAAACTCCAGACACATGTGCAATCTTGTGCATCTGGTTTAGGTGGGTCCTGGGAAATCAAACCTGGATCCTTAGGCTTTTGTAGGAAAGTACCATAATGGCTGAACTTTTCTCTCCAGCCCAGAGATGACATCTCTAAAAAGATGTTCATTTCTTAAAAGGTTCACAGAGCCAGATTTGGTGACTCATGCCATGTTAAAAAAGACTCCATATAAAATATCTGGAAGCTGTAATCCCAGCCTGTTGATGGTGAGTAGGGATGCAGAGACAGAAGAGGTTTCCAGCTCCCAGGCAAGCTAGCCTGGTGAGCTCAGTGGTGAACCACAATGAGAACATGAGACCTCGCCTCAAACACGGTAGAAGATAAAGAAAGACCACCCCCAGAAAGCTGTCCTCTGACGTGGTCCACATGCGCTCTGTGGCATTTGCATGCCCGTACTCACACACGTAAACACATACATCATAAATACATGTGCACAAACACCAAAAAATATTTTTTTTATTTTTTTGATTTATTTCAGAGAGTCAGAGAGGGGGGGGGAGAGGGAGAGGGAGAGATTGGGTGCACCAGGGCCTCCAGCCACTGCAAACGAACTCCAGATGCATGCGCCACCTTGTGCATCTGGCTTATGTGGGTCCTGGGTCCTTTGGCTTTGCAGGCAAACACCTTACCCTCTAAGACATCCCTCCAGCCCATAAAAATGTTTTAAAAGAAGTACATGATCATTGGAGGTACAGCTCAGTGGTAGAATGGAGTGCCTACTCAGCATGCCCAGTATCCTAGTTTGCACACACACACACAAGCACACACACAGAGAGAAAGAGAGAGAGAAAGGATCCAATCTTGATAAAGTGGCTTTTGTGTGTGTACCAATGGTTTTTTAAATATTTTATTTTTATTTATTTATTTGAGAGAGAGAGATACAGAAATAGGCAGGTAGAGAGAGAGAGAGAGAATGGGTGCACCAGGGCCTCCAGCCATTGCAAATGAACTCCAGATGTGTGCGCCCCTGTGAGCATCTGGCTTATATGGGTCCTGGGGAGTCAAACCTGGGTCCTTTGGCTTTGCAGGCAAGCACCTTAACTGCTAAGCCATCTCTGTAGCCCCCTAATAAGTTGTTTTTAGCCGTCAAGAATAGAGCCTATTTATCCAAGTATATAGTTAGCAAGCCCAGATGCCCAGTACCCTGGGTTTAGAGATAGAGAGCGACAAAGAGACAGACAGAGGATTCAACCTTGGTAAACTGGCTTTTGCGTGTGTAGCAATAAGTTGTTTTTAGCAGTCAGGAATAGACCCCATTTATCCCTTCCCCCACAGCCTTCTCCTCAGTCCGTGCAAAACAAATTGGAGTGAGACAACACCATCTGCTCATTTCACACTCCATGAAGAAGCACGTCAACTCCTTCTCAAGGTTAGCAAGTCCAAACTCAAAAAGACACTCCTCTCAGGCACTGCAGTACCTCCTGGAAGCAGGAGCCCGCAGTAAGCTTGGACGAGTCCCATCTTCCCTGAAACATGACATTGCAGGGGGCCTCATTGATGTGGGCTTCCTCACAGGAGGGCCACATACAGCTTAACTTGGAGACAGAAAGTCCTGTTCCACTCGCCATTTGCCTATCCCTGACTTAGCTGAGAACTGTGGCCACAGACAAGGGCATTCCAGTCACCACAGTGCTTGCTTCTCTATACCAAGAGGACAAAAAATGAGCCTGGCTCCATTTGAGAGCTCTGTTTTGTTCTGATAATTTTCTTCTATATAATGACTTCATTTATTTCTCTCTTTCTCTCTCTCTCTTTCTTTTTCTTTTGGCAATCACTTGAAAAAAAAAATCTAAATCCCTAAATTAAACTCCATTATTCTACCCAGAGATGACAGTTTGAGAGGAAACTCAGCCGTTTGATTTCCCCTCTAGTTTATTCAGCCAAGCTTTCGGGTTAGAAGTGAAGATAAGGGAGGCTTCTCGCTAATTCATATGAATGCCCCCAGAGATTAGAAGGAAGACAGTCCCTTGGCTCTGCCAACAAATCTTAATCTCCACAGTTCTATCCAGTCACCCATTAAATAACACGGCTCCCAAGAAGACCCCTAGTACAAGAGGTGGCTGGAATTTGCTTGAGAGACACTACACTTAGAATACAAAGTCTGAGAAAAAGCAAGTTTCCTATCTATAGCACAGCATGCCTCATATAGTATGTATGTTAGTAACGCATCATCTCCTTGGAGACAGAAGGAGACTGACATGAAACATCAATTGTGGCATGCTTAGTATGAAGTGAGGGTCCATCACATAAACTTCTACTTCATTTTATTCATAAAGCTGTTCGACCATGGCTTTGAGATTTTGGTAAACAGGACCACATTAACCCGAATTCATCCACCCATTCAACCATCTGTTGGTGTGTGCCCATCTGCCCAATAAACCATTACCCTAGTGCCCACAGTGCCAGTCGTCAGAATCACCAAGACACATAAGGCATGGTTTTTGCCCTAGTCGGGGAGGCAGGGCTGTAAATTACAATATGGCAGTAAGTGAAATTACACAAATGCAAGTGGGTAGGTCACTGAAAAGGAGGGAGGCCTGGGGAAGGGTGAAATGGTGGGGAAGGGAAGAACTTTCTGGAAGAGTTTAAATCTGAAAGAAGGGTTGGAATGTAGGTCCAGCTAAAAGCAAAAGCAAGAGGCACCCAAATGCCTGGGGTAGCTAAGGAGGCTGCTGCAACAATAGCAGATGAGATGGGAGAATCAGATGCCAGAGTGAGAAAATGTATTGGCCATATTTGGACATTTCTCTGTGGAAAGCCATGGCGTCATCACCGGGAGGATTTGAGAAAGGCATAGATCTTCTGTTGGAATTGAAACACTCCCTCCCGGAGGGAGGAGGTAGGACCATGTTTCTCAGGAGGTTAGCAATTCCTGGAAAGCTAAAACTTGCTGAATGAACACGGCCCCTCCACAAAGCTATAGAAACAGCAAACAACAGTTGGGGAAGAAACTCTTGGACCAGCTGAGCCACCTGCAAATCATGCATGGAGCTCTGTCGCTTGTGCTAGGGTGGGCTTTTTTTTTTAATGGCGAAGCAGCCACCTTTGAGTCCCTCGTGCTCCTGTAAAGGCATCCCTCATTCATCCTCTGGAAGCAGTAACCCCAACCAACTCATCGGTTCACTAAATTGGGCTTTGGTGTAAGTAATGGTTACTCTGATCTCTCTTCAGGGCCCCACCTGGGGTGACTAGACATCTGATTGCATCTCTCCAGGAAACCTGTACGCGTCATCTCTGTGATAACAATGGGAAATGGATGGGGAGAAACACAGGAAATCCCAAGGGGCAGAAGTTGTCGTTTGTGTTCACATCAGGCTGTTTAAAGCAGACTGCTGGGGCTGGAGAGGTGGCTTAGCAGTTAAGGTACTTGCCTGCAAAGCCAAAGAACCTTGGTTCCAATCCCCAGTACCCACATAAGGCAGATGCATAAGGGGCACATGCAGCTGGAGTTCATTTACACTGGCTAGAGGCCCTGGCGTGCCCATTTCTCTCTGTTTGTCTCTCTTTCTCTCTCTTTCTCTCTGCTTGCACATAATAAAATAAAATAAATAAAGCAGACTGTTGCATCAGCTGTTGTGCTTCCAGACCAAGTAATACCCTTGTTAGACAAATCTGTGTCTTTAAGACCATGGGTCTCATAGAAACTGGTAATATTTTATTTATTATTTATTTATGTGCAAGGAGAGAGAGGGAGAGAGAGAATGGGCATGCCAAGGCCTCCAGCCACTGCAAACAAATTCTAGACGCATGTGCCACTTTGTGCGTCTGGCTGCACATGGGTACTGGGGGATTGAACCTGGGTGGTTAGGCTTTGCAGGCAAGTGCCTTAACCACTGAGACATCTCTCCAGCCCGAAACTGGTAATATTTTTACAGCATACTGGGGCATATTATGGAGTTTGTTTGTGGTGAAGAGGCTCTGGGAATCCAGCTGCCCTGAGTTCCAAATTCAGCCATCACAAAGCTTCAGAGAATCAATAGCTCAGCTTCCCCTGTGACCCTATCAGCTGCCCCTTGTGCCTCAATGGCACTCAAGGTCTATCTGTTTCAGAAACAGGTGATGAAGTAATAATAAGCAAGCTCAAGTCTGGCAGAGCTGAAAGCCAAGCCTTTGTCTCCTGGCTCCAATTAGATTGTCTTTACCTTCTCATCCAACTGTGCTGCCTACCTGAGCAATGCTTTGGGAGAATTACTCTCTCAGGGTACAGGAAAATGTGTGAATGGTCTGTAAGAGCCAATGAAGAAAGCTGGGGATTGGGCTGGAGAGATGGCTTAGTGGTTAAGCACTTGCCTATGAAACCTAAGGACCCAGGTTCAATTCCCCAGGACCCACATAAGCCAGATGCACAAAGTGGCGCATGCATCTGGAGTTCATTTGCAGTGGCTGGAGGCCCTGGTATACCCATTCTCTCTCTCTGCTTCTTTCTCTCTGTAGCTAATAAATAAAAATTTAAAAAATGTTTTTAAGAAAGCTGGGGATAGATATGCAGGGCTAACTTGTTCTCTGATAAAGTGAAATTTGCAAAAAAAATGAATTGTGCAGCTTACAGGTTACTTTCAATATTGATTAAGTCCACATTATTATTCATATCTAATAACATGTTTGGCACATATAGACACAAGGGTTTCGGATACTCTGTGAAAGCAAAGCTAGGGGCTGGGGAGATGGCTGACCGGTTAAAGGCACTGGCTTACAAAGCCTGCCCACCCAGGTTCAATTCCCCAGACAACCATGTAAAGCTGGACTCAAAAAGTGGTGCAAGGGCTGGAGAAATGGCTTAGTGGTTAAGACACTAGCCTGTAAAGCCTAAGGACCTAGGTTCAATTCCCCAGGACCCACGTAAGCTAGATGCACAAGGTGGCACATGTGTCTGGAGTTTGTTTGCAGTAGGTAGAGGCCCTGGCATGCCCATTAAAAAATATTTTAGGACTGGAGAGATGGCTTAACAGTTAAGTGCTTGCCTGCAAAGCCAAAGGATCCTGTTTAGATTTTCCAGGACCCATGTAAGCCAGATGCACAAGGGGGCACATGCATCTGGAGTTTGTTTGCAGTGGCTAGAGGCCCTGGCGTGCCCATTCTCTCTCTGTCTGCCTCTCTCCTCTCTCTCTCTCTGCTTGCAAATAAATAAATATTTTTTTAAAGTGGTGCAAATGTCTGGCCTTCCATTTGCAGTGGTGAGAGGCCTTGGCATGCATGTGCACAACACACGTACGCACACGCACTCACACACACACACAAACATGTAATTTTTTTTTATTTTTAGAAAGAAAGCTAGTGAGTGGTCATAGTAGCTAGGAAGAAGAAGTTTACTTCTTCTGAACTATAGCTCAAGTCATTCTACTTGCCATGGTTGCTCCTTCAGAGGGTTTTGGGTTGGCGAAAAAAATAAATAAGGATAGTACAATAATGTTATTTTTAATTTGCTGTGTGGTCCATGAATAATTCATTGAAAATAAAAATCTCAATATCTTTTGAGCTTATTTTAGGGTCCTAGGCATTGATTAAAATATCTGCCTGTTTAGCATATCAGCATGGTGCAAGGCAATCTTCGGGAAAATGTCTTCCCTCTCAATGCTACTGCATGCAAGCTTCTGGTGGGTTTGTTCTCCTCATACCATAGCATATTGTATTACAAGATTTTCTTCCACCATTACCATTACAACCTAATTATTTCTTTGTGTGTGTGTGTAATATATGTAGTGTGTGCAGCATATACACATGGGTGTAGATGTGTGCCCTCTGTGAGCACACACATGCAGGCCAGAGGACCACTGGTCATCATGTTTCCTTGAGACAGAATCTCTTGCCGAACCTGGTCCTTCCATTTTCAACCAGACTGGCTGACCAGCGTGCCATAATGATTCTCCAGGCTCTGCTCCCCCCACCTCAAAGAAATGGGGTTACAGGCATGCATGGCCAGTCTCAACTGTTTACATGGGTGTTGGGGAATCAAACTCAGGGGCGGATCAGGTCCTCACAGGCCCTCCTGCTTGCATAGCAAGAGATCTTACCAGCTGAGCCATCTCCCCAGTCCCCACAATTTAATTATTAAAGGCATCTTCTGATGTCTCCCCTGGATATTTGTTTTATTGGGATTAAAAGAGTTTTGTAGTTATCTGTCAAGTTGGCGGAAACAGTCAGTCCTTCCCTCATTTCTGCCTTCAAAGCACCACATCCAGGTCTAAGAAAGGAATGTATGCTGTTGGTAACATTACACTTCTAGTTGTCTTGTGGAGACTGCCAACACAGTAGCCAAACAACTGCAATAATTTCTGGAAGGCATTTGTGACATTGACATTTGGCCCGTAATAAACTGAGCCAAACCCCTCAAATCATTTCATACGGGTCTGAAAGCCTCTATCAGGCGATAAAAGCTTTCAGTTGTTACTAGATTTGTGTTCTACTTACGGACTTGTGTGCCGCTTACAAAACCATTGGGTGTTTCTGTTTGTGTTTGAATCAGAACAAAGGTACATTTGGACTCTTCCCATTCACCCCCTGCTTCTTTTCATCGATACAGATCAAAAGTGGTCTCAGAAATGCCGACTTGTCGCCGTGAATGGTCAAGTCAGAAGTAAATGGTTTGTCTTCCCAGGGTCGCATTCTCAAGGAGGAAGCACTACTCCGGTGTATTTGTGACTTCAATTAGTCTGATTTACAGTCTCTGTCAGAGAGCATGGGGCCTCCGGCACTTGGCCAATTTGATTTCTAAGCTTCTAGTAATAGACTAAAAACCATCCAGAAAATTAAGTCCCTGTTTTGAACGCAGATGTACGGATCCTGACAGTCTTGGTGACATGTCAGGGAAGCACGTGGACTTTTGATGCCACTCTTCACCTGAGCTCAGTGCCACCAGGGTTACAGGACCAGAGACTCTGACTTTAACCATCAGTTTCCTGAGAGTGCTGGGAGGTGACAGGACAGATGTTTCTTTTGGAAAGTCAGTTCCCCGAAGTAATCCTTTTTTTTTTTTTCTTCTTTAACTGCCTTTGGCTGGCAAAAGGTACAGCTGACAGCCCTGAAGATGGCACGGAGGGCGTGTTTTTGAAAGGGAGCACACGCCGCTCTCAAAGATGATCAAGCTGGTCGCTTTCCCCCTCACGTCATCCAGAGGCCATAAAACTAATCTGCTGCTCAGATATGTGCTTTAGCAAAATGGTCACATTGTGACTGCAACTATGTGGGGCCTCGGAACAGCGGGAGAGGCCTGGCTTGCAATGTGCAGATAAGAGACGGAGAGAATGGAACAAGATATTATAATCGTCCCTCTCTTAACTCCCTGCTGACCTGATCTGACTGGTATACTACAAAAAAAAAAATTTATTTATCCCCTCTAGGATTTAGAAAGCAATCTTACTTGTTTGTTTGGATTTTTTTTTTTTTTTGGGGGGTTTTGGTTTTTCAAGGTAGGGTCTCAGTCTGGCCCAGGCTGACCTGGAATTAACTTTGTCATCTCAGGGTGGCCTCGAACTCATGGTGATCCTCCTACCTCTGCCTCCCGAGTGCTGGGATTAAAGGCGTGGCACCACCACGCCCAGTTCACTTGCTTTTTGTCTCAAGAATAAAGCCAATCCAACTTGGTTACTAATATATATTATTAGTTATATATAATATGTAACTTATATCTAGTTTATTGATATATTTATAATATAAATATATAAAATACACAATATACATGTGATACATAAATATATAGTTATATAGAAATATATAGTTATATTTATTAATATTATTCTATTCATTGATACATAAAGAAATTATATAGCATTAGGCTAATACTCAGAAATATTTCAAAAACCAAAAAAAGTATAGTGCAGTGACTAGGTATAGGCAGCTGCACCAGAAACTAGGACATGGATGACATTCAAATATTATCTCATTCAGTGCTACTGAGATTCATTGAGTCAGCTGTATTCTCCCTCGTTGGACACTAGTTTTCTCCACACGTTGAAAATGTGACCTTGTATAATTCCTGGTGTTTAAATTTTAGACTAGAAACCACTGGGCTGGTTTTCTCAGTAGTTCAAGTCAAAGGTCACTAAACAAGCTCCAGTAAGTCAGGTACCAACTGAAGACTGGTTTCTGTGATTGACCAACTTGGGCTTGGTATCCACAGCAAGCCTAAACAGCTCTGGCCAGGAGCTGAGAGGCACATTGTAATGATGACAGCTCTGGCAAGAAATGAGTGCTTGGAAGAACAGTGAGTGACAAGGCACTCCCATATGTGTCCCCTCCACACAGCTAGAACGGAAAGGAGAACGTTCAAAAGTTAAAGGAAAAAAAAGATATCAGTAAAGATCTCAAAAGTCAAATTCAAGGTCATAGTCATTCATCAAAGACAGTAATTTTATTTTAATAAGATGTGTACTTCCAAGTAAAAACTTCACATTAATAACCCCTAAAAACATCAAATAAATTATTATCCCAAACACAGTAAAACCTATTAGAAGTGAATTGTATGTCTATAAAATCAAAGAGATTCCATTAAAAAGCTATTTGGATTGATAAAAACAAGAGTTCAATAAAATACTGGGATGAGATAAATATATAAAAGCAAAACCTATTAGAAGTGAATTGTATGTCTATAAAATCAAAGAGATTCCATTAAAAAGCTATTTGGATTGATAAAAACAAGAGTTCAATAAAATACTGGGATGAGATAAATATATAAAAATCAATATCTAGCCTGTATAAAAGCAATAACATATTTAAAATGTGATAAAAGGGAAATCTCACTCCTAATAGCATTAAAAATATAATAATGGCACAGAAAAGTCTACACTGTATATTTGATCAAACTGTTTTAAAGTTTACTTAGAATAAACCAAAAATACCCACACACGCGCACGCACACACACACACACACACACACACACACACACACGGACAAGAATAATGAGGACAGTCCTGCCTGATATTAGATCATCTTATACTTGAATGATTAAAACAGCATGCTACTGATTCAAAACAGACAAATAAACAAAATAACCTTGAAAAAGATCCTGATAAAACTTCAAATGCTAATATGTGATAAGTGAAACAGCACAAATCAAGGAGGAAACATTGTCTAGCAAAATGTTGCCACAAATACTGATGGTTATGCAAAGAAGGAGCAGTTAAGGAAAGGAGGCTGGGGATATTACATAATGTTAGGGCACTTTGTCCAGCATAGGTGAAGCCCTGGGTTCAATCCCCAGCTATGAAAATGAAATAAGAAAAAATAAAAAAGAATCAAGAATCGGATAAAAGTTATTATAAGCAAACATGATGAAAGTTTGTTTATTTACTCTTTTTTTGTTTATTTTTGTTTTTGAGGTAGGGTCTCATTCTAGCCCAGGCTGACCTGGAAGTCACTATGTAGTCTCAGGCTGGCCTCAAACGCACGACAATCCTCCTACCTCTGCCTTCTGAGTGCTGGGATCAAAGGTGTGTGCCACTGTGCTCGGTGTAATTTCTTTACTCTTTAAGAGCTCTCTCAGATCAATAAGGAATTCAGACAAGCAATGCTGATCACATAGCATTAGAGACCTGACTCCTCTCCAAAGGTGGTACAACCTTTTGGAATGTAGGGAGCAGTATATATTAAGAATATGAAAAATAGTTATACTCTTTGACTCAGCAATTTTTTCCTCTTGTGAGCGATCTTTTCTCTGGCTGACAAAATAATTTGAAGCGTTGAACAAAATTATAAGCCAATCTAATCATGACCGTCTTATTTTTGTTCACCATGTTGCATACAATAGCAACTCTGTCCTCCTCTGACTTTTCCTCCCATGACATTTAGTATCAACTGACATTTGTTTATTACCAGTCTCTTCCCTGACTTCTAGAATGTAAGGTCTAGGAGAATTTGCCTACTTTGACTCCTACTGTATTTCCAGGTTCCAGAACCTTGCCTAGCACACAGTAGGAAGTTGATAGTCACGGACCGAAGAAATAATTCCAAACAGTCACCAATAAAGGAGTAATTTAGACAATTGTGGTACATCTATCCAACATTGTCAAACTATTAGATATACTTTTTTACTAATAATAATATAACATGGGGAAGGAATTATGATGAAATAAATTTAAGACAGTATATTTTTACACATATAGTCATACAATGCATAATTGCTTTTATTATTGAGACAGGGTGTAATGTAGCCCTAGCTAGCCTTAAACTCATTATGTAGCTAAGGATGACCTTGAACTTGTGATCCTCCTGCTTCAACCTCCCAAGAGCTGGGATTACAGATGTGCACTGCCACATCTGGCTTATGCAGTTCTGGAGATCAACCCCAGGGCTTTGTGCATGCTATGCTAGGCAAACACTCTGCCAACTGAGCTACAGCCTTATTCCATAATGACGTGTTTTTTTTTTTTTTTTTGAGGGGAGTTTTAAAGGTAGAGTGTTGCTCTAGTCCAGGCAGAACTGGCATTCACTAGGTAGTCTCAGGGTGGCCGTGAACTCTAGGTGATCCTTTTTCTACTTCTGCCTCCTGAGTGCTGGGATTAAAGGTATGTGCCAACATAATGACTTTTTTTTTTTTTTTTTTTTTTGGTTTTTCGAGGTAGGGTCTCACTCTAACCCAGGCTGACCTGGAATTCACTCTGTATTCTCAGGGTGGCCTTGAACTCATGACGATCCTCCTACCTCTGCCTCCCTAGTGCTGGGATTAAAGGCATGCGCCACCACACTTGGCTTATAATGACATTTTTATTATTTTATTTATTTTTGGAGAGAGACACAGAGAGAGAGAGACAGACAGACAGAGAGGGAGAGGGAGACAGATAGAGATGGGCGCACCAGCAGTCTCTCAGCTGCTGTGAACGAAATCCAGATGTGTGCGCCCCCTTGTGGGCAAGTGCAGCATTGCACCCTTGCGTCACTTTGCATCTGGCTAAACGTGGGACCTGGAGATTGGAACCAGCATTCTTAGGCTTAGCAGGCAGGTGCCTTAACCGCTAAACCATCTCTCCAGCCCTATAATGACATTTTTAATCAATGCTGGACCACATGTATGATGGTAGCTCCATAAGATTATATATATTATATTATATATATATATATAATATTATATATATATAATGGGACTTAAAAGTTCCTGCTGTGTGGTGACACCATGGCTGTCATAACATTGCAGCACAGTGCATTACTCATGTCTGTGCTGATGCTGATATAAACTAGTCATATGAAAGTCTAGTCAAACAATTATGTATAGGACATAATATTTGATAGTGATAATAACCAACTATGTTACTGGTTTATGGATTTACTAAACTATACTTGCTACAAATATTTTATATTTTATTTATTTATTTATTTATCTTTGGTTTTTCGAGGTAAGATCTCATTCTAGTCCAGGCTGACCTGGAATTCACTCTGTAGTCTTAAGGTGACCTTGCACTCCCAGCAATCCTCCTACCTCCGCCTCCTGAGTGCTGAGATTAAAGGTGTGTGCCAACACGCCCTTCTATATTTGTGTTTATTATTGCAAGGCGAGAGATGGAAAGAGAGAAAGGTGCACAGGGCCTCCCACCACTGCAGGTGAACTCCAGTGTGCCACGCTACATCTGGCACATGGGCACTGGAAAACAGAAACTCAGGCTATCAGGCACTTCAGCAGCTTTTCACTTAACCACTGCGCATCTCTCCAACCCCCTGAGACTATACGTCCATCATTTGACTAGGAAGTACTGTTACTTTAAAAGTCTATTGTACTGAAGAGATAGCTTAGCAATTAAGGCACATGCCTGCAAAGCCTAAAGACCCAGGTTCAACTCTCCAGGTCCCATGTAAGCCAGATGCACATGGTGGCACATGCGTCTGGAGTTTGCTTGCAGTGGTTAGAGGCCCTGGTGCACCCATTCTCACTACCCCCCACACTGTAATAAATAAAAAAAATTAAATATTTTTTAAAAAATTGAGGTTGGTTGTGGTGGAGCATGCCGTTATTCTCAGCACTTGGGAGGCCAAGGTAGGATAGCCATGAGTTCAAAATCACCCTGAGACTACATAGTGAATTCCAGATCAACCTGGGCTAGAGCAAGACCCTACCTTGAAAAAAATATTTTGAGCTGGGCGTGGTGGTGCATGCCTTTAATCCCAGCGTTTGGGAGGCAGAGGTAAGAGGATTGTCTTGAGTTCAAGGCCAACTGAAACTGAATTCCAGGTCAGCCTGGGCTAGAGCAAAACCCTACCTCAAAAAATCAAAAAAGAAAAAAATATTTTGAGACAAGGTCTCATTTAGTCCTGGCTTGCCTCTAAGTCACCATGTCACCAAGAACATGTAAGTTTGCTAATTGCAACCTTGAACCCTAATCCACCCCACCTCCATGTATGAGTATACTCTTTCATTTATAGCAAAGTTGAACCAAGAATTTGTTTCTGACATTTAAAATTTTATCTGGGAGGCTGGAGAGATGGCTTAGCAGTTAAGGCACTTGCCTGCAAAGCCTTTTCATTCTAGTTTGTTCTCCAGGTCCCATAATGTTCACGTGGTGTATACATGCATCTAAAGACACATTTGTAGTGGCCATGACTCTGGCATGCGTGACATTGTCACTTTTTCTCTCTATAAAAATAACAAAGAATGCCTGTCTAATTAATTAATTAATTAATTAATTAATTTAAAAAATTAGCTGGGTGCAGAAGAGGTTGCTCAGTGGTTAAAGACACTTGCTTGAAAGTTTGATAGCCCGGGTTTGGTTCACCAATACCTACATAAAGCCAGATGCACAAAGTGGCATGTGTATCTGGAATTTGTCGGTAATAGGAAGAGGCCCTGATGTGGCCATTCCTTACTTTCCCTGGTAAAATTAAAAAAAAAAATTCTCTGCCTTTCTTTAAGGTAGGGTCTCACTCTAGCCTCAGGCTGACCTGGAATTTACTGTGTCATCTCAGGTGGGCTGCTTGGGAGGCTGGAAAGCACGATTCCAAAGCTCAAGGTCTCTTTGGGCAATTTAGTGAATTTTTAATTTAAAAAAATTTTTTTTTTTTGGTTTTTCAAGGTTTGGCAGTTTTAGCCTTGTAGCCTAGAATCTCTGAAGCTCACTTGTATTTCAAGGGTGGTCCTCAAACCCTGATCCAAAAGTGTTTGCCTCCCGAAATACTGGGAAAAAGGCGTACCACCATTTTTACCTTCCTCTTTTTTTGGCATTAAAAATATTTAAAAACATTTATTATTTGAACAAAGAGATGGGAGAGGGGAGAGAGAATGAGAGTGCAAACGCCAGGCTTCTAGAAGAGAATGGGAGGATCACCCGAGGATGCATGTGCCACCATGAGACATCTGGTTAATTCCAGGTCACCTGGACCAGAGTGGGTCCTAGGTTTCAAAGTAAAAAGGCAAATGCCTTAAAAAAAAAACCATCTGATCTAGCCCCATTTAAAAAGTATTTTATTAGCTGCTTTATTTATTTGAGAGAGAGGACAGAGAGAGAGAGAGAGACTGTGCAAAGGGCCTCCAGCAGAACTGATAAAAACACTCAGATGCAGATTTCCTGTGCAGCTGGATTACTGGGTCTTGATTTCAGATGGGAATCCGGAAGTTCAAATTGGCATGGCCAACCACTAAGCCATCTTTCCAAATTTTGATGAGAGAAGAATTTTGCGCACCAAGGCCTTCAGCATGCCTTTAATCAAGCATTCAGACACATGTCCCATCTATATACATGTACGATTGTGCACTTGTGTCACCTTGTGTGTTTATTTAGCCTAGCATCTGGAGTCAAACATGGGTCCAAAACCAAGGGGCTTGCAATAAAATTTAATAAAATAAAATATCTCTCCATAAAAAGGTTGACCTAAAAATAAAATCTGAAAGGCGGACAGAGTGGCCTCATGCCTTAATCCCAGCACATGGGAGGCAGAGGTAGGAGGATTGCAGAGATTTGACTGCGTCTGAGACTATAAAGTGTCAGCCTAATTCAGAGTGAGACTCACTACACTATCAGAAAACCGAAATAAATAAATAAATAAATAAATAAATAAATAAATAAATAAATAAATAAATAAAATTATGACCAATAATAGGAAGAAAATAGGGAATTTTAATTTAAAATTAAAAGAATGGTGGAAATAACTTAGGAAAAAAGTGTTTTTTTTTTTAAAGAGTATAGGGAAAAAGAGTACTGGTCATTTTCTTCCTCTACTTTTGGGCATTTCCAAGTGTTCAATAACATGCATTTATTTAGTATTAGAAAGTCTGAAATAAGAATGATGATGCAAATCCCAGCACTCGGGAGGCAGAGGTAGGAGGATCACCGAGAGTTCGAGGCCACCCTGAGACTACATAGTTAATTCCAGGTCAGCCTGGACCAGAGTGAGACTACCTTGCAAAACCAAAAAAAAAAAAAAAAAAAAAAAAAAAAAGAATGATGATGCAGCTTTTCCTCTCAGTACTTAAGAAGCTGCTTTGGAGGACTGTGAGTTCAAGGACAGATAGACATAAACGAGACCCTGTCTCAAACAAAACAAGACAGAAATGATAAATGCAACACCACAGTGAGAGATTTCTTAAATCACCAATGATAAGAGAGTCTGATTTCAGATGAGATCGGGAGAGTTCAGGGTGGCATGGCCATAGATGAAGGTATGATTTCAAATTAAAATGATAAAAATGATAGCCAGCCAAGTGTAGTGGTCCATGCCTTTAATCCCAGCATTCAGGAGGCAGAGGTAGGAGTATCGCCATGAATTTGAGGCTACCCTGAGACTACGAAGTGAGTTCCAGATCAGCCAGGGCAAGAGTGAGACCCTACCTCGAAAAACCAAAATAAAATAAAATAAAATAAAATAAAATAAAATAAAATAAAATAAAATAATAAAATAAAACAAAATAAAAAATGATAGCCGGACATGGTGGCACATGCCTTTAATCCCAGCACATGGGAGGCAGAGGTAGGAGGATTGCAGAGATTTCGAGGCCACTCTGAGACTACAAAGTGTCAGCCTGAGCTAGAGTGAGACTCTACCTCAGAAAACCAAAATAAATAAATAAATAAATAAATAAATAAATAAATAAATAAATAAATAAATAAAATTATGACCAATAATAGGAAGAAGAGAGTAGGAATTTTTTTAAAAGGGCTAAAAGAAGGGAAATAATTAATTAATTAATTAATTAATGTTTGATATGAGCTTTAGCATAATGAGATAAATTTGGGATCAACCAGGTGTGGTGCCACATGTCTGTAATGCCATTACTCAGGAAACAAAGGCAGGAGGAATCACTGCAAGTTCAAAAGGAGCCTGGGCTACACACGAGTTCTAGTGTAGCTACTGTGTGCTATACAGCAAGACTGTCGAAAACAAAACTCCAATAGCCGGACGTGAGGTGCATTTGGGAGGCGGAAGTAGGAGGATCGCTGTGAGTTTGAGGCCAGCCTGAGACTACAGAGTAAATTCCAGACACCCTGGGCTAAAGCGAGAACCTAGCTCAAAAACCAACAACAATAACAACAGAAAAAGCAAACTTTCCAAGAATATGAAACTCTATGAAGCTGATAATTCTTACTGTACTTTAAGAAAAAAAAAAAAAAAGCACATTTTGTTAATCCTGTCACCCAAGTACACTATCACTCTGAAGTTCCACCTGTGCAGAAATTCTGAAACTGATAGATGACTTCTCAAAAATGCAGATATGGGCTTAGCAGTTAAGGTGCTTGCCTGCAAAGTCAAAGGACCCAGATTTGATTCCCTAAGATCCATGTAAAGCCAGATGCACAAGGTAGTGCATGCGTCTGGAGTTTGTTTGCTATGGCTAGAGGCCTGGGTGTGCCCATTCTCTCTCTCTCTATCTGCCTCTTTCTCTCTCTCATAAATAAATAAATAAATAAATAAATAAATAAATAAATAAATAAATAAATATTTTTAAAAATTCTGAAACTGGGCTGGAGAGACGGCTTAGTGGTTAAGGCACATGCCTGTGAAGCCTAAGGACCCAGGTTCAATGCTCCAGGTCCCACGTAAGACAGATGCACATGGTGGCACATGCATCTGGAGTTTGTTTGCAGTGGCTAGAGGCCTTGGCATGCTCATTCTCTCCCTCCCTCCCTCCCTCTCTCTCTCTCTCTCTCTCTCTCTCTCCCTCTAATAAATAAATAAATACATAAAATAAAAATCCTGAAAATGACAGATGACTTCCCAAGTATGTAGATTTCTAGGGATCATCCTTGGGGGTGTCTACTTCAAGAGTATTGGGGTGAGACCTAGGCATTTGTATGTGGACGAGTCTGTGTTTGGCAATACCAGGGCTAAGTGGCAGGGTGAACTTCCTGCCTGTGGGCAGCACCCTGAACTCCAGTGGATGGAGGAACCTTTCTCCTTTTGGCCTTGGGTTAATATGCCTCTAGCTGCTATACTTCATGGCTGTCTACGTGAGGTTCTGTGGGAAGAATCTAGAGCCCTAGGCAAGGAGTCACGTCATCAGACTGACCCTCCTCTACCCATTGGGCCTCCACATACTGACCCAGACACCAAAGGCTGTATTATGTAGGGCTGGCTGGGCTCTTTCCAGTCCACAATCCCCCCACTCATGCAAGCCTTCACAACTGACCTTACCTCTTAACCATTTCTTCTGTGTCCCCAGAAATCCCACTGAACTGTAAACAAATGCTTTTTCCACCCCAGCATTGGTACAACCTCTAGCACCTGTTTTGTTTACAGTCTCTTTCCTAAAGTTATTTCTGCCAAACTCATTTGTTCTAATCTCGAATGACCAGTAAGTAGGTGGTCTTACTATTTATTCACCATCCACACCCCCATTTCCCTGCCACCCCCACCATTTCCTCAACATATCACTTGCATTCTTGAGCAAAACAAAACAAAACTAAGAATTCTGTTTGTGCAAGAATCATGGCCTCAGGCTGTTATAACAAAATGTTATAAACTGGGTAGTTTATATTCTTTCTCACAGTTCTGGGGGGCTAGAAAGTTTAAGAACACTGCACCTACATATGTGGTGTCTAAACCAATACCTTCCCATGTCCTTACATGACAGAGGGAGCAAAATGGCTCCCTGGGGCCTCTAATCCCACGATCTAGTCACTTTGCAACATCCTCACCTTCTAATACCATCATTTTGGTCATTAGACGTCACTATACAAAATGGGGGTAGGAGAAACCATTAAGACCATATCACATACTATCTATTTCTTTTTTTCTCTTTTCTTTTTCTTATCATTTCATAGCTGGCTTCTGAGTTGCTCCTCAGATATCTTAAATATAAGTGGCTTTCACCATTTCATTTCTTCATGTGCTAGACAGTTTTCCATTAGTATGACAAAATAGCTGTGTCTGGGTAACTTATAAAGAAAAGAGGTTTATTTATCTCACAGTTTGAGAGGCCGCAAGTCCAGACAGCATGACTCTAGCTCTAGTGAGGACACTCCTGGCTGCATCTGATCCTGGTGGCTGGAATCATGACAAGAGTACTTTTGAGAAAAAACAGCTCTGTGGAATCTCTAATCCCACCATAATATTAATTTCTCTTTAAAAACACTTTTACTAATTTACTTGCAAACAGAGAGAGATAGAAGAGAGACAGAAAGAATGAATGCACCAGGGCCTCCAGCCACTGCAAATGAACTCCAAATGCTACTTTGCACATCTGGCTTAACATGGGTCCTGAGGAGTAGAACCTGGGTCATTAGGCTTTGTAGGCAAGCCGCTGAGCCATTTCTCCAGCCCTCTATTACCAATTTCTTCTGAGAGCCATGACTAGGACTGGTTACTTTCCCACTAGATCCCATCCCTTCATACTTTAAATACCACTTCACAATACTTCCACACCAAACTCGTAACACTTGAAGTCTCGGAGGACACATTCAAAATATATCCAAAGCACAGCCTTTGCCATCCTGGGTGATTTCACTCACTTATGGAGGGCCAGTCTTTTAACTATGTTACCCTGCTCTTTCTTCTCTCTCTGTCCAATATGAAATCGTATTCTTACTGGTTCCTTCTGGAGGCATAACTATTCGTTTCCCAGTCAGTGAAAAAGTTGAGGATGTCTTTTGCCTGGAAGTTTCTTGGGCGTGTAGGTTCTCCCAGCAGGGCTAAGAGAAAGGCACCACACCGGAGGTAGGCTCTCTGGGAAATACAGGAATAAGCGAAATTCTTGGGATTTTTTTGCTATCTTGTTCAGCTCTCTAGTGCTAAGGAGCAGATTACAGGGAGCCTGGGAAGTCTCAGCTTGGAATATGGAGGCTGGCTGTCCTCTAAGAACCTCTCTTTTTTTGGCCACCTCGAATCCTTGTGGAGAGCAGCTTGGGGGTGATGGTGTGCATATATCATATACAAGCTCACTGACAAGACGACTGGATGGAGTCAAGTCCGGATAGAATAAAGAAACCCTGAGCATTTTTAGACACAGTTACCTAAGCGTTTCTTGGCTTCCTCAGTGCTTCTAAGAGAGCAAGCTTTAATACTCTCATCAACTATACACAGCCTTCTCTAGCTTGATGTTCCTGCTTCTTACTCGTAATAGCACACCTACCCTTCTGTCTTCTTGAGTGCTCAATTTCTGGACCCTCATTTTCTTCTGGGCATTCTGCCTGTTCTGCATTCATTTCCTTCCTTATCTCCTAAACCACATGGCTGTCACTGGACTAATTCACCGTTCAGGAACCCTCGAGTCTCTCAGTCCTTGTCACTTTTCTTCTCCACGCGCTCCTAGACATCCCCAGTTCCATGTCAATCCCACCTTTTCTCCTCTTACCATCCATTGCTGGGTAAGTACCAGATGGCAAAAAAATAAATAAATAAATAAAAATCACGAACATATATAATCACTCGTTTCAGCTGGACCCTGATCTTGATCCCTGATTGTGACTCTCGTAGACATTTACTACTCTCTTTAAACACCCACCATTCCCTTTCTTCTCTTCTTGTGCCCCTAACCTTCCAGCCGCTTCACAGACACATCCCATATCCTCTCACCTATGAGTCAATCTGTATATATACATCTTGGTCATCTTCCTTTCTGCTCCCTCTCCTGCAAATAAAGTGCTTGGCCTCGTGTCAAACACATTTCCACATTTAAAAAAAAAGAAATCTTTGAATCAATCCTAAATATTTATTCTTCAGACAAATATTTATTGAGAACCAGGTTGGTCTATGGGTATAGAGGGACAAATAGAACCCAGCTGCTAGAGGTTCCTGGTGACATGACTTGTTTGACTGCAGCGTCCATGAGCTACATTTTCCTGCTTTGCTGGTTGGCTCCAGTGGGAACCTGTGGGCCAACTGTGTCCACTCACTGGCCTCCCCTAGTGGTCCTGGGTGGGCAGCAATCAATTTCTTCACTGGGAAACTTGTAATTGGGGCTTTCCAAACTAGACTCTACCACAGCCACTTGGAAATTGATGGTAGCCATTTATTTTCATGTGGACTAGGATACAGGTAGGGCCGTTCTGCAGCATGTATAAAGCCTGGCATATTCACAGGAGGGGAAGAGACAACACACTCTAAAAGAAACCGTATTATAAGCCAGGGTTCTCTAGAGGAATGGAACCAATACAATGAAGATGTGTTATAAAGGGGATTTATTAGATTAGCATATAGGATACAGGCTGAACAGTCCGACAATAGCAGTGTGCAGGCTACAGAGTCAGAGAACCTGGTAGCTGTTCAGTCCATAGGCTGGATGCCTCAGTCGTCCCAATCTGGCAGAGAAGGCCTGGAGGATTCCTGGAGAGCAGCTGGTCTTCAGTCCATGCTGGAAGGCTGAAGAAACTGGGTTCCAGTGTCCACAGAGAATAACAGCAACAGAGTAGATAACACTGATCAGCAAGTAGGAAGGCAGCCAGGCAGAAGGTCTGTGTTCTCCTTATATATTGTAGTCCACCACCAGAAGGGCTGCTCTAGAATCATCCTCACAGACCCATCCAAAAGGTGGCTCACATCTGATGCCTAATCTGATTAAGTTGACAGTAGAATTTAACCTCACAAAGACTATGTGGGTTCTTTGTGGATTAAATTTGTGTGTGTGTGTGTGTGTGTGTGTGTGTGTGTGTGTGTTTTGATTGATTCAGGATGCCCCTATTTGAGCACTAACTGAAATTATTTTAGGCTAATTTATATCTCCCTCCCCCCCTCCAAAAATATGTTTAGTTTGTTCAAATTAGTTGATGACACCCAGGAATATGAAGGGCTTTTTAGGGTTAAGCTAGAAGATGACTTGGGCTGGAGAGATGGCTTAGCGGTCAAGGTGCATGCCAGTGAAGCTAAGAACCTCAGTTCGATTCTTCAGGTCCCATGTAAGCCAGATGCACATGGTGGCGCATGCATCTGGAGTTCATTTGCAGTGGTTGGAAGCCCTGGCGTGCCCATTCTCTCTCTCTCTCCCTCTCTCTGTCTCAAATAAATAAATAAATAAATATAAAAGATGACTCTCTTTTCTGAGGAACTATTGGCCAGAGTTGGGGGGGGGTCTGCCTTATTTTGATTATTTACAGTAATGCCAAAATCTTAGTGTGAAATTGCTACACTTAGGAGGAAAGAGAAGGTGTTGTGTAGCAATTTCCTCCAAATTGAAACATTGAATTGAAACACTCCCTCCCAGAGGGAGGAGGAAGGTTGAGGAGACTCAAGAGATAAACAAGTCTGGCAAAGCTGATACTTAAAAAAAAAAAAAAAAAAAGTCTGAACATCCCTCCCCAAAGTTTCTATAAAGAAACAGTAAACAACTACTGAGGGAGAGACTCTCTCTCCAGCAGAGCTGCCAAGGGGCAAGGAGCTTCCCTGAGTGTTCACCTATGCTGGGGTAGGCTTCTCCGTGATGCAGCTGCTCTTGGCTCACTCATGCTATGGAAATAAACCCCGACTCACACTCTGTAAGTAACCCCAATAAACTCATTCGTTCATCTAAACTGGTTTTGGTGCGACTATCCTTTGGTTGCTGTTTGTGTCCTGTCTGGGGTGAACAGACACATGTTCTCCTCAGGGAAAAAGTTTCACACAATGGAAGGATTCAAGACCAGACCTGAACCATGACTAAGAAGTGAAGTCAAGCATCCATCTGAGAGTTGGACATATAGCTTAGTGGTTAAGGCGCTTGCCTGTGAAGCTTAAGGACCCAGGTTCTGTTCCCCAGAACCCACGTAAAGTTGGGTGCACATGATGGCGCATGCATCTGGAGTTCGTTTGCAGTGGCTGAGATCCTTGTGCACCCATTTTCTCTCTCTCTGACTCTTTTTCTCACTCTCTCTCTCAAATAAGTAAATAATAAATATTTTAAAAAAGAACCCATCTGAAAGAACATTAGCATGTTAAAGATATAAAACAACAACAAAACAAAGAACCTTGGTGGGGAGGGGGGAGCAGATGCAAAAAGAAACTCAGGAACATGTGGTCTCACAGAACAGTCAAGAACAGAGTGTTTCAGGAATGCAGGCGTGGCTAACAGTATCTTGTTCTCCTGAAAGTTCAAGTAAGGTAAGACTCGAAAACCACCTTTGGCTTTAGTGATGCAGGCAGGTGGTTAAGGGCAGCTTTACCCAGGGCACATGCACAAGAGCATAAGGCTGCCTGATTCCTGTGGCTTGATAATCATTATCATGACCCTCTTCAAAAAGTTCATCCATAGCAGGAGGGGAAACTCGGTAAGTTAGAACTCATTGTTAGGAGGGGGAGTGCGTTTGAACGTGGAGGTAAGGAGGAAATAGAGGGGGAAGTGTGGAAGATTCAAGAAAGAGAAAAAGATAATTGATAGCTTTAGAAGAGTGCAGTAGATAATTGGGCAACTGTAGTTCAGCAAGACCCATGATTATCTGACCTCAGTAGTCTCAGGCAACTGGCAATAGGCAAAGGGACTTCACAGAGCAGAGTTACACCCTGGCCCTGTGGTTTTCAGGCAGTGTTCTGTCTTTGAGCATAGTTAGCTCTTGTAGCACCTTAATAAAAGCTGAAAATGACAGGCAACATCCCGAGAGTGCTGACTACTCCCTTCATATTCAATCCTCAAAGGACCAACAGATAACAGTCACAAAGCAAGGCAGCTTACCTTTCCAACAAGAATGGCAGAAACTTTGGTTTTGTGGGCTGGAGAGATGGCTCAGCAGTGAAAGGCGTTAACCTGCAAAGCCTGATGACCTGGGTTCAACTCCCCAGTACCCACATAAGCCACAAAGTGGCACATGTGTCTTGAGTTAGTTTGCAGCTTAAGAGTCCCATTCTCTATCTCTCCCTCACTCTCTCCTCTCTTACCATCTCTTAAAGTAAATAAATTAAAAAAAGTTTAAATTTGCTTTTTTGGATGCAAATAACTAAAAGCTAACACTAAACTCTATCTTAAGTAGAAGCACATTAAAAAAAATTATTTGTGGGCTGGAGAGAACGCTTAGTGGTTAAGACTCTTGCCTGCAAAGCCCAGGACCCATGTAATGCCAGATACACAAGGTGGCCCATGTGTCTGGAGTTCGTTCATTTATAGTGGCTAGAAACCCTGGCATGCCTATTCTCTCTCTCTCTCTCTCAAATCAATCAATCAATAAAGTATTTTTTAAAAATTAAAAAAAATTATTTGCAAGCAGAGAGATAAAGACACACACACACACACACACAGAGGAGAGAAAAAGAGAGAGAGAGACAAGAATGAGAATATATGGGCAAGCCAGAGCCTCTAGCCACTGCAAACAAACTCCAGATGCAATTGCTACTTTGTGTATCTGGCTTTACATGGGTACTAGGGAACTGAACCCTGATCAATAGGCTTTGCAGGCAAGTGCCTTTACTACTGAATTATCTCTCCAGTCAACAAGTTTTATTGGCATTTTAAGACAAGGATTTAGCTGGGCCTAGGAGAAGACTGAGAAACTATGATGTTTTTGGTCTCTGTACACACATGCATGTGGTGCACACATCTGCACACACATGAACATATACTATACACACAAACAGAAAGTAGAAATTACTTTTAGGCAGAAAATTTCACATTTACAAGTGTTTGATGTACTCATCAGTAGGCCTTCAAAAGTCACCACAGAAAGCAAATATGATTCTAGGATGAATGATGCAACATGCCTAGATCCGTGTGGCTTGGAGTAAATCCCCAAAGCCAGCGTCATATATCAACTTATGAGGAAGTAAAATGATATGTCTTGGAAAACTACACCAGAGACTGACAAGGCAATGTTGCTGATCTCAGAAACACTGCGGGAGATTTTTCAGTAGACTTGTTTTAAAAGTTATATTCTCAGGCTGGAGAGATGAAGGACCCTGTGTTCGATGTCCCAGGTCCTACGTATGCAAGACACACAAGGTAATGCAAGCGCAAGGTTGCACATATGCACAAGGTGGCACACGCATCTGGAGCTTGACTGTAGTGGCTGGAGGCCCTGGCGTGTCAATTCTCTCTCTCTTGCTCTCTGTCTCTCATTTAAAAAATTACAAAAAAGTTATATTCTTATACTATATAACTTAAAGTATTCAAGTATAATAAATACATTAAATATAAGAGTCCAGATTATTTCATCTGTATCTCTAAAAGGTTCATATATGAAAGTTGACCACAAAAATATTACTGGAAGGGTAAGTTTTAATTGGAAAAAAAATGGAGAGATGCCAGGCATGGTGGCGCACATCTTTAATCCCAGCACTTGGGAGGCAGAGGTAGGAGGATTGCCATGAGTTCGAGGCCACCCTGAGACTACATAGTGAATTCCAGGTCAGCCTAAGCTAGAGTGAGACCCTACCTCGAAAAACGAAAAAAAAAATGGAGAGAGATTTCCCCTAATATTTAGACCTATATGACATATGCTAATGACTCATTTCTATAGCTTTAGCTTCCTGCTAACTCCAGGATCCCATAACTCACACTTTACTGGATTTTTTTACTTGAATATTCAACAGGTCCTTTAAATCTAAGTCTGATTGCACATTAAACTCAGTTTCTCATCTCTCCGTTCCTCCTCGGTCTTCTCCTGTGATCACCACTACTTTCACTCATGGGCGCACACTGAAGCCAGCCACCCACATCCCCTCTTGATATCTATCTATTATCCATCATCTATCTATCTATCTATCTGTGTCTATGTATTTATCTATCATCATCTCCCAGTCCTTTTATCTGTTCCTCTCAGTTCTATTTTAGTCCATGTCATCTCTGCCTAGACTACTGTAACAAAACATAAACTGGTTTTCTTGCTCTTATCTCCAAAAGCAGTCTGAATGATTTTTCCACAATGCAAACCTGAGTTCCATTTCCATGGCAGACTAAGTCCATACCTATCTTCAGACAGCAGCATCTCCTGTTCCCCATCTTCCTCCACCAGCAATTCAGTTATGTTAGACGCTCTCACTGTGCTTTCCTATGTGCCTTATCTTTCCTTCACACTTCTGTTGTATTATCTTTGCTACCAAGCTGGGAATTCTTGTCAATCAGACTCATCACGTAGTCACTTAACCCAGGGCAGGACCTGAGATACTGTAAGTGCTTTATAAATATTAAATGAATGAACCAATGACTTTGTTACTCTAGCATCCATTGCCATACCTGGTAAAACAGCTCTTCTCATTTGGTTCAATGACGTGTGTGTGTGTGTGTGTGTGTGTGTGTGTGTGTGTGTACATGTGCTTATTGGCTGTGATTGTGCATCTGTAAACTTAGAGTAAATACTTCTTTTTTAAAATAAATTAATATATATATGTATAATTTTTGAGACAGAGAGAGAGAGGCAGATAAAGTGAGTATGGGTGCACCAGGGCCTCCTGCCACTGGAAATAAACTCCAGATGCATGCACCACGTTGTGCATTTGGCTTCACATGGGCACCAGGGACTCAAACCCCGGCCCATCAGGCTTTGCAAACAAGTGCCCTCTAACCACTCAGTCATTACTCCAACCCCCAAGTCACTCTTTTCCTTGAAAAAAAACCCCAGGTATTCAATAATATTGATCTGATTAATATACTGTCATTAGACTAAAGATAGGCGATTAAGTGAGTCACCTGTAACAAGCCACATACTGTACAGGTTTGTCCTTAAGGAGCACATGTCTTTCTTAATTAGGATCAATCAAACATGGCTTCCTAAAACAGGTGGCTTTTGAAAGAAAGGGAGAAAAAAAAAAACTTAGCTAGTGGAATATAAAGGACAAGTGTAAAAATATCAATGTCCATGAAGAAGAAAATCATGTTCTGAAGACACAAGCTTCATGTGTCTGAAGACACAACTCCTACATGAAATTTGCGGTAACTTGGAAGTGTTCTAGCCTGTGATCCACTTGTCAGGGGCTAGCTTCCTTCTCTACTGGGCTTTAGCCAGGGAATCAGCTGACGAATCTCATTACTGGCAGCAGTTAAAACTCTCAACTCTATAGCGTCTCCACTGCTGAAAAAAAAAAAAAAAGATCCTTTACTTCAGAGACTAAGAGTCCTATCAAGTTTTGTATCCATGGGATTTAATTTATTTTTTTTAATATCAAAATATACTTAGAACAAATTTCACAAGAATATCTGGTCAAGTTATTTTTGGCCTGCACTCTGGTAACAACACTAACATACAATGGTCACTCTGTTTTCTTTGCTCTAACTGATTCTTTGTGCACCCTTCCTTGAACATGGGCCTCATTTTCTAACTTTACTGAGATTGAAAAAAAGTGTCAATTTCAGCGACGGCTTAATAGCTCTTCACAGACTTATGGTTTTAGACTTACATAAAAATGGTGCTTGGAAGTATAGCTGTGAACTGAGGTGCTTTTTGAAAATCTTGCTCCAGAGAATGAGAGCGATGAATGAGATGACTGAAAAATCTTTTCTCAGATATGCCTTACTAAACAAAGGAGAGGTTAATGACTCCAAATGATGATTTTTAAATTTTTTTATTATTATTTTATTTATTTTTGGAGAGAGACACAGAGAGAGACAGAGAGGGAGAGGGAGACAGATAGAGATGGGTGCGCCAGCAGTCTCTCAGCTGCTGTGAACAAAATCCAGATGTGTGTGCCCCCTTGTGGTCAAGTCCGGCATTGCGCCCTTGCGTCACTTTGCATCTGGCTAAAGGTGGGACCTGGAGATTGGAACCCGGTTCTTAGGCTTAGCAGGCAGGCGCCTTAACCGCTGAGCTCCAAATGATGATTTTTAAAAAGCAATGTCAATGATAACATTAACATTGGAATGATGGTTCTGAATTGAAGTGTGGCTGTGTTACTTTATAGTCTTACTTTGGAGTTGATTCAGAATCTCTTCCTTTTTACCCGGGGATCATCTATTAGTAGTTTATTATAGAGTGCTTTTATGAAATTTTTGATTTAATCACAAGTCAGAAATATATAATTTAGTCACTGTTTTATAGAAAATGCTTTAAACTTTTAAAATATAAACTCAATATACACAGTAGCTTGATAAATAAGACAGTTTATAGAATACATGAAAATCCATCAGTTATTTTATTAGCCAAACTCTCATATTTTTCCAACTTGTAGATAAATGTAAGCTTCATTTTAGAAGTCATATTACATATTACATATATATAATGTGTGTGTGTGTGTGTGTGTGTGTGTGTGTGCGCGCGCGCGCGCGCTTTTTCTTTGAGGTAGGGTTTAACTCTAGCCCAGGCTGACCTGGAATTTACTACGTAGTCTCAGGCTGGCCTCGAATTCACAGTGATCCTCCTACCTCTGCCTCTCCAGTGCTGGGATTAAAGGTGTGCGCCACTATGCCTGGCAATATATTTTGATATAAAGAAAAATTTCAGCCTTAGGTGGCCAGAAATTAACATTTAGAAGATAATTTATAGTTTCCAAAAAGCATTTCTCATTAATTATCTCAGAAAACGATGTGATTATTAAAGGTTAATTAAGCAAATACTTGTGAAGTAATTGGGAGGTAATCTATTTCTAATTTAACAGGTCAACCAGGGGTATTTAGGAGACATTTTTTTTCCTGGTTAATAACTCTAACCAAAACAAAAAGATATTTAAATCCTTTCCCTAGTGAAAACAGTAAGCTGTGTTTGCTCTTTTAAGTATTGTTTCAAAGAACTGTTGTGGGGGGGGGGGGCTCCTAATTTGACTGTTTTTATGATTTAAGAACTTTTCTGAGCTCTTCCGGACCAGTGTTAATCCACGGTTTATATTCTTTGGCGCTTTGTGATTAAATAAAATATATGAAGGTGGCAACTACAGAAGGCACAGGGGGTGTGTTAGAAAAGTACTGTTTTTTCCTTGCGGGACACAACGCTTCTAGGTTATTGACTACAGAGAAGCGTGAACACAAATCCACCTCCTACCAGCAACCCTGTGACTAAAGAACCCTGGAGAAAAACCTCGTGTAGAAATCTCCACGGGTGCAACGTCAGGACGAACGCGATCGTCCCCGTCCTTAGTGACACGACCAACTGTTTCCTCCCTAACTTTGGATATAGATAGCTGGGTGCGATCACACGATTCCCAAAACGCGTTAAAAACAAAACAAAACAAAACCCCCCAAAAAAATCACATCCCATTGCTTCCTTGCTCTCAGGCCAAGACAAGCAATGTGAATTTCCAGGTACAACACATGTGAATTTCCCCGCCAGGGCCTAGGTAAAAGGTTACCGTTCCCCGCGGAGCATTAGCTCCAGCACAGGGTGGGGGAGAGAGTCACGGGGCTCCGCCGGGCCTCCGCACGGGATGGATGGAGAAAGCGGATCCCGGGGCACCTTTGTCTGCGCCCTGGCTCCCGGGCTGTGCGGCGCGGGCGGGCCCCGAAACCCCCCGGAGTGAGGGGGAAGCGCGCAGCCAGGGGACAGACAGTCGGCCGGGCCTGGAAACGGGAGGTCAGCTCGGACGGACGGACGGACGGACGGACGGTCCCCTCCCACCGGAGCCAGCCGCGCCAGGTGGCCGCGAGAGCCGGGCGGGCGGACTCGCTATTGTTTTTGGCGAGCACATAAATCCCTGCGCCGACCCCTCTGCACACCCAGGTTTCCTGCCGGAGGCCATTGGGTTTCCTCCGAGGCTCGCTCGCTCTCTATATATAGAGAGACCAGGGCCAAGCGGCTGGAGCAGAGGTGCTTCGCTTTTCTTTTTTTTTCCCTGGACTCCCAGAGTGTCCCCTTCTCGCCTCGGATCGGCTCACCAAGAAGCGTCCGGGGAGGTGAGCGAAGGGGGGAAAAAAATAAAAAAAAAAAAAAATCCCCGGAGTGAGGAGGCGGGGACGTGGGAGGAGGAGGAGGAGGAGGAGGAGGATCCGCTTCTCCGGGGTTTCCCTGACGCCAGCAGCAGCCGCAGCAAACAGCAGCAGCGCCCGGCGCGCGCACCCCACCGCCCGCGTCCACGGCTCCGGGAACCCTTGCAAAGGGAGGGGGGCGGGGAGGGGAGCGAGCTTTGGCCGCCAGCCCTGGAGCGGTCCACAAGCCTCGGCCCCCGCCTCGCCGTCGCCGTCGCGGTAGCTGCTGCCCGCGCGAGGCGACAGCCGGGATTGGAGCCGGGGCGGGCCGTGGAGGAGCGCGTGCGTGCGTGCGCGCGCGCGTGTGTGCGGAGGAGAGGGAGGGGAGGTGGGGTGGATGGGAGAGCGTGCTGCTGAAGGGAGGCGCGCGTGCGCGTGCGCGGGGGTGGCTGCGGCGGCGGTGACGCGCGCTCCGGCTCCCGGTCCCGCGGTCTCCGCCCCCCTCGCGCCGGTGCGCGCGCGCGCGTGTGTGTGAGTGAGTGCTTGTGGGCGCGCGCGCGCGCGTGTGTGTGTGTGGTGTGTGTGAGTGAAGGAGCCCGAGTCGGCGGCGGGTGGTGGCGCCTGGAACCTGGACGATCGAGCCACCCCCCTCCATTCCTCAGGGCCTCGGAATGTACTGACTTCCCCCCCCTTTCCTTCTCTGTTCCCCTCTCCTCCTCCTCCTCTCCCCACACTCCCCTGCAGGAGGGAGGCGCCCCCGAGTCTTTCCCCCCCGAATCCCGCGCGCCAGAGAGAGAGAGAGGAGAGTGGGGGGAACCACCGCGCGGGCCCGGCTGGGTCGGGCCGTGTGCTGTGGCTGGAGCAGCGGCGGCGGCGGCCCGCGGGAAGCCCGGGCGCTGCGCGGCGAGGGACCGGCGCTGAGCCGCGCGCGGGGAAGGAGGCGCCGCTGTCTCTGCCGCCGCCGCCACTCACTCTCCGGGAAGAGATGGCGGCGGAGCGGGGAGCCCGGCGATTCCTCTGCACCTCCTCCTCCTCCTTCTCCAGCCTGCTGCTGCTGCTGTTGCTGCTGCTGCTGCTGCACGGGCGCCCGAGCTCCTCCGCCCGCAGCGGCGCCCCGCCGCAGTCCGCAGGTAAGCCGGCCGGGTGGGGGGCGCGGCTCGGGGCTGACCGGCGGGGAAAGCCGGGGGGGGGGTGGTTGGGAGATCGGCAGCCACAGTGGTGCTGGTGTTTGTTTGTTTGTTTATTTATTTATTTATTTTTTGTGTGTGTGTGTGTGTGTGTGTGTTTCGGATCCAGAAGGGAACTTCTCTAAAGCCTCGGATCCCATCGCCGGAGAGACAAGGGTCTCGCGTGGTGAGGGAGGGAATGCCGCCGAGGGACGGAGGGAGGAAGGGAATGAAGGAAGGAAGGATGGATGGAGAGAGGGGCGACCACCCGGGTCCATGTCCCTACTTCCACACCCCCGCCCCGTACCCCGGGGCGGGGGCTCACGGGGTCTACTTGTGCGCTTTGTACCCGGGAGGCAGGTTCACCCCTCGTCCTCCTTCCCTTCCCCCCCGCCCCGCAGGCTCATCCCACTTGTAAGAGTGGGACATTTCTTGTGCTCACACAGGCACCGGTAGAGGCCACTACACACCTCATTAAATCAACAATCGCGAGGCCAATTCATTAATGTTCAGGAAAGGAAGGAGGAGGGGGCTTGAGCTCTTTTTATTATTTATTTTATTTAAATTTTTTTTTCATCTGGTTATGTATGGGGTTTGCCAGCTTCTGAAAGTCCTGGTGTGTCAGCAGGGACTTTTCGGTGCAGGGATTGGAGCCTGTGGAAAAGAGGGGGGTGTCTGGGTGGGGGTGTCCTTGTCCCTTCACCATCAGTGCTGTTGACTTAGCCACGAGGATGCCTCGGAGAGTGACTCCAGGCTCCAGGTGATTGTGTCATTTAGCGTTTCCGTTATGAAATGTGTCTTTCCTGGGGAATGACAACTATATTTACGTCTTGTTACCCACCCTTAACCTATGAATTTTCCAAACATCTGATCTGAAATACGTATCCATTGTTTTTAATTGGTAATGTACAAAATATGTTGTACACTCAAAAGCCATTTTTAGTTTCTTATTCTTTTCATTTCACTTTTTGCATTTCATGGATTGCAGAAACACCTGCATTTCTATTTATTTAAGGGGGCCCGTTAGCAAAAAAAGCTAAGCCTTCTGGTATAGTTGAAGATTAGGGCACATTTCTTGAAGGGCAAATTGACATGGACTCTGCTGACATTGTTTGCCCAAGGTGGCATACCATAAAACTTGACAGAAACTTTCGCTTACTTGCATGAGATATAAAATTTTCATACTTCTAAGTCGTCTGATCAGACATAGTGGCACCTTGAAATTGCTAAACCAGAGCTTGTCTTCTTCTGATTTCAGTGAAATAACACTTAAAACCACATTGTAGTACAACTTGGCTGATAAACTTGATTTTCTTGCAAACTGTGTGTCTTTGTGTATGCAGATATAGCTCATGACTCTTGTCATTGTTAAAGAATGGTTTTAAACCCTCAGTGCCCATGTGGAGTGCCTAAAACAGCTACCTAAACAACAGTTAATGTCAAATTAGCGTCACTGATGTCACCTTGTGTTCTTGTACATTCAGCTTATACACATTTTCAGGCACACCTTTCAGATCTGAACTGTAGGAAACCAAACAGTTTTCTTTTTATGAGACTGGGCAAGAGAAATTTAACAATTTTTGAAAACTAGTTCCTCTTCCCCTTGTTTAATTTTATATGTAAATATATGCAGCTTATCATATATGCGTTTGAGATGGTAGGTGGAGTTTCTGTTTAAAGTTGTTTTTTTTTTTTTTCCAGTAAATTGGTGCTGGTAATTTTATTAGGTTAAAAATAATGTAAGCTTCTTAAGTGATCTTCACATCTGTTTCAACATTAACTCAATCAGTGGGTTTTTATTTTGCACTGGTGAGGTGTAAGGCAGCTATTCTCAGCCTTCTTGGAGTTTGCAGTCTGGTGTGTAGGTAGAAAAGATAGCCATCCAACTATTAATTATATAATTAAGTGTGATAAACACTACAAAGTAGAATGGATTTGAGAAAGTGTGCTGAAGTGATTTTACCTGAGCGAGAGCTAAGGGATGATGTGGTAGAGGTGGGGAGGCCCACTCAAGAGTGTAGTTTGGAGGACTAATTCTTCCTACAAAATATTTTCCGTTAACCCTTCCTTGCCGAATTACAAAAGTGAAAGAAGTGATTGCAGTAAGCAAGGGCTGGCTCCTTCTGTCAGGAGCCGTGGACAAGATCAGATCAAGGGAATGGAGAACTGAGCAAGCAGCACCTGGATCAAGCTGTCAGTAAATCAGATGTCAGTTGTGTGTGCTTTTATTTTTGTAGATGATAAGTTGGACGTTTTTTGAGGAAGGATAGGAGGGTGAACATGTTCGGTAGTAAAAGACAGAGGAAAGTAGATGTGTGGGAATACAGGATCAGCAAGTGTTTCTCCATCGTAGGGTAGACATGTGGATGTAGAGGAAAACAGAGTGAAAGGCTAATGACCGAAAATGATCTGCAAGGTGGAGGCTTGGAAACAAGTAGACACACAGTGTGATTTTAGGAAGGGAAGGCATCTTACGGACAAGTTTTGTGGAAGTCTTTGGTTTCAAACTGATGCCCTTCGTGGAGTACCCATAGCTGCTGCTGGAGGCATTTACTTGATGATGTCATTCTTTACCTTACAGTGTGGTCCATTTTTGTTTTTAATGGCTTCTGCTGTAAAATCTTGCTTTATGCAATACATTTAATATCATGTTCCTCCTCCCCACTTGTGAATATTTTTCCTTTATCAGTAGATTCATTGCTTGCTTCTCTGGTGATTTTGTCCCTGGTCAGGTTTTTCTTTCACCCACTTGAATATAGCTTCATTCTGTTTACCCTGTCCTTGTTTTCCTTTGCTCTGTGTCAGCTAATGACTCTCCTAGCCCACTTTTCATGTGCCACTTAGAACCCTCACTAAATAGGCATCTTGCATTACACAGGTCCAAAGGTAAACTTGTCTTGGCTCCTCCTCCCTCCTGCTTCCCTCCTCATAGTAGTGAACCAGTTCCTCATCCAGGGCTCTCACATTGTTGGAATAATTGCATGGATTTGTCTTCTGTGTTACCTGCCTTGGCCCTCACTGCTGATCCATTATCCCAGATTGAAATCTACAAAAGTCCTCATTCCCTCATTTCCATTTTATGTCCTAGGATTTCTTCAGTATGTAAGTTTTTTAAAAGATTTTATTTTTATTTTTTATTTATTTATTAGAGACAGAGAAGAGGGAGAGGGAGTATGGGCACACCAGGGCCTCTAGCCACTGCAAATGAACTCCAGATGCATGTGTCCCCTTGTGCATCTGGCTGACATGGGACCTGGGTAATCGAACCGGGATCTTTAGGCTTTGCAGGCAAACACCTTAACCGCTAAGCTATCTCTCCAGCCCAGTATGTATTTTTTTTTTTAAATGTTTCATTTATTTGAGAGAGGCAGAGAGAGAGAGAGGAAGAGAGAGAATGGACACACTAGGCCCTCTAGCCACTGCCAATGAGTTCTCCACATGCTTGTGCCACCTGGTGCATCTGGCTTTTCATGGGTACTGGGAATTGAACCCCATTCCTTTGGCTTTTCAGAAAAGTGCCTTAACTGCTAAGCCATCTCTCTAGCCCAGTCTGTAACTTTTCATCTTGGATCTCCACCTGGACTAGAAACTGTGGCTCCAAAATAACTCTCTGTCTCTACTCTTACCTCTAGTAGTGTGTCCTCTTACTGGGATCAACTTTCTGAAGTGTATTTCAAAGCATGGCATTCCTTCTCAAAATCTCTTAGTAGTGTATTCCACAGCTTAGGCGGTTCCATAGCCTAAACCCCTTGGCATAGAGATTGGGAGATCCTGTGTTTTCTTTACCACCCCAGCCTCAATTTAAAGTCCTACCCTCTTGTCACTCCTTTACGTAACTGTGTTCTCTTCCTCCAGACTAATCGTAGAGCTTCAAGCCCCTGTGCTTTCCGCATGCTGATCTTACTTCCTTCCATTAAAGCCGCTTCCCACTTCTGCTTCTGAAACTCCTCATTTCATCAATGATGTCTTTTCCTACTGGCTCCTCCCTCAGAGTTAGTAGTTGTCATTCTCTATGCTCCCATAGCTTTCTAACTAGTTTTCATCTTCTATCATTTTCTTGTCTCCTCTGCTTCCTGAGGGTTTTTGCATTGTCTTTCCTTTACATTGCTAGTAGGTCTGAAGCATCCTGCACACAGTACATACCAGTAAATGTTTGTTGAATGAATGTGGAGTTGCTTTTTTTTCCCCAAAAGCCCTCAGGGTCATACTGCAGAGATAGGATTCCATTATATGATGGCCCTTCATATATCTGACAGAATTCTGTGTAAGGTGTGTGTGTGTGTGTGTGTGTGTGTGTGTGTGTGTGTGTGTCATTGCATCCCATCCCTACCTCACTTCAGGCGCTCTTCACATAGTTTTCTGACCCTGTATGTGCTTGGTCTTCCTCCTAGATGTGCTGCCATTTTAGTATTTATTAGTGTTGTCATCTTTGAAAGACAGTTGCTCTTCCTGAGTTGTCTATAGAAAAGGACTGATGCCTTGCTCTGCCTGTCTGTTAAGGTGAGACACAAGAGAGATCACCTAGTTCTAGGTGACTGCTCAAAGCAAACATAAGAAATGTGACTGCTCCTAGCAAATTGTCTGAAAATGAATACCTGATGTGGGATTAAAAATACATGACATGCATGGAGGCAAGGACTTTGGGCATGACCAAGGGCTCCAGATGCTTTCCTACCTGACTGGATGACCAGAAAGATGAGCTGTAAAACTGCTTATAAACTGTAAAATACTGCATCTGTGTAGAATAGTTTTAATGTTTCTCTTTGAACCTTAAAAATTCTGATTTGGTTAAATTTTTTGAAAGTATAGTTTTTCTGTTGTCTCAGTTGGTCATTGTTGGTTTCTGCACTTTCTTTCCCTACATCCAGGAAACATTAAGGTAGCATTAATAAATTTCATTATATGGAGACTCCATGACATAGTCTTTCTCCCTAATACCATATTTGATGAGTGTATTCCATGGGATAGGGGAGTATATACCATGCCCTTGGTGCTTGGGCTTCTGGGTAGTATTGCATCCACAATAGAAGAATAGGGGAAATGACTAGAGGTAAGGTCATGTTGGCCAGAGACCTAAGTGAGGTGAAGAGTTTTGTTTAAGCTTAAAAAAAAATTATTTTATTTTATTTTATTTATTTGAGAGAGAGAGAAAGAGAGAATGGGCGCACCAGGGCCTCCAGCCACTGCAAACGAACTCAGACGCATGCGCCCCCTTGTGCATCTGGCTTACAGGGGTCCTGGGGAATTGAACTTGGGTCCTTAGGCTTCACAGGCAAACGCCTTAACCACTAAGACATTCCCCCAGCCTTTGTTTAAGCTTTTACATTGGGAACACCATCAACAAAAAGATGGTTTTAAAATAGAGACCATTTTTCATTTACAATGAAAAGGGTTTTTTTCACTAAGAAAAAAGAACTTTCAAAAAGCCATTCAGATCCACTAGTTTAATGGTTTTATATTTCTTTGTGGTTGCTGTCTACTTTTGTGGCTCATCTTTTATAGTTGCATCCTTAGGATATGTATAACTTTACATATTTTTCTTAATATAACCTGTTTCTTTGGCACCACATTAACTTTAATTTTTTAAAAAAATTATTTAATTATTAGAGAGAGAGAGGCAGATAGAGAGAATGGGCATGCCAGGGCCTCTAGCCACTGCAATGAATGAACTCCAGACACATGTGCCACTTTGTGCATCTGGCATTACGTAGGTACTGGGGAATAGAACCAGGATCCTTAGGCTTTGCAGGCAAGTGCCTTAACTGCTGAGCCATCTCTCCAGCCCTGCCACATTAACTTTATTTTTATTTATTTAAAAATATTTATTTATTTATTTATATTTATTAGAGAGAGAGAGAGAAGCAGATAGAGAGAATGGATATACCAGAGCATGCATCTGGCTTATGTGGGTCCTGGGGAATTGAACCTGGGTCCTTTGGTTTTGCAGGCAAGTAACTTAACCACTAAGCCATCTCTCCAGCCCCACATTAACTTTAAATCAGTTTATTTTAAAACTTATTTTAAAATGCATATTTGTTTATAGTCAAAAAATATAGAATTACATAAAGTAAGTTTTATCACTCCATGGGCAAATCTCATTTTTAACGTAGAGACAGACATTTTTAAATACTTCCCTTCCTACATTTGCATATATGTGTATGTAGTTTTGCTTTTTACACACATAGGCTCACACAACCTATTGTTTTTCAACTTAGATTTTTCACCTGTGTAAGAGCTCTTTCCATGTCAGTACATACAGAGTTTCTCATAACCATTATTTGAACTCTCTGTAGTATTTCAGGGAATGAATTTAATATTAATAGTGGCCAATAAAAGTAGTATTTATAGAACAGTCACAGGGTTCCAGGCAGTGTACCAAGCTCTTTTACATGGACTTTTGCATGGAGCAGTAGGTGATATCCCTCCATTTTACAGATGAGAAAACTTAAGTCTTAAATTTTAGGTGAATTGTGAAAGAGCTCAAAGCTATCATGTGAAAAAGTTGACATTTTAATCCATGTATTTCTAAAGCCTAAGTTCCTTACTACTGTGCATATTACTAAGTATGTTTTCTCCTGTTGGGGAGATTGAAGATATGAATCTATATGATAGTTTTTGAGAGCTTGTTTGGAGGTTCTAGCAGGGGAGCGCAGCTGCTCGTATACCTTTGACCGAAGACCAGTTCTCTTTTTGGGGAAGTTTGTCCTCTTTAACCGAACGCGCTGGAACGCACACGGAGCAGTGTGGGAGGATGGGGACACCGCCTAGTCAGCCAGATCAGCCAAATCAACCCTGGCAATCAGTGGGGTGACAGATGTTGCAGCCAGATCGCCCTCACATCCTGAATGACAGTTTTTGTATATGAGGGGTCGTGGTTCCATTTCTTGTAGAAGAGCAATGATAACATTAAGAGTAGTACCATTGGGTTGGGGATATGGCTCAGTGGAAAAAGCATTGTGGTGCTAGCATGAGTACCTGAGTTCAGAACCCCAGCACCCATATAAAAGGATGCTGTGCCTAGTGTTTGTAATCCTAGCCATGCCTGCGGGCAAGAAGGGAGGTAGATACAGGAGAATCTGCTAGAGGCTCATGGACCAGCTAGGCTGGCAAGAGCAGCAGAGAACAGTGTGAGACCCTACCTCAAAGAAGGTGGGAGGTGATCAACACCTGAAAGTTGTCCACACACACAAAAGAATAATACCAGTAAGTTTCCCACTCCCACTGCTGGGATGTACTCACCTACCACCTCAAACTCAAAAGCCATTGACTAAAACTTTCATTTAAAACAAAATGCAAGGAGTGAGAGGGGAGGAGAGAGAGAGAGAGAGATTGAGAATGAGAAAAATAGGAATGGGCATGGGCATGTTAGGGCTTCGGCCACTGCAAATGAACTACAGATGCGTGCACCCGTTTGTGCATCTGACTCTACTTGGATGCTAGGGAATCAAACCCCGGTCATTAGGCTTTGCAGGCAAGTGCCTTAACCACTGAGCCATCTCTCTAGCCCTAAAACTTTCATTTTTTAAAAGGATGTTTTCATCTTTATTTGTGAATATTTAATAATAAAGGTCATTATTTTAAATTGCAGATCTAGTGTGTCTGTTTTATCTGTTAACTGAGGTGTGGGGCTAGTTAATAGATAATCCCAGAGGTCCCTTCTGCCATGTTCCTTTTAGCTTGATGTCTACAATTGAGGAGATGGTTTATCTCAGCTAAATGACCCCTGTGTAGGTCTTGTGTTTGAATACAGGTCATTTCCTGCTCTGGGTAGGAGAATTACCTTATGCTATTCCCAAATGCTAAAGTTACTCTGTATCTTTTCTTCTTCTGATATTGAAGTAAGGATATGGTCCAGAAAGTCTTTTACATTGCTTGTAAATGATTGTATATGTTTTCATCTTACATGTGTAAGAATAGCTTAAGGGCTGAGTTCACAAAATAGAAGTTCAGTGTTAAGTAATTGAGCAGTATTTTAAGTTACAGTATTTCCAGAAATATTACATGCTTATTCAGGCACAGAAGGGATATAGGTTATGTATAAATTGACCAGGTTACAGAGCTCGCTGAAATGAGCAAGTTTTTCATTTTCTTTTGCCCCCTCCTTTTTTTTCTAAAAAAGAAAGGACAGAGAGGTATGGTGGTTTTATATTATTATTTTTGAGACAACGTCTCACTAGCCTATGCTGGCCCTCATAATTTCCTGTTCCAGCTACCCGAACACTGGAATCGCAGATGGGGCGTGTCCACCTCGTGGGTTTTATTTTACTGGAATTAGGTCTTGAATTCTTCTCCATAAGGAGCTAGTAGTTGGGGATCCTGAACATCAGATTGTATGTCTTTGCTTTTCCTCTTTCAAAGGACCATTGGAAATAATCTTTGAAATGGTTTTATAGCAAGAATTAAAATTTTGTTTTTAGTCAGACAGTTCTTCTATAGCCTGAGCTAAAAATTTCAGCATTTTTTGGCTCATTGCAAATGGGCTTATTGTGCACAGAGCTATGCCCTTTGTAGATAGAAGGATGAATCAGATGTCTTCTGTCCTCAGGAAGCCTTGGGTCTAATGGCTGAGATAAGATAGGTAATAGGTAACCTGATTTGGAGAAAGTGCCACTACTGCTGTGGCTGGAAAACATTCTGCAGTCATTGTGTCACTGCCAGTCAAGTGATAGGGTGGCTTTTCCTCATCCTAAGAGTGTTGGGAAGCCAGTAGACTAGAGTTCTCAAGAGGGGGTTACTTTTCATTTCCTCTGGGTGATTCTTGGAAGGTTAGAATATGTGAGGATACCATGGTGCAGGCACCTGAACTGCAGCTACTACCACGTCTTCTGGATGATGTTTTCATTACTGCTCAGTCATAGCTGATGATACTTCTGAGGAGTCCTGGGCAGGGTGAATTTTTAAAACATTTCTATGTAGACATTGAATACAGACTGTATTTCTGCTGCAGAATAAGTGAGTTTAAAAAATCAGCAGAATGGGCTGGAGAGATGGCTCAGCCACCAAAGGTGCTTGCTTGCAAAGCCTTATGGTCTGGGTTCAATTCTCCAGTATCCACATAAAGCCAGATGCACAAAGTTGGGCATATGTCTTAGAAGTCATTTGCAGTGGGAGGAGGCCCTGTTGCACCCATTCTCTCTTTCTCTTTAATATATTGAACATATATATTTAAAAAACAGAATTTATATATAAGGTATAGTTGACAATATCATTATAATGTACAGATTTAGATATAGAATAATAAATCATAAGTCTTATATATAATTTTTTATTCATAACAACTAAAATCTGAGGATCTTTTGAATTCTTGAGAGCAACTGAAGTTTGAGGTGGGGCTGTTAGTTTTTTTTTTTTTTTTTTTTTTTTGTTTTTTTGAAGTAGGGTCTCACTCTAGTTCAGGCTGACCTGAAATTCACCATGTAGTCTCAGGGTAGCCTTGAACTCACAGCGATCCTCCTACCTCTGCCTCCCCCGGCTGTTGGTTTTAAATTTGTATAATATATTGTTTCAAGGGATTGTGTCCAGAAACTTTTTTGATAACTTTCTTTTGTAATAAGCACCTCAGTTACATAGGCCTCAACCTTTCCTCCACAGTATAACTGGAGATGAGGGAATAAGAGAATTAATTTTCACAGTTTATTCATCAAAGCCAGTAGTTTCTCAGAGTCCCAATGTTCCTTTTTCTGAGCACATATTTATGTGCATTTTAAACAAATCAGTAGTTGGTTAGAAGAGGGTAGAAGGGCCATCTTAGAAATGCTCCTAGCAATAAGAGATTGTGATAGTTGCAAGAAAGGAGATTTAAAATAAGTATAAGCACACAAAAATCTTCCTCATAAACAGAAATAATTGTCTCAGCCAGATTGAAGAAAATCTCCTTTGCTCTCCCATTACTGCTAATGGATTTTGTCTGTTCTGGCCTTGGCTTCCCTCCCCCCATGCTATACATACGTTTGCTGTCTGAGAGATACATGTTGTCTTAGTAATCTCTGGAGTCTTATCTCAAATTAGTTTGGTAACAGATTGATTCCTGGGGTGGGAGGGAAGGGAAAGTGAATAGGAGGGGAGAGAGGGGAAGGTGCCAGGGCATGGCTCCATCTTCTGGTTCTTACCCCTTTGGCCATGACATTTATATTTTTATAGACAGAATTGCTAAACCTGATTGGTGTGTGGATCTTTAACTTTTGGGTAAAGTTAATTGTTGGTTTGACTAAAATTTTTTAGAATTACAACATTTCAAATAATGTGTAAAACAAAAATAGAAATCATGCACAGTCCAAACCTGTTCCCAGAAGTACTTTTAACAACTCTGAATTTTATATTTTATATATAACAAGTAAATATCTAAATTGTACAGATGTACATTTGTCACAGTTGTTTTGATATCCAATGTAGCAACAACAAATCAGAGAGTGTGCCTGTAGATGTCTTGATGGCTAGTGCCAGTATACCATTAGATAACTTGGTAGATGTGGAATGATATGGTAGAAGGGCATGCATCTTAGTTTTTTTGATTTGCTCACATACTACCTATGTTCAAACTTGGTGTTTACCAACCTGATAGAAGAATACAGTATTTATGTTGAAATTTTATATTTTAAAATGATTAACGGAGTTGAGTATCTTTTTAGGTCTTAATGGTTTATACTGTCTCTGAGAATTCATTTGTTCACCTTTTTATATCTTAAATGTGTAGTTTAGAACAGGAATAGTTTGAAGCTTCATTACATCAAAAGTCCCATAACTGGGCTGGAGAGATGGCTCAGTGGTTAAGGCACTTACCTGCAAAGCCCCTGGTTGGATTCCCCAGTACCCATGTAAAACCAGATGCACAAAGTGGTTCATGCATCAGGAGTTTGTTTGCAATGGCTAGAGGCCCTGGCACACCCATTCTCTCTGTTTCTCTTCTGTGCCCCTCTGCTTGCAAATAAATAAATAAATAAAATAAACAACTCCCATAACTGCTTGCATTTTTAACTTAAGGTTAAGCAAACTAAAGTAATTAAGTCAGTTTGTTTATGTAACTTTTGTTAACCACTACTTATGTTTATTTCATGTGGATTCCAAGGTTGAAAACTGTGTGTGTGTGTGTGTGTGTGTGTAAGGTTGGGCATTCATAATCACTTTAACGTATTGAAATTAATCCTGGGAAGATATGAGTTAACATGTTTTACTTCATGTATTCATTCATGTATCTTTGTATTTTAAATTTTATTTGACACAGAAAGAGATAAAGAGAAGAGAAGGAAGGAAGGAAGGAAGGGAGGGAGGGAGGGGAAAGGAGGGGAAGGGAAGGGAAAAGAAAAGAAAAAGGAAAGAAAAGAAAAGAAAAGAAAAGAAAAAAAGAAAATAGGAAAAGGAACTGCAAACAAACTCCAAATGCTTGTACCACCTGTGTATCTGGCTTTATGTGGGTACTGGGGAATCAAACCCAGGCTGTCAGGTTTGCAAGCAAATGCCTTTACCACTGAGCCATCTCTCCATCCCTGAAAATTGATGTTTTGAAGAGAGGGGAGCTAAATACTGTAGTATTTGAAGACAGGGTGAACGATTTTTGTGTATAATGATGTTTAGATAATCAAATAATTGAATTCAATTTGGCTCAAGATACTTTGATGATGTGGTGCAAAATGGATTAAGAATGTATCAGGAGAATGCATTCTTAGCAAGTTTTAGGGCTTGTGATTTCGATGTAGTTTGAGTCTGTACCTAGAGTCATGTGTTGGAAGCCTGGTCCTTAGTGTGGTGGTGGTAAGTGGGGGGGGAGGGGCTTTAACTCTTCAAGGTCATTGAGAACACAGCCGAGGAAGAGAGTAACAGCCTTCTCCAAAGGGCGCCGGGTGAGTTCTCAAGGAGTGGTCCTGACCTCTCCCCGGTCTCTGGCTTCTTGTCTTGCCCACCATCTCTCTTTTGCATGTGCTCTTTCCAAACCTTGCCGCGGTCCTTGCCATGGTCATCACCATGCTGTTTGGGCTCATTAACCTGTCAGCTAAATAAACCTCTTTCTTTATAACCCGCCCAGCCTCAGGTATTTAATTATTGTGATGGGAAATGGAATAGTAGTAAAACAAAACTGGGCTTTGGTGAGATGGATAGGGTGAAACGTAGATCTGCTTAGGAAAAAGAAGGAACACCTGGAGTAAAGATTTAAGCATCTACCCATGGTTGGGTTTCCAAAGGAAGGAAATGACCTCTGTTTGCAGAAGATGTCATCACTAAAGATAGATAAGTACCTAGAATATGAATCAAGTTTTATTTTACCAATGGCTAGCTTTTGACAAACATTTGCATAAATAAATGGGATAGCGCTAAAGTAACATTGATTTCCCCCCCTCAACCCTTTAGTCATGATATGGCCCCTGGGTTAGATGCTAGGCAGGGAGAGAGAAGGCTTCCAAAGACAATTTTGAATAATTCTTTAGTTTAAATGACATTTATAGTAACTTACCACCCACCCAGTTGTGTGAGGTAAACACTGAGTGAATATGTGTCCATGCTTAGAACAGAGCCTGGCTTATCTTAATCATTCATTAAACATAAACTGTTATCATTCTTGTTGTTTTTGTTGTTATAGAAGATGGAGAAGCTAGCTAAAAAGACATGAAAATTAGATAACGCTGATGTAACTTGGTTTATATTCTTATCTGATGGCTCTGTGTAATTAGGTTGTTAGATGAGTGTGTTTATGGTGAGGAGGATAAGCATTTGTTTAGTTTGGGATATTCAGCTAAGTTTCTCAGGGTTGGCCCATGAGCAGATTTTTTTTTTTTGATGGATGAGTTTTTGCTTATGTTTGGTTTTGTTTTAAATAGGAGGGCAAAGTGAAGAGTGAGATGGGGCAGGGTAAAGGCAAAAGGAACAGAAATATTCTTCATCAGGAAATCTTTCCCTCTCTCCCTTCTTTTCTTTCCTTCCACATTTTTCTTTCTCTCTAACTCTCTGACACACACACACACTCTCTCTCTTTTATACTGTAGCCCAGGTAGGCTGGCTTTTTAGCTTGGGGTTCACTCTGTATCCCAGGCTGGCCTTGAACTCAAAGCACATGTGAGCACCCTGCTGTAAGCCATTCGTGAAAGGTTCATTTTTATTCAGAAGTATATCATTTGTTATTTAATGGAAGGTGATTATTAAATGATGAACTCGTCGGCCGGTAATGTTACAGGCTCGACCTGTGATGGCAGAAAAAGAAGCTGGAGATAGTGCTTGCTCCAGTTTTTAATGCCTAGCCTTCTCAGTCTGCTTTTCAAGATTTCATTGTTTCCCTTTAGAGATTGGGGCATCTTGAATGAAACATTAATTTCACTAGAGGTTGTTCTAAGTCACAGGAGTAAACTTCAGGATCATATTTCTTTTTCCGAGATTTTTAAGCTTGACACTTTCTGGAGATTCTTGTAAAAAAATTGTTAAGTTTTGTGGAAAAGTGGACTTACTCTTTCTTCAGGGTCGAGTGGTTTTTTTTTTTTTTTTTTTCATATTCAGAGTTAGCCCTCTTTTGTCAGTCATTGGAATTGGAAGGTAAAAATCTAAAAATCATTGTAGGACTAACTTGGTTGTTAGCAACCATGGACTTCATTCATTCTCTATATACGTGATAGAATATGCATTTATGAATTTCTGTGTTAGTCTTTCTCAAAACCCACTAGGCGGTACTCACCAGTCCATTTAATGTTCATAACATTAATGTTTGCTGGCACTAAGTTGCTGTATTAAAAGTCTGTATATTTTGTAGATTTTTTTGTGTGTATGTCTGGTTTGAGATTTAGAAATTTCACTAGGATATGACTAGGTGAGAATTTATTACTGATTTTTAAAACCTGGTATAATGATGTTATAGTTTCGATTTGAAATGTCCCCCAGTAGTTCGTGTATTCCAGGCTTGGTTAAATTAGGCATGTGCAGAGGTGGCGTTTGGGGGGTGGTTTGGCCATGCAAGTTCTGGCCACCTCAGTGGGTTTCTCATTGATGCACTCACAGCTTAACGGGACATTGGGCAGTGGGACCTAGTTAGAGAGGAACTGAACTGCACCATTGAGTACTTGCTTTTGGAGGGTCTGTGTTGTCCTTGTCCCTTTTTTCTCTTTCTTCTTGGCTACCTTATGCATTCCTTGCAGTGATTCTCTGCCTGGCCATTGGCGGACCCAAAGTGACTGGGCCAAGCAGCCCTTGGCTGAAGGAACCCTCTGCAGCCGTAAGGCAGAACAAATCTTTCCCTTTTTTTTTTTTGGTTTTGGTTTTTCAAAGGTAAGGTGTCACTCTAGCTCAGGCTGACCTGGAATTCAATTTACTCTGTAGTCTCAGGGTGGCCTTGAACTCACAGTGATCCTCCTACCTCTGCCTCCCGAGTGCTGGGATTAAAGGTGTGCACCACCATGCCTGACATCTTTCCTCTTTTTAACTTGTTTATTTTGAGTATTTTGCCATAGCAATGAAGAGCTATCACAAATGGAGTCCCATTTCGACATTAGTTTAAAATTCAGCAAGTATGGGAAGTTGGCATATTGTCTTAGTTTCTCTTTAACATATCTTGGGAAAACATCAAATTGGAGGCTGTTGTGGCCTTTCTTAATAAGTCAGACATACAGTTTTTCCCCAAGCATTGGAACAGATTATTTCTTTTGTTGACTACGAGATTTTAAAAAAACCCTTAAAATATTGTACGAAAATATATTTTGTAAACCTACAACTTCAGGGTAGTGAGATGCTCATACTGAGAGGCTTATTGGAACCAAGCTCCTATCTCATATCACACACGCACACTGAATGGCAGGGAGAGTGGCTCGATCTGTTTAGATATTTCATCTCTCTCTTTTGTGTACGGTTGAGTTATTTGAACTTCAAATGTGAATATGATGTGGCTTCTCTGTACTTACTGTATTTTTTTTTTTTTGAGGCAAAGTCTCATTCTAGCTCAGCCTGGCTTTGAGCTCATGATGATCCTCCTGCCTCAGCCTCCTGAGTGCTGGGATTAGTACTTTTTGTTCTGCATACATGAATCTATTTTTTAGGGCAGGAAAATTTTCTTTTATTACTTCCTTGTTATCTCTTCCTGGAATGCCAAAGGTTAATATAATTGTTTTCTTTCTTTTTTTTTTCCATGGTATTTTAATTTTGTTTATGTGGCAATTCTTACTTTTTATGATTGGAAACTATATTTCTAGATGCATCACATTTAAGGTTGCCATTCTAGTGAGGAGATTCATTGTTAGGAATTCTATTTACTTTAGAGTCTAGTTGTCTTATATTAATACTATTCTATCAGCCTTATTTTAGTGTTTAAATATTTATATTTTCAGACTTTTTGTAGCCTTATGTTGTGTATGTGGCATGAGTTTTAGTCTGAATTTTTGTCTTCTTACTAGAGCACGTGTATTTAATGTAATGGCTGTTTTCATTATTTTCTTTTATTCACCCTTTTTATCTGGGTTTCCCCTTTCTGTTTTTTTTTGTTTTCTTTTGATTATTTTCAGTTAGCCAGTTTCCCCCTGTTGGTTTGTCTATTGCAATTTCTTTCATTGTTTACCTCAGTCATTTCTAGAACATCTTTGACTTACACTTGTATCATATCTTGGATCGTGCAAGACTTTCATGACCATTTGCCCTTTCCTCCCAGTGTTTATGTTATTTTTGTATATTTTAGTTTTCTTTAAGGTAGATTTCTCACATACTTGCTGCTCTTGCTCTTCTTTCTGCATGTTGGAGTGTCTATTTGGAATCATTTTTTGGAGAATATCCTTTGCTTAGATCTGCTGAAGATGAATTAGCTTTTGTCTGTCTCAAAACAGTTGTATTTAAAAAGTTGCATTTCATCTAGTTTTTGGTGGGGCGCAGAGGGCTGGGTGTATAGTTCTGTGTAGATAATTTCTTCTTGCAGGATTTTATTCCATTGTTCTCCAAACTGTCTTATCTTCTGAGAAGTCAGGTGTGAATCTTACTTTTGCTTCTTTGGATCATATGCTTTTCTCTTTCCCTTTTGGCCTGTTCACTTGTAACAGTCAGAAATTGACTGTGATATGCCTAACTGTGGCTTTGTGTTTATTGCCTTTGACCTTCTGGTATCTCTAGGTTGATTAACTGTGGGAAGTTTGGGGCTGTTCTCTTCAGATACTGTGTTGCATTTATTTCACTGAGGTATTTTTTTAAATTACTTATTTATTTACGAGAGAGAGAGTGAGGGAGAGGGAGAAGAGAGAAAGAGATAAGAGAAGAAAGAGCGAATGAGAATGGATGTGCCAGGGCCTCCAGCTATTGCAAACTAACTCCAGATGCCTGTGCCACCATGTGCATCTGGCTTATGTGGGTACTAGGGAACTGAATCTGGGTCCTTAGGCTTTACAGGCCAGTGCCTTAACCACTAAGCCATCTTTCTAGCCCTGAGGTATTTCTTTTTAATTCTCATCTCTGATGGATTCAGAACAGTATGATTTTGTGGCATATTTGTCTGCTTTGGTTGTTAGAATAATAGCAACCATCTCTTAGGACTTTCAACCTTTTCAGCAAAGGTGAGACTCCATTTATTGATTTTCTTTTTTTAAATATATTTTATTTATTTATTTATTTGAGAGACAGAGAAGAAGGGAGAGAGAAGAGAGAGAATGGGGTGCACCAGGGTCTCCAGCCACTGCAAACAAACTCTAGATGGATGTGCCACTTTGTGCTTCTGGCTTATGTGGGTTCTGGGGAATCGAACTCGGATCCTTTGGCTTTGCAAACAAATGCCTTAACTGCTAAACCATCTTCTCCAGCCCCGTTTTTTTGAATTCTTAATTCCATTTGTTGTTTTCTGTGTGTGCATGTGGGGCCAGAGGACAACCTTGGGTGTTATTTCTTTGGCTTCATTTATCTTCTTTTGAAAAGGGTCTCTCCTTGGCTTGAAACTTGCCAAGTAGGAAGACTGGCTGGCTAGTGAGGCCCCAGGTATCCTCCAGTGTCCACTTCTGTGTCACTGGATCGACAGGAATGGCTGCCATTCCCAGAGCTTTGACATGGGGGCTGGAGCTCCAAACTCAGGTCCTCAGGCTGTGCAGCAAGCATGTTGCCAACTTAACCCTCTCCTTAGCTGGGGAGTTGCTTTTATGCCCTGATTGCCAAGATTATCTTTCCTTTCATGTATTTGTGATTGAGTGTCAGCAATTGTGCATGAAAAGTTGTCGAAGTTATCTGAGTTGTCCTGTCATCTGTGAGAAAGGACTTTGCCCTTCCTTCTGGTAGATGGTTAGGTTAGAGGGAATAATTATCTCAGGTCTTGTCAATCCATTGAGGAATTGAGCTGATTTTAAATCAGGCTTCTGACCCTGTGAGCTGAAATAGTTTAGGTTTACCTTTACTTCTTAGATGCAATCTTTGGGGGCCTAATCCTCAGCTTAAGGAGCTTACCCTCCTTTTGGGCAGGTCCTCACGACACGATTTTCCCCTTGGCCCTTGATCTGTCAGAAGTTGTGTTCATCTTAGCAGTCTTTAGCAGTAGTCATCTTTAGAATGTGCCGATTCCTCTGGACAAAATGGAGCCAAGTGGAGCAGACGTGTCTCTTTGGATCTGTTTGCTTTTTGGACCTTGAGCCCTCAACCTTCATTGCCTTCACACAGATATTTTGCATTTTTCTTCAGTTGTTCTCAGTAGAAGAGCCCATCAAAACCATCTGTTCTGTTATTCCTGGAGCTGAATTCTCTCAGTGCCCCTTTCAGCCTTTCTCTTTGTGTGACTTGAAAAAAAAATTTCCAGTTTGTTTTTTTCTTTTTGTCATGTGAAGTATGCTTTTCATTGCTTCCATTGTATTTCCTTGAAAAATTATTTAGTTGCTGTGTGGCCTAAAGCACCCTTTGCTGATTTCCAATTGTTCTCTTTCAGATACTACACTAGTCTTAAATTTCTCTGGGATTTCTGCAACTGGGAATTTTAAGCATATTCTAAATTGTGTGGTGTTTTGTTTTTTTTTTTAAATCCTCTCTTTAAACTTTTCAGGGAAAATTTTTGTTCCTATTGATAGAGAAGTCACTCTTGTAGTTTCTAAGTCATTTTAAGTGTTGATTGGAGGGTGATTCATGGTGATGAGATGGCGCCAATACGTGCTCATTATTGCTGGTTGAAAGGACTCTTAAAGCTTATGTGGCTTCCAGTTCTAATTTCAGGTGTAGGTGAAAGGAACGTTAGCTGTGCAGCAGTTTTATGCTGCCAGGTCACTGCATTGCTGATGGTCCTGGGGCAGGGAACTGTCAGACAGTGAAGACGCAGGGAGGGTTACTGCCAAAGCAGTGTTCAGTGCTGAACTTTGACAATTCAAAATTCAGCTCTTGTACTTGGTCAGGGGGCAGAAGCAACCTGCTGTTCTCTTTTCTGTCTCTAACCTTTACTTAACACAGTATCTTCCACAGAAGTGCGAGAGGCAGATGAAGCTGTTGCCAGCCTTTACTCTTGGAGGCATCCTGTGTTCACATTCTTACCATTGTGCTGTGATTTCTAGTGCATTGTAGATTTTTTTTTACCTCCAGGTGTTTTGTTTTAGTTAAAAATTTTGTTTGGGTACTTCAATGGATATTGGTCTGGGCTTTGGTTAAATGCATGAGATTGGGGGCTCTATTTATTAAAATTATTTTTTTAAGTTATTGACATTTGGGGTGGAGAGATGGCTTAGTGGTTAAGGTGCTTTCTTGTGAAGCCTTAAGGACTCATGTTCGATTCTCCAGATCCCACAAGCCAGCCGTACAAAGTGATGCAAGCTTGCGAGGTTGCACATGCGCACAAGGTGATGCTCATGTCTGGAGTAAGATTGCAATGGCTGGAGCTCCCTGAATCATCTAGACTAGCTGGAAGGCAAGCTCCATGGATCCATCTGTCTCTGCATCCCATGTCCTCCGTGTGTGTGTGCCTCCACACCTTGCTTTTTATACATGAGTGCTAGGGATGGATCTGAACTCGGGTCCTCATACTTGTGCTGCAAACACTTTACTCCTAGCTCCTGTTTTTTAAAGTAGTGAATTTCAGTCTGTTTGACTATGATATTAATAAAGGTTTATGTAATGAATTCAGTTGAGTTTACTCAAATGAAAATATATGGAAATATATGGAAAGTAGGATGGCTTAGTTTTATGGCCTTTAAAATTTTTAAATAAGGAGGTTTAGAGTTTAGTAAAGTAAGACATGAAACCAAAAAGGAGAGCTATTATATATTCATTATTCAACTTTTTACTTGGAAAGAGGAGGACTTAGGAATCTGCTTCTGCTTAAATCTAGTTTGCCAGTTGGAAAATAATGCTTTGGAAGTGATTTGACAGATTGGGAATACTAGGAGGAACTGGGCAAAGCAGGCAGCTTGGAAAAGAAAATGGCTAGTTTCATAATGCTTCCACGAGAATAAGAGTACTTCTGTTATAGGCATCACATACTCTGTAAGGAGAGTCAGCCATCTTCATTTTGCATACAAGACTAGTATAGTTAGGGGACGCTGGCTTCAAGACTCATACCTTGCAATGATGTAGCCAGTTTTCTTCATATCTCCTTCGTCCTAGGCTAAGTTTGTGTAGTAAACTTGATATGGTACAGTACACCTGCTGTAAGTTTTTCGGTTTGTGTGTGTGTCATGTATACGGATATGTGTGTGCATATATGCACTGTGGGTGTGTGTGTGTGTGTGTGTGTGTGTGTGTGTGTGAAGCCCAAAGGAGAATGTTGGGTATCCTCTTATCACTCATCCATGTATTTCCTTGAGATGGGGTCTCTCCCTCAACCTAGAGCTGATGTCCCATCGGTGAACCCCAGTGATTCTCTGGTTTCTGTCTCTGCCCACAGATTGGGGTGACAGATTTTTGTGGCCATGCCCAACTTTTTATGTGGATTCTGGATAGTTGAACTTGGGGTTCCCTCACACTTAAGTGACAAGAACTCTTAACTGTGGAGCCAATTCCCCACCCCAAGTTTTCTAGTTTGTTTGTTTTTTAAGGTAGGGTCTTGCTCTAGCCCAGGATAACGTAGAATTCACTATGTAGTCACAGGGTGGCCTCAAACTCACAGCGATCCTCCTACCTCTGCCTCCTGAGTTCTGGGATTAAAGGCCTGTGCCACCATACTCAGCAAGTTTTTAATACAACAGCTTTTATGCTCGTGTTTAGGTGTTAGAACATCTTTCTATTTGAGACAGGGTCTCATGCATCCCAGACTGGACACCAGCTTACAGTATAGCTGAGAATAAGTGTTGGGGTTACAAGTAGGCACACTGTGCTCAGTGAGCCCATGACCTTGAGATGCTAGAAGTAACCAACCACCTGACCTACACCCTCAGCCCATGAACTATATCTTTGGTTACATTGAATAAATGAAGGAAGGCTGGGGAGATGGTTCATTGGTTAAAAGTGCTTGCTGTGCAAGCCTCATGACTGGAGTTTGGATCCACAAAACAGATGTAAAGCGAGACACAGTGCACACGTCTATACTCCTAATATGCCTGTGGCAATGGGAGATGGTGTCAGGAGAATCCCAGTGCTCATGGGCCAGCTAGTCTGGCTTTTACAGTGGTAAATAACAAGAGAGACCCTGTCTAAACCAATGTTGAAGGCAAGGGCTGACACCCTGAGGCTGTTCTCTGACCTCTGCACATATACTGTGGCATGTCCACACCCATACCTACATACACACACACACACGGCACATACACACACAGAATAAATATATAAATAAATGAAGTTTTACTGGCTGCAAGTAGGGATATATATGAATTTGATTCAACGGGTAATTCAAGAAATATTTAATGAGTACTTGTTATATATCATAAAAGATAATTTCATAATGAAAGTGAATCATTGATGAAGTAGAAGAAACTAGAAATCAGGTCTTATAACTCAACAACCCTACAAACACATCAGTGCCAATAGGGCCAGTTGTCTTGGCCAGTGTCATAATACATCTACTAAGAGAGAGTCTGTGGTTGAGGCCTTGAGAATCTACACTGTGTAAGTCATCTGAGGAGTTCCTTATTCCCAACGTTTGAGAAACATTTCTAAGCATTAGCTGAAGAAAAAAAAAAAAAGACACTGCTTCTGAATTTAATATTTTTTTAAATTTATTTGTAAGCAAAGAGAGATAGAAGAGATACAGACAGAGAGAATGGGTGCACCAGGGTCTTCAGCCACTGCAAATGAACTCCAGATGTATGCGCCACTTTGTACATCTGGCTTAACGTGGGTACTGAGGAATTAAACCCTGGTCATTAGGCTTTGCAGGCAAGCACCGTAACAGCGGAGCCATCTCTCCAGCCCTGCTTATGAATTTAAAAAGTGTCTTGGAACGAACACCTCCGTAGTAGCTGTTTGTATTTAAGTAACAGTTCTCATGGGTAAGAACATTAGGAATACTGAAAAGAATTCTCATTTCTCTGATAGTCTGTCTTTAGTGTAGTTGTTTTCTTTGAAAGTGGTGTGCATGTGTGCATGCATGCTTGTAGACTGGATCTCACTGTGTAGCCCACAGTGGCCTGGAACTCAGAGTCATCTTCTATCTTATCTTTCCTACATCTGGGATTATAGACAAGTGCTTGATGACTTTAAACTTTTTATTTATTTTTTTTTGAGGGAGAGAGAATTGGCACACCACTACCTTAACCACTGCAAACGAACTCCAGATGTGTGCATCCCCTTGTACACATGCGCCACCTGTCCACATGCATCATATTGTACATCTGGCCTATGGGTTCTGGGGAGTTGAACCTGGGTCCTTAGGCTTTGCTGGCAAGCGACTTAACTGCTAAGCTATCACTTCAGCCCTTGCTTGATGATTTTTAATGGTTTTTCAACTATGAAATGCTGTTAGAATTTGTGCTGTATTCCATTAATGTAAGATTTGGAAGATTCAAATTTGCCTTTTAAAAAAGTTTTGTTTTGCTTTAACTTTTCAAAGCAGAAACAAATGAAAAGTTAAATCTTAAACGTATAAATATTTTGTCTTTCCAAAACAAAGTACATCTAAGACTAAGTTAAGCTCTGTGTTGGGGCCATGAGGCTGGTGGAAACATATACTATGTCCTGGTAAAGTCCTCCCCCCCTCCTTCCCACCCTGTGAGAATGAAACAGGGAAGAAATACATGTAAGCATGTGATTTGTGCATTGCTTAACTTTAAAGAATGAAAATCCAGGTAATGGATACTGCATTGTATTAAATGCAAGAAACAAGGAGTGTCTGTGCATGGAACCAAGGTGGTGGTAGTGGTGGCAATGCTCACAATTAAGCATCTTACAATTAAGATGTTGCAGTAGCTAAGCAACCTACAGTGGTAACTTGAATTAGGATTGTGGAGGTAGAGAGAAGTTCATGGAGTGGAAAGATATTTAGGTGGTAAGATAGATTTTGATGATGGATTGAGTGTGGTGGGGAGAGAAAGATAGGTCAAAGATGCTTAAGGTTCTTGAGAATTTTTTTAGAGACAGAGAGAGAGACAGACAGACAGAGAAGAGAAAGAGAGAATTGGCACTCCAGGACATCAGCCACTGCAATTAAACGCCAGATGTGTGTGCCACCTAGTGGGCATGTGTGACCTTGTGCTAGCCTCACCTTTTTGCATCTGGCTAATGTGGGATCTGGAGAGTAGAACATGGTCCTTAGGCTTTGCAGGCAAGCTCCTTAGCTGCTAAGCCAACTCTCCAGCCCACTGAGGATTTTTAATATCATGATGTTTGGTGGTATCTTTTTTCCTATTTATATTATTTATTAGCCTGCATTTGTTTCATAACAATTTTTTAAAATATATTTTATTTATTTATTTGATAGAAAGAGGCAGAAAAAGAGAAAGAGAAAGAAAGAGGGAGAGAATGGGTGAGCCAAGGTCTCCAGCCGCTGCAAACGAACTCTGGATGCATGCACCACCTTGTGCAGCTGGCTTACGTGGGTCCTGGAGAATTGAACTGGGATCCTTTGGCTTTGCAGGCAAATGCCTTAACCGCTAAGCCATCTCTCCAGCTCCTCATAATGATTTTTGAATATTAGTCCATGTCAATAAATATAGCTGTACATTGTCTATGTTGTGGGTATGAACATATAGTTCCAACTATTTACTCAATTTGTTATTGTTAAATATTTGGGCTTTTTAAAGCTTTTTACTATTTATCAACATCATTCATGAATATTATTCTTGGTTTGATTTTTTTCTTTTTCTTTATGTTTATTATTATTATTATTAACAAGATGTTTTGTATGGATACATCATGTGTTGGTACCCTCTTTCCCACATCCCTACCCCCATTCTGTTGGGGATGCTCCTTGGTGGGGCTGCAGGTATTCCCCAAGTGGTTGTAGTTTATGCATTGTGGGAGCAGTAGTCAGTTGTTTTTTTGAGGGGAGGGCATGATGTCTCAATTTGTGGCTCTTAGAATCTTTCTGCCCCCTCTTCTGCAAAATTCCCTGAGCCATGGTGGGTGAGTTTGAGCTCTTAGTAGCCTCTGGATCTCTATGTTGGTAGTTGTTGAGTATCCTCAGGATCTGTTTTCTACATGCTGGTGCTGATTATCAGGAACAGCATGGAAGCAGCACTCTTGCTCATCTCATCTTCCTATTCCTCTGTGGATTCAGCTGTGGCTTGGCTGGAATGCAGGGGTAGTTAATCTCTGGTCTCAAAACCTTCTGAAAAAGAAGCACAGATTTCTGCACCCACTATGCACACCTTCTGGAGCAGGGTTTCTGGGAATTGGGGACCCAGGGGCACTTTGATCAGGAAAGCAGAACAAGGGGCCTGCTTCCACAGCAAGCTCACAGGGTCCAAGCAGCCCCAAGCCAGCGGTAGGGGGACCGGGAAACTGGGAGGAGTGATGGTATCTATTTAAATTTTTATTTATGTGGGTTTTTTTGTGGTATCTTTTACTGGGAAAAACTATGTATGTGGGGGCGGGGACAAGAACAGCATGAGTTTAATTCTTAACACAGGTAGTTGGCTACAGACTGGAATATAGTAGCAGATGGGCTGTAAATTTGTGAGTCATCTGTTTTAGAGTATGGTGGAGTACAGAGGATGGCTTATTGTAAGACAGAGGAGTGGAGAAGTTGGTGAAAACTGCGAGAGGCTTTATCGTAGGAGTCAAGAAGGGAGTATCGAGTTCTGCCAACAGACTGACTGAGATGAACAGTGGAAGTTATCTTGGTCTAACTGCTCAAAATCACTGGTGACCTTACCGACACTTTTAGGTGGATTTTGGAAATAGGTTGAAAGCTAAGTGGGAGAGAGGAAAAGACTGAAAAGTTCCAGAGTTTTGTTGTGCACAGTGATGACTGACCAAGCGTGTGAGGTCCAGCAAGGCACAGAAGGCAGGATTGTGTGCATGGGGATGAGTTTGATAGGCAGGGCTCCTCAATATATTTAAAAGGTTTTATATGAGAGGGATAGTTTAGCTGACTCTACTAGTGCAAGTTTTTTTAACGTTGAGTTCTTAGCCAAAGTAGAAAAATTTGTATCTGGTTGGAAGGAGAAATCACCTTTGATTGGAGGGAAAGAACATTAAAAACAGGTTAAAATTCTTAATAAGGAATTGGGAACTCCTGCTATGCATAGACACAAAATAGTTTTGGGAAAAGTTGGGGAGTTAGTTGAGCAGAAAGGTAGAATAACCAGGACCAGTGCTCATGTGAGAATATACTGTCCTAGGAGGTAACACACTGTCTCAACTCTGTGGGGATGGCGTTGTATTCTGTGCCATTCCTCTCCGGTCAGCAAATTAGAGGTTGTAGTTCCAAGTAAATATTTACCTATACCAGACTCTTAAATTATGCATACGCAGTAACTACTGTTGACTGACTTGAATTTTGTACGCTAATGATGGAAAATAATAAATAAGGAAATCTCTTCCTTATAACAGTGTTTAATTCACCATTTCAACAAATCTCTCCCTGTAGCTCACTAAGCTTTTTCTTTAATTAAGTACCTGATTTACACAGCAGATTTTACTCATTTGAGGACTCGTTTTTATTTAAACAGATAGAGACAGCAGCTCCGCCTCAGTTAAGCCACACTGAAAGTGAATCAGAATTTTACCTCAGGGCAGTTCACTTTTAGACATCCTTTTCCAAAAACCTGTTGTATGCAAAAGTGGGGACTTGTGTACCAATTTCTAGTTCTTCAAAGGCTAATTATCAGTTTATCTCAAGATTATGAAATCCTCTTATTTCTCACTCCCATCAGATCTGTTCCTTTACCCCTCTGGCCATGCTGTTACTGTAAATTCAGGAATCAGATCTGGAGAAGACAGACAGAGAATGTAGATAAACGAATGAAAAAGTGAAGTGTCCCTGTTTGCCGTCCCTCCCCCGTGTTGTATTTCTGTGGCTTTATTGGAGCTGTCAAAATGACCACCATCTAATATTCAGTGTAATAAAATGAGTTCTTGATGTGCGAGGATATCCTCATGTTATTTAGATTATAAAGACAATTAACAGTTCTAGGCAGATAGAATTCTATTCTCATGTCTGAAGTAGTGTAGGCATATGGCACCCATAGCCTCAGGCATCCCTGTCTCCCCCTTCCCGCCCCTACCCCTTGTCATTGGTCACACTGCTTGCATTGCAAGCATCTGAAATACTGGCAGCTGATATCAGGGTAGATAGACTACCACCAGGGTCAGGCAGGGTACAGAGGCCAGATGGAACATTCAAATTATATATGCTAGTCTAGGTAGTGACTGTAACCTTTATCTTTTATCTTTGTTATCCTCAGGGCCTACCATAGTGCCTGACATTATGTCACCAGAAACATTTTTGTAGTGCTGGAGATTAAACCCAGAGTCTTCTGTATGCTGGGCAAGCCTCCACCACTGAGATACATTCTCAGCCCTTAACATTTTGTTTTGGAATGAAAGACTGTCTTAAAATTACAGCCCTAGGAGGAAACATTCAGTTTATCTTTCTACCTTTATAGATGAGAAGAGTGAAACTTAGGTTTAGGAGCCACTGTTCCAGTTCCTGTGGCTTGCTTGGCCTGAGAATAGTTGAGACTAGACAGTACAAAGAAGTAAGTACAGATGACTTACAACAACCCTAGCCCCAGAAGTGCTCAAGTTAAATGGTCAGACCGTTTGCTTTCTGGAGGAAAATGTGTGCTGGAGTGTGTTCTGTTTTACCTTTGGTGCCTATTTTCTCTAAATGTTGTGCTATAGCATATACAGAGCTACATAAGACACATAGATAGTACTGGTTCTAAAAGAACAAAGAGGCATATAAGAAGTCCCCTCTCTTAACACACGACATGATAAAATGCCAAATAAATTGTATACCTTTATACATGCCAACCTTCTTAACTGAAAGAGATGCTAATGGCTTATTATCAGAAAGGTATACAATTTCAGAAGTGAGAACAGATTGAAGTTGGGGAAACTGTCTAGAAGTAGACATGGATAATTAATCTCTATTTGACAGACAATGGAGGTGTGATTCTCGGTGTAAACTGTATGGAGATTGAGCCTGTTGATTTCTTTTATGACGAATGATGTCATGTCAGCAGCCAAGAAACTCTCCCAATCAAGTCTACTAGTGCTGGCCTCCTGTGGAATTGTTCTAGCCACATGCCTGTTGGTGTATAACAGAATTTGTGAATTCTAAAAAATTTTTTAAAACTGTTCATCTGTTCAGCCTCTTCCTTTCTGATTACACTTGACTGGAGCAGTGACTGCCACTGTGCCCTGTTCTCTTGTATGTTGCAGCTTTTATTTCTGTTGAATATCCTTTTTCTTCTTGTTTCTAGCATCAGGTTCACTCATATAAAACGGAAGTTTCATTTATTCTAATTTGGGGGCAGAGTATACAAAGAGGCTAGAAGTCTGGGGGTGAAATGGTACTTCCAATGGATTTAGTGTGAACTTAAGAACCAAGAACTTTGGTGCATTTATGGCTTGTTGTTAACTTGCTTTTAGTCTGTGACGGTATACCATGGTGTGTTACAGCCATGATAAGTGTGCTTGTTCTTACTAATTCCAATACCGAGGAGTTTGTTGATCTTATGGTATATCTAGATACAAGAAACCCTGAAGATGATGACATTTGGTTTGTGTGCGTATGTATGTATGTATGTATGTATGTATGTATGTATGTATGTATGTATGTATGTATTTTACCGTGCTCTCAAAGTGTTTGTAACCTAGTTAAGAGATAATGGCAGCAACAATACTGTATATCTCTTTGTGACCCTTTCACAGGGTCTGCTCTAGTGACAGGCAGGTAGCTGAGTTTCAGGAGTATTAGTTGTACAGATGAATAAAGGTACTGACAGAAAATATGGGAGAACCCCTGAAGGCCATGATGGTTTAGAGCAGGCCTGGGAGCTTGGACAATATAAAGGATAAGTACCTTTATTCTGGCTCTTGTCCATCTCCGACTCCCCCTGACCTTACAATGCCCTCACCTTCTCTCCAAATCCCAAAGCAATCCTTTCATTTTGATAATGTTTTTTTTTTTTCCTTGTAAGCAAGGCTGATCTCTCTTACATTTATTTTGCTATTGATATGTCTGCTACCTTCTCTTTCCTCTCTTCTCAGAGTTCTGCTAGGATTTAGGAGGATAATGCTTCAGTTTATAAGGCAACTATGTGTTTTAGCTCTTTCATCCCCCCTCAGGCAATGTTGTAGGCTGTGAGGTACAGCTGAGTTATCAGGAGTGCAGACACATTTTCTATTATAAAAGGAAATTTTGTATAGATGCTATCTAATGTCTCAACAACATAGTCATTTTGGAACCACATTTTTAGGCTGTCATAACTGCATTTAAAAAAAAACACAAATTAAACTACCAGTTATGTTCTTCCCCCTCCTCCACAGTTTTGGCAATATAAAGGCTTGTTTCACAGAGAAGAACATGTCAACAAGTAAGTACAAGGGCGCTTGTGTGAATGAAGTTCTGCCGCACAGCCCAGTGACTTGCCCTGATTTAAGATGTAGCTTTTGGCAACTTCAAATAGTTTGTGTTCTCTAAGGGACAAGTTTAGTCTATTTAACTGTGTTTAGTAAAAACTAATTATGTTTCTCCAATGAGAAATAGACTCCCAGACTCATTTATTCATTCAACAAGCATTTATCGAGTAGCTACTGTGTACAAGGCACTATGTTAGGTAATGGGAGAGGGAAAATAAGAGCTAACCTAGTAAAAGGCACAGCGTGAAAACAATAGTCAGTACTGTGTGGACAGAATATGCTGTAAAAGGGGTGCAGAGTGCTTTGGGGGGGGTTAAAAAACAGGTATTATTTCTAGACAGGGCATTTCAGGGTATACTTTATGGGGACAGTAGAATTTAAAATATTTTTATGTATTTATTTATTATTTGAGAGAGATAGAGAGGGGGAAAGGCAGATAGAGAATGGGCACACCAGGGTCTCTAGCCATTGCTAACAAACTCCGGAAGTATGCACCACCTTGTGCATCTGACTTATGTGGGTGCTGGGGAATTGAACCTGGGTCCTTAGGCTTCTCAGGCAAGCACATTTACAACTAAGCCACTTCTCCAGCCCAGGGCAGTAGAATTTGAGCTGGAAGCACATGGCCTTTGCCCAGATACTGGCCCTGACTTCACTGAGTACATGGACCTGTGGAGATGGAAGGGGAGCAGAGCAGTGATGGGAGGGAGGAGTGTGGGTGATAAGGGCAACAGAAAGTGATTTTCCTTGAGGGTGAGAACGATGATTTCAAGTCGACCAAGAAGGCAGGAATGGAAAGAAAGTGCATTTGATGTGACTGATGAGTGTACTATGGATTAGGGGTGTGTGTTGGGTCTAGGCCCAAGTTGATGTTTCATGAACTGTTGTGCTAGTGCAGGCATTAAAAGGTGCTCTTTGCTTAGATTCAACAGAAGCAAGTGGGAGAATGATGCTGGTGATGTAAAATGTCTATGATGTGCTTCATTCCAGCGGTGGTGTTGCGGGTGTTTGAGTGTTGTGTGTAGATTTTATCAGTTGACATTTGATGTTGTTTCTCACGGCACTATCTTTATGATGACTGAGGACATGCAGTGTAGCCTATGGGGCTGGTGTGGCTCCCACCCCCTCAGTCTACAGAGAGCTCCATTGAACTGAATAATGGCAGCGCTTTTTACCCCTGCTACATAAGTGGTCCAAGACACAAAAGGTTTCTCTCTCTCTCTTTTTTTTCTGGTACAGGCTCTCTCCATGTATTCCAAGCTGGCTCAAACTCACAGTTCTCCTACTTCTGCCCTCCCAGGTTTTCAGATTATAGGTGAATGTCAATATGCCCAGCTCAGAAAAAAGGTATAGGAGCAGTAAAACCATATACAGTACATGGGCAGTGATTGATTACGTAAGTTCACAGTATTGCTCCAATGCTTCTCTGCATAAGGTACAGTTGGCTATGTAGTTCTTGTCTTTTTTTCAAATCTATTTTTTATGTCTGCTTTCTAACAGTATAGGGAGTTTCTAAGGTTTTGGGGTGGAGAGTGAATAAAGAGAGGGGGAGGTAGCAGCCAACCTTAGGCAACTTGGTTAACTTCCGTGTGCCATGCTTTCTCGTTCTGTAAAGCACTAAATGCCAAAGAATTTTAAAGAATGTATGTTAGGTAGCCAGGAGTGGTCCTGTAAGCATGTAATCCAAGAATCTTGGACAGCTGAGGCGGGAGGATCCCCACAACTTTGAAGTCAATCTGGGGTACGTAGCAAGTTCCAGGCCAATCAAGAACTGTGGGAGACTCTTATCTAAAACAAATAAAAAAAGTTACATGTAATAAGTCATTTATTCTGTAGTTCTGTTCCTCGTAAGAGATAAGCAAGAATTTGAACCTAGGCCAGACTTAAGAAATACTAGGCTACATTGTTTTCCCTCCTGGAATTTTTTCCCTCTCTAAAGAGCATTAGCTTCTGACCTTTCAGTTAAAACTACTTTCTCTATTCCAAAGAGAAAAAAGAGGCTCTTTTCTTAATTGTTCAGAGGCATTATGGCAAAGAGAGCATTCAAAAAAGATTTTGTTTTAGAATCTTATTGTACCAGTTATTTACTACACCAAATCTTTCCTCCAAAGAGCAGTGGTTTGGCTCTGCAGTAGACCCTGGGTTGTCACACTAGGTATATAAATTATGTATATCTTAAAAGTCCTGCAGTTAAAACCTACAAGGTAATTTTTTGTCATTGCTGTTGGTTGGTTTTTTGAGGTAGGTCTCACTCTAGCCCAGGCTGACCTGGAATTCACTATGTAGTCTCAGAGTGACTTTGAACTCACAGCAATCCTCTTACCTCAGCCTCCTAAGTGCTGGGATTAAAGGTGTGAGCCACCACACCTGGCTACAGGATAATTTCTATCAATCTTTTCCCCTGAGAATAGTAGCTTTTTTTTTAAAAATTATGAGTAGGTAAAATTGCCTAATCTTATTTATATTCTTAATATTGATTTTTCCAATGAGGTATAATTAGAATATAGATATAAACCTTTAAGTGTACTATCTAATTTTAACAAGTACACTAGTGGTTTTATTTTTTATTTCTTTTGCATTTTATCAGTTAGTTTGGGAAAATATTCTTAGTTTAAATGCCTCCCTTTGCTTTGTAATTTTAACTCATATTTTCACTCATAGTTAAACAACTTTAGTGGAGGTAATCTTTTATATGAGCTTCTGCTATAGTTGAATAGTTTCCCTTCAATAGTGAACTGTTAGTGTTGGAGCTCCATTGAGTGAAGAAATTTCCTGGGAGGAAACGATAATAAAATATTCAGGAAGTTGTTAGGAAATGAGACTTGTGTTCTTGTTCAGTCAGATAAGCTGCTGAGATCTTTGAGCGTATCACAATAGTCTGTATTGGCGAAAAGAATGAGAGATTTGTCAACTTTCTTCCAGTGGTGTTAGGGACCTGGGCTATAGAATGATAGGATGTATAATGCATAAGTAAAAGGAAGAGTTTCCCATGTTTTAAAGCTGTTTGAAATTTTTATCCTTCCTGTTCTTGAGTATTTCTATCAGGAAAGAAAGAATGAACTTTCTGAAGTCAGGTTATGTAAATAACACAGTGGGGAAATTGCTCCTTGGGGAGACTTTCAGTAGTTGATGGCAGTGTGAAAGAAGCCCAGGGGTATATATTCCCTGGTTTAGTTTCTTCAAATATATATATATAATATTTTTTATTTATTTGTTTATTTGAGAGAGAGAGAGAATGGGCATGCCAGGGCCTCCAGCCACTGCAAATGAACTTCAGATGCCTGCAACCCCTTGTGCATCTGGCTTACGTGGGTCCTGGATGTGGTCTGAACAGGGATCCTTTGGCTTTGCAGGCAAATGCCTTACCGCTAAGCCATCTCTCCAGCCCCCCTTCAATATATTTTTTGTCTTCATGTTTTGCTATCTGGTCATCATATGACAGTTTGAGGTCTTAATTTTCTTTTCTTTTCTTTTTTTCTTTTTTCTTTTTTTTTTTTTTTTGGAGAGACACAGAGAGAGACAGAGAGAGAGGGAGAGGAAGACAGATAGAGATGGGCACGCCAGCAGCCTCTCAGCTGCTGCAAATGAAACCCAGATGTGCGCCACCTTGTGGTCAAGTGCGGCATTGCACCCTTACGTCACTTTGCATCTGGCTAAACATGGGACCTAGAGATTGGAACCAGCGTTCTTAGGCTTAGGAGGTAGGCACCTTAACCGCTAAGTCATCTCTCCAGCCCTGAGGTCTTAATTTTCTCCACTTTGTTCTCTAAGTTTCTGTGATAAATCACTAGTGTTTTTTCCTTCTTTTATTGGATATAATTGTTATATTTATTTTTATCAAGCTGAGTTTAGAGGCTTGTTTTTTCCTCTATGGAAGAAGCACTTCACTGTTAAAGTGATAAACTCTGGGCACCCATACTGGCCTGGGCCCTGTAGGGCCTGAGAGTCTCTGACACTACAGTTCGTTGTTAGATATCACAGTTATAAAATTTGCAAAATTTAGAGCTTTTTCCCTCTAAAAGGGCTCCTGAGATATATATGCTTCAAACCCTGAAGAAGCATCAGACTCAGTTTATGGTGCAGGTTGGGTGTTAATTTCTGGTGGTGGCTGAGGTAGGTTTGGCAAGGAGATTTGGTGAGGAAGGAAACACTGGAGAGGAAGCTAAGCCACTGAGCAGTGTGTGGAGGGGGCCAGAGACCACTTCCCTGAGTGTCAGCCATGCCTGCTTCCCTTGAGACTGGTCAGTGAGAGGCAGAAGTGGCTAGGGCTGGGGAAGCCCCGCAGAGGGAGGCTTGCCGAGTCTCATGCAAAGAGCACACTTGGACGTATTTGCAATGTGTTTACAGGAGATTTTGAGATAGCTGAAGAATTATACTGAGTTGATATAGTTCAGGTAGAAATTTAGAAATGCATTTTTACAATTCCAGAAGCATTTTATTGAAATGTAAAATGCCCGAGTCTCAGAGACGGACTTGAGATTCAACTTTCCTTGATTAGAATCTCACTGAACCCAACCTGAAGCAACGCTTGCTGGCTGTTCTGTGATTTAGACTTAGATGGTAATTTGGCTCCCTAGCCATTCGTCTCTCTGTCCTGTATTTTCTCATCTTCTGGCTTCTTTTCTATCCTGTGTTTTTCTTCTCTTATTCTCTTTACTTTTGGATTTAAAGTCTCTTATGCTTCTGAGGATTTTGGATGACTGAATTGTGGATAACCACATTTTAAAATGGTATTTTAATGTTCCGTTCTCTTTAAAGATAATTGGGTGCTCTGCATGCCTGAAGATAAATTTACTGTTAAATAAAAGTGTAATGTTCTGGGCTGGAGAGATGGCTTAGTGGTTAAGGCGCTTGCCTGTGAAGCCTAAGGACCCAGATTCAGCTTCCCATTACCCACATAAGCCAAATGCACAAGGTGGAGCATGCATCTGGTGTTCATTTGCAGTGGCTAGAGGCCCTGGTGTGCCCATTCTTTCTTCTCCTCTCCTCTCTTCTCCTCCCCTCCCCTCCTCTCCCCTCTTTCTCAAATAAATAAAAAAAAATTTTTAAGTATAATGTTCTGAGAGTCAATCATATGTAGCCTGTTAGCTGGCTTAGTTTTAAAAATGTTTAAAAATTATTTAACCTTTCCTAAAATTCTTTCTAATTGGACGAACTTTTAAAGGCTGATGATAACATTTCTAGAAAGTTATGTGTCTCTGCCACCTGGTGGTGAAGTATAGCAAGTCACAAATACAAAGAATTGAATTCTTGCCTTTGTAGGCAATGTATTTAAATGTAGACTCTATTTCAGTTTTTCAGATATGTAGTGTTTTCTTCTTATAAGATTTTTTTAAATTGAGAAAACATCACTTAAATGTACTAATAAATTTGTAGCATTATGAAAACTTCTTAGATTATGAAATTTATATATTAATGACTTGCACTACACTTAGTATTTTGAAAGCACATTTCTCTGTAATTTGAAGAGATAAGGTTTTTTTGAGAAGATTATTGATTCTAATACTTTTAATCTGGATAGTCATAGACTCAGAAAAAAAATACTGTTGACAGCACTAAATATTTTGGTGGAAGAAGTATTTATTCAGAAATAGCAGCAGGTATATTAAGATTATTTTTAACAGATAGATTAATAATATCTTATGGCTCTTAAATAGATTATTAATATAAATAGGTGTTACATGTTGAACATCAAGGTTAAAATAGTGACAACACAGAAGTACCTCTTGTCTTCACAATCTAGCTAGAGAAGCAGATAGCAGATACTAATGTAAATTGTTGGTCACAGTCTTGAGTTCTAGAAAGGACAAATACAGGGCTGGAGAGATGCCTTAGCATTTAAGGCACTTGAAGGACCCAGGTTCTATTCCCCAGTACCCACGTAAGCCAGATGCACATGGTGGTACATGCATCTGGAGTTGGTTTGTAGTGGCTGGAGGCCCTGACACTCCCATTCTCTCTCTCTCTCTCTCTCTCTGTCTCTCAAATAAATAAAAAAAAAAAAAAAGAAAGAAAAAAGAAAAAGGAAAAGGAAGGAAGGAAGAAAGGAAGGAAGGGAGGAAGGAAGGACAAGTACATAGCACGGTCTCAACCAGGCTAGCTTACCAGGGAAAGCTTCTCTAAGGATGCCTCATGAAGCTGCGCTCTGACAGATCCAGACCCAGGCTGATGTGGGAAGGAGGCTGGCAGGTATGCGGGATTGATCAGGGTAACCAGTGTCCTAGTGAGAGAAGGGTTTGTGTTGTGACTGCAAACAGGAAAGAAAGGTTGGGAGTAAATAATTCAGGGCCTTGTAGGGTGTGTCAAGGACTTTGGACTTCAGTTTAAGACTTAAAGGAAGTTGTTAAAATGTGTCCTCAAGGAATGTCAGAGTCAGATTAATGGTGAATCAATTGGAGCAGAACCAGACTAGAAGGTGGGTCGCTGGTTATTAGAAAGCTGTGTTGGTAGTTACATTAAGGCCATGATGAAAAGCCACCATATTTGTAATATATTTGAGGTAGAGTACAAAAGACTTGGGCTGGTTAGATATGGAAAGAGATGAGAAAGAGGAAATGAAATAGGATATTTCGGCATTTACACACTAAATGATAGACTCTATAAAAACTTGTGCATTACATAGTTTTGTTCCCTTTTCAGTGTGTGTGATGTATGTGTGGGGGTTCATGCCATGGTGCGTGTGTGGAGGCCAGAGACCACTTTGGGGCTCGGTCCTTGTCTTCTTTCCTTGCTCAAGGCATGGTCTCCTCTGCCTTCACTGGGGTAGCTGGCCCACAAGCTCCAGGAGATTTTCCTGCCACTGCAGAGGTGTTCCAGCTTTCTGTAAGTGTGCCAGGATTCCAGATGTCTGCTACAGCATCTGGCAGCGCTACAACATCCTGCTTTTATGTGGGTTCTGCGGATCTGAACTCAGGTATTTATGCTTATGCAGCAAATGCCTTGAGTTAGTAAACCCACTGTTGCAGTCGGCTCCTTGTTGCCAAGACAAACATCCAACCAGGCACAGTGTGTGGGAGGAAGGGGGTTTACTTCAGGCTTACAGAGTCAAGGGGAACACCATCAATGGTGGGAGAAGCTGGCACCAAAAAACACCAACAGCCAGAGCTCAGACTGCTCTGCACACACTTCATGACACCCCCCTCCCCACCCAGCAGGGATCTGCCTGCTAGGGACTCATGTAGCAAATGTACAGCCCAATTTTAGTGAAAAACCTGAGTCTATGGGCCAGACATTGAAACTATCACATTCAAAATACCACACCCATTGAGCCATCTCCCAAGACCCTTCCCTGTGGATCTTAAGGGTAGAAAGTTGAATAAGAACATTTAGTTCATCACACATTATGATTGGATGTTGCAAGTTATCCTCGTTTTGCATTTTTTCCTCTCTGCTTTCTTCACTCCCTTTGCGCCTTTCACCTCAGGCTCCTGCTCTGATATGTATTATAGATATTCTTAGTATGCATCAGATGTGTGACATGTTATATTTTGTATTTCAACTTGTCACTTGATAATGAGGTATACAGCTTATTCCATAAGTACCTAGCTGAAGACCACAGAAGTCACATACTAGTTCTGGATTTCTCATCGATTAAATGAGGGTAATAATGGTACTTATTATAGGGTTATTAGGAAGGTTAAAAGTTAATTTCTATAATGTATTTTGCTTTTCTTTTCTTCTGCTGATATTTCAGGTGGAAAGCTCCAGAGAAACAGAACCATTAGGACGTGTGTGTGTGTGTGTGTGTGTGTGTGTGTGTGTGTGTGTAAGTTATTATACTTTCCCAGCCTAACAAGTGTCGGGGCTATGGAAGCTGACAAGCTCCATAATGGGCTGTCTATAAGCAGGAGAACAAAGGAAGCTGGTAACCCAGCTTAGTTCAAGTTTGAAGGTGTCTTCATCAGGGGAACTGATGGCATAACTTAGTCCAAGGCCACAAGTTTGAACAAAGAAGGATGAGGGGGTCCCAAAACACAAAAGCTGGAGTTCTGATTTCCAGGGACTCCTGGCTCTGAATGGAGGAGCAAGACTTTGCCTTCTTCTGACTTTTGTAGGTTCTGTAGGAGGACACTGTGGGAAAGATCGAGATGATAAACAGTGGGGGAGAGAGAAAGGAAGTTGTGGTCTGAAGTGGAAAAAAGACCAGCTGAATCATGGAAGTCCCTTTAGCCTTTACAAAAATAGAGAATGTGGAAGGAATTTGGGCGCAAAGTGATTTTACTTTTTGATTTTTTTCTTTTCATTCCTGGCTTCAAATCTCCAAGGTACATCCTCAAAGAAGGTTCCACATAGAAACCATTCTCAGAAATGATCATGCTTTGAGACCAGAAAATGCACTCAGAATTACCAGAAAAAGATAAAAATCAAGGAAACAGTTTTTTCTTGGGAAATGCTGGTATTTATAGAATGATAAAGAATGATAAAAGGAGTGAGGGAGGTAGATGAAAGGAGAAGTGTTTGCTACATAGACAGCCTATGGGGGTGAGGGGAGAGTAGGTCATTGTGAAGTCCTGAGACTTGTGCAGTCATAGAGGTTGAGGGTGGAATACAGGCCTTTGACTCTTGTTAAGATGGATGTCATTGGTAGCTTTGTGGAGCTGATGAATAGATAGCTCGCTTATACAGTGTTAAGGATGGAAGACGAGGAAGGTGTGCAATAAAGTGTCGAGGATGGAAGATGAGGAAGGCGTGGAATAAAGTGTTGAGGATGGAAGATCAGGAAGTACTGATTACTGTTTCAGGAATTTCACAGTGAGGAGAGTGGTTAGCAGGAGTAAGGGAAAGGTGAAAGGAATTTTTTCCATCTGATAATTGAGGTATTTTTGTACACCACAAAGAGATTGGACAGAAGCAGATGGGCAAGAAAGTTGCTTGAAATGGGTGAGGTAATGATATCATAAAAATGTAGAAGAAATGTCAAGTGAGGAAGATACACTGCTTTCAGGTTGAACCATATGTATTTTTTTTTTTTTTTTGGCTAATTTTTACCTAAAAAAGTTGCAATTTCAAACAACTTAACCCAGTGCTTGTGACTGAAATAGGAAAGATGTAAAAGAAAATTTGAAGTGCAAAGAAGTCCAATTAATAGAAAAGGTATTTCATTTTCTCAGTTAAATGGGAAAATCATCTTAAGAGAATGAGGTCAGGGCAAGAAGAAGGAAAGGTTTTGGATACCTGCCATGGGGAGGTGAGGTTGGAGAGGGAGGCAGAGAAAAGTAAGAGGTGGTGGTCTCAACACCATGAAGACTAGGGTGAGAGGCGAGAGCACCAAAGAGGAAGGGGTAATGTCAAAGAGCTCCTTAGTTAATTTGAGAAGTTAATTGGTCCAAAGGCCAAGTGGATGAGATAAATGATAATAAGATCTTGAGACAGGAGGAGTAGTAAGCTATAGAGGAAGGAGGATGTTTCCTATGAAGATTTGGAAAAAGAAGAGGTAAGAGTGCTAGGTGTTGCTCTCGTACTTCAGTTGTCATGAAGAAAGGTGTGGTGCTTTGATTCAGGGGTCCCCATACACTTAGGTGTTCAGAATGCTAGGTTCCCAGCTGATGGAGGTTTGGGAACTGAGGTCTCCTGGAGACAGTGTATTGTTGGGGGCTGGCTTATGAATATTATAGCTAGTTTCCCCTTGCCAGTGTTTGGCGCACTCTCCTGTTCCTGTTGTCTACCTGATGTTGGTCAGGTGGTGATGTCCACCTTCTGCTCATCCATCATTTTCCCTGCCATCATGGAGCTTCCCCTCAAGCCTGTAAGCCAAAATAAACCCTTTTTTTTTCCCCATTAGCTGCTTTTTTTTTTTTTTTTTTTTTTTGAGGTAGGGTCTTACTCTAGCTCAGACTGACCTGGCATTCACTATGTAGTCACAGGGTGGCCTCGAACTCACGGTGATCCTCCTACTTCTGCCTCCTGAGTGCTGGGATTAAAGGCATGTACCATCACACCTGGTACCACAAGCTGCTCTTGGTCAGGTGATTTCTGCCAGTAATATGAACCTGACTGCAACAGAAGGGTTAAGATTTGGGACCACCATCATGGCTGATAGCTATAGCCCCAATAATGAATGAACTCCATGAGGAAACATACAGACCAGCGGTCATTTTAGTTATTTATTCAGTAGTGTCTGGTGTTCATAATACAAAATTGGAAATGACTTCTGAGTAAAGTGATCCTATGACTCAGTTTGCTTCAGGTGAGCCCAGTTCACATGTATGCCATCAGCATAATTATTAAGAGCACTTTTACTCAGAAATGTCCTTGTTTGGATAGTAATTGATGTTTGCTGTAATCGCAGGGAATGCTATATAGCAGTTACAAAGACTGAGCTGGAACTCTATGCACTGACATAAAAATATAGTCAAGATAGTTACTTGAGAAAAAACAAGTTGGAAAATAGTGTTTTTTACTCCATTTAACCTATAATGTGTCTGAATGAGAGAAAATGAAAGACAGAGCAAATCTGTTGAAAGGGGTCTGGAGAGATTCACATTCACTTGTTAATATAATTTATGGATAGAAAGGATAGCTCAGTGAATGGGCATATGCTGGATTTTTTTTCTTAAATAAAAGCAACAGTGGTTGTCAATAAAAAATTTAATAAAACAATAGTAACAAAAAGAATTGTTAATTGCCAGATGATACTATAATTTTTAAAAAATATTTTATTCACAATGGAGAGAGTGAGTGTGCGTGCCTGCACGTGCCATGGCCTGTAGCCACTGCAAATTATCTCTAAATACATGCACTACTTTGCGCATATGTCTTTACGTAGGTATTGGGGATTGAACCTAGGTCATTAGGCATTGGAGGCAAGGACCTTAACCTGAGCGATCTCAATTAAGAAGAACTATTAAGCTATTATTTTATGCATAGCATTATAACTATTGTACTTTGTCCTGTATAGATAGCATTACTGTGTTAAAAATATATGAATAGAAATAACAATATTGGGCTAGAGAGATGGCTTAGTAGTTAAGGTGCTTGCCTGTGAAGCCCAAGGATTCAGGTTCAACTTCCCAGAAACCATGTAAGCCAGATGCCCAAGGTGACACATACATACAGGGTCACGCATACACAATAAGGTGACACACATGTCTGGGGTTTGATTGCAGTGGCTAGAGGTTCTGTCATACCAATTCTCTCTCTCTGTCATCCTCTCTCATATAAAAAAAATAAGTACCAGTATAATTCCACTATTACTAGTCACCATTTGAAATTTTCTTTCTTGATTTATGTAAATAATTGTTACATAGTAAAGTCAAAAGGTTTTTAGCTGACCTCGATAGCAATTTGTACACATATGGTGGTATACTTTAATAAAGTCTGCAACACTTGTTTGCCAATAGAAGGTACACCATATTTAGAGCAATATCAGCTCCCTGACTACTGAAGAGCAATGGAAATATAGCTTTCCAAAATGTGAGTGGATCTCTCTCATAAAACTGCGTCACGATGTACCCTGAGTTTATGAGTCTCTACTCCTCCACGTCAGAGCACTTACTGCTCAGGTTCCTCACTGAGACTGTGTGTGGATCTTGTCCTGCCGTTGTCTGCTGTCCAAGTTGGAGGTGATTCCGGATCACTTTGGTGGTTCCCTCGCTTAGTTCCAGTAAACAGTTTTCAGTTCCTTACCTTCCTCATCTCTAATGACATCCTGTTCATGATAATTCAAATATTACCTTCAATAACTTTACCCCACCCCTTGTCATTGCTCAGTAGTATCAAAATATTAAAAACAATCCCAGTCTCACTATGGTCTCCTGTCCTTGCAGGTTTTTCTCATCATATGTGTGCTGTTTTCCCCATCTCAGCTCACTCCTGTGTATTTCCTTCCATGTCTCCATTGGTCCCTTACACAGACACTTGTAGGTCAGTATACAGCTCATACACAGACACTTGTAGGTCCGTACATAGCCACTCATATAACAGCCACTTGTAGGTCTCATATATAGCCATTCTTAGATTCCACAGATAGCCATTGGCTGGTAAACTCTTAAATCATTGTCACCTTCAGCTCACATGCTTAGAGAAATTCAGTTTAAGATGGCTGCTTTACAAAATCACATTCTCCTATTTGAACTTCTCTAAACGCAGTGACTACCTTACCTGTACTCCAGTGCTGTGCAGGGAACCAGTTTTCCTGATGCTGTGCTCTCTCCAGGCCCCTGCCCTGTTTCATGTACACTCCACTGCCGCATTCTTGCCCGGGCCCTCAGCACCTTCTCGAGCAGTGGTGACTAATGAGTGAGGTGCCGCTGTGCTTTACTCTTTGCAGTCTTCCTCCTTGAGAAGTCCCTTGGCTTCTGCTATGCCATGTTCCTTTGTTTTTTGTCCTGTTGTTTTTTTTCCTCTTTCTGTCTCTTAAATGTTACTCTTCTGCAGAATTTGGTCTCCAGCTGTGTCACTCAGACACTTTATTCCTGTGGCAAATACCTGTAAAATATAATATAAAAGCGGGGTAGTTTATTGTGACTCACAGTTTCAGAGGTTCCAGTTCATGGTCACTGGCTCCATTTTTCTCAGCCTGTGGTGAGGCAGTACAACCACTTTCAAATTGCTACTTGTCTCTGATTCTCCACATTTATTCACCCTAGTTTCTACCCTTATTCAGTCTCTAAGGCTTCAATTGGTTCCACCCTAGCATAAGCATCAAATAGGCCCATCTGACAGTCTATTACTTTCCTAAACAGAACGGCAGTGGGTTTCAGCTGCGGTTCTGCATGGCTTCTTAACTGGTTTTATTGTCTTAGTCTTGCTCTTGTCAAACTAATCTTTTTGTGGCAAAATGCACCTGTCAATAAAAATACAGTCTTCATTTCACAGCGTATGGCCTTTGCCAAGCTTCATAACTTCCAAACTTAACTTCATGTATAAGAGCACTTGGATCTTGCTGCTTCCTACCCTTTCTGAATGTCTTTGAGTACTTTGCCCTTCCATCGTCAGCTTTTGCATCTAGCCCTCTGCTCCTGTGGATCCTCTGCCTGGGTACATTCTACTCTTTGTCTGGCTAGCTTCTTCTCAGCCCTCAGGCTTCCATAGTTCGTGGGCATGTTCTCCCAGACTCGAGACCAGTGGCCTCCCTCTGTGTTGCCTGTATGTATTCTGTCATGATTCCCTCCACACTGACTGTGGTTGTGTGTGTGTGCTGTGATCATTGTGTGTACCATAAGAGTCTGGCTTTCATCTGGATGCTTAGCGTATGATACCCACTATGAGCACGCAGGACTCCTGTACTCTTCCAGCTTACAGGGCACTGTGGGGATGGAGGCAGGTTGGGTGCAAGGCAGGATGGAGGCAAGAAACAAT